>JAPXFY010000030.1:27232412-27352412 GCA_030674185.1 Monoplex corrugatus
AAATGTTTGAAGAAGCCTCCAATAATTTTAAAGCATTGTGAGAAACCGATGCTTTATTCGGTTCTCTGATCCACCCTGGATGGCAATCGAATGGGTGAAAGGTACGAGCTTTGCAAGGTTGCCTACATAAGATGTTTAAATGTCTTTAGTCCTGCTTGTGCCTTTTGTGTGTGTGTGTGAGTTTTGCAGCTTCTGTGAGGTGATTTTAAAGAGTGATGTACCACAAAATATAGCCTTGGAGAAAATTTGGGTTTGCATTCATTAACCAGAGAAATCTATTTGATCATTTTCTCTCAAACAGGTGAAGGGAAGGCAAAATCTCTAAGCGTTTTAATTTTTTTGTGATTGCTTGTTTGGTTGGATTATTCGTTGATTTGGTATTTTAGAAAATTGGATGATAACAGGATGAAAGAAAAGAGTTGCATGCATGCACATCTGATGACAGAGCTTGTAAGCAAGATTTTGTCATTTGTAAGATTTTTATTCCTGGTGATAAATTTCATGGAATGGCCAGTGCCAGGGGCATATCCTTAGATCGTTTGCATGAATGTACTGTAATGTGTTGGCCTACTTAATTTTCTTTTCCAGGTTTTCTTTTTTTACATAGCCATCAATGTGTGTAGATCTGTGTGTTTTATTTGAGATGGTTATAGCCCTATGTGGCTCAGAATAGTCAGTATGTTGTGTTATAGGTCCAGTCTGTTAAAATTGTCATCCTAGTTGTTTTGACTTCATTTCTTAAAGGGGAAACTGTTTCCCAGATATAGGCTAACCCTCGTTTGGGAGAAGAAAAAGAAAGAAGAGATGATTTCAAATGGGTTGGAGAAAGCTTGTGAAAATGTGCATGACCATGTATGTCTAAACAGAAGAATGTTGGTTGTGATTTCTCAACTGTTTATGGATGGGTTTTCATAAAGTTTTTATGTGTGGATTTTCCCCTATGTTTAGGTCATTTATCAGGTTCACTGGGAAGTCATGAACAAATGGGCAGGACTGGTTTGAGGTGTTTGTGCCCACAGTGTGAAGTCTTTGATCCACAAATTTCTCTCCATGATTCACTATTTTTTCCCCATATCTGTGAATTTCTCACCATGATCCATGAATTTCCTCCCTGATCCATGAATTTCTTGTCATGATTCATAAATTTCTCAGTGGATTTCTTTTTTCAAAAAATAAATCATCACTTGTTCATGTCAACCCTTCGACTCCTTCACCCTATCTGCCAGCATCCCACATTGTCAGCCATGACAGCAAAGCATACACTTAACCCTTTTACTCCCTCACCTTATCCACCATATTCCTGCAGGAAACTGGTTGATAGGGTGAGGGAGTGGAAGAGTTAAGTTTTTGCAGCTGGTGGATAGGGGGCAGGAGTGAAAGGGTTAAGGAAATTTGCTTATAATTGCAAAGACAAAAGTTTCAAAAATATTGAACAGTATTTTTATAGTGGCTGTTACAGGAAGCTGGGCATATTAACTTCTCAGTCTGTACTGACCTTACAAAGGTTATAGTATTGCTTTTCTTGGTTCATTTGTGTCCTCATTATGTTGATTCTTCCCCTATCGTGCTTTGTGTGTTTAGACTGCAAGCTATGTGCGTTTAAATTGTATTGCTGGTTTTTCCCAAGCACAAACATATCAGGTTTACAAGGTGGTTTTGTGGGTTGGCTCATGTGTGGGTGTGCAAGTGGTATGAATGCAAAAACACAACAGGTAATATAAATTGGATGTTGTTTTGTTTTTTGTTTTCTTGGTTTTGGGTCCATCCGATGACTGTGATAAAACATTCAAAATCCCTCAGATATAAAGGATGTATCACCAATGTTTGTGTAAATATATAGTTTTTGTTTATATTGTATGATTATGTATTAGTGTGAACTGATGTAACAATAGTTAAACAATATCTTGTGGCTGAATGCTTCAGCTAACTTACTTTTCCTTGTTGTATTTGTACCATACTTGTTTAGCTGCATGACCAAATGAGAACAGGTCTGTTTACAGTACTCTTTAGGTGCCCAAAAGTAAACATTCAACATAATTCTGGGCTTGACAGTTCTGTTTTACACATTTCAACGCTGTTTCTGTACAGAAATTCGAGCTAATGAAATTCAAGCTGTTATACTTCCAATGAAAAGACATTGCCATCATGGTTAAAACATGGTCAGCTGTTAAGACGCCTGCTGTGTGCATGCCATTGGCACTCTGTCTCAAGCAAGTTGTAACCAACTGCAGGTGTACTTCCTGGGTTTAAAAAAATTGAAAAAAAGGGATAATGGCCTAAAGAAAAAGGTGCCGAGAGTGATTCATGAAACCGATGATGAGAAAGGTATGTGTGAGGAGAGAATGTCAGACTTCTTCCAAGAAGGAAAACTAAGATTTACAGTCTAGAGTTCATGGCATTGCACCACAAGGATTAACTGTAACTTGTAGCAGAACATAATGATGTCTTTTACTGCTATTACTAGCACAACTCAAATAAAGTTTCATTATGACAACAGAACATTGTAGTTTGTTGATTTGTCATCAGTTGGTGATATTGCACACATTGCCATTCAGATTGTACACATTTCAGGACCCAATCATACGCACAGCCAATGTTGGTGGTAAACAGGTCTGTTAGTAGTATGCATTGACAAGTGTAGAATCAAAACCATTTGAACGTAATTAGTAGGATGCAGTGGCAACTTATTCAATGATGACAGAAATTGAACTGAAAACATTAAACGTGAATTTACCTGATGTTCTTAAGCTGTGCTTTCTTATCTCCCCTCTGCGTTTGACTGCTGTTTTGGCTGGTACTTGAAATGTACAGTTATCAGAGGTTTTTGTTTTGTTTCAACGTTGTATGTACAACAGTAATTGGTAGTTCCTGTAGATGTTTGCTTCTTTTTAAAAACAAAGTTTAGGAGAGAGTGCCATTTTGTGACAGTTTTCAAATCTCTGCTCACAACGGCTGCTGTTTCATTAAAGCTGAGATTAATGAGTAATTTTATATTTCATGTAGAAAAAAAGCAGAAAGCTTTGAATAGAAATTGTTCTGTTAGATGAAAAAAAATCACAAGGTGTATAATGTTATATGTGTAGTGACTGGTGTGGAACAGACACAAAACAGCAATGTTGTAGACAGTAGACGTCCAAAACAAGTGTGACTGCCCGCGTCCAAGCAAACAGGAACCAGAAAAACAAGAAAATTGAATCAGAACGCGTATTCAATACAAGACAAGACAGGCGCAAATTTTCGGCCAACTGGCCTTTGTCAAGCGCGAATGCACGATCACAAACGAACACCAAACACAAAATCATGAGAAAAAGACTAAAACTTCCCTGCCGCCTCGTCCAGTGGGTAGAAAAGGGACTAAATGAAATCGGGTAAAAAATGGACGAGGCAGCAGGGAAGTTTTAGTCTTTTTCTCATGATTTTGTGTTTGGTGTTTGTTTGTGATCGTGCATTCGTGCTTGACAAAGGCCAGTTGGCCGAAAATTTGTGCCTGTCTTGTCTTGTTGTATTAAATATGCGTTCTGATTCAATTTTCTTGTTTTTCTGGTTCTTGACAGTAGACATGTTCAGTGCTATTGCTATAGACATGTTCAGTCTTATTGCTGTAGACATGTTCAGTCTTATTGCTGTAGACATGTTCAGTCTTATTGCTGTAGACATGTTCAGTCTTATTGCTGTAGACATTTGGGCTGGTTCTGTCCACTCAGAACTCCTGGCCTGTATCGAGTTCAATCCCAGTGAGCAGCAAAAGAAGAAAGAAAAAAAAGGGGGGGGGGGGGGGGGGATTATCCACCTGACTGTTTTAATTGTGTCAGTGATTTTGCTAATATTTGTTTTTTTCCAAGTTTGAAGTTGGTTTTCGAGGGATTCATCGCACTTGGGCAATTTCATATGCGTGTGTATCCATCCAAACTTGCCAGCAGTTATCTTGCAGACTTAATGAACCTGTGCAAGTCTCTATTGACTGACAAGATCTTGGAGTAGAGGGAGGGGAGAAGACTAAGCTGACAGCACTAGAATGATTTAAGCATAACGATGGGCAGTGAACAGGCCAGTTTTGACGTTGCCTGCTGGGACTGAACTTTTCTTTACCAGTACCACTGATATGTAGAGCAGTAGTGAAGGTTCTCCAGTTCTGTTTTTTCTAGGCCAACTATAACACTCTGTGTTTCAGAGCCTCAAGGTCATCTGTTGTTCAACAGATTCAAGTGTCTACCAGACTATTGTTGGCAGGCTGGAGTGGAGCTTATTTGGAATTATTAGAGCACGAAGAGTCCTTTAATAAAGTGTAATTTCAATTTGGTTCACTTTTTCAGTTCAAGAAATCTTGGGGAACATCCCACCCTGTTCACTCTCAGACAAAAGTGTTAAGTTTGCTTATTGTTGATCTGAAAAGTGAACATTTATCATCTCTGTCTGTTGTGTGAAGTATTTAAACTGTTGATTGCTTATAAAGATTTGTTTATGCATCCATACTTCACCACACACGTGTTGTGGTGTTTCAGCTGAGAAGACTAATTGTGACTGAATAATTGATATAAATTCCTCTAACATTCCATGATAACATTTGTAACATTGTTTACTTGACTGTGAGACCAACTGTGAAACCGTCCATGGACCTGATGAATAAACTTGTCTGAGATCTGACATTTTCTGATTTCTGTCTTTTTGTTCATCGAGTCACATAATCATATAGTTACTTTGGTGAGAGGGGAGTGTATTAGTGTGTTGTGTGTGTGTGTGTGTGTGTGTGTGTGTGTGTGTGTGTGTGTGTGCACATTGGTGCTGTGGTCATTGCTGGGTGATTGCTTTGGTGAATGATAAGAGTTTGTGCTTTGGTTTGAGACAGTGAGACAAGATTTTTAGACAAGGGTCAATTAAGCGAGGTTGGATCAGGATATACTATATACTGGTCAGGTCGCAAAGCTGAAAGGAAGGCAGGTGTTGACTTCGCAGTATGGACCCCTCTCGTCTCTCAGCTTGAGTCACAGTCCCAGAATCATGACTATGAGACTCCCCTTATCATTCAATGCATATGCTACTTTGGAAAGTGTCTATGCCCCCACCATGACATATCAAAATGAAACCAAAGAAGCCTTTTACCAACAGCTTGATGAAGTTGTGCTCAGCGTGCGTGCAGGTGTAAAGGTGATCATCATGGGGGTTTCAAATGGGCTTGCAGTATTGGTCAGCATGGTATCGGTCATGAGAACTCAAATGGCAAACTTCTGCTTTCACTATGCTCCCAGCACAATCTCTCAATCACAAATACATTCTTCCATCTGAACGATGCTTACAAAACCATCTGGATGCATCCAAGATCGAAGCACTGGCATCAAATAGAATTTATCATCTGCAGACAACGTGATCTGCATGACTTTCATATCACCAGAGAAATGAGAGGTGCCGAATGCTCAACAGACCACCTTCTGCTCAGATCAAAGGTGAACCTCCAGGGGCGAAGAAAAAGAAGGCTCCAGGGCAAGAAACCTAAAAAAATGGATATTTGGAAAATCAATAACCCTGGCATAACAGTTGCCTTACAGAATAAACTCTCAAAGCATCTAGAACAAGTTGCCTTCATCAAAGGAGAGACAGAAGAAAACTGGGCCAATAAAAAGACAATAAACGTCCTCAAAAGACATCACCAGGACTGGTTTGATGACAACGATTCTGAAATCCAAAGTCTTCTCGCTGAGAAGTATGCTGCACACAAGAATTGCCTAGTGGACAAACGTCTGACTCAAAGCAGGGCAAGTTCCACCATCTCAGAGGAAAAGTTTATAAGTAAAGTAGTTGCGCTCCATGAAGGATGAATGGTGGAAAAAGAAGGCAGAGGAGATCCTGGGTTATGCTGACTCAAAAAATGCCAAGCTCCTCTACTCCAGCTTGAGGGAGATGTATGGGCCACCACAGAAAAGCTCGTCGCTCATAATGAGGCAATAAATAAGAGATGGTCAGAACACTTCGAGCAGCTCCTTAACAGGCCTTCATCGATTGACTCAGTGTCATTGAAGAGATCCCAGCAAGACCCCTACATATGGAACTTGATGACCCACCCACGGAGAATGAGGTGACAGAAGCAATAGCAGAGTTGCAACGTGGTGAATCAGCAGGCTCTGATGGTATTCCACCTGAAGTTTTTAAAGCAGGTGGTCAGCCGTTGATACAGAAGTTTACTGAGTTCCTTTGTACGCGCTGGGAAGATGGCTGTTTACCCCAAGATCTGAAATATGCCAGAATAGTGCACCTGTACAAAGGCAAAGGTGACAAGTCCAGCTGTGACAACTATCGTGGGATCTCACTTTTGAGCACTGCAGGCAAGATCCTCTCCAAGGCCATCTTAAACAGGTTGAATACCCATCTTCTTGATGAGACATTACCAGAAAGCCAGTGTGGTTTTCGCCAAAACAGAGGGACAGTCGACATGATATTCGCTGCAAGACAGATCCAAGAGAAATGTAAGTAACAAAATACAAATCTCTACATCCACTTTGTCGACCTCATCAAGGCGTTCGACACAGTGTCATGCCCAGGACTGTGGGACATACTTCCCTGAATTGGAATCCCTCCGAAGATGGTAAAAATAATCAGATGCTTTCAGGATGGCATGAACGCAAGATTAATCAATGCAGTGAGGATGGTGAGTTCCCCGTCACTAACAGAGTCAGGCAAGGATGCGTTCTTGCTCCAACACTCTTCAGCTTCCTTTTCAGTATGATGCTTCTCTTTGTCTTTACAGATTCAGATCCAGGCATCCAAATCACATACAGGACAGATGGAGGTATCTTCAATACTCAGCGCCTGAAGGCAAAGACAAAAGTCACTAAATCACTTGTTCATGACTCCTGTATGCTGATGACTGTGCTATCGTTGCCCATTCAGAGGATGGCCTTCAAAGACTTACAGATTCTCTGTCTGCGGCCACTAAGCATTTTGGACTTACAATAAGCATCAAGAAGACTGAAGTTATGTTTCAACCTGTAAAAGGATCAACAGCAAACATGCCTGAAATAAAGATCGACGGCAAGGTCCTTACCAATGTTGACTCCTTCACCTATCTTGGTAGCAGTCTCTCCTCTTCCAACAGTCTCGACAAGGAGGTATCCAACAGCATCGCTAAGGCAAGTGCTTCCTATGGCAGATTCCACAAGCGAGTATAAACGAAAGGGGCTTGAAACTGGAGACGAAGTGTGCAGCATACTGAGCAGTAGTCCTGACTGCATTGCTGTATGGATTCGAGTCCTGGACGCTCCACCGTAGGCATGTCAAGCTACTAGATCAGTTTCACCAGCGTATCTTAAACATCAAATGGTACAACAGAGTCTCAAACGTGAATGTACTTTTGCAAGCCCAGATGCCAAACATAGATGCACTGCTAACACAGTCTAAGCTAAGATGATCTCGTGTGCATGCAGGATAACAGGCTTCCAAAGCAGCTCTTCTATGGTGAACTGACATACGGCCATCGACCAAGAGGACAGCAAAAGCTTCGCTACAAAAACACCCTGAAAAAATCCCTCCAGAAATGTGACAATGTTGAAGAACAATGGAAAATCATCATGGCCACAAACAGGTCTGAATGAAGGCAAACTATTCGCAAGGAAACAGAAGCTTATGGCAATGAAAGACGAAGCAGCCAAGTGGAAAAGCGTGCAACAATAAAGGCCAGAACCAACTCTGCAGAGCGTTCAGTTGAGTGTCTAGTATGCGGCCACCTGTCTGCATCAGATTTTGGCCTGAGATCTCACATGAGGGTACACAAATAAAGTGCTAGGTTGGACTTTATCGACCACGATAGTCGACCATACATAAAAATGAGAACGTCAAGGACTGCAGTAACTACAGGGGCACAACAAGCATGTTGTTTATCTTACAGATTTTGAAGGAAAAAGTATGGAACAGCGAACAAGAAGCTTTCATTACCTTTATCGATTACAGCAAGGCCTTTGACAATGTCATACACCATCAACTGTTTAACACAATGGTAAAGATGGGCTTCCCCAAACACTTGGTGTCACTTATAGCAGCATTATACGAAGACCAAAAAGTGACCATCAGATGGAATGGTGCACACTGCGAATATTTTGGCATTAAAAAAGGAGTCATGCAGGGCTGCATTTTTTCGCCTCATCATCAGAGACGCAGGTTTAGAAGTGATGGGAATGATGATTGAAGGAAGAAACATCACCCACTTGACATATGCAGATGACACTGCATTAATGGCAGATAATATCACAAGCATGAAGAGAATTCTCTACTGAGTAGGTGCAGCAGGTTGCAGGGCAGGATTGAAACTGAATGCTTAAAAAAAATCATGCACATAGCGAGAAATGAAGGCCAGGAACATCCAAATATTCAAATAAACAAAATACACAGAAAATATCCAACATTTCAAATATCTAGGATAGGAACTGTAAAAGCAAATGACGGCTTCTGCACCAAAGATGTGAAAACAAGAATTGGCATGGCAAAACAAAAAAAACAACAACAAAAAAACAAAAAATGGTTCAGTTAAACAACGTATGGAAAGACAGAGGGCTTCCCAAAGACTTAAAACTAAGAATCCTGCAAATATTATTTGGCCTGTTTTTATGTACGGTTGCAAAGCCTGGACACTAAGACGAAGAAAACAAAATCAATGCAACAGAAATGTGGCTCTTTAGACGACTTCTCGGAGTCAAATGGACAGACAGAAGAACAAACAATAGCGTGTTAAAAGAAATGAGTGTCAGGCGCCTGTCAACAAAAAACAACTGAAATAAGTAGCCATGCGATCAGTAACACCAAAGCAGATTTGTTATTAACGGTCCTGCAGGGGAAAGTTGAGGCAAGGAGAAAGGAGGGGCGACCGCACACCTTCTATTTCAACAACACCGCTCACCTCCTATTTCAACAACACCGCTCACCTCCTATTTCAACAACACCGCACACCTCCTATTTCAACAACACCGCACACCTCCTATTTCAACAACACCGCACACCTCCTATTTCAACAACACCGCACACCTTCTATTTCAACAACACCGCACACCTTCTATTTCAACAACACCGCACACCTTCTATTTCAACAACACCGCACATCTCCTATTTCAACAACACCGCACACCTCCTATTTCAACAACACCGCACACCTCCTATTTCAACAACACCGCACACCTCCTATTTCAACAACACCGCACACCTCCTATTTCAACAACACCGCACACCTCCTATTTCAACAACACCGCTCACCTCCTATTTCAACAACACCGCACACCTCCTATTTCAACAACACCGCACACCTCCTATTTCAACAACACCGCACACCTCCTATTTCAACAACACTGCTCACCTCCTATTTCAACAACACCGCTCACCTCCTATTTCAACAACACCGCACACCTCCTATTTCAACAACACTGCACACCTCCTATTTCAACAACACTGCACACCTCCTATTTCAACAACACCGCACACCTCCTATTTCAACAACACCGCACACCTATTTCAACAACACTGCACACCTTTTATTTCAACAACACCGCACACCTATTTCAACAACACCGCTCACCTCCTATTTCAACAACACCGCACACCTATTTCAACAACACCGCACACCTATTTCAACAACCGCACACCTATTTCAACAACACCGCTCACCTCCTATTTCAACAACACCGCACACCTCCTATTTCAACAACACCGCACACCTCCTATTTCAACAACACAGCACACCTTCTATTTCAACAACACCGCACACCTATTTCAGCAACACCGCACACCACCTATTTCAACAACACCGCACACCTATTTCAGCAAGACCGCACGCCACCTATTTCAACAACACAGCACACCTCCTATTTCAACAACACAGCACACCTATTTCAACAACACTGCACACCTCCTATTTCAACAACACCGCACACCTATTTCAGCAAGACCGCACGCCACCTATTTCAACAACACAGCACACCTATTTCAACAACACAGCACACCTATTTCAACACACTGCACACTCCTATTTCAACAACACCGCACACCTATTTCAACAACACCACACACCTATTTCAACAACACCGCACACCTATTTCAACAACACTGCACACCTTTATTTCAACAACACCGCACACCCTATTTCAACAACACCGCACACCTATTTCAACAACACCACACACCTCCTATTTCAACAACACCGCACACCTATTTCAACAACACCGCACACCTCCTATTTCAACAACACCGTACACCTCCTATTTCAACAACATTGCTGAAGTCTGTGGTCTGGATATCCAGAGTCGCCCACAGATGTCTTACTCATGTGACCTGGAGAAAACTTGTGACGTCGAGCGTGCATCCATACCGCAGATCCCGGGAGAAGAGATGAGATGAGATGAGATACACACATACACAGACATCCACACATATATCCATTTTTCATAATGGCACATACACAATATTCTTCATTAATATATTCTGAAGTCTTGCTTTAGCACACAAGAGCAGCTGACTGGAGTTACTAATGTCAGTACAAGGACATCTCGTTACCGAAATTATTCATTCCCACTACTGATGTCCTGTACAAGGACATCCCGTTACCTGAATTCATTCATTCCCACTACTGATGTCTGTCAAGGACATCTCGTTACCCTGAATTCATTCATTCCACTACTGATGTCTGTACAAGGACATCTCGTTACCTGAATTCATTCATTCCCACTACTGATGTCTGTACAAGGACATCTCGTTACCTGAATTCATTCATTCCCACTACTGATGTCTGTACAAGGACATCTCGTTACCTGAATTCATTCATTCCCACTACTGATGTCTGTACAAGGACATCTCGTTACCTGAATTCATTCATTCCCACTACTGATGTCTGTACAAGGACATCTCGTTACCTGAATTCATTCATTCCACTATTGATGTCTGTACAAGGACATCTCGTTACCTGAATTCATTCATTCCCACTACTGATGTCTGTACAAGGACATCTCGTTACCTGAATTCATTCATTCCCACTATTGATGTCTGTACAAGGACATCTTGTCAACTGAATTCATTCATTCCCACTATTGATGTCTGTACAAGGACATCTTGTTAACTGAACTCATTCATTCACATTACTAATGTCTGTACAAGGACATCTCGTTACCTGAATTCATTCATTCCTAATGTCTGTACAAGGACATCTCGTTACCTGAATTCATTCATTCCTATTACTGATGTCTGTACAAGGACATCTTGTTACCTGAATTCATTCATTCTCACTATTGATGTCTGTACAAGGACATCTTGTTACCTGAATTCATTCATTCTCACTATTGATGTCTGTACAAGGACATCTTGTTACCTGAATTCATTCATTCTCATTACTGATGTCTGTACAAGGACATCTTGTTACCTGAATTCATTCATTCTCACTATTGATGTCTGTACAAGGACATCTTGTTACCTGAATTCATTCATTCTCATTACTGATGTCTGTACAAGGACATCTTGTTACCTGAATTCATTCATTCTCACTATTGATGTCTGTACAAGGACATCTTGTTACCTGAATTCATTCATTCTCATTACTGATGTCTGTACAAGGACATCTCGTTACCTGAATTCATTCATTCTCATTACTGATGTCTGTACAAGGACATCTCGTTACCTGAATTCATTCATTCCCACAGCCATTCGCACATTCTACCGGCACGTGCAACAATCTCACCGCTTGGACTGATATACATACTTTTTTTTTAAATGTGTGTTTGATAAGTTTGTGTATGTGTTATTACGAGCCTGTGACCGCACAAATCAATTTCCCTGTGGATTAATGAAGTGTTCTCGAATTGAACTGAATTGAATTGAACTGAATTGCACGTATGTGTCAGAAGGAGAAGAGTGGCAAAATAGTTCAGACTGAACTCGAGGCTCCAGGGTTTATTTCCCGTTGAGGCCCCAACTTTTCTCATCAGTTTGACCGGAAAATCAAATTGAACGTCTAGTTCTTCGGAAGGGGACGAAAAACGAGTCGGACCTGTGCTCTCTTTCCCTCCAGCTTTCCTATTGTGACCAGGTGCTCTAATTCCCCTTTCCTCATAAAAGAAAATTAACATATAAACGGTTTTTAGGTAGTAGCTTTTCCTCCTCCTCATCAAGTGCCCTGCCGCATGGCGTTGGCAATCATGGCCCTCCATATGCATCTATCCCTTGTTGCTGCAAATACATCATCCACCCTCTCCGTTCCCAGCCACCCCGCAAGTCTGTCCAATATTTTCTCCCTGGGTCTACCTGGTGCTCTCTTTCCCTCCACCTTTCCTGCTTTGACCAAGTGCTCTAATTCCCCTTTCCTCATAAAATGGCCTATAAATGTTGCCTGTCTTTTCCTGATCTTCCTTTTGAATGATCTTCTTGTGTCTGCCTCCATCAAGATTGTCTCGTTTGTTTTCTTTGCTGTCCATGGAACTCTCAACATTTTTCTTAGAAACCAAATCTCAGCTGCCTCAATCTTGTTCTGGCTTTGCATGTTGACTGTCCACACCTCACAACCATATAACATTATTGGTTCATTGTAACATTCAAGAACTCTCTTCCTGAAGTTAATTGATAGGCATTTGTTGGTAAGAATGTCTTTCATCTTCTTGAATAATAGCTCCTAGCATTGTAAAATTAAACATTATATTTCATTCCAGAACAGTGCAAAAAGCTGCAGAACTTACTCTGGCACAGGCACTCATGTGCCAGTTCTTTAGAAAACAGTGGAGATTCTATATTGCTTGATCAGCGCGCGTGTGTGTGTGTGTGGTGTGTGTGTGTGTGTGTGTGTGTGTGTGTGTGTGTGTGTGTGTGTGTGTGTGTGTGTGTGTGTGTGCGCATGCAAGCATGTAAGGTAATTAGGTATGTGATCTTTTCTCCAATTTTAACAACCAGATACAGTCTTGTTTTTAACACACACACACACACACACACACACAGTGTGTAAGGTATGTGATCTTTTCTCCAATTTTAACAACGAGATACAGTCTTGTTTTTAACACACACACACACACATATCAAGACACCCACATACTAATGAATACACTGAAAACAATTTATTTGATAACACTAAGAACAGTTCAATGTACAATCTTATACCAAATCTTCAGTTAACATTTCACAATGGTGCACACATTACTAGTATGCTTTCACACACACACACACACACACACACACACACACACGCACGCACGCACGCACGCATGCACACACGCACGCTTGCATACGTGCATGCACACATCAAAATCACCCCATTGCAATAAAACATTCTTCATCACAATCAGTACACCTCACACATCAAAATCACCCCATTGCAATAAAACATTCTTCATCACAATCAGTACACCCCACACATCAAAATCACCCCATTGCAATAAAACATTCTTCATCACAATCAGTACACCCCACACATCAAAATCACCCCATTGCAATAAAACATTCTTCATCACATTCACTACACCCCACAATCACACATCAATATCACCCCATTGCAATAAAACAGTTTTCATCTCATTCGTTACACACGCTGTGTTGCAATCTATGTGGGACAATCTGTAAGGAACAAAATAACAATGTAATGATCAAATCAATCAACAATGCAATGAATAACTATGTATTCCAAAACAAAATAACACAACAATGATCAACAATACAACAATGATGAATGTTAAAATGCAATGCTTGTGATCAATGGACACACACACACAATACTGCCATGTAAAAAGTACTTACATTATTTACATAACTGTTGAAGATATTCATTTTGGTGAATCTAAAACCACAGACTCTCTACAAACCACAGACTCTCTACTGCCAAAACTAAAAAGCCCTGAATTGCCGAGGGGGAAAAGTGCTTCTCCATTGTAATGTGGCATCTGGGTATCTTGTTATTATAAATGCAAATGCCCGAGTCTCGATGCTCAGTCTTGATGTCAAATTAACAAATCAACATTATTTCAAGAATCCAGTATGCTTGATTCTTAATTTTCATTGTTAATATATATTAAGTACCCATTTATCTAATTTCAAAAGATTCAAATATTCTATTCATTAGTTAATCTGGAGGATAAAAAAGAAAACTTGCAAAGGTCTGTTCTACTCTGTAACCAAACGTTTTCATGTACATATTCATTTGCATGCAAATAACGCTTACAGCATGTTGCATTGGCACAAGCCCACAACCAGACTTCTGGCAGCAAAAAGAAAACCCTTGCATTACATGAAAATGATCGTTTTATAAATGAATGCCTATGCATCTGTCCAGAGTTATGCCCGAACTAGTGACCAAAAACACTCAATAATAAATAATAATGAATCACATGCATCGACATCTCTGGAGTTATGCTAAAGCCACTGGCAGTCAAAAACTAGCAAAAAAAGGAAAAGATTACTGTTCAAGTAAAAAAAAACAAATCACATAATTTGCATCTATAATGTTATGCACTAACCACTGGCAGCAAAAACATGCACAATAATGAATAAGATAATTATTCATACATGTGTATGACATTAATACTTTGCATTTCAAAGAGATATGCCCTACGCTGGAACTGACCATTAAAAAAATTTACAGCTTTTAGACTTGGCCTGTAAGTTTATGAGGAAAGCACATGACACAAAAATGGACGATGATTTTGATATTCCATGAGGTCTCTTCAAGTTCGTTTCTCCTTCACTCCCTGTGCTCAGGTGAAAACCAACTGGCCTGGCCACACAAAATTAGGTTCAAACCTTAACCACCCCTGAGAAAGGAAATAGGTACCGGGAGTTTTTTTATTTTATTTATCACACAACACTGAACAAATACACAATATCCTAATACCACAGACATCAAAATCTATACATAATGAACACTCAGAATGTTACATACACTCACACTGATGCTCACCACATACACACAAGCATGCCAACAACTGCATGAAGAAAATGTCCCAACTTCCTACTGACAAAAAAAAATAAAAACTGGAAATCAATTAAGCTTATACGCATGTCTTAACTAATCTGCCAATTCTTCAGACACAATGAATCAATACCCATAGAAATACAAAAAAACTAAATAAACATTAATCACTTTCACATACACATCAGTGCCCTGACCTACCAATATACCAAGCCCTTTTCCGTCATATTTATATCACTCATGGTTTCTATGATATATATCAGGATCAAGAAATTTCAAGGTAAATATTGTACAAAAAGTAAACAAAACAAAAAACAGGCATAAGTGCTTTCCAATTTTCTATGACCTGTTATATCTGTTTCCCAATAAACCAGATTCTGTTCTAAAAAAACAACAACCTTCTATCCTAAAAATATAAAAACATTCATGCAGTCAAATACAAATGATACTGTATCTACAATAGCATGCATGCATGCACACACACACACACACACATACCACACACACACACACACACATACACACACACACACACAAACACACCAAATCAACAGAGGTAGATAAAGGTAATCAGCAGATTTGTCAAAGGACCAGTGCCACTCAGAAAAAAAAAAAAAAAGGGGGGGGAGGGGGAATCTGGCTTCTCCCTAAAATTCCATCCTTTCCATTTCATCCCCCATTCCCCAAATTTTGGCAATGGGAACTAAAAAACAGCTCTTATTAATACAATACAAGAAAAAAATCTAAAAGAGAAAAAAAAGAAAACAGATTATATGAAATGAGTAAGTCTGCAATTTTTTCTTTTTTTCTTTTAGCACAAACCGGCCACGGTGTTGCGAACAACTCAGAGTGTGTCATGGTCATACAAATGGACATTTCACACACACAAAAATATTCTGGGATAAAGATAGAACTGTACATTCACTGTCTTATGTCAGTGCAAAATTAGTTGATACGATAATGAATAGTTTTCAATAAATACTTGTTCAACTCTTTGTCATTTCGATTTTTTTTTAATCTATTTTTTTTTTTTTTACACTGATCTGTTGCACTTGTTTCTGTCTCAAATCAATCCCTTTTCTCCCCCCACTCCCTTTCTCGTTCCGTTACATTTTGTCACAAATTAAAGTCCTAAATCAATGTTGCACCTCACCCTTTTCAAAAATACCATTAATAATGATCAAGCAATAAATCACATGTGTGTTAATTTCAATGCCTTAACAGTACAAACTTTATTAGTTAACAAAGCATTAAATCTTTTGCATTTGTGAACTAACAGTACATTGGACCTTTTGCATTTGTGAACAAACAGTATGTTGGGTTATTGAGTACTGACTTTAAGAGAGGGTGTTGTCTGTACACCAATTCCAAGATGCAAAAAATGAATGAATCAAGTTGAGCATAAGCATCCCTAATCACACGTCCACACAAACTGAACACACACAAACATACACACACACAAATACAATCAGGCATTACAGTATACTGTGCAGTCCATCTAGAATGGACCGGCCTGCAAAATGTTTCCAATAACAGCATAATCTTTCATCTTATCATTTTCCTTGCCCACTACCTTCCCTTAAACCTCCTGTAAAATACTGTTTATGATGAACAAAATCTACTATCATACGTAACGAATTCCTCTTTGTACAAACTTAACAAGGCGTTGTTTCACAAAGGCCAAGCTTGCTATGTATAGTTTTGCCCTACAACAAACAGGGCTCAAGACTGGAATAACTACTCAGCATCATTACCTTGTATAGTGGTCAGCGTCTGAGTGTCTCCAAGGTCATTTAACCACACTGGTGACGTTAACGCCAGCAGTAACACATGAGTACCATGTGTGATGTAGGTTTCTTTTTTGGATTCCTCAATGACTGCGTTATGCAACGATGTCATTATGATAACATAAAATAAATGTTGTGAACAACATCAGCACTCTACCAGCAAGGCAACAAACAATCAGCATGATGTAAGGTCATCCATTTTTCTTACTTGTAGCTACTACGAACTACTGATAATTATAACGAACATATCCGTCTCCCTTGAATTTTGTTGTAGGCAGATGCCACTGTATACACAGATATATATATAGTATACCTAACCATACACACCACACAAACTGAACATGCATGTACACACACACACATGCATGCATCACACACACACACACACACACACACACACACACACACACACACACACACACTGTACATGCACAAGTATTAATCATACATGCTACCTTACTGTACAATTCGAAATGTCTGAAGTGAAAATGAAATCCAATAAATTGGCCAAATCACAAGAAATAAATGAAATGCATGATCATATTATTTACAGATTCAGTTAACGACAAGTCAAAACGTAAACAAACAAACCACAAGAACACAATTGATCAAACGTTAAGTAAATCAGCACTGAACTGCATGGTGTCCAGTGTTCATATTATCAGCACTGAACGGCATGGTGTCCAGTGTTCATTTTATTAGCACTGTACTGCATTTTCTCACAATTCTGAACACAATGCTAACTGCTCCATCAAACATCCTGCATGTCATTTTGGGAAACTGAGAGTGGAAGAATAAAACACCAGCGTTAGTCAACAGTTAAGTCTTCATTTCAAAATCCTTGAGAAACTGATTTCAATGCAAACACACATTATTAACAAATAAAAGAAAAAGAAAATACCTGACAGAAGTAATCAGCACAAGATTCACAACAATGATGAAGCTACTTAAAATTTGTAAACAAACATTTCTTCCTGTACTCCCATCATGGGGCATCACAAAAAGCTACAGCAAAAATGCCACCCCTAAAATGGCATCTCTTGGAGTATTTTCATATAACAAATGGGACATGAACAAAATGTACACACACAAAATCAAACACCCCACTCTCTAACCCCCCTATCCCCCAAAAAAAACACACAAAACAATGACAAATGGATATAACGAAAACAAAAGCAACAACACCAACAAGACAAGAGCAAGAGAAAAACACTCCAAACAATTAATTCACAAAACAATTGACTAGAAAATCAGTCTCTTTTCACATGGGTACTTCTTACATGTACACAAAACCAAACCGAACACTGATCACATCAGCAACAAATGCTTGCAGCTGCAGATAACTTTAAATGTATGTTCCCTCACAGCACAGTCATCCAAATGCACGTTTCACCCAAGAGTAATGACGACAGTCTGAATCACCTTTTCTACACCAAACACTCTGCAAGCATGACAGAGCCTAAACCAGTTTACAACCCATCCGCATGATACACTCTGCCAGTCTAACATTCTATGAATCCCTTTACACCCTTTTCCCACAAAACACTCTACACACGGCTGTGCAAAACTGGCCAAATCGTTCTCTTTAGTTTATCTGCGGACGGCAGCTGTAGGCCTGCAAAGCCTGGCATTCCAGAGTGGGGGAAGGGGGTGGGATGCAGGGTCGAGACGGGGTCACGACAGTAGCTGCGGACGAATCCCTTCTTTGTCTGTATTAAAACTTGATCATTTTACCCGATCTTCTCCTGTCTGTAGACACGGAACCTAAAATATCTGGATGTTGATTTTTTGTGATTTACAAGTTTGTTCTAAGTGCCCGCGTTACGTCTAAGAATTAGAATTTGTACCGTTGGCTGAAGTTTGTAATCTACAAACTTTTGCAGTGACTATGTGTTCAGCTGCTGTGCTTTTTTGTTAAAACGTGTATTGTTCACGTGTAAAAACTTCTAATTCCACTGATGCTGATTTTTTGTTCCCCCCCCACCCTTTTTTTTTTTTTTTATCGTTTTCTCATCCTTTTGTTCTCGTTTTATTTCATCCATTTTTTTTTTTTTTTTTTGTCGTTGACTTGGAGACTGGTTTCCAAATATATATGTGATGCTGAAGTATTGATGTATATGAAGTTAAGTGAAAGTCTAAGGATAAGTTACTCACTATAATCTGCTTTGAACATCACATCATTCAGTCTTGTACTCAGAGCACTGTTGTGAGAGAACTGAACAGTTTTGTTGTTTTGATCGTAGTTCTTTCCTTACGTATTAGTGTTGAGTGTTGTGTGTATAATTGAACAATGGCTGTTGTTTATGAACACACTGCAATTTTGCACAATGAGAGACTTCAGTCTTTGTGTCGAGCATGTGGTGGGCGTTCCAGCAAAAAAAACAACAACAAACAAACAAAGCCCAGGGCTCCCATTCTCTGTCAGTATGTGCTCAAAGTGCTATGCATGGCTGAGAAAACTGAAGATGTCGTCTGTTCCATCGAAAACAATAATGAAAACCAGTCTGTCTGATGTGGAGAAGGCGGCACCAATGTGGGTTAACTTTGATGCAGTTCAGTGTACACTATTCATTACTGTGTTAAAACTTCAACCTGCATTCAACACACACCCGGCAGTGTGTGATGACCAACCTCTTGACCCCCAATTCAGTGGAGTAATTAAAACGCGCGCCTCTCCTCCCAGGTTCAGGTCGAAAACTTTCAAGTAAGTGGAGGTGCACGCTGGCATGCTGTAGTTTGTGTGGCATGTTGTTCTGTGTGCATGGAAACTGTCAGGACTGCAATAACGGCGGTTTAAAACAGCAAAATTTTGTGAAATCGGAAATTATCCGTCTCCGTACTTGTGGTTGTGCATGTATTTGAACTAACACTGCAGTCTGCTTTGCCAGTCAAACACATTCGTGTTTGGTATCATTTTAAAGCTCGTGGTTCTGGCCATCCAGCTATCTACAATACACTCTAGTTTGGCCAAAGCGCCTTAAAAAAATGTAGCATTTAAAGTCATACCCATTTCCCCCAGTTAAACGCCAGATGTCAGCTATGGCTGCTGACAGGCGATATATAAACAATCTGCCCAGGGAAGGCAGGCATCATGGTCGGGTCACGCATAGGTCAGCGCGCTCGGCTCAGCAACTAAAGGGAAGGGTTGGAACAGCAGTGTACAAGCATGACAAAGTCTGGACCACTTTACATCCTTTTCGCACTGAAGTTGAAGAATTCTCTGAACTGCTTTTCATTTTTTCAGAACAAAATACTCTGCAAGCCTGCAAGTCTTTAACACAGAATGTTGACATCACACGGCAGAACGCTTATCAAACAAGCATTTAAGCGACACTGTAACACTGCCTCCACAAGACACAATCTTGCCATATACAACAGTTCATGGCTACTTCATACAGAACACCAAAATGTCATGAAAAACCCTAACATCAATATTGAAAACTCAAGATTTCACACACACATACAAAAAAACTTCATCAAGAATTGCCACAACAGACTTGCAACTGAAGCATTCACTGCTCAAGGGAGAACATTCTGAAACAACAACAAAAAATGGGGGAATCTATTTAAACATTGTATGCATATATATATATGCAAAACTTCATTAAATACTTTCATTCACCGTAGGGGAGACCGCATTATGACAGGGAACATCCATAATAACAATGTATCATCAGGACAACATGAAAGCTGGCAGCAATGCTTTTTTTTCTTTATGATGGGGGAGGGGGGGGGGGGGGAGAAACAAATTATACAAGCCTGCCAATGATTAACATAGACGTCAATGTAATTTACACAAGGAATCATTCAAACATGGTCACCACTGTTTATCGTACACCAATGTAATAAAAAAATGTTTGATCATATACACGTGCCAATGTTTTATCATACATACATATTACCAATCATATGCAGGAGTCAATATTTTCTATCATACACAAATGCCAAACTTGATGCTTTATCATACAAACTTGCCAGTGTTTAAAGTACGTCTGCGCCAATGTTTAACACACACATACATGTCAATGTTTATCACACATGCTAATGTCGTATCACTGTTGTATTCCAAAAAAGTCATTAAACTGTCAATTGCCCTGTATGCAGAAATGTCACCGTAAGTATTCACAGCCTAATCTACTGAATAATTAATGCAGCCCTGAGAACAGACAAGAGTGCAGTATAGATGACACACAATGACACATGCATATAGATATGCAAGTGCATAACTGCCAATAAACTATAAAAAAAAAAAAACCAATCTGGTCAGGGCTCAGAGAACCCCTCAGGTAACAGAGTACCGGTCCTTGTGGGCAGCAAGAGTAAATCCTGCTTCAAAAAGAACAGGGACACCTGAAAGCCAAGAAATTATTCCCCCTCAGTCATCAAAACCAAACCGTGGAGGAAACCAAAAAGAATGTTGTATAAACTGTGTGGTAATGCACACAGTACGGGAGTCTTTTTTTTTTAAAATGAAAAATGTCAACCATAATCTAAAACTTTTAACAAAACATCTCTTAGTCTGCTTTTAGCTTTTGGCTATAAGCAGGTTGGATAGCAGAGGCAGAGCACCCAATATCTGGCTTCCTGGTCAGGTTGGTTTGAGCCTGGCTTCTGCTTTGAGCCATTAACTGTGCGAATGGCCTTCAGTTCACCCCATGATAACCAACCCAATGATAATCAAACACAAACGTCATAATCTCTCTGTGTGAATGGCCTTCAGTTCACCCCATGATAACCAACCCAATGATAATCAAACACAAAGTCATATCTCTCTCTGTGTGAATGGCCTTCAGTTCACCCCATGATAATCAACCCAATGATAATCAAACACAAACGTCATAATCTCTCTGTGTGAATGGCTTTCAGTTCACCCCATGATAATCAACCCCATGATAATCAAACACAAACATCATACAGCTCTGTGTGAATGGCCTTCAGTTCACCCCATGATAACCAACCCCATGATAATCAAACACAAACGTCATACAGCTCTGTGTGAATGGCTTTCAGTTCACCCCATGATAACCAACCCAATGATAATCAAACACAAATGTCATACAGCTCTGTGTGAATGGCTTTCAGTTCACCCCATGATAACCAACCCCATGATAATCAAACACAAATGTCATACAGCTCTGTGTGAATGGCCTTCAGTTCACCCCATGATAACCAACCCCACGATAATCAAACACAAACGTCATACAGCTCTGTGTGAATGGCCTTCAGTTCACCTCACAATAATCAAACAACAACAAATATCATACAGCTCTGTGTGAATGGCCTTCATTTCACCTCACAATAATCACCAACAAACATCATACAGCTCTGTGTGAATGGCCTTCATTTCGTCCCATGAAAATCAAACAAACATGACTGTAAGAATGGCCTTCGGTTCACCCCATGATAATCACATACCAATCAATCCTCATATAGCTCTATGTGAATGGTATTCAGTTCACCCAATGATAATCACACAACAACAAACATCATACAGTTCAGCCTCATGATACAGTAATGGTCAAAACAAGTTGACACAAAAAAAAGTTAATCTCCTACTGTGTCTTACTTTAAAAACAAGATTCAGTTCAAGCCCCAATGACAGTAAAAGGCAGACACACTAAATGCTAGTGACAGTTAGCCAAATGGTTTGTTTATCCATATATACATCTTCACAAGTGGATTCTTGCACTGTTACAAGATATGTATCGGTACTGTGAAAACAATCTGACTTTGGTTACTCATCCTGTAATAATATTTTTCATTTCATCAACATTTTGTATAATTTCATAAATTACATAGAAAATGAATATTGAACTGTCTAAATTTTCAAAGTGTCTGATGCTACTTTGCAGAAAACCAGTTACAAAGACAATATACATATCAACATTCCAGTACAATAAAGAAACAAACATGTCAGAGGCTCATGTTCTCACACAGGTTCTCATAAAGAATGCCAGTAAAATAAAAAAATAAAAAAACCTCTGATCTGCAAGGTGCCTGACAAAAAGCTTTGAAAATAAAACTTGCCGAAATTCATTAAGGCCAAAACTATAGAAGATTTTTAAAAACTTTTTCGAGAAGAAAACAATACAGGCGCAGGCCTGTGGTTAGAAATAAAATTACAGTAAGTAAAACTGAACTAGAAGATTCACACGTACCACCTCAAACAGCTAGTTCCTAATAAGCTGAACCTCACTACAAATTCAGTTCCAAAAAAGAACACAACATTAATAGTCAGTCTCAGGTGACAGTTTCATCAGGCGCGAAAAACCGGACTGTGTAAACAGAATCCAGACAGCCTAACATACACAAAATCAGTCGGCTTTACTACATATTCAAACAATTACCTTGCTTGAATACAATATCCACTAATCCAGAGAAAATGTGGTTTCTTGACTTTCCTCCAAAATAATAATGTTGATTTCATGTATACTTAACCACAGCATTTTAATAACATATCAAAATAAGAAAAAGAACATAGGCTTTTATTTCCTTCTTCCTCTTCATGCAGGAGGGAGGATGGAGGGCAGGAAGACGTCAGCAGTCAGGAAGTTTGATGCCAAGTGAGAATCCATGTTAAGAACATCACTGATTTTGTCTGATTAATCCAAGTTACTCTTCTCTATGTGGTATGGGAATAACCAAGCCAGGGCAATCAACACCAAGAAACCCGCTGATGTAATTTGATTAATCCAAGCTATTCTTCTCTGAGTGGGGTAGTAATAACCAAGTGAGGACATCAATGTTAAGAACCCCAATGACATAATTTGATTAATCCAAGTACTCTTCACTGAGTGGTAATGGTCAGGTGAGCATCATCAATGTTAAGAATGATGTAGTCTGATTTATCCAAGTTACTTTTCTCTGTGTAGTATAATACTAACCAAGTGAGATCAACATTAACCCTTTGCCACCTGCACCCTATCTACCAACTGCAAAAACTTAACCCTTTGACTTCTTCACCCTATCCACCAGCTTCCTGCAGGAAGCTGGTGGATAGGGTGAGGCAGTCAAAGGGTTAAGTTTTTGCTCTTCCAGCATGGTTGACAAAGAAGGATGCTGTTGGACAGGCTGCAGGAATCAAAGGGTTAATAACATAACCTGATCAATTCAAGATACTTTTCTTGGTGAGGTGTAGTAATAACCAAGTGAGGGTGGTCAACATTAAGAACTCCACTAACATAATTTGATTAAAATTAATCCAAGTTGGTCTTCTCTGTGTCATAATGGCCAAGACAGGACCACCACTGATGATGCCTGATTAATCCAAGTTAATTCTCTGTGTGGTAATCATGAAGTCAGAGCCATCAATTTTAAGATCCATACTGATGTAGTACGATAAACTGAAATGGCTCTTCTCTGTGAGGTATTGGCTGTACATGTATTTGTATCGCATTTTCCCAATGTCCTCCCCTGTGAGGAAGCAGCTATTTTTCAGTTCCCTGATGACAAAACAAAAGACTGGCAAAACCAAAAAGGCACTGATGGCTGACCATTTTATCTGTGCAAGCTGCCCTGGAATTATGCAACCAGTATGTAAGGGGGAAAACTTTGTAATCAAAAAAGAAAGACACACTTTTAAAAAAATGTCCTGCCTTAAACATAAATTGATACATTTTGAACAAGCACTTCTTATAAAACACACAGGGGCCACCCCTCAAGTGCTACAAATGATGCAACACTGATCAACTAAAATAAACTGATAAATCATAAAGCTTTTTAAGAAACTGCTTTTAAAATAACCAACTTGCTGTCACACATGAAAAAAACAACAAAAATTAGTAAACGCATGATGACAATAGGAAGTTGCATGGTAAATTTTTTTTCTATCATTAAGACTTAAGCATATTACCCCAGACAAAATAAACCCTTTTGTAAGCATACCTTCAGACATAATGGTCAACTGAAACAGAACAGAAGACACAAAACCAAATACTACTGAAGGAAAAAAAGTAAACAATACCCAACTCATAAACAGTTGTACCATTTAACAGTAATCTGCTATAAACTTAATAATAAAGCGTCTAATCATTTCTGCCTTGTTAATATTTAATGCCTTAATCAAATGCTCAGTGTTGTATTGATAATAAATAAAATCATTCAACTTAGCAGGGAAATCCTTCAACTGTACAAGATTAACATGTGTTACCATCCTAACATCATAATGTTGTTCTGTAATCTACCCGAGATGAGAACACATTACACATTGTTTGTGCAATATCTAACTTACAAAACTGTGCAATATCTAACTTACAAAATCCTTTTCAGTGAAGAGGGGGAAGTGCAGAGGAGATCAAGGAGAGGGGAGAGAGGGGCTGAGTAGAGGGAGATGACCTACTGTTAATAAAAGGGACTGCATCTGCGAGCAAACAATTCTGAGTAGTGGCAGATGATATGGAACATGTGGTGAATACATTTCCACTCAAAAAGAGCATTGGGAATCAAATTATTCTTTTAAACATCACAAATTCGGATGTTTTCCCATTTGTATGCATCAATGAACACACAACTCATTGGGAAGAAAAGAATCTTCTAGGTGGTTGGAAAAAATGGCAAAGAAATTGTGAGCACAAAAAAGGCCTGCTTCACTAACTCTAGTACAACACTGTGAAGACACAAGACACAAATTACAATTGGAACCAGAAATAGACAATAGTAGAATCAGAACGTGTCAAACAAACAAACAAAGTGCAAATCTTCTGTTACTTTCTCCTGTTAAATGCAACACCAGGGAAGTCATCTACTCTTCTTTCCAGTACTTAAGGTTTGTTCATTTATTCTTCATTGTCTGTTGCATACATGTATACTTGACAAAGGTCAGTTGGCCGAAAATATGCACAACCTTGTTGTGTTATTTTAAATGTGCATTCTCTTGCTGTGTGTCTCTGGTTCCTATTTACTTAACTGCTGGCAGTCACTTTGATTTAGATTACAAATTACAATGGAAGAATAATGACTATTCTTTTGGAAAACAAGTCCTTTTAATCAATTTTGACAGATTTTTAAAACTCAAAACACACTCCCAGTCCCTTTTTTTTTTTAAAAAAGAACACTTTCTTTTATACTGAATAAAACACAACTAACTGTGTTTTAGCAAATGAACTGCCTTCAAATTCTGGGCCACATTTCAATGAACAATGATTAATAATTATGTAAAGTCTTATCAATGATGGCAGTGCTGGGATTCTCACATATATGTGTCCACACACTACTTGCTGGATATGAGCAAATTTATCATAATGTGAAATCATTCTGACATTCCTGACTTTTCTTTTTTTCGATTAAACACAAAACAAAACAAACATAACAATAAATCACACAAGTTTAGATTTGCCTCAAGCTGTCCTGACTAACATACAATATACTGACTGGCTTACTTCTGGCTGTAGTGATAGTAAATGCATTAATGATTTAACAAGGGACTGCTGCAGAAAAAGTAAACTTTTCTTTCTTAGAAAACAACAGCAGTACTTGATGCCCAAAGGTTGAGCTGTTGCACGTACTCAGCACAAATGTATGTATTTTACTGGCACTCGCATTTCAACTGTGTGCAAGATGGAGACCACAGGTGCCGCAAATTGTTCCCCAAATTCAATCCATTTCTTGACAAGCTGTCACACACCCACTCAGAACACATCAATTGATCTACATTACTCTGGTGTTTGGCACAAAGTAAGGCAGTTCTACCACTCTTCACACTGGATGGCAAATAATAAATACTGCATGACACTATTATATCAATTGACCTGTGTCTATCACTCTTCACATCGGATGGCAAATAATAAATACTGCATGACACCATTATATCAACTGACCTGCATCTACCACTCTTCAAAATGGATCTCAGTTTAGAGTTTGGGAGTTTGTTCAAAACGGACACTTGGACAATTCCATGTGCACTCCACCTAAATCTGCCAGCAACTGGCAGACTCCCTAAGCCTGTATAAAACCCTCCATCTGGCAAGGTCCTGAAAGAGAGGAAAGTGAATGGACACAGTCTATGAAACACAAAGCTGACACCACCAGAATTACGGAAACATTAAGATGGGCAGCAAACAGGACAGTTTTTAATGTTATATGCTGGGACTGAACTCAAGGTATCAGATCTTTTATGGTTTTATCAAAAGAACCAACCAGTCTGTAATACACTACAATACTTTCATACCAACTGTCCCATCTCAACCACCTATCACACTGGACGTCAAATAATAAATGTTATATCAAAATTATATCAGTCATGTGTGAGTTAGTCAATCATTATATCTCTTTACTTCAACAGATCTATGCATTCAATCCTTTTGACATATAACCTGAACCCACAATACTGTTGATCAAATCTGAATATACAGCAAGAACAGCCAGCCACAACAGAAAGGACCTGCGCTCTAAGATCAAGAAAGATAAAATACACGCACACAGTAAATATACAATGACAAATTTCTGACTCACCCAAACAAACATTATCAACATGATCTTGAGTGTTAATGTAAACCTCAGTGATGAATGGTTTTTGGTCAATAAAAAGAAAAGATATGTATGATTTACATCACACACACACACTGTATGCGTGTGCGCGTGCGTGAGTACATGCGTGCGTGTGTGTGCGTGTCTGTGTATATTAAAAAGAGAGAGAGAAGTAGTACGACACCCATCCCTCCCTTATAAAACAAATTTGCTCCCAAGCCTGTGTCAGGTAGGTTTCAAGTCATTCAACTTGCACTGAGAAAGCTTGGATCATGGCATCTGAACATGTCATGGCAGCCTGGACAGTTGCATCTAAACTCAGCATACAATAAAAACACCAAGCAATGAATTTTTTTCAAAAATAATCATGGCAACGTTCATGACCAATTCATTCTAGATGCTAGCACTTCCTGCAAAAAGACAGTATGCCCAGCCACTGTGGTACATGTGTATGCATTACGCTGTTGTAAATAGGTTTCGAGTCAACGGTTCAGACCTCACCAGGGAAGCAGAAAATCACTACACATTTCTGTTCACATTTCCATATTTTCCTCTCTCCTTCACCAATCAATGAATGCGTGTCTACAAAATAAAAGAGACAAAAAAATTAGGATCATACAACCTGTCTCTCCATACTGTATTACTGCAGTACCCACAAGATGTTTGGATCACATCCTCTCTTACCTATCTTATACTCAAGTGCTTTACTTTTATAAAGTGACTGTCCTGCCCCAGTCTGGTAAAACTGAGATATATAAAGTGATACTACAAATAATATGCAGTCAACCAGTCATTGTAGTGCAGTGGTTCGCACAAACAACTACCGACTGGAATGTTGTGGGTTCAAATTCCCATCAGTCCTGTAGAAATCCTTATGGGATTTTCAGCACCAACTGGTTTCGACCCAGAGTTGAGTTGAGCATGCTATGGTCTCACTGAGAAGTTTGGGACCACACAGTCGAGTTGTATGCACTTCTCAGATCTATGAACACTGAGGGTGTTGCTCAAATCTCTTACCCAACATCTCAGGTGTCTGTATCTCATAATCTGTCAGGCTTGGTTGACACCAGAATATAACATGATAGTAAGCATAGAGCGTAGCTCTGTCACGCAGTCTCAATTCTACTCCAAGGCACCATGATTATCATATTCACTGTCATCACTATCATAGCATTGTAAAAACTCTCAGCCTCTGTGGCCATTAACGCTTTGACTCCTGCACCCTGCCCACCAGCATCCTGCATTGTCAACCATGCTAGCAAAGCAAAACTTGACTCTTTCATTCCCTTTCCCCATTCGCCAGCTCCCAGTAGGGTGCTGGTGGATATGGTGAATAAGTAAAGTGTTAAGTTTTTGCAACTGGTGGATATGGTGCGGGAGTCACAGGGTTAAGGTGATGTTCAAAATGGGACGAAAAGAAAATGGATGAGTGGGGTGTGCACAAATAAAACTGCCTATGTCCAATGATACTTAAGTGTCACCAAAAAAATATTTTAAAAAATCAAATAAAATGCAGCCCTATTAGAATGCTTCCACCTACATGGAGAACTTTTTGTTTGCCAACAACACTATTCTCATCCACCATTTCACAGCAATGAGAACTGCACTGGGCTGCCTTTTGTTGGCCTGCAAGTACATAAAGATGAGGTGGTGGGGCAGGGGGAGTGAAAGAAAGAAAATGCTGGCCATTATGAGTCGTAACTCTACATGTAAAAAAAATACAGAGGTAGTGAAGGGTGCATGTGACTCAAACAGTCATCCAATCAAAATGGAGTTTGTATCAAAAAGTCAACAAATCAGCAGCAAATGTACTGAACTGAAGCTGCTTTCCTAATGGCAGGGCTGGGAATTCCTGCTATAATTATATATGCAAAACACTATTAAATCAACAAATCATCTCATTTTCTCTTTTTCAAAACATTTTTCTCTCTTTTTTCCATTTCAATGCAAAACTGCTCACCCTTCTTGGAGTGAAAAGCAACTTAGCCAGATAAGCAAATCAGGGCAAACAGCTTTGATGCACCTTTATCATGTATAGATCTATCTATTTGTACAGATTTTTAGCCAAGTATGACTAGTTTTAAAACATTAAAGCCTTTGACCAATCAGTCTGATCCCTGCCTGTCTCAGTTGACAAAACACACGCCCAGTGGCATGAATGATGATGCAAAAGGAAAAACAGAAACAAAGTTTTGGCGCTGCCAAAGTAAAGTCTGACACAAGACACGACAGAGCTGCACAACTTTTGGCAAGTCAGTAACAAGAGAATGAGTTCAATTCACTTTTTTGTCCTTGTCTCCTTTGAAGGAGTCTTTTACTCAGTATTTATGCATTTTCTCTTATCTATCCATGGAAAAAGGTACGTATTCATATTTTTTTTAAAAAGTGTATTTTTGTTTCTGCCTTGTTTTTTCCAAAACAAACTGCACTTTAACATTTCGTCAATATTCATACCATCATCCACCACTTTCTCCATATATGTAAATGGCACAGTACACATGAATGCTTCACCAAGAATTCCTTCACAAACATTTCACATCACTCTGAGAGTTTCTATGTGACCGAAAGACACTCACAATTCTAACAATTCTCGAGGACTGAAAACACTCTTGCAAATTCATCAGAACTTGAGTCCGAGTAGAAGGACTGAAAACACACTTGGAAACTCACCCAAATTTGATTCCTAGCTGTATCACTCGCATTTTGTGTCTTCAGCATTCACAGTAACAGAACTGTTAGTTACTGCAGGTGTGTTTGTCCAAGACTTGCATGCTACAAATCAACAGCCATGAATGAAGCTATAAATCAGTTTCACATAACTGTCGTTTCTGAAGCTACAAATCTTCTGTTTCACACAAAACTGTCACTTCTAAAGCTACAAGTCTTCTGTTTCACACACAACTGTCATTTCTGAAGCTACAAGTCTTCCATTTCACACAAAACTATCATTTCTGAAGGTACAAGTCTTCCATTTCACACAAAACTGACCATCATTTCTGAAGCTACAAGTCTTCTGTTTCACACATACACCAATCCTCTAGTCAAAATTAACACACCTGCATTTTGCTCCTTTCACAGTCTTCAAAAGATGTACACAAATACATAATGATGGTGTTTCTGCTTCAGTTCACATAAACAGTCTTTATAAATTTCTTAATACTGGAGATCTTTAGGGATGATAATACCAGTACTCCTAAACTTGGTGTTTGAATTTGTGAAAATTATGCAAAAACTGGCTCAGGTTTTATTTTGTTTGTTGACAAGTGGTTGTTTTTGTTGTTACCATAGTTTTTTGTTTTGTTTTTGTTTTTGCTTCTGAGTATGTTTTCTTATTTTTTTTCCATTTGTTTTTTTCCCCCCAATATTTTTATGAACACTTTTTTTCCAATGAAAACAGATTTGTGCTGTTTGGTGTCTTACCATTTCTAAATATTTTAGAGCAATGTCACGTGTAACTTTTCTTTTTTCACTGAAAACAGACTTGTACTGTTAAATGTTTCACCATTTCTAAACCTTGTAAGCAGCATCACGTTCCACATATCCGGTGGAACAAAAAATGGCAGTTTGCTAACCATCCAAACAACATCTCACTGCTCCAGGATATACCAACTACAACAACAACAAAATTCAATAACTTCATGAACTGTTACAGTAATCTGTGAACTTTTGACTTGTGGCTTCTGCTAACTTTCTGCATGTACACAATCTTTCTTTTTAAACACTCTGTATCCTTTTGATTTGTACTTGCTACTCCGCAATTTTGATTTGCATCGTCTGTTCATTCAGCACAGAGAAACACTTTCTGAAGAGCTGTGCACTGTGACTTCCATCTGTTCACAATGTATGGTACCAGTATGTTCTTTCTGGACACTGTGAACACCTGTCACTAGCAGTTTCTCTATACTCTCTTTAAACACTCAGCAGCTACTGTTCTCTTTGGGAGGTATATCAGAGGATGTTGAATATGAAACAGCTGAGTCACCTGAATGGGGGGGACTGTGGTCTGTGGGAGGGGAAGGGGAGGTAGGAAGGAGAGGGGGGGAGGGAACACTGCCCACTGTGGACCCTGTGGAGCTCATGGAACGGGTCAGTGAGGCAATACGTTCCTGCACACAGCCGGCAGACAGACGAGCATCTGCATCCTGGTCCCAGCATTCCTCCACTGTAGAAACCAGACTAACCATGCCCTGCACGATAAAATGGTAAATGAGTAAAAAATGTGTTAAAATACTTCTGACCATGCAATATTTCCTGAGTTTGCTGTGATGAAGGACTAAGAAATGTATTAAAATAATTCTGTCCATGCAAAATCTCCAGAGTTTGCTGTCCCTGTACTAAGTAATTTTGACTTGCATTTGACACTGTAGAATGCATCAAATAAAATCCTTTTAGTTTTACATGCTGGTTTATGAAAAGATTTGCTAGAAACTTTGTGAAATTGTGTAACAATGATTGCTTGTTATATTGTGCAATTGTCTACTGCAAACAAAGAAAATATATTTGAATTTCGATCAAAACATGCCCACATATACTGGCACCACTAATGTTGTGTTTGTTGTTTCTTATGGTGTTCACAAGCATTGATCAAACATCAATATCACTGTCATTCAACACATCACTGTCAATACTTTCAACAACATTTTCATTGGAATTGCCACCCAAATCACTGTTGGAATTATCTCTTGGATCTTCATCATCCACAGCAACAGGTTTATTCATGAAAAGTTCCAGAGGCACACGATGACCAGAACTAAAAATTCTCTTTGCCATAATTTCAAATAAACGAAAGAACACACTTGTTGAGAGAAGTAAAAATTTCCCAATGACAAATGAAAAAATTCTCTGAAAATCTGGGGGCATCTGGGGGCGTGCTCCCCTGGAAAATTTTTTTTAAACATTGAAGCAAAATAGTGCAATCTGACACTATCTGGCACAGCTTTGGGCTTGTTTATGATCCTTTGTACTGAAGCAAATACTTTATGCACACTGGTGTCAGAATGAAAGAAAAATGGTTTGTTATTTTTCTAATGTATGCTCCAACAAACATTAAAGAACAACCAAGACTGAACAGCTTCAAGGTTCTTCTCATTTTTCTGCTTCATTTGGTGCTTCTTTGACTTGAAATGGTCAGAAAGTTTGTGGATGCCTGCTCAACTATAGTTGTTTCAATCAACTTCACAGCGGCACAAGACACAGTAACCTCTGCTATTTTTGAGAGCCATGTGCTCATTTCCATAATATCAATATTTTTGTGAAGCTCACTCAAAACACCACTTATTTTTGCAGTTTTTGTCAAACATTTTTGCTGTCGCAGATCCTCTCTCCAGAATATTGGCTTGAGACATGGTCACACATTTTAAAAGTTTTGCGATCGGTTCTTAAGCCACGTGCCTGACAAACAAAAAATAATGGTAGTTACTTTAACGGAAACGGATGAATTCATCCTGCTTCCGGAAGTTTCGTCATCTGCTAAGATAGATCGACAGACTGACAAACAGCTGACAGTTTTGCAGAAGAAAACAAATTATCCATCAAATTTTTTTTTTCCCCTTTCTCGGAAAGAACATTTTTTTCTCAAAAGCAGTCTGTGGGTTTTCTTGGATTTCCGAGAAAAATCGGAAAATTGGGAGCCCTGTGCATGGACTTTGGTCCTTCCTTCTTCTGCTGTCCCAGACAACAGCCATAACCAAAACAGGCAATTTGTTGGCTGTAGTCCACAGGTGGAATTTTATGAAACAGGCAAATTGTCAGTTGCCATCAGAAATGTATTAAACTGTGCAGTGCTGAATATGTCATAACTCTTTGAAACACACACACACACACACACACGCTCTCTCTCTCTCTCTTAATCACTGTCCTTAATTAAGAGAGCTCTTGACCTAAAATTCACCTTATCAAACAACACTTTTACAGTGTTTGTGTGTACATGCATGGGTGCATGTGTCCGAACCCTGTGTGGGAGTGGGTGTGCGACTGTATGTGCATGTGTGTGTGTGTGCAAGTGTGTGTGTGCACGCGCGCGTGTGCATGTGTGTGTGTATGCACACGTGCATGCATGCAGGTGTGTGTGTGTGTGCGCACATTCACAAACAGCATGTTTTTTTTAACAAACGCACACAATACCATCATTTTCTCTCTTGTTCTGTCATATATGTATGTATGACTGATTTACTGTTGACTTATGGTTTTATGCATGACATGCTCTACGAGGGTTGTTCAATTTAATATGACACTAGGCTTGCCGTTTGAAAACGAAGCAACGCACAGAAAAATGTTTATACCAAACACAACTTTAAAGTTTACCTGATTAGCATGCAGAAAATAAAGTTGACATCATGACGCAACTCGGAGTATGACATAATTACAAATGTGTTTCAAATAGCTGAGCCTGAAAAAAATGGACGTCACCAATGAGCAATTTCGTTTCTACACTTTCACAAGGCTACAACTTGGTGACGATTGTAGGAAGATACACGCAGATTTGCAAGCTGTTTACGGAACGGATTGTGTGTCTTACCGCACAGTTTGCAGGTGGGTCAAACAATTAGGAGCAGGAAGAGTGCCATCTGATTGGGGTAATCGTGCAGAGCGAGCTTTACCAGCTCGGAACGAACAAAACATTGCATATGTGAAAAGACTGATAGAGGAGGATCCACATTCGACTGTGCGGGAATTAAGCGAGGCATGTGAGCTTTCAATTGGCACCATTAACAACATTCTGCACAAAGACCTTCACATGAAAAAACTGGCTGCAAGATGGGTGCCACATCTCTTAAGTGATGATCAGAAGCAGCAGCGGGTGGCATGTTCACGCAAACTGCTCGATGAGTTTGAGCCCAACGGGCCAAAACGACTGTGTGACTTAGTGACGGGAGATGAGAGTTGGCTCACATTCTACGGCATCCCCAACAAACGCTGCAACCGCATGTGGGTTGGCCCTGACGGAGACCGACCAGTTGTTCTTCGCCCAGGATTCCAGAGTCGCAAGCGACTGTTTTCTATTTTTTTCAACACACAAGGCCTTGTGGCAATTGACATTTTGCCTGAGAAATCAACAATCACTGCCTCCTACTATACCCAAGTTGTGCTCCCCAAAGTTGTAGGAAAAATCCATGAGCAGCGCCCAACCGTCGGCACCCAGAGGACCCTTCTTCTGCATGACAATGCCAGTGCCCATAAGGCGAAGGTCACCACAACCTTCCTGAGCGAGCAAGGGATCCAAGTTTTGGACCACCCACCCTACAGCCCCGACTTGGCCCCATGCGACTTCTGGCTGTTCCCTGTTCTGAAGGAAAAGCTCGCTGGGCGTAAGTTTGACCGGGTACAAGACCTCGCCAAAGCCGTAAGATCAGAGTTGTCTGGTCTGCCTAAAACCGACTATCAGAGGGCGCTTGAGAATTGGCGTAGGAGGCTTGAACTTTGCATCCTAGCCAACGGAGAATACTTCGAGGGGATGTAAAAGTTTCAAGTTGCTGAGATGAGAGGTACGTTTTTTAAGGGGTGGTGACATCTTAAATTGAACAACCCTCGTATAAAGTGCAAAGTGCTTTGTAGTTTACTTCCAGAGATGCTGCACAATCTTCATTATCATCAATATCATCATTTTCAGTAGTAGTAGTAGTAGTAGTGGTGGAGGTGGTGGTGGTGGTGGTGGTGGTAGTAGTAATAGTAGTATCTTTCTCTGACACCACACACACACACACACACACACACACACACACACACACACACACACACACACACACACACACACACACACACACTCACATTTACCACTCAAACAAACACATACTATCAGAGACACCCTGCTACTTACTGTATGCCGTTTCCAGTGCTCATGGATAGTGGGCCTCTTTTTGCGTGTAACAACAAACTCCTGCATTGCTTCTAAAGATGGATGCTGGCCAACCTCCTCTGCCGATTCAAATGGCAACTGATATTCACCTACTGGGCCTGTAAATATCAATTACAATCATCAATTTTCAACAACTGGAACAATTGGTCGAAATCCCATCTAGCCTGTACTTCCTGTTTTTACACATCTGTGGAAATCTGTGTAATTTCTACAAAGATGCAGAAATGTCGTATTAATACACCAAACTAACTGGCCAATCTATGAGCACAATTAGGATATATGAATACTATGTTTGATCCCAGATCAGGACAATTTTTCTCACTCCTCAACTAGACCCACAGCAATGGTCTATGCTCATCTTTCAGAGAAGACAATAAACTGAGGGCCTGTGCACAATATGCACTGGACCCACATAAAAGAAGCCATAGGAACAAAGGAGTTAATCCAGGCAAAATTTTGTTCAAAAACCTTTTTAATACTCACATTTCTTTTCTTAACTTACGTGTAACTGCATTGTTCAATTCCCTCTGCCTGGGTAATGGAACCCAAATATCACACGTAACATTTACTGTGAGAAGTGATGAATGCAATGTAACTACCTCATGAAAATGGGGCATTAAACCATATCAACACAACCACAACCATCTTATGACAATGGCTGATCAAAGAGAATTCAACTACCTCAAGAAAATAACAGATCTAACCATATGATCGGTAGTGTCGGTCACAGTGACATCGAAAAGCGTTCATATGAAATAAATCATGACATCCTTAACTCTTTCAGCCCTGTCTGTTTTACAAGAGAAATGCACTCCCAGCTTGGAGTTTTTTTTGGGGGGAACTACAATCAACGGGTACCCAATAAAACACATATATCTCAATAACTACTTGATGAAATTCATTGGAATTTTGTATGCTTGCTAATATATACATGTAAATGTTCTGTCACATATATAACTTTCAGATCGTTTGATTTTTAGTCTTAGATAAAATGTTATGAAAATTTGCAAAAACTACACACACAAAAATCTGATTTTTATTATTCATTCATATACACAATTAAAGAGGCACACCAAAATTACAATGCACACAAGTGAACACAAATGGAGAGATACTACAAAATGGTTATTATCACTTTGAAATTGGTGTGTGTGTGTCTGTCTGTTTGTCTGTGTGTTTGTGTGTCTCTATGTGTGTCTGTGTGTGCAGGAAAAAAAATAACATGGACGTGTGTCCCTCGGTGCGTTAAGAATGGCTTTTTACCATGTTGGTGAAAAGTTATGGAACGTTAAGGAATCCTGAAAGGGTAAGTTTAAAAGCTAAGGTACGAAAGTGAAGGTCACACGGACCAACAAGAGTGCCTAAAATCAAAACTTTTCAACCGAAATCTGTAAACAGCACTTTCCCAAAAAGCTTCTAACAAACATTGAAATTTCGGCCTCCACTGCCTCCTTTCCGGAGTCGAGCGTGTTATGGGCTGATTGGGAAGACTGGGACCACACAGTCGAGTCTCATCCACTTCACGTATGCGTCATTGAGTGTTGAGTAAATGTCATGACCAGCGCATCTAGTGTGATTTCACCAAGTTTCTTTTCTTTCTTTCTTTCTTCCTTTCTTTCTTTCCTTCTTTTGTTGTTGTTATTTTCTTTCTGTCTGTCTGTTTTTCAGTGTCTGTCTGTAAGTCTGTCTGTTTTCCCTCTCTCTCTCTGTCTGTTTTCCCTCTCTCTCTGTCTCTCTCTCTCCCTCTCTCTCTGTCTCTCTCTCTTTCTCGGCCTCTGTCTCTGTCTGTTTCTCCCTGTCTGTTCCTCTCTATCTGTCTGTCTCTCTGTCTCTCTCTATCTCTCTCTCTCCTCGCTCGCTCGCTCTTGGTGTGTTTAAATGTCCTGACCAACACCGCAGGTGTCTGTATCTCTCGGGTCTGGTTGATGCCAGGATTCAGTATGATAGTAAGTGTAGAGTAGAGCCCTGTCACACAAGCTCAATCCTAAATGGAACTCGATAGCAAGCGTCATGATCATCATCTTCATTGTCGTCGTCATCATCATCACCATAGCATTACAAAAGAAATGTCCCAGCTTCTGTGTCCATGGCGTAGAAGATTGGGGCGGGGGGTGGGGAGGAGGGTGAGCATAAAGAAAACTGTCTAAGTGTGATGGTCCTCAAAAAAACAAAAAAAACAAAACAAAAAAAAAACCACCACCAACAACAAATTAGAATCTCTTTTTCTTTGGGCAGTTCTGACAATCTACTATTGTCCCTACCTTCGCCCGACAAATTGTCGGACGCGACTGATCGCCTCTCAGCTCGCGTGCCCGACAATTTGTTGGGCGCACACAGCCACTCACTTTCGGTTTCATTCGTATGAATATTAATTAAGGAAGGGACGTTACTCCGTCACTCTTCCCTTCTGATAACTTCGAAGATTCCGCCAAGTCATTTTGAAGCAATTTTACGCTTTTGTTGTTGTTGTTGCTGTTGTTGTTTTTTTACGTCAAGATGATTTTAAACAAGCACGCTACATAGAGCAACATGCTTTGGATGAAATCCTCCTCGATAAAGGCAGTGATTTTGAGCCCGAAACAGAACAAACCGCCTCTGAATCGAGTGTATCTTCGTCGATCGGCACTTTGCACGACAAAGACTGTGAAAGAGCCCTCGCAAAGACTGAAAATTGATGAAATCGATGGAGGTGGAAAATCAACCATCAACCATCAAAATCAAGTGGGCGTGTTCATACTGATGCTTCTAGAATTCTCCGACATGCTGTACGGCAAGAAAGTGACTGTGACAGTGATAATGAGAATGAAGGCTCCTTTTGTCACTATCTTGCCGTACAGTATGTCGAAGCGATCTCGGGCCCCACTACCACCACCACCACCATCCTCAACTCATGATAGGGCCTCTGAATTGAGTATATCCCACATTTGCAGAAAACATTTTTTTCTTTTTCCTTGATTTTTTCGACATTGTGGATATCATGGGATTTAACACAATCGCCATCACATCATACCAAGTTATCAACACAATAGAACCATCCTATGAAGTCACTCATTAAATTACACCAACATGATATAATCACCTTATGAAAATAACTTAACAAATTACATCAACACAATAAATGTAATACAACTACATCACGAAAAGGACTGATCTTCAGTTGGGTTTTTTTGGTTTTTTTTTTTTGGGGGGGGGGGCGGGGGGGGGGGGATTTTGTTTGTTTATAACCCTTTGACTCCCACACCCTGTCTATCAGCATCCTGCATTGTTGACTATGCTGGCAAAACAAAGACTTAACCCTTTGATTCCCTCATCCTATCCACCAGCTTCCTACAGGAAGCAGGAAGCTGGTGGATAGGGTGAGGGAGTCAAAAGGTGAAGTTTTTGCAGTTGGTAGATAGGGTGTGGGAGTCAAAGGGTTAAGTTACAAGCATCTTCAAATGTACATAATGCATAGGCTAACCAACAGATATAGTAAATAAGCATTCATTGCAACATACTGAATTACAGCAGGTATGAATACATATTCAATATTACATGAATGCATAAAAAAGAAAAAAAAAAACAGACAAATAAGCAAAAGAATAAAAAATTAAACAAAACAAACAAACATCAAAATGAAATTACATTCACATGTCAACGATGACTGTATGCTGGTTTACATATGCGTGTGTCCTTTTTTCCCTTCTTCAGTTCTTGTTTTTGTTGTTGTTACTGTTTGCTGTTGTTGTTTTGCTATGATGTCTTAAAAAACATATTCTTTAAACAAAGGATGTTTATCATCAATGAAATAGCAAAAGAGCACATCCTCTATACTCCATCACCTTCTGGAAATTCTGTGCAAGAAATTTCCTTTTTTCTGTCACTCTCTATGTTTCTGCCTTGTTCCTTTGCTTTCTGTCATTTCTTCCTATCATTTTCTGCCTTGCTGGTCCATTCACCTGTAATTTCTCCAAGGATTGACAACTGGGTACATGTATTAAGTGCATTTATGGCTCTAGGGAAATGAGATGCACGGAAGCAATTTTAGGTAATTAAGGCCCTTTTTTTTATGTTTGTTCTAGAGTTCTTAACTATGTTTAAATTTGTATTCAGCCATTTCAGGTATGTTTTTAAAATCCCCTGAGTGATAAATTGGACTGTATTCAACTTTGTATTTTTCAAATCCCCTGTGTGATAAATTGGGCAGAATGGTCAACGCCTGAGGCATCTCCTTAGATAATGTGCACATATACATTGATATGTGTACTTAATTTTCTTTTCCTTTTTTCCTGTTGAAGTACTGTATATGTTTTGAAATGGTTATTGCCCTGATATGGCTCTATAACAATAATACTCCATCACAGCCTTGATATGGCTCTATAACAATAATACTCCAGCACAGCCTACCTTCGTGTTGTTATAACATGAACTTCATTCACTGAACATCAGGGTGAGACAACGTTTACGTATCGGACATCAGAGATAAACAATAAGACCACTTTGACAGGAATGTTACATAGCACATATTTACATTTGCCATGTGTCTTTCTGTCATAAACCTCCACTTTACTTAAGCTTTTGTTACAATGTATGAACTAAAGGTTGTTTCTTCTCTATTCAACATTTATGTATCAAAACTTTCACAAAATACAAGCAGGAGATCAAAGATATCATCTATTTTTTAAAGCTTTGAAAAGTTCCAAGTATGATCAATTCTGCCTTCAATTTCAGATAACATGTATGCACACATTTTTCATTTTTAAAAAGATTCAAAAGAATACCAAAATTGACAAACTGCATTACATCACCAGAATACATGTTGAATATCTTCAGGTTCTATATTACAAAAGCTACATTTATCATTATTATTGATTTTCATATTTTCAAGCATTTCTTGGTTTGGTTTGGTTTGGTTTGGTTTGGCTTGGTTTGGTTTGGCTTGGCTTGGCTTGGCTTGGCTTGGCTTGGCTTGGTATGGTTTGGTTTGGTTTGGTTTAGTCTGGGTCAGTTTGGTTCAGTTTGGTTTAGTTTTTGTAGCAACAATTCTATGAACTATAGTCCGGGTCAGTTTGGTTTAGTTTTTGTAGCAATAATTCTATGAACTATCTGGATTTGAAACCATTTTACCATCTACATTTGATATCAGTTATTTCCAGAATCTTTTTGAAAACAACTTTCCTGTTAGTATCTGTTGACATTTTTGTGTTCTACTTACTACAACATTTTCAGTTTTGACCGTTGTCAGTAGCATGAGTATGTCATAGTACTATTTCATTCCTTTGTGGACTGAGTAAATGATCTGAAGGGACTTCTTCAAAGTATCAATATTATGAATATCAATGTCCATTTTTCTGACATACTTTATAATTTTGCTTGAATAATTCGAAAACAGGTAATCAAGTTGGAGTTTAGTCCATGTCTAGTTCTGAATTCGTCATAAATCATAAAATGACCACCGTTTTTCAAAAGATGAGAAATACATAAGATACTTTCGTTAATCTAATTTTTGTATCAGATTGTTTTGTTTTCAATTTCAGTATTCACGGCGCACAAATCCGTGATACTTGAGTTGGCCGTTCTGATTCTGCCCTGCCAGCTATAAAATGCGCGCATCTTTCCCCTTTCCTTCCACTCCCCACACCCTTTTCACCCGTCCCGCTGCCGTATAGCGAGGCCACAGACATTTAGGATGTCTGTGAGCGAGGCAGGGGCACGCGTGTGTTAGTTATTGGCCACTGAGTTTGGTATATGCCTCCAGATTGACCTAGATTCCAGTACTCAGGAAGAACACAGCAGTTATACACACACACACACACACGATGCTTGCAGTAGGGAGGATCGGAGGGAGGGATAGAGATCGGAGGGAGGGGGGGGGAGAGAGAGAGAGAGAGAGATATGAGAGAGATGCATCATAATGTATAAACTCGCGCGTTCTGCGCGCGTGCACACACACAGATGTATGTTAGACAACTCCAGAGAGAGAGACAGACAGACAGACAGACAGAGAGAGAGAGAGAGAGATATGTGTCGGAAGCTGCCCTGGATAAAGACCGGCTTAATTAATACATGCGCATGGCCTAGTTTACAGCCCGCGCAGCGCGTGCTTTGGTCGGGCAACAGCTAACACCTGATTTTAGCCAAATGTAAGCCCTCCAAAAAAAATGAAAACAAACAGCTGACAGTGATTTTTTTTTAATTTTAGAAAGTTAAAGCACTTACTTAGAAAGTATCCTTAATATTTACATACAAAGCATAATTATAATCATATGCAAGTATCGGTTAAATTATACTGATGCACTACAACTAATGTATTGAAAATGACTAATCAAACATGACTAATCAAATATACTCAAGACATTTCACTGATCACAAATTTTCATTTTTTTCTTCAAAACTCCCCATCTTAAGTCTTTGGTGGGCAGTCCAAACACTCCAACTTTCCCCAACCACCCAATATTCTCACCTTCTGCAGCACTGCAACGTGTCAAAAGCTCCCAGAGGACCAGCGCACATGCATACATGTCAATGCGCAGGAAGGCGTCACGATTGAAGCAGATAGCGCCCTCTAACACTTCTGGTGCCATGTATCGACGAGTCCCCACCTGTACATTGGCTACATCATTATCATCAGGTCGGCATCATCATTATCATTTCTAATCTGTAACCTATGAATGGAGAATATAATTATATGCAATGCTGATTGGGTCAGTCTGTGAGATAACCCACAATCAGAAAATGACCAAGAAACAACCACACACTCCCTGTCAAGGAGGTACTTAGTAGCATGTCATCCTTGTCAGACATCACCATTATCATAATCACTTCAGTCATTACTGTCCAGCTGATCAACATCATAAGTTTCATTTCATGTTTTCCTAACTAATATTTTCATCAGTGGGATAACACATCAAACAAAATTCTAATCACCTCTTTTACGGTCTACCTCCTGGCAGCCATGCTGACATGCTCAACAACTATCTGTTTAACTCAAATTAAAAAAAATGCATTGAAATTCGGCCAAAATTAGCTGAAAAATCGCTTCAAACACTCTGCATGAGAGTAAACATAAGCATGTGACAAGCTTACTATAATATCTGCAATGACCCATACACTGCAGATATAATGGTTTAGAAGAGGGTTTCCACATGTTTTTAACCCTTTCAGCCCCTTATTTCCAGTCCTCAGTTATCCTCCCTTTCCCTCCTTTCCAAAACCGGGATTCTGGGATGATCTCTACCGAATGATACACTCATACGTGACTTCATGCGGATGAATACAGCAGAGTTATGACTTGCGTGTACATAAAACTTTGTATGAATGTGTTCAGGAATGACATATAATATGTCTGTCATATTCAAAAGAGGGATGCAACACGTTTGGTGACATGCAAGTGTGTGACAGGTAAGAGGTGAACCAGAAATGACACACACAACAGAGAAAACAAAAAAGACGAACTCAAAAAAGAAAGATATAGCGCTGTCTACTGTTATTTGTTCTATGAAATGTCAAGAGCAGCATGTACATGTATTCTCCCCATTGGATGGCAATGTGTCAGTGTCCCATTGTCCTCATCCCTAATATTCACAAACTGTCAAATTTGTCCAAGGTTATGGATACAGCTTCAGTCAGACACATTCAGTATTGATATATCTACATACACACAAACCACAATACTAGCTAAATGTTCCATGGGAATAAATGATTTCTGACACGAGTCCGATGAAATCCCATTTTAGAGACATTTTCAGGTGAAGTATGTCTTACAAAATACACAGTCAGGTCAATACATCAGTTCCTACAGTCACATCTTGAATGAAATTTCATAAAATATAACGTGCACACACTCCACGTGCACTGAAGGGAGAGATCATGTTGAACAGCACTGAGCTGTCGAGTATTGTTCAGCCTTTGCTTTTCTGCTGTCTGCTTCGCTGAGAAGATAGTGGGTCGTGAACTTTGCACTGCCCACTCACCAACTGCATAGTACAGTGACCTCGTGGCCTGAAACAAGGCTAATAATGACCAAAGAATCTATTTCTGGCTACTAGTTTCGGTTAACGGAAATACTGAAAGCCCCGCGAATTTTCAAAAACTCAAGTCGGATTTCTCCGACACTCGTAGACAAGTGTTAATGAGACATGATCGGGAAATCCCGACGCTCGTAGCAAGAGAGTTAAAGCAAAGACCCATGATCACAGAAGACCACTAAAGCAATACAAGGATACTCTGAAGACCCACTTCATTAACTGCAAAATCTCCACCACTTACTGGGAAGACACTGCCCACAACAGAGATAAGTTGGTGACATCAAAGCACACAGGGCATAATAGTATGTGAACAGTGCAGAACTGGTGCTACTCAACAGAAAAAGGACCAGGTTCAGTCCACAAAAGTCACATACCAGACAATAAGAACCCATACGCTTTCTCACTCGTGGGATCAATAGGAGAGTCCATCATCATTATAACTGTTATGAGCAAGGGGTTGCAGACAGCTCATTGGGGGAAAACAAGGGGTTACCGACTTCTGATAGGGGGAGCAAAGGGTTACAGCTGACTGGGCAGAGCAACGAGTTACAGCTGATCGGGGAGAGCAAGGAGAACTTTTCAGACAGCTGACTGGGACAGCAAGGGGTAACAGACAGCTGACTGGGATGAGCAAGAGGTTACAGCTTATCGGGGACAGCAAGAGGTTACAGACAGCTGATCAAGGAGAGCAAGGGGTTAAAGACAGTTGACTAGTTGGGGAGAGCAAGGAGTTATAGAGAGTAGTCTGGGAAGAGCAACAGGTTACAGACAGCTTTTTGGGGAGACAACACATTACAAACAGTAGATTGGGAACAGCAAGAGGTTACAGGCAGCAGCTTTTTGGGGAGACAACACATTACAGACAGTAGATATGGGAAAGCAAAAGGTTACAGACAGTAGATAAGGGAAAGCAAAAGATTACAGACAGTAGATTGAGGACAGCAAAAGGTTACAGACAGTAGATTGAGGACAGCAAAAGGTTACAGACAGTAGATTGGGGACAGCAAAAGGTTACAGACAGTAGATTGAGGACAGGAAAAGGTTACAGACAGCTAATCAGAGACAATAAACGGCTGCATACAGTAGACTGGAGACAGTAAAGGGTTACAGACAGTAAACTGGGGAGAGCAAAGGTTACATACAGTAGACTGGAGACAGCAAAGGGTTACAGACAGTAGACTGGGAAGAGCAAAGGTTACATACAGTAGACTGGAGACAGCAAAGGTTACATACAGTAGACTGGAGACAGCAAGGTTACATACAGTAGACTGGAAGAGCAAGGTTACATACAGTAGACTGGAGACAGCAAAGGTTACAGACAGTAGACTGGGAAGAGCAAAGGTTACATACAGTAGATGAGACAGTAAAGGTTACAGACAGTAGACTGGAAGAGCAAAGGTTACATACGTAGACTGGAGACAGCAAAGGTTACATACAGTAGACTGGAGACAGCAAAGGGTTACAGACAGTAGACTGGGAAGAGCAAAGGTTACATACAGTAGACTGGAGACAGCAAAGGATTACATACAGTAGACTGGAGACAGCAAAGGATTACATACACTAGACTGGAGACAGCAAAGGATTACATACATTAGACTGGAGACAGCAAAGAATTACAGACAGTAGACTGGGGAGAGGAGAGCACAGCTTTACAGACAGCTGATAAGGGAGATCAAAGGCTTGCAGACCGCTGACTGGAGACAGCAAAGGATTACATACAGTAGACTGGGGAGAGGAGAGCACAGCTTTACAGACAGCTGATAAGGGAGATCAAAGGCTTGCAGATAGCTGACTGGGGAAAGCAAAAGGTTACAGACAGTAGATTGGGAACAGCAAAAGGTTACACTTACAGACAGTAGATTGAGGACAGCAAAAGGTTACAGACAGTAGATTGAGGACAGGAAAAGGTTACAGACAGTAGATATGGGAAAGCAAAAGGTTACAGACAGTAGATTGCAGACAGCAAAAGGTTACAGACAGTAGATATGGGAAAGCAAAAGGTTACAGACAGTAGATAAGGGAAAGCAAAAGATTACACAGTAGATTGAGGACAGCAAAAGGTTACAGACAGTAGATTGAGGACAGCAAAAGGTTACAGACAGTAGATTGGGGACAGCAAAAGGTTACAGACAGTAGATTGAGGACAGGAAAAGGTTACAGACAGTAGATTGAGGACAGCAAAAGGTTACAGACAGTAGATTGAGGAAAGCAAAAGGTTACAGACAGTAGATTGAGGACAGCAAAAGGTTACAGACAGTAGATTGAGGACAGCAAAAGGTTACAGACAGTAGATAAGGGAAAGCAAAAGGTTACAGATAGTAGAGTGAGGACAGCAAAAGGTTACAGACAGTAGATTGAGGACAGCAAAAGGTTACAGACAGTAGATTGCGGACAGTGAAAGGTTACAGACAGTAGACTGAGGACAGCAAAAGGTTACAGACAGTAGATAAGGGAAAACAAAAGGTTACAGACAGTAGATTGAGGACAGCAAAAGGTTACAGACAGTAGATATGGGAAAGCAAAAGGTTACAGACAGTAGATTGGGGACAGCAAAAGGTTACAGACAGTAGACTGAGGACAGGAAAAGGTTACAGACAGTAGATAAGGGAAAGCAAAAGGTTACAGACAGTAGATTGAGGACAGCAAAAGGTTACAGACAGTAGATATGGGAAAGCAAAAGGTTACAGACAGTAGACTGGGGACAGCAAAATCTTACTGACAGTTGGCTGACTGGGGAGAGCAAGAGGTTACAGACACCTGATGGGAGCAAGAGGTTACAGACACTTGATTGGGGAGAGCAAGAGGTTACAGACACCTGATTGGGGAGAGCAAGGTTACAGAACCTGATTGGGGAGAGCAAGAGGTTACAGACACTGATTGGGGAGAGCAAGAGGTACAGACACTGATTGGGAGAGCAAGAGGTTACAGACACCTGATTGGGGAGAGCAAGAGGTTACAGACACCTGATTGGGGAGAGCAAGAGGTACAGACACCTGATTGGGGAGAGCAAGGGGTTAAGACTTCTGATTGGAGAGCAAGGGTTACACTGGGGAGAGCAAGGTTACATTGGGGAGAGCAAAGGCTTACAAACAGATGACTAGGGACAGCAGGGATGGGGGTGGGGTGTGTGTGTAACCTGTGTTGGCAGAAAAGAGGGTTGTGAGTTTCAGACTTATACAGTTATAGGCTGATAGTTCCAGCCTGTACACAGTACCTACAGCCACAACTTACACCAGTACAAGACAGAAATTTACAACTGTAGCCTATGCATTACTCTGATGAATCAAATCTGGAGCAGATGAAAAACAAAAAACAAACAAAAGAAAGAAAAAAGAAACATTAGAGGAAACAGAACAGAGAAACAGGAAACAGACATATCAAGATCTAGGCAACAGGAACACTTACCAGCCCGCGTGTTTCTCCTGAACCCTTGCCTGGCTCAAATTGGATAGAAAGACCAAAGTCTGCTATACATGCGCTCAGGTCCTCCTTCAGCAACACATTCTTGGACTTGAAGTCACGATGGGCAATGGCAGGCTTTGCTCCCTGTCGAATGATAGCATATCTTAATTATGATGGCATATCTTAATTCTTTGGGCAATGGCAGGCTTTGCTCCCTGTCGAATTATGGCATATCTTAATTATGATGGCATATCTTAATTCTTTAGGTAATGCATGGGTGAAAGTGAAAAAAATCTCTCAATCCTGAAACCTTAAATTTCCATGTCCTCTAAATGTTCCCATTCCGCAAAACCTGCATCCATTCCTGAAGCAATAGAAACATGGGACATTGCAATCTGTCATACATGGTTTTAATAGCACTACAATATTTGCACACGTGAAAAACAAATTATGAGCAACAAATCATGTTATCAACATCTTACCTTTGGCTAAACAGAACAATTTGAGGTTTCCTAGTCTACACAAACACAGTTCCAGCTGCAGATGGTCAGTCACAGGGATTGTTTTGATAATTATAGTTCACTCTGATCACTTTCAACTTTTCACAACTAGTTACCAGTAAGCATTATGTACAAAAATGTTCTAATGTCATTAAGTTCTTGAGCGTCACGGTTCTTCACACTGGGAACAACTCTCTTCATATAGACATTAAAGTAAAGGAAGTCCTGCCATACTAATCTGAACTATACCACTTTAACTCGTTCAGTACCTATATGCCGTCAGTTGACGTCATACAAAAAAAAGTGTTGCCATATTGCTTATAAGTTATATGCCGTCCACTGACGTGGTAGAGGTATTCTGATTTTTCGTTCACTACAGTGTGAGTCAATGAGCACAATGGAACACTGCATAGTTAGCTATAAGTGTCTACAATATAAAAATAGAATATAAATTATGATACATCATAGGGAAGACACCTTTATTGTCCCTAATGATTTGGTAACTGGACTACGTGAAGTGGAGCAAAATGGCAACCCAACCTTCGACAAGCCGGAACTGTGGCTCATGTCAGCACACTTTCACGACTCTAGAGGCCGTTCAAATGATTTTAGAGCATGATGACGATGGAGAGGATTTGTTATCTGATGATTCGCCTCAACATGAGGGTGAAGAAAGCAACAATGACGACCTTGACACCGACATTCAACGCTTGTTGGCTGAATCGATGCAAGCAGACGATAACAAGTCAGAGTCAGACCGCGACCGCCATGGTCAGTGCGAGCGGCCAGCGCGCAGGCCATGACACTTAGGACTTTGGACCTGACAGCAGTGAAAGTGATGGTGAGAGGGGTCACGCACATGTTCGTGGAGTGGGAAGGGGGGAAGATGAGAAGGGGGAGAGGAGAGGTGCAGAGGAGCTGTGCCCCAGTTAGAAGGCATGGCAGGGGGCGTGGCAATCAGCGAAGTGTTGCATTCACTGAAAATCTGTTGCATACAAATGGACAATAGTCAGACATTCCTCGATTTTGAGGAAATCCAGGATTGAAAGTGGGAGCTGGGGACATGTGCTACGCTTTTTTCAAGCTGTTTCTCACCGATGAGCATGAGCTGATTGCCTTATTTGAGTAAGGATTCTGATTCTGGGCTTATTTTCTCTTGTTTTGATTGCAGAACCTGAAGAACAGACAGAATCAACTCATGAGTGTCATGTAGTTTGACTGTTCAGTGTCTGAGTACACTGACTGTCATGTAGTTTGACTGTTCAGTGTTTGTACAACCACTTTTATGTTTACTGAAACCAGGTCTGTCATTGTTGGGACGGTTACTCACTTACGTGTCTGCATGAGTTTAGAATCATTTCATGAACATTTTATGATGTCATATGTTTTGTTTTCATTTATGTATATAAACTGACAACAAACAAGTCATTTTCAGCTGTTTTTTGTTTGTGAGTGTGTTGGGTATCAATCTGTAGAGATGGAAACTTACTTTTTAGACAACACAAAAAATGTATTTCCACTTTGGAATGCCAGGACAGGTCTTTGCAATCAGAGAAAAATAAGCCCAGATTCAGAATCCTCGTTCATTTTCCTGCAAAAAACATGTTTCTTTGTTGTATCTCTTATAGTTTTTTGCGCTAGAATTTTTTGTTAATTATTACCCTTGAATCCTCAAAATTCCCTGGCAACGGGGAAGCACATGTTTACATTTTTCCCTGTCACGGGGAAGCACATGTTTACATTTTTCCCTGGCACTGAAAAGGTTAAGTCAATCATACACATCTAAATTTCATTGTACTTGTAAGTATGCACTAGTTTACAATGCACTTAAATAGATCTCTGATTTTCTCTTGAACTTAGCGAAAGATCTAATGTCTTTCAGCTCTTCTTCAGTTTTTTGTCTTTTTGCCTGACTTGACATTAGTCTTTTCTGTAATCCCACTACCAGGCCTCCCAACGGCAAATGAAAAAAAAACTCTGAAAATGTAAAAGGGGGGGGGGGGGGGGGCATGCTCCCCAGAAAATGTTTTTGAATATAGATGCAAAATAGTGCAATCTGACGCTATCTGGGACAATTCTGGGCTTGTCTGTGATCCTTTGCACTGAAGCAAATAATTGATATACACTGGTGTCAGATTTCAAGAAAAAGAAGTTGATGTATATTTTTTTAATGCGTGCTCCAACAACATTAAGTAACAAACTGAACATCTTCATGGTTCTTATAGGTTTTTATCTCTTTATCTCATCTGCTACTCCTTCAGCTTGAAATGGTCTGAAAGTCTGAGAATGCCTGCTTGACTATAGTTAAATTAGTTGACTTTGCAGCGGCACAATATATATACAGCAGAATATGCCAGCCTCAGCTATTTTTGAAAGCCATGTGCTCATTTCCATGACCTCAATTTTTCATGAAACCAACTACCAACATCACTTATTTTTGCAGTCTTTATCAAATGCTTTTGCTGTGGCAGACCACCTGTCCAGAATCAAGCCGCACTTGACAGAAAAAGTGAACTCTGGAAGCGACTTTAGCAGAAATTGATTCCGGATTTATCCCCCTTCCCGAAAAATATCAGTCCATTTTTTCCAGGAAAGCATGCGATTTTTTTCTCGAAAGCAGCCCTGTGGATTTTCTCAAATTTCTGAGAAAAATCGGAAAATTGGGAGCCCTGCACCACCGTTCTCAGCAGTTTTCTTTGCAGATATAGTAGTACTACTAGTACTAGAGAGGGGTCAGTACTGCTGGTACAGGACAGGGTTGCACATGTGATGGTTTTGGTAGCAGACCAGAATGAGATCGCCTCTTTCAAACTGCTGTTCACATGAGTGCGGTGTTTCTGGTGTTAACTGCGCATGCGCGTTGGTGTTCTCGCCTCTCTAAATCCATAGGTTCACCAAAATGCAAGGGAAAATCAATACTTCCTGACACTTTCCGACGAAAAATAAAAAAAGTTTCAGTTTAGTTGTTATCATCTGCATTGTGCCGATTAATGAATTCAGGCGAGTCTGGAAACACCTGTCTGACATTGGTTACCCCCTCCTTTTTTCTAGGGAAGGGGATAGTAATCAGGATGCTGCCAATCCGGAAAACTCTTTCTGCCAACGTTTTCAATCTGGAATTCCGGACTACTTTCACCCATGGCAATGGCAGGCTTTGCTCCCTGTCAAATGATAGCATATCTTAATTATGATGGCATACCTTAATTCTTTGGGCAATGGCAGGCTTTGCTCCCTGTTGAATTATGGCACATCTTAAAAAATGATGGCATATCTTAATTCTTTGAGCAATGGCAGCTTTGCTCCCTGTCAAATGATGGCATGTCTTAAATATGATGGCATATCTTAATTACACTTTCTGCTATTTGTTAGGTGTGCACATAATAAGAGTATAAAGGTGCATAAACAAATCTGTGAGCAAAGAAAAACACAGTGTGTGTATGTCCGTGTGTATGAGAGAGAGAGAGAGAGAGAGAGAGAGAGAGAGAGAGAAGAGAGAGAGAGAGAGAGAGAGAGAGAGAGAAGAGATCTGCACACAGTAAGTGTGTCAATGCCTCAGTCACTATGCACTAACAAACATGTACATAAGTAGCCTACTTGTCTAAAACAGAACAATGAAAAAGACACAACCAAAAGAGAGAAAGGGAATGAAGAAAAACTAAAATGAGTCAAGACAATGTTCTGTCATTTATGAATGCTTGTTGTTTTAAAATTCTTCTTCCCTCTTTATCTGTCTAGAGCTCTCTCTTACCCTTCCTTTTTCCCTCTTTCATTATTCACGTCTCTCAGTCTTTCACTTTTCAGTGTCTGCTTGTTGTGGCGTTAAGCGGATAAGATGACACATTATGACAATTACTCACAATAAGTACCGGCAGCAGCACTCAGTGGAGTAAAGTTGGCAAATGCAGCAAAATTTGCCAAGTTTCCACACATTCTATTTTCTAAACTACTTAAACAATGAATAAAAAAAATCACATTATTAATAAAGAATGATCTTTCTGCTTTTAAATGGCGTGGTTTTTTTATTTGTGGTTGCGACTGAAAAGGAGAGAATTCAGTTGAAAGTTGCCCACTGGAAGCCATGTCACGCTGCCGTGGTGAAGTCCACACGGCACTATCTGCGATCTCGAATTTCGCATCGTTTGGCGAATCGCTTGTTGTGTGATGCCCACTGCATACATTAACCCGGTTTTGAGTTCTGATGAAAGAGCAGAAGCTAACCTTTCATTTCAACTAACTTATAATGTGAAGTATCCAGTATAAATCAGTCAAATTTTATTTGAAAATTACCCAAATTTTCTTGGTAAAATTTATCATAGAAAATCTTAAATTAATTTATGTTTTTGATCACCAGTAAAGTTGAAGATTCACACTTTACATTTCTATGCAAATGAGCTCAATCAGTGACCTGGGCATGACACATGACCCGTTTAAATTTAGGACCCCGATTGGTTGATTCGAGAAAAATCTTCACACTTTGAACCTAATGGCGTCAGAGTTGCTGTCTGCTGGGCCGCGAACAAATTTGCTGCCGTCTGCCATTTCGATGTATGACGAATATATCGGTAAGTAGTTTTGGCTGTTTTGATCATTATTTGATGAAAATGTGCTTTAGTTCTTTAATTTGATGAAAGAAAGGATTGTAACTTCGAAGTTTGAATCAGTGACATGATCAAACATAGCAAGGTCTTCCAATGTAAGAGAGCCTTCATGTTCTGATGCATTGTATAATTTTCTAATTGTACTTGTGTATTTCATAAGACTTGATCGCACAAAAATAGGCATAGTTTTGTTTGAGTATCTATTGTTATGGTACATTTTCATAGATTACAGGCAACATCTTGAAACGTTTTATTCATGATCGTAAAACAGGAAATGGCTTTGCAGAACCATCAAGAACTAACTTTCAGTTTTTCAGTTGGGTAGTTTGGTCTTTGATTTATTCAGGTTTTATGATAAAAACACTGATTTACATTTGAAAGGTTTTAAACATGTCTCGGTGACACATTTCAAGCTCCAGAATTTATCAGCCTAAATATGTTTGTGCAGAGCATGTAATATCAGCATGATTTAGTCATAAGAACTGTTGAATGTTTTCATCGAGCAGTAACAAAAGCATTTTATTCTTCTACCAGTTTCGAAAAAATTATCACTATCAGATTGCCCCTTCCAGCTCCTCTGTGTGTGTGTGTGTGTGTGTGTGTGTGTGTGTGTGTGTGTGTGTGTGTGTGTGTGTGTGTGTGTGTGTGTGTGTGGTGTGGTGTGCGTGCAAATTTTATGCTGCAACTGAGTGACAGTAAAGTGTATACATGTGTGCAAGCGTATGTAAGTTAGAGACTGAATGATAATAAATTACAGGCCTATGCCTGTATTGTATCATGTATGTGTGCATGACAATATTTGTCTACCTCCACTCCTGTACCCCACTCTTAACCCCCATATTCACACAGAATTTCTCAAGTTTTTGAGTGCTTACTGTCACATTATTGTGATTGAAAAAAAAAATTGGGTGCTTGCAGCAAGTACCTGTGTCTTATGTTCTTATGTTAAGTCTTGCAGCAAGCACCTGTGTGTCATGTCAAGTATGTATAAAATACATATGTTATGCAAATGCCCCTGCTCCCCCATCTCTCACCACACACACACACACACACACTCTCTCTCTCTCACACACACACACACACACACACACAACCTTCTTTTTAATTAACAGTAGAGTAAAAAAAAGAAAAAAAAAACATGCACTTAAAATCTAAATCTTTCATATTTTCAGTTGATAATGACTACAACGTTGGTGACAGTGAAGAACAATGGCAGTGAAGAATGGACAAAGTTGAGCTTGTGAAGAAATCCCTGAAGTAGATAGAAAAGCAAAAAAGAACTGGATGACAAAAGAAATTATAGGCTTGATGGAGGAACAGAGGAAGGTAAAGAGAAACGAGGAGATATACAGGAAGATAAACAAAGAAATCAGGAATAGGTGCAATGAAGCTAAGGAAGCTTGGCTGGAAACAAAATGCAAAGAAATAGAAGATCGTAACAAAACAGATCCTCAGGGTATGTACAGACGAACTGAAGAAAATGTCCACAGGAAAAATACATGCACATCAACTGGTTATTTAAAATTGAAATAAGGTACGCTTCTCATGGAAAAGGATAAAATATTAGACAGATGGGGAGAGTACATTAAAGACCATTTTGAAGAAGACAGAAATGAAGAACACATTTTAAGAAAGGACTTTGAAGGACCACCCATAATGAAAGATGAAGTTAGAGCAGCACTGAAAAAGATGAAACCAGGAAAAGCCCCAGGGCCAGACAACATTACTACAGAGATGATTGAAGCCCTGGAGGAATTTGGTATAGAAAAAATAACAGTCCTCCTCAATGAAATTTACTCACTGGAAAAATCCCCAAAGATATGTCAAAATCAATTTTCACTGCACTTCCATAGAATGCGAACTCCATCGCACAATCAGTTTGATGAGCCATGTAACCAAGATCCTATTAACCCTTACAGTGCCAGATGATGTAATTAACCATACCAGACCGAGTTCCCGCTATTGCGGGAATGATGAAAATGACTATATATCGAGTTCCCGCTATAGCGGGAATAGCACACTCACATGATCGTCACTTTATCAAGAGCTAAAAATAACCACCCAACTGTTGCTAAGTCTCGCGTGAGCGTGAGTTCAGCCTATTGCAAATGTCTGCCTTTGTGTTGATGGTATTTTGAGGTGATTTGGGTGCAAAATTGACCATGAAGCGAGCTAGTGATGAACCAAGCTCAGGAGGCCAGGCAGGGGGCACAATTAACGCTCAGGGGCTCAGGTCTGGTAGGGTTAAAGTGTGCATCGCAATTGCCAGGACGTATTTTGCGAATTAGGGTAATAATTCATAAAAAATTCCTGAAGCTAAATGAGACAAAATAGACAATAACATGTTGAATAAAGTTTGTAGCAAAATGATTTCTCTTCAAAATGACACTCACAGAAAGATAAAAAATGAACATTTGAATTTTTGGTGAAATATTTTATTTGTACTCACCAAATTTGCAGAAATGTTGCACTAAGTGGCATGATACATTCCAAAGTGAAACAAAAAGCAATCCTAAATCCATGTGATTTTGAAGGCACACCAATTCAAAGAGAAGAGTTCCCATCACTGAAGAAATGAAGAAATAAAAAAAAAAGGCACAAAAAAACTATTTATAGATTATGGATATCCGACTCAACTACTGTCAGTGTCTCCACAAATTAATCTTCAAGCCAGTACTTGAGTTTTGTGTGGTACTCATGAAACAAGAAGCACCTTCATGTCCCCTTTTTTTTGGTGACCTCAAGGTCAGTCATCTCCTTCACCAGTCTGTTGGCTTTGATGGTACCACAACAGCTGGTGTTCTGCCTGAAGAGGTATCTGAAATCATACACACAAACATACACAGCAATAAGTAACATGTGACAAAATATATAACTGCACCATAAGCAGGATGAACAAGCAAAATAAGTAACACAAACACATCACACACACACACACACACACACACACACACACACACACACACACACACACACCACCACACACAATCCACCCCCACCCCCACCACCACCCACCCCCACATCACCACACTATCACACACACACACACACACACACACACACACACAAACACACACACACACACACAACACACACACACACACACACAACACAACACACAAAGTTGGTAACAGTCTGTCCACTGTCTCAGAGAGCTATGCTTAGAAATTCCCCCCTCCTTCTGACTGGCAGCCGTGTTCATCTGCTGCGCGTACCTATTCGTCTCAGTCACAAGCCTCTGAAGGAGATCTTGTGTGAGAAACAATTGAAATAATCTACAGCTCCAAAGCCCTCAGTTGATACTTTGATGCCCGCAGCCCCTGTAAACTCAAATGACACAGGTCTTGTGTTTGTCCCTTCGACGAACTGACCGTCGAAACGTGCAGTTCCAGTCACTGTCCGTCCTCTTCTCACACCCCGGACCCGCCTCCTCCCCTGCCCCACCCCCGTTCCTGCTGTCCCTCTTCTTCGCCCTGCACCCCTGCTTCTTGAAACTCTAGGCCTTTTTCCGCTAACTACTGGCACCCTCCCCCCCTCCCCATCACTATCGCTTTCAGTCTCAGAACCACTCACCTCTGTCTCCGCCGTGAAAGCAGGATCAACAGTCGAGTCGTGACTGACAGACTATCACTGTTGTCGAAGTCGGTCAAGGCACGCGGTGCACTTGTTCTGGCAACATCATCGCGATGAACATCACTGTCCTCGCTAAAATCAACCAAAGAATCAACTGATTCGATGTCAGAATAACTTTGGAGCACAAGTTGAACGGCAAGGGAAAGTGGAATGGAAGCGCGTCGTCTGCTTGAAGTGCTCGGCTCGGCGCTGTCGGCCATTTTCGCTGTCGGAGTGTTTACGTAAACGGGGTTCCCTACTAATTGCTTTGTTTGCAAACTTTGGGAGGAACGTCACAGAAACTGCGTAGTATCTCATTATCGGGGAAGGATTGTAGACTGTGTATCTGTGTTCTGCGTCACTTCTGCTTGCCGTAATTCCCCATGAAAAATGCTAAAAATAGACTGTCAGAATATTCGGTCGCTGGCAAAGAGGATGACATGGAGAGCCGACCGAATATTCAGTCGCCGGCACTGAACGGGTTAAGAATAATCATGATGAGGACAAAGAATAGAATCAAAGGGGAAATAGTGAATGAACAATGTGGATTTATGGAAAGGAAAGGAACTATTAATGCCATATACATCCTAAGAACTATCATAGAGAGGTCAATCGAGATGAACAAGGATTTATATGTATGCTTTGTTGATTATACCAAGGCTTTCGATCGGGTAAGACATGAAGAATTGATCAACCAACTAGAAAGACTCAACACTGATGGAAAAGATCTACGAATAATCAGAAATAAGTATTGGGAACAAAACAGCTGCAATGAGAATAAAAAACGATATAAGCTCTTTCCAAAACATCAAAGAAGAGTCAGACAGGGTTGAGTTTTGTCACCAGATCTGTTTTCACTTTACAGCGAAAACATCATGAGAAACCGAGAGGAAGACCCTGGATTAAAGGTTGGAGGAAAAATGATAAACAACATTCAATATGCAGATGACACCGTGCTAATTGCAGAAAGTGAAAGGGACCTACAAAACCTTGTGAATATACTAGAAATAGAAAGCAAAGGTAAGGGGTTGGAACTAAACAGCAGGAAGACTGAAGTCATGGTGATCAGTAAAAACATGAAATCCCCTCAAGCAAAATAACAGCAAACGGCACAACCTTGACACAGGTTAATAAGTTTAAATACCTGGGAATGATCATTTCACCAGACGGCAGGTGCGCATCAGAGGTGGCCAGCAGAATCGGCCAAGCCAAAACAGCATTCAAGAAGATGAAAAGCATTCTTACCAACAAATGCCTATCAATTAACATCAGGAAGAGAGTTCTTGAATGTTACATAGAACCAATACTGTTGTACGGTTGTGAGGCATGGACAGTCAACAAGCAAAGCCAGAACAAGATTGAGGCAGCCGAGATGTGGTTTATAAGAAGAATGTTGTGAGTTCCATGGACAGCAAAGAAAACAAACGAGACAGTCTTGATGGAGGCAGACACAAGTAGATCATTCATAAGGAAGATTAAGAAAAGACAGGCAACATTTATAGGCCATTTTATGAGGAAAGGGGAATTGGAGCACCTGGTCACAATGGGAAAGCTGGAGGGAAAGAGAGCACCGGGTAGACCCAGGGAGAAGATACTAGACGGACTTGAAGGGTGGCTGGGGACAAGGAGAGTGGAAGAGATGCTTGAGAGATAGAGACAGATGGAAGTCCATAATCGCCAACGCCATGCGGCAAGGCACCTGATGATGATGAATGACTACAACACCATGAGGTCAGTACTGTTGGCTGAGGGGAGAGGCAGGCAGAAGACCTTGACCAAACATCCCACAACCAACAGACTTCTTCTTCAGCTTTATGCCTTGAGGGAAGATTGCAACAAGACATGGGAAGAGATGGCAGCCTTTGCCCAGACTGTTATTAGTGATATGACCTCTTTTGAGAAGAATATCAAGTCCGAAGTACATGCAGGTGTGTGGAAAGCTTTGAGTATCACAAAACAGGAACGCCTATCATTTCTTGCTGTCAAGCTTGCAGATACACTTGAAAAGAAGAATGTGGGCTGCTTCCTCCTTGAGTGTATGCCACCTACAAGGCCAAGTTCTGCTGATGTGCAAGTCATTCCCCCCCTCCCCCCCCCCCTTCCCTACCCTGCCTTCCTCCCCTGATCATGATTGCCTGACAGAGACAGTGTTTTGGTAAAAAACAGTTTTTATTATTAATGACATTTTTTTCTGTGGATTTCTGTAACAGTAAGACTAGTAGGACAGTGTTACACAACCATTTTTTTCATTTTAAAGTACAGTAGTGGAAACATATATCTCGTGGTGTAAAATAAGGTAAATGAAAAAACATTTTTTTAAGTGATTGTGCGCACGCTGTCATTTGCTATGATTTTTTTTTTTTTTATCATGGACAGTGATGAAAAGAAAACTGATGTAAGCCAGTATATACACTTTGGAACATATCAAATATTTGTATGTATTGCTCTGAATACAGAGAATAAGTACACAAAATTTCTTGAAAATCCCTCAAGTAGCTTCTGAGATTGGAGAGTTTGAATGACATTACCCCTAAACCGACCCATTTTTCCGCCATGAAAATTAGTGATTTTAGCAAGTTTGGTGCTTTATTTATCAGGAACCAATGAATTGAACAACTCAGAAAAAACTGACATAATAAAATAATACTCTACAGAAAAAAAATTGAAGCATATCTTATGGTTTATGTTAGTACTCAGTGGTGCAGATCCTTCTAAAAGTCAAGGGTTTTCATACCCCCACTAAAAAAAACTTGAGGGTTTTCATACCCCCAATAATTTTTTTAGGGGGTTTTCATACCCTTTGCCAAAATTTCTGGGGGTATGAGCCACCGATGCAAAGACTCGGTATTTTGTTTTCCCAAGTGATTTTTTGGCCTAATGGTTTAAATAAAGGAAATTTTCCTTCTAAAATTACGTTTAATCTAACATACTTACCGTGGCTCACAAATGCAATAAGCGGCAGCGGTTTGCCAATTCTGCCTCGTAACAATAAAGTCCGAAGGGACAGTAACTCTGAGAGTGTCTACGTCTTGCGCATGCGCAGGTGCTCTTCCTCTTTTCGAGGAGACCTTGACCTTGACCCTGACTGTGGCTAGAAGGAACCAGGAAGGCGGGGAGGTCGGGAGGGACTCTGCGTGAGCCACGGTAAGTATGTTAGATTAAACGTAATTTTAGAAGGAAAATTTCCTTTTAATTACACATACTATACCGTGGCTCACAAATGCAGAATAGCACTACCCGGATGGAGGGCTTACCTGGTTAACGCCTGGAGGAATGGCAGGAGTCAGGGCGTGTGGCTGAGATGGGGTGTTGGGCCACCACAGCGGAAGCGATACCCCTGGACCCATCTTCGCGCAGACGGGAGACGTCGCGCAGGTAGAACTGGATGAAAGTGCCCGGGAACGCCAGTACGCGGCGTCTAGGACGTTTTGGATGCTGGCATTGTGGATGACTGCCAGCGAAGAAGCCCATGCTCTGATCTCATGGGGCCTTGGGGAGAAGACAGCTAGCTCGGCGCTCGACCTGGCATACGCAGCCTTGATGACTTCCCTCAGCCATCGAGAGATGGACGTGCGTCTAATGTCCTTTCTATAGTTTTCGTTGTAAGAGAGAAAAAGGTGGCGCCGCTGCTGGCGAGAAGATTTCGTCCGCTTTCTGTACGCTCGCAGTGCGCGAACCGGGCAGAGAGTGCGATCCTCGTCGTCCGGAGCGAGGATAGACGTGAGGGGATGGATGTGGATGGCCGGCGAAGGAGAACCTGGAGACTGGTTCTTGGCCAAGAATTCCGGGAGTAGGCGGAGAGACATCGAGCCATCAGGTTCGAGAGCAACATCTCCGGGGAGACCACTAAGGGCGTGCACTTCGCTGCAGCGCCTCCCCGATGCGAGAGAGACGAGAAAGGCCGTCTTGAAAGAGAGGAACTTCAGGGAACACTCCCTGATGGGTTCGTAAGGGGGGAGTCTAAGGGATGAGAGGACGAGAAAGAGATCCCACGCCGGGGTTCGGCGGGGGTTCCTGGCTTCCTGGAGAGAAGCCCCTCTGACGAGATTCCGCAATAGAGGATCGTGCTCAAAGGACGGACCATCCAACTGACGGATGGTGGTGCAGATGGCCGCCCTGTGGACCTTCACTGAGGATGCGGAAAGCTTTTTCTCTGTGGACAGAAAGCCGAGGTAGTTGGCCAACTGCAAGCGAGAGGGTGAATGGGGTGACACCTCATTTGAGGTGCACCAAGAGACCCAGCCATTCCAGTGGGCATTGTACACCCCCTGTGTGCCCGGCCTGTGAGCTTGCTGCACAAGGCCGATTACGGCCGGGGACAGGCCTAATGAAGACATCGAGTCCCGCACAGCATCCAGGCGTGAAGGTTTAGAACGTCTGGATTGCCGTGCGGAATGCCTGACCTGGGTTGGAGGATGGAGCGGCTCGATACCGCGAGTTTTAGCGGCGGCACATGGGACAGGTGCAGAAGTTCTGGGTACCATGCCTGTGCTGGCCATTTGGGTGCGACAAGGATTAATGTCGCTGCGTCCTCCCTGGCTTTCCTCAGCACTTTCCCCATAATGGGGAACGGGGGAAAGGCATAGCCGATGAGGTTCGACCATGGAATGGATAGGGCATCTACAGCCCAGGCCGCTGGGTCCGGAACTGGAGAGACGTACAAAGGGAGGCGGTGATTGAACCTGGTGGCAAAGAGGTCCACGTGTGGTTTGAACCATGCTGCCCATACTGGCTCCAGGACTGCATGGACCAGTGTCCATTCCGAGGGAAGAATCATGTGGGATCTGCTGAGAGAGTCCGCAAGTATGTTGATCTTCCCCGGGACATGCTTTGCTGAGAGCTGAATCGAGTGTTCCTCGCACCAGATGAGGAGCTGTTCCGCTCTCCGAGACAAGGAGTGGGAGCGGGCGCCCCCTTGCTTGTTGATGTAACAAGCTACTGTGGTGTTGTCCGTGTTGATGCGGACATGTTTTCCCTTCAGAAAGGGGAGAAACTCCCCGAGTGCCAGGCAAACTGCCTCCAGTTCCAACATGTTTATGTGGCAGGGCATGAGGTCGGTCGACCACCGACCTGCGGCTGTCAGCGTGCCGACATGGGCTCCCCACCCGGAGGTGGACGCGTCCGTGAACAAGTGCTCCTGAGGAGGGGGCAGTGTGATGGGGACTCCCTGGGCCAGGCGTGACTGGGAGCGCCATTTGGTCACTGCTGATATGAACCAAGGGCCCAGGTGGACCGGGAGGTCCCATGGCTGAAGCGACTGTGACCAACGCTTCCTGAAGCCGCGTTGGAATTGCCGCTTGAGAAGATGACCCAGTGGCACTAGGGGTGCCAGCGACTCCATAAGGCCCAGTAGGGAGGCCAGCTTCCTTGCTGGCGCTTGGAGTTGGGGGAGCAGTTGGGCTAAGAGGCCCTGAAGGCGCAGTAAGCGCTGGGGAGACGGGGTGACCCTCCACTTGGAGGTGTCGAAGGACATGCCCAGGAACTGGAATTGTTTGGAGGGAGTTAGGTCCGACTTCTCCTCGTTGCAGACAAAGCCCAGGTTGTGACAGAGTTGCAGGACCTGGGATGCTTGTTGCGCACACTGTTCTTTGGAGGAGGCGAGTAGAAGCCAATCGTCTAGATAGGCCTTGAGGCGGATGCCCTTCTCCCAAACATGCATGCAGAGTTCCCTCGCCACCTTCGTGAAGAGCCAAGGGGCGGGTGCCAGACCGAAGGGCAGTGCCCTGAATTGGAAGATCCGGTTCCTCCAGACGAATCTGAGGTACTTCCTGTCCCTGGGGTGAATGAGGAGATGGAAGTATGCATCCTTGAGGTCGATGGATATCCCCCAGTCGCCCGGGTGCAAGGCCTCGCGGATGGACATAGGGGTCTCCATACGGAAATGGAGGACGCGGAGGAACCGGTTTAGGGAGGAGAGGTCCAGGACGGGCCTCCAGCCCCCCGAAGTTTTGGGGACCACAAAGATGCGTCCATAGAATCCCGGGGACGCAGCGAAGGAAACTTCCTCCATAGCCCCCTTGGCTAACATCGAAAGAACCTCCTGATCCAGGGCCTGCGAGGCCGAGCGATCTTGAGGAAGTGCGAAAGCAGGGGAGAGAGCGTGAGAGGAGCCTTCCTTGGGCCCCAAGGAAGGCGGAACCCCGACCTGATCACCCCGCAGGGCCCACGGGCTGGCGGGCAGCCTCTCCCACGCGTCGATGTGTCTGGAGAGACTGCCCACAGGATCGCCCGTGGGGGGTGATGGCCTCAGGCCGGGGGTGAGTCATTGGGGGTTGGCCGGCTGAGAGGGAGCCGGCCTGCGGGCCTTAGGCCGGGCCACCGGCCTGCCCGAATGCTGTTGCGGTCTCCTGTGCCCTTGGGGCCTGGGATCGGCCCGAAACTTGGTGTGGGTGGGCCTGTTTGGCGGGTAGGCCGCTGGAGCCGGGCGCTTCACGGCAGGGCGAGAGGGCCTCGAATGGAGGGCGAGGTCCCTTTTTATGTCCGCCTGGTGCTTCAGGACGGCCTGAACATGGTTCCCGAAGAGGGAGCCCGGCTGGACGGGCACCGCGCGCAAGGAGGCCCTTGCCGACGGTGAGGTGGCAACCGAGGATGCCGCGAGAATGGCATCCCGCCTCGCCATGACGGCGTTCAGATACGTGCGTGCTTGCGATTCGGCCACGGATCTGAGCCCCTGCGCCATGGCCTGGATAAAGGCCACGATGGTTGCCTGGTCAGGCGCCTGGCGGAGCGTGAAGGACTGCTGGTTGGGGTCCTTCAGGGCTTCCCCTAGGCCGCCCAAGAATGAGTCCAGGGCGGAGGTTGCCACCAGCCCCCGTCTCGCGTTCTCCTCCCATTCCGTCAAGCATTTCTCCGTGATGGAGATATGCTGCGGCTGGGCCCGAGAGCGATCGTTCACAAGGAGGAGGTTCTCCTGTGTGAGCGAGAGGGGAGCGTCAGGGATAGGCCCATGGGCCATGAAGGGCTTCCGCTGGAAGGGGAGCGGTGCCGGCTTCAGGAATTTCCTGAAGGGCAAGGCTCCCGGGAAGTCAGGCACAGATCCTGGAACGAAATCTTGTGCCTCTTTCCCCCTGGCGGTGTCCTGGGCTTGCCTGAGGCAGTCAGCCACCATGTCGGACTGTTTTAGCAAGGAGGCCCGTGGGGCTGAGGTAGGGTGAGCGCTGAAAAGGCGCTCGGCCGAGCCAAGCTTGGGAGCCTTGGGCTCTGGCACAGTGGACACCGCCTCTGGTGTGAGTTGTGCCATCCGGTCCATGGCATCCTGGAAGCAGAATGCCATGTGGGCAGGGGCCTCATCCTCTGAGGCCGAGTCCGAGTCCTCTGGCCCGCCTATGGAGGGGGCGAGAGTCTGCGGAGAGTCTGACCGGGGTGCCACGGTTGTGGGACCCGGGTCAGAGCCCCCAGGAGGCAGCCCCGGTGTTGTGTCCAACACGGGTGGTGCCGGGGGGGCTGGGCAGGGTGAGTCCTGCGCTGGTGGGGCGCCGGGCATAAAGCCGGGCCACCACGTGCATCCCGTGGCCGAGGCCGGGGAAATCCCAAGGATGGGTGCCACGGTACCATGTGCGGTGCCATGGGATGCGGCATGGGCTGAGCCCAAGGGGCATCAGGACCCTGACCCCATGAAGGGTAGGGCCTGGCCCGGTCCCCAGTGCCCAAAGGGCCAGCCTGCTGGGGGCGGCTAGGCATGTGCCAAGGCGCCCAAGTGCTCTGTCCGGAATGGGACAGAGATGTGGCAGCCCGCCATGGGTCGCTTGGTAGTTGCCAAGGCGCCCAAGTGCTCTGTCCGGAATGGGACAGAGAGGTTGTGGCGGGTGCAGCAGCAGGCTGTGGGGGAGGAAGGGAGACAACCGGGGTGGATCGACGATCTGACGCCCGTAAGGGTGGGGTTGTCTCCCTTGGCCCACCTGGCGAACCAGGGGGTGTCCCGCCTGGCGAACCAGGGGGTGAGCCGGTTCCGTTCACATTACGGTCCATCTTGCCTCCCGAAGGAGACCCATGCCCAATGCGCCCATCAGCCATGGAGGCTGAAACAGTACCAGCAGAACCGGAGTTAAGCTGTACGAAGGGGGCGAGCACAGAATCGACAGAACCAGAGTTGAGTCGATCACCGTGCCGGGCAGTGTGAGGGCCGTAAAATGACGAAAATTCAACTGAGCCGGAGCTGAGTTGAGGGCTCGTGGTCACCGCAACCGAACCGTAGCTGGGTTGCGATGACTTGTCGATAGTGTGAAAGAGAGAAGACGTAAAAGGGAGAGACGAAGTTGAAGAGAGAGCGGTTTGTGCACCGGTGGAACCACCCCTTTGTGGGTTTGAGAATTCGGCGGACGAAATCTTCTTAACCCTCGCTTTGCCACCCAATCGCTTCACATAAGTTTCTCCCTTAAACGAAAACATAGGCAAGACACAAAAACAACAACGACAATCGATCGATCGCGTAGCGAAATCGAAAAATACTTAGCTGCTCAGAGCGTACGAGGCGAGCTGGAAGATGGCTGCCGAGAAAAGAGGAAGAGCACCTGCGCATGCGCAAGACGTAGACACTCTCAGAGTTACTGTCCCTTCGGACTTTATTGTTACGAGGCAGAATTGGCAAACCGCTGCCGCTTATTGCATTTGTGAGCCACGGTATAGTATGTGTAATTAAAATTAAATTATAAAAAAGCAAGCAGCATGGCCTTCTACTAAATTAGAATAAAGATCAACTCTTTACAGTGACACATGCCAGTTTCCACACTGACACAGACAACACAGGAGGAATGTTTCCATATTACAAAATTTAATGTGAACTGATTCTGATTCAAGTAACTGTAACTAAGCAATCACATTACTAATGTGTTTAGAAATAAGAATATCTGACTGAGACAGAAAAGTACTTCTCGTTCTCTTAACTAAATTAAAATTCAAGAAAGCAGACAAATAATGCATGTATAAACTGTTGAAAGTTTGGCAGTCCAAAGCTGGAAAGAAAGAATTTGGGACAGAAAAATTCACTTATTAAGGTGGACCCTCTTCTTTGCATTCTCAAATTCTTGGGATGCCTTGAATACAAGGTCCCCTGTTAGCACCTTGGCACCCCTGATCTTCATCTTTCTTGCCAGCTTGGTGACTAACATTCTGTTTCTCAGTCTCGTCTTCACCCTATTCTGCTGACTGAAACCTCTCTCGCATGGCACAGATGTGAGTGGCATAACGAGAACAATTTCAGCCAGCATGCTGAAGTCAGGGTAAACCTCCCTCAGGGCAGCTGTGCTCAGCTCTTCACATACGTCTTTAAATGGCTTCCCTTTTTTCCCTTGCAGGTATCCTTTGAACTGAAAAAAATCACGGGTGGCCCTTTCACAGTCAATAACAGCAGGGTAGACAATGCCATCTACCTCACGGTCATGGCCATACACATGGCAAAGACGCTGAAGAGAGTCTTTACCATGGGCAGTAATGCCCGACCCCAATGCTGCATGTGCCGCGGCGGGCAAGCTAAGCGATGTCGGTCGCGTCGTTAGCTTGCCCACCACGGCTAGGCGAGCGAACGGAGCGATAGGTCTATACCCCCACGGCTCAAAACCTTTACGTGATGAGACCGGCAGAGGAAAAATGCTTACGTGACCATACCCTCAAGACGACAAAGTCTTACGTGTTCATACTCTTTTGACATAATTTTTGTACGTGATTTCCATCTTCCTTACGTGATTTACCCCCATCTCTACGTGATCTGCACCCCTGGTACTGGAGCATGTTGAAAATGGAGATTCATGCAATTCCGCGTTACTTTGATTTGGATTTTTGCCATGTTTGACATGTCATCATTCATTTCACATCCCTACATATGGTAATATTTCTGGTGGTTTTAACTGTCTGTTACACACAGATTTGGAAAATGCTTTTTGACAGTTTTATCATTTATGTCCATTACAAAATGTTCAGCAAGTCTCCAGTTTTTGGAAAAAATCAATGTTTGCGTTTCTCGACACAAAATTAAATATGTAAAAAATCATATCTTAGGAACCAATAAAGCTAGACACTTAATTTTTGTTTTGTTCTTTGTCGTGATATGCTCTTTCAATGTTGTATGGTCTTAAAACTCTTATTTCTAATTTGAAATTTTGGCTGCTGGTACCTACTCACAAGCAGGTTTGTGGCAGGTAGCTCATCGTGTAGAAAGGCCAGTCCTCGAGCCATGGTTTCAGCAATCTTGCACAACTGAGCCCAGGTGAGAACATGCCCTTTCAGGTAATCATACAGAGAGCCATTTTCTTGAAACTCCGTTAGGAGCCAGAACTCTGTAGTAAAATTGTCTCCCCGCTTCTCACTGGCAATAAATCTGAAACAAAAATCATCTCTGTCAATGTATCAATAACAAAAACGGCAACTTTTTCAAAACTCAATGCAAATTATCATGAATTGTCAACTGTCAAGTATTTTCAAATTGGTCAAGAGTAATTTTTTGGCAGCATTTTAAATCAGTTAACGTGAAAAGTAAACATCTGCTCCAAACTTACTCATGAAAAATACAAAGATCTGCGATGTATACATCAATTTATAAAAGAACATGAAGAGTGTGGAAGAGAAGGAATGGAAAGTAATGTGTGTTTTATGGAAAGAGGAGAGGAAAGATGCTGCCTGGATTTATAAGAACAGATAAAATACACAATGCTGAATCAAGTTGGAAACTGCCAAGATTTTTCTGCACAAATAAAAACAGGCAGCAAATCAAGTCATCCAGCAATGGCTTCCTCTTCAATGAGTGAAGTTGCTTTACAATTCACTTTTCCCCTCACCAAATACACAATATCATCAGAGTGTGAAACAATGGAGGTTTTCATGCATGTGTACGATATGGTTGAAGTTACGAACTGTTAAACAGAAGTTTTCAAAGCAGCATAAGTTATAGATCTGCCACCTTTCTTCCTCCCTCACCTCCAACTCTTCTCTTTTCTTTAAAGTTGACCTATGTGTTAACACCTCTTTTCCTTTCAAAATAAAAGTTCAGATTCATTTTCTCAACACACCTACCTCAAAATGTTTTCATGAGACATCTGTGGTAAACTGTAGATTTCCTGCTCAGTTATCCATGACTGTTTATCCTGTAGAGGGAAAACCTTCATGGCCACAATCTCAGATAGAAGTCGTGCCTTCCACACGCACCCAAACCTGCCACGGGCCCGCAGTTCAATCCTCTCCACCAGGTCAAGGTTTAAGGATGATGGTGAAGGTGTGGTGACATAGCCTGGTTCTATGGTAGGCAGTTGCTGATGTCCTGTGTACAAGTTGCGTGATAATCGCTGGAAAGAAAAAAAACAGCATCAGCACATTTCAGATTACAACATGTGTAAATATCAATGCATGTCAAAAATATACAGTAAAAATGCTTCAAGTTCAAAATGAAAATGTTACCAGTCACCGTGGTATAGTGGTTAGTGCAACAGACTGCTGACTGGAAGGTAGTGTGTTCGAATCCCCATCAGTCGCTTCAAAAATTGTTGCAGCATTTTTCAGCTCTAACTAGCTCCTAGTCCTACCCAGAGTTGGTCATGCTATGGGCTCATTGAGAAGACTGGGACCACACAGTTGAGTCTCATCCACTTCACGGATGTGTCACTGAGGGTGCTGCTCAAATCTGACAACCAGTACCGCAGGTGTCTGTATCTAGATGGCACTCCGTAGCATCATGATTGTCCTCCTCATCAACATCATCATCATCGCATTGTAAAAACTGTGCCAGCTTTTGTGACCATTAAGGTGGCATAGAAAATGGGACCCCCTCCCCCCCCCCCCCAAAAAAAAAAAGATGAGCACAAAAGTAACCTCCCCGAGTGCGATGATCCTTTAAAAAAAAGTGAATTTTTGTGAAACTTTAAAGTTGTTCTTTGCATACTAATTTCTACTATTATAGTATTAGTCTTGTTTAAAAACTAGCCCAGCCAACTGCACAGAGCATTATCATGGCTATAATGATCTCAAAATGTACACCATACCTCATTGGAAGAAAAAAAAAGAAAACCTGGAAAGGAAAATTAAGTAAGCATATATATCAATGCATTCACGCACATAATTTTAGGATACTCCCCTGACGCTAACCACTCTGTCAAATTAATTAACAGGGGACGTAAAAAATCAAAACTAAATACAAACATAAACATAACTAAGAGCACTGAAACATATAAAAACAGGCCTATTTTACATTTTAAATTAGAGACAGGAGGTATGATACCCCCCCCCCCCCCCAAAGTGTAGAGTGTGGAACAAGACCATGGAACAATTTCAAGGGGTTAAAATGAGCGTTATCTGGCACATTTTCAGGTATCAAATTGGATGTTCAGACTACTCAGAGAAGTATTTTCTGCACAGTTCAATTTCCACACACACACACACACACACACACACACACACACACACACACACACACACACACACACACACACACACACACACACACACACACACACACATATTATCATCATCATGTGCCCTGCCGCATGGCACTGACGATCATGTCCCTCCATATGCACAGATCCCTTGTCGCTGCAAGTACATCTTCCACCCTCTTTGTTCTCAGCTACCCTGCAAGTCCGTCCAATATTTTTTCCCTGGGTCTATCTGGTGTTCTCTTTCCCACCAGCTTTCATATGAAATCACATCTTATTACTCTACTTTGAAAAACATGAAGCTGGATATGGAATTTTCAAGGAAAAGGCCCATGTAATCCAAGGAAATTTGTTGTTGCAGATCTGAAACTCTAGAATTCCCACTCTGACAATAAAGTTCCCTAAACATGAAAAGGGCCTGATACTAACTAACTGATCCCTTGTACTAGTTGTAGTCATTCATACAATGAATCATGAGTTGGTCAACTGCACTTACAAGTCAGCAGTGAGCACTACTGTTTGCATCTTTCATAAGCTTGCCAGGGCTACCCTTGTCTTACAACCCTTGTCTTACAAAGTGCGAAGTACTAGACTTTACACCAACCCACTATCACAGCAACAACTGAGTTTTATCGGTATCAAACGGAACAAATTGCTCATAGTGTATGGATGTGTAAAGATATATATAAAAATAAAAATGAAAGGGGGTGGACTGAAGTGCAGGTTGGGGGGTGGTACAGAATCAAACTAGAGGCAAAGGTGCAGAGGGAAGAAAAATCTATACATTTACAAAAATTGAAAAGTCATAATGATTTATGACAGGCTAATTCATTCTTTTGACAGAGCCATGGGAATTGGGATCAAGATCTGATATATCTCCAGTTCAATACCAGTCAGCAACATTAAAAACTGGCCAGTTTGCCATCCAACATAATGTTTTCATCATTTTCTCTCCCCCCTCCCCTCCCCCCCACACCCCCATTTCAAGACCTTGATAGTGCATAAGATTTTAAGCATTGTTTCAAAGGTCCCTTGTCTTCCACCCCTCCTCCTCCTCCATTTTAAGACCACACATTTCCAGCGCATTTCCCACATGCTCAGTGAGTCTGCTACAAGTGCCAGACAGTTGCTGCTGATTCGGTTGGCATTCAGAGTTTGTTCAAGTAGGATTCCCTGCACTCGGACAATTCCATATGCACTCCACACAACCTGCCTGCAATTAGTTGAATTACTGGCAGATTTTCTGAGCATGCACAAAACTCCCTGCACTGGCAAGGTCTTGAAATGGGGAGGAAACAGATGCACCTATGAAACACTGAGATGACATCACCAAATCGACCTTATCATGAAAACAATAAGATCAGCAGCAAATAGGCCAGATTTTCATGTTGTGGGCTGGGATTGAACGCAAGATATCGGATCTCCTCCAGTCCATGGCTCTATCAAAAGAACCAACAGCACAATGAATCCGTCTTGAGCCAATTCCCACACTCCATCATACTAATGTACATGTATACCTTCCACAAGAAGAAGACCACCACAACAATCACTGTCCCTCCAACAAGGGGAACGATTGAGAACAGCACAGCTCGCATCGTCTGTGTCGTGTCTTTCACTACAGGGGGAAGCAAAGTGGTTGGATAAGGCAAGTGACTGCTGCTCAACAACGTGTTCTGGAAGTCAATGTCCCTGTTGCACATGTCCCCTTCGCAGCAGCAGAAGTAGATGTCCCGTACAGGCGGCCTCTGCTGGCACAGACGTTGCCCATGGCAGTCTTGTCCATTCATCCAGCAGCCTTTCTTGACAAACTGAAACCCTTTTGATGTGTTCAGCCAGGAGGCATAGCACTGGTTCCTTCCTACGGGGGTGGATGGTGGAGGGCACAGCTCCACCCCAATCTCATCTCTGCATGTCTTTGTTATAGGGTCACATTTTTTCCCATCAAACTTCTCACACTTGTTTGTTGTGATTGTTTCAGAAGGGACTTTGGTTCTCGCTGCAGTGGGTTGGTCTTGGTTTGGGAAAGAGGCCGCTGGTTTGGACAAAAAGAATAACTGATAAAATGATAACCATTTTAACATCGGTATTATTTTTTTTATTAAACAAATAATTGTTTGTTCCATTCTCATTCTGACTTTCACTTGTTTCATAAAAATTCATTACAATAGTAATAATACAAAAATGCCATGTACTGACTAGTGAGCATTAATTAATTACAATCAACTTCATATTTTTTTAAACATACATTGCAGAGAATACAGTTTCCCCTTATCAATATTAGTATTACAGTAAGGATTTCTGAACTGACAAACTACCATTTGCCTAAGCTAGAATCCATGATTCAATGTCTCTTTGCAACAATTCAAACTAAGCATACAACATTATGATTAAAGAAGGATAAAAATTAATCATTAAGAAAACATCTGTTTGATCTGTGTACCATCCAAGTGGCTCTGACCGGCAGAACAATGACTGGCTGCCAACATAAGACAAAAATAAAACATTATGGGTCATCACAGGAGATGTCAAAGTTTAACCAGTTCAGTGCCTATAACTAAGCTGTCAGTTGACATCGTACAAAAGGTGTTGCTATAAATTATGTATAATGCCTATAACTATAAGCCGTCTGCTGACGTCGTAGGAGTTTTCCGATTTTTCGTTCACAACTGTGTGAGCCAGTAAGCACACAGGAACGCTGCACAGTGAGCTATATGTGTCTACAATATAAAAATAGGATGTAAATTAGGATACGTCATACGGAAGACACCTTTATTGTCGCTAATGATTTGGTAACTGGACCACGTGAAGTGGAGCACAATGGCGACGCAACCTTCGACAAGCCCGAACGGTGGCTCACGTCAGCGGACTTTCACGACTGTAGAGGCCGTTCAAATGATTTTACAGCATGATGACGATTGAGAGAATTTGTTATGTGATGATTCGCTTCAACATGAGGGTGGAGAAAGTAACAATGACCACGCCGACATTCAACGCTTGCTGGCTGAATCGATGCAAGCAGACGATAACAAGTACGAGTCAGACCACGACTGCCGTGGTCAGTGCGAGTGGCGAGCGCGCAGGCCGTGACACTTCGGACTTTGGACCCAACAGCAGTGAACGTGATGGTGAGAGGGGTCACGCACGTGTTCGTGGTGTGGGAAGGGGGGAAGATGAGAAGGGGGAGAGGGAGAGGAGAGGTGCAGAGGAGCTGTGCCCCAGTTAGAAGGCATGGCAGGGGCGTGGCGATCAGCGAAGTGTTGCATTCACTGAAAATCTGTTGGCCTCCAAACGGACAACAGTCAGTCATTCCTCAATTTTCATGAAATCCAGGATTGAAAGTGGGAACTGGGGACATGTGCTATGCTTTTTCAAGCTGTTTCTCACTGATGAGCATGAGCTGATTGACTTATTTGAGTAAGGATTCTGATTCTGGGCTTATTTTCTCTTGTTTTGATTGCAGAACCTGAAGAACAGACAGAACCAATTCATGAGTGTCATGTAGTTTGACTGTTCAGTGTCTGAGTACACTGACTGTCATGTAGTTTGACTGTTCAGTGTCTAGCACAATCACTTTTATGTTTACCGAAACCAGGTCTATCATTGTTGGGACGGTTACTTACTTATTTGTCTGCATGAGTTTAGAATCATTTCATGAACATTTTATGATGTCATATGTTTTGTTTTCATATATGTATGTAAACTGACAACAAACAAGTCATTTTCAGCTGTTTTTTTGTTTGTGAGTGTGTTGGGTATCAATCTGTAGAGATGGAAACTTACTTTTTAGACAACACAAAACAATTATTTCCATTTTGGAATGCCTGGACAGGTCTTTGCAATCAAGCTAAGAGAAAAATAAGCCCAGATTCAGAATCCTCGTTCATTTTCCTTCAAAAAACACTTATGTTTCTTTGTTGATAGTTTTTGCACTAGAATTTTTTGTTAATTATTACCCTCAAAATCCTCAAAATTCCCTGGCAATGGGGACGCGCATGTTTACATTTTTCTCTGGCACTGAAAGGGTTAACGCAAAGGATTCTCAGTCAGTCTATAATGTATCAATTAATCATCATTCTTAGTGATGAAATGAATTCTGAATACTGAATGATAGCCGAATATAAAACTCTCGATTTCCTTCCTTTGGTAAAAAGAGCAAAAACAATTTTAAATAAGTTAATAGAAAGTCCAAAACCAACTTCCTACATTATTAATAATTTTTTTAATCTTCAAACCTGAAGTTCAGTAGTTAAAAGTACCAGACAGTATTTCATCTAAAAGAGATGGCATATCAACCCACTACACCCTTGTGAATTATTCGAACCAAAGCGGAATCTGACATTAAACTTCACCGACCTGATGATTGATCATGTCTAAATCAGATCTATACAAAATAGTTTCAAAATTTAAATATCTTATTGATGGCTTTGTTTTACAAAATGGTAATAATACAGCTGCTGGTTTTGTAATCTAAACACTAAATAGAGAAGACTTGATCATCAGAAAAACATATTCAATTTTAACCTCAGAATTAACTGCCAGCAGTGCCACTTGATTTCAATGGTGCTTTTCAAAATTAATCACATTATAATCAGTCAGTTAGTTTTGAAATTGCAATCTGTGTAAATTCTAACTCTGTCTCTGCACTGGTTATTTGTAATACATTTTAAAAAAATGTATTTTTTTAATTCGAAATACAAATTCAGTTTATTCTGTTATCAAAACATTTCTTGAGGCGAAAGTCAAGTTTCTTAGGACCTCTCTTCAACAGGTCTCTTTTCTATTGTTGAAGAGCAAGTTTTGTGTGTATAACATGTGTGTTTGTTTTTTCTTATGTACTGCAATATACACTTTAGATGTCTGCTTTACATGAGATGTCAACTTAGTATAATGGTCAAAAGCACACCTTAACCCTTTGACTCTCGACCTTGTCCACCAACTGCAAAACTTCACCTTTAGATTTCCTCACCCTGTCCACCAACTTCTTTCAGAAAGCAGATGAGGGATTCAAAGTATTTAGTTTTTGCTTTGCTAGTATGGCTGACAATGCAGAATGCTGGTGGACATGGTGGTGTAGGAGTCAAAGGGTTAATTTAAAAGACAAGACAGCCGCAAACTAGTTGGTGACCTGGTACCATAAAAACTAATCAATCAGCTGCCCGATGACCTTCAAAAGACATCAATGCTGGGATTGTCCATGTTGTTTTTCTTACTTAGTGTGTGTAAAACGATGCACATTTGTTCTTGGACAGCACAAATAGACAATGAATGTCAATTTCTCATTTCATGAATCCTAATTCATATTCATGAGATTTCGTTCCTCACAGTATCGGTATCAGGTTAGCTTTCACATTCTGATTTCCCATGTGCATGTATACCAATAAATGTACATGTACAATACTGCATTTTACATACATTTGTGTCCAGGTAGGTTTTTACATTATCTATGTGGAAGTGTGTGTATAGATATATATATATGCATGTGTACATGTGCAGGGCTACCATTAGAAATATTTCAAAGGGTGTCCCTGGGGCCCTCAGATTGAAATGATGGGAGTCTCACTAAAATCATAAGATGATCCATCCCTGACAGACAGTACAGGTAATGTGGTAAAAAGTATCAAGACCAGTGATGGTTAGACAAAAAAGATGGATTGGTATACTAATGAACAAAGACATCTGTACACACATCGGAATTGCTGAGAATTGTTGCATGTTCTGTTGGCAATTTGATTTTGATGGGGAAGGTGTTATATCAACATGATTATGGAATCTGTACACGATCAGATGTTTTATATGTGACTGGAAACACATACGTGACATATAGCTCTGAAATTACACTTTCATATACCCCTCCCCCTGTCTCCCTTTTTCTCTTAACCCTTTGACTCCCGCACCCTGTCAACCAACTGCAACAACTTAACCCTTTCAGTTTCACACCCTCACCCCGCGGGAAGCTGGTGGATAAGCTGAGGGTGTCTTACCCCGCAGGAGCCCGCAGGAAGCTGGTGGATAAGGTGAAAGTGTCAAAGTGTTAAGTTTCTGTTTTGCTAGCATGGTTGACAAAGCAGGATGCTGTTGGACAGGGTGCAGGAGACAAAGGGTTAAAAGAAACCTGCTGACAAGATACACTTAGCGCAGAGTTGGATCCCAAGTTTTTGGGCAAAGTACGACTTGCAAATATTTCTCTGTGGGATCTGTATCTCTGTTTGACATTTCCAACTTCTTATGTTAAATTCTCTTTTCCTGTGACTTCTAAATCTGTTACTCTCAATACTTGTGATCGCAGTAACGGCCATTAGGCCTACCTAAGTTTACTATGTCTTAAGTAGAAATATGAGGGGACAAGTAGATTTTTCCCCTAGTTGTCCCCAGGCAACTTAAAATTATCTGGACAGAACATCACACGTACAAAACATCACACATGCACATCACTGTTCTGTAACTTGTGTCTAGTGTCCCATGTCTTATGAAAACATGAAACACCATGCACGCATGCCTACCAAAAATCGAATAGGAAGACTCAAACTAGGCTGTATAATGTATCCCTTGCCATCACCTGCAAGGTGTGTGCAAAACAATGTACATGTATACAAGCATCCAAGAAAATTAAAATACTTAGTCCTACACCTCACAGAGAGGAGAGAGAGAGAGAGAGAGAGAGAGAGAGAGAGAGAGAGAGAGAGTCTCGTACACATTTTGCACACACATACAAAAACAGACACACAATAACACACACGTGCACGCCGACTTATAACATGTACGGCACACACGGCCACATTCAGATATTTACTCTCTCTCTCTCTAAACAAAAGCAATCTAATTTTTAATCTCCACTTCAAAATTTAGCTGATTTTAAGAACGTGCTCGAAAAGATATGATCGAAAACAACAGATCTTTCAATACACATCAACGTAAATCATTACACATCAACGTAAATAATCAACAACTTTTAAAAATGGAAAAACGAAACACTCACAACTGTGTGGAAGAAGAACAAAAACAACCAAAAGAAACAGATCTTGACCACGGCGATGAGCTTTCGGAAGTGTCATTTTCAACACAATCGCAGAAAATGATACAATCCTGAGTAAGAAAAGCAAACAATTTCAACACTGTAACAGAACTCTAAGTTGACACAAATTTCTGTTGCAGTTTGCTGCAGAATGCAAATGCATACTGGCAAGTGCAATCACACTCAAAGCTTGAAAACAACAACCACATAGATGTCTAAATTTATTGATGGATCCAACAAAATGGCCGTGTTTCCCACATGCCCGGATGAAAGCAAGGTTGATTTGGAAGCAAGGGTTTATTTGATTGGACGTAGCAGAAATCGTTACCGCTCTGTTTTCGTCTGCTTAAAAAAAATCTCATTCCTTTAGGCTGCTTGTGATGTTGAACTAATTCATGCCCATATGATCAACACATAACTTAAGACACACTCGTACACAAACTTAGCTGTTAGTCTCAAACCAAAGCTCGGGCATAATCAAATAAAGCTGTCAATGGCCAAATGTTTTGTAGGTATATATATGCAAATTCCTTTAGCTATTTTTGTTATCCGCCCACTCAGTTTCAGCTGTTCAGTTACCTGCCCCCTCATTTTTCTACTTAGGGCTTTCCCTGTGAAATATTCAAATGAAATGTGAAACAGATATCTGCTTTTAGTGGGAAATAATCCAGATCGCGGCCGTTCCATTTAAAATTGTGTCTTTTACTGTCTTATAATTTCTTTATTGTTTTATCCCGTTTAGCTGTAAACTGAAATGTGTCAATAACACGTTAGAGGCAATCAAGGTTTTCCATTGGTTAACGATGACGTCAAGTTTCTGCAACTATATATAGTAACGTTGTAAGATCCAAGCAATTTCATTGGGTGATAAGAACTAAGTTTCTAAAATTAGACCAGGACGTTTGTACCACATAAAACTACCCAGTAGCCTAGCGTTGATCAGAAAGCACTAATGTAGACAGGGACGAAGGAACAAGATCAGGTAGGCTGCTCTCCGTTCTTCTTCTGTTTTTACGATAAATGCGAGATTTTTGAAATTGTGATGTTGTTGTTTTTATAAACTAGATTAAATCTGCTATAATGTAACTAGGCCGTAGATAATTTCTTGACAAAATATGTTTTGTCACGGTCGTTCAGTCGTTAGTAGGCTAATAGTAGTCGAACAGTAGCCTAGTACTAGATCTAGACCTAGTAGTAGACGAGTAGATAAGTTTCATAATGGTAATCTTTTCTGTTCTGCAGGTAAGAGGGACACCGTCGGAGCGTTTGGCTTAAAAGCCCAAAGGCCACGTGTGGAAGATCCAAAGACAACGAAAGACATCAACTCGGATAAAGACCCAGAACCGTCCAAACCAACCACGCAAACGAACAACCCTACGGAAACAAGCAACTCGACGATTGCCAAGATAGAACCCCAGGGTTTAGAGCAGCTATCATTGGATTTGAGCACGATGTTTGAGGGAGAGAACGACTTTGGATTAGTACCAGGCGGTGAGGACTTCTCGTTTGGAGACGGTGTCCCCTCCTCACTCGACGAACTGGTAGAGTGGCTGGATATTCCTGGGAGAGAAACGCAGGCGAAGAGCACGGCCATTTCCCAGGGTATCCAGCCTTGCACTACGTTCTCTACGGATGACAAGTGGCCTATTTAACACAGGTTGGTGTATGCAGGGTTTTTTTCTTCCGTTTTCTACATTTGGGCATAAGACTGTCAATAAGGTTTATGTATGAAAGCGATGAGTTGTACGAATCATTAATCATGTCAGCAAGGTTTATGTATGAAAGCGATGAGTTGTACGAATCGTTAATCAGAACTAATATATCTAGATGAATGTAACAAAATGGTGGGTTTGGGGAGTTAGCATTGGCTTTCCAGAAATCTACATCCGCCTCTTGAGCTGCGCCTTTTCTTCTGCCCCTCCCTCTTCGCTTGCCTCCTGCGTTTATGTGATTATGCCGGAAGATGTGTCTGTGGAATCGGTCTTGTTATCGTTTGTCGTCTGGATATGCTTTCACAGAAAATTACCCATAGGCCTAGTCCAGTCGATATTGAAATCCCCGGATGACCGATTTCCGAGTGTGTTGTGTTCTGTTTGTGATTTGTCGTTAGGTTGTCACGTGTGTGGTTATCTCCCGCCATGTGACCTTGAAACTAGGTCAATCCGCGAAGCGTCGATGTCACACTGGGATTGATCGAAATCATGATTTCATCACTGCCTATTTTTAGCCACCGGCTCGCGGCGGCACCGCGCGAGCTGTGGTTTTGTGGAGGCATGGTCTCAGTTGAACCCAAATTGCCATGTATTTCATCACGTTGTGCAATTTCTACAACCAGCTTTGATACTGGGTTAACCTTCACTTGTGTCATAACTGTCAGCCTTGTTGTGCGTTAACAATTTGTCAGATCTGCAGAATGGTCGAAATTATCTCTGTTTTCTTTTTTCGACAGAAACAAAAATTGATCATTTCTTATCAGTAAATTTGATAACCGTTAAACCGGTAACAAATAACAGCAGCAGTTGACTGTATACCAAAGAAGAGGGGAATGCCGGTGCACATACTCAGCATTCATCTGTTGTTTCCACTTTTCCTTGATTTCATTTATTCTGAAAATTTATACTACAGGCAGACTTGAAGAGAACATCCCCATCCCCAGTAAAAAAAAAAAAAAAAAAGCAGGCCTATCATAAAAGTGTGTGGTACTTCACCAGTATGCACAGTGTCAGACTGACACTTGGAACAAGGCTGAAAAGACTGGAGGTGAACAATGATTATGGTGGGTAAAAAAATGATGAATTTTGGGGTGTATATGTGTTTTTGAGTTTTGAGCATTCGTTGTCATGTTCATATTTTCAATTGTTGCTTTTCTTCACTTGTAAACACACTCTTTCTGTTTCTTTCTCTCTCTCTCTTTTTTTTTTTTTTAACAAATTACATTCTTTCAGGTTGGTTTTCTTTTAAATCATCTTTAGAATTTATTTTAACATAGGAATCTGTGACAGTAGGCCTATTTTATGATTTTTTGAGGGATCTGTTATCTTTTCTTTTTATTTAAAAAAGGTTATAAAAGAGATGAAGCAAAAAGTCTTAATTAGGTTTTTAAGACTATGTTTTATTCATTTTGTTTTAACTTTAAATGAAATGCAAAGTTTTGAAACAGTTATTGCCCTGATATGACTCTATGCAGTCAGCTGGGCTTTAAACAAAAATAACTGTAACAGTCTCACCCGTCTCACCCGTCGGCGTCACCGGGAACAGTGTTGGCCGCTGCACACGATGTCCTCACAAGCTGCCTCCAGCACTCTCGATCTTGGCTAAGTCTGACCACCTCCTGGAGTTTCTTGCCACTGATGTTTGTGATGTTTCTAGCAAGTGATGCAGGTGGCCGTCCTCTGTTTCTCTTTCCTTCCACTTTACCCTGGAGGACAGTGGACATCAAGTCTGTTCTCTCATTACGGATTGCGTGTCCAACATATTTCAGTTTCCTCCGTTGTATGAGTACTAGGAGCTTGCGTGTAGTACCCAACTCATTCAGTATGCTTTCATTTGAGCGCCTATCCGTCCATCTGACCCTCAGCAGTCTTCGGTAAAACCACAGCTCTGCTGCTTCCACTCGTCTTTCATCCTCTTTCTTCATTGTCCATGCCTCGCAGCCGTATACTGTAACAGTAATGAAATGCAAAGGTTAACAGTATCATTTGTCCTTTAATTTCCCATGTGTGTCTTGTGCATGAATAATAAATAGGCTAAACTTTTGACAGTAGAAATTTAACCTAAAGGTTTATAATAATATAACCTTGAACACAACACACACAAACACACACAACAAACACACACACACACACACACACACACACACACACACACACACACACACACACACACACACACACACACACACAAAACACACACACACACACACACACACACACTCTCTCTCTCTCTCTCATGCACATGTCACTAATTGATCTAAAGCAGTCTGTTATGATTGTCATCATCTTAATATGTTTTTGTTTCTTTTTTTATCTGTAACATGTAAGTACAACAAGCATGCTCTGACATGGGCTGTTCGCACAACAGAAACGGAGTTATTATATTGATGTTATTACACAAGGTATTTTATTTCTGTCGTTTTGACCAGGTGGGCCTGGTGACTCTGCGGCTGTGGAGATCACCAGCATCACCTCTGCTGTCCAGCCCGGCCCTTCCGACATGTTCAAGTGCATGGATCACAATGAAGACTTCTCGGCTGAGATCTTTGATCCCGATTTTGATATGAACATGTTCGGAGATCTGGGGGATGCAGGCTTCGACCCGCTTGGTGATGCCAGCCTGGACAGCTTTACTGACCTCTCTGCTTTTCTGTCAGAGGTTGGGGGTTATTTATGATTAATTTACAAGTTGAGTGAAAGGGTGGTGATGGCGGGAGTGTGCAAGTAATTGTTTTTGTCAAAATGTTGTTTTCATTTGTTGAGTTTGACTGGTTGGTTGATTAGTTGTTGTTGTTTCATTTTTGTATTGGGTGGCTGGGCGGGTAGTCAAGTTTAGTTGATTGGTTTAGATTTTTTCTTTTTTTGGGGTGGGGGTGGAGAGAGGTTGGGATAAGGTGGGGGGCTCGTTGATAGTGGTGGTTTCTTGTGTTTTATTTTCTACCATTCCATTTTGGCAGCAGAGCTGACTGGTTTACATCAACTGTGTGGTTTTCTTCTTGCATTTTGTTTAGCTTGCTTTCTCTGCTCCCCCTTCCAACTCCCCCCCTTTTCTGTCTTTCTGTCTCTCTCGCCATCTTTTTCTCTCTCTCCTCTCTCTCTCTATTTTACACACACACACACACACACACACACACACACACACACACACACACACACACACACACACACACGCACCACCACACTTGTACACTCACATCCCATATTGCACACACACAAACCAGACATATTATTCAAAATGTCCTTTTAAACATTAACTGAGTCTTTAACAATGAGTCTCATTCTCCTATTCTGTTTACAGAACACGTTCTTGGACCAGTTGGAAGATGAAAACCCTGTGTCATCTGTGGACTGCACTGAGGTCTCTGACGAGGCCACTGCCACTATCAGCAGCAAGTCGATCAAGAGGTCCTTGATGAAATGCAATCTGGGTCATCCAATCTGGATAATTTATCAGAAAATATGGGCCTGACAACTATGTCAACCCACGACCATGACTACTCCTCTAAACGTCCAAGAATGTCTGATGTGACAGAAGAGCCATCGTTTGAGGACCTCTTCCTCGCCCCTGATCCCATCCCTGCTCCCACTCCATCCACTTCCTGTGTCATCACAGAGGCTGCAGAAAAGTCCCTCAACAGAAGAGAAAAGAACAATGTTGCTTCCAAGCGCTCTCGAGATATCCGCAAACGGAAGTTCCTTGACCTGGAGGCAGAGGCAGAGCGGCTCATTGATGAGAATGCTCACCTGGAGAAGCGCGTGGTCCAGTTGGAGCGAATGGCTAAACAGATGAGAGAAATTCTCGTGGCAAAGATGGCTGGAAAGTAAACTTTGAGTCTGATTGATTCATTTGTTTCTTGGGCTGCTGATTCATTGATCATAGTGATAGAGAAAACTCCAGTGTGAAGAATTGAAAGTAGGTTGTGTTGACCTCATGTGTGAGGTGTTCTAAAGTCTGTGTTAAAAATGATGGGTCTTTTTCTACCAAACCCTTGTTTGCTTGCATGTTCAATGTATGCAAAGGTTGCATTCTATTGTGCATACAATTTTTACTCAAAATGCTGGTGGATGAAAATCAGTTAGGCTTACATTGAAAGTTGTAATTCCACTTGTCGGACGCAGTCACTACGCTTGACCAGCAGTGGCTTGGATTAAAATTCCTGTACTTTTTAACTGTTCTAAGGTCAGATGAAAGACAGCCCACCTGGAGAAAAACATGTGGTCATGACCAGTTCTTGAGAGAGAGAAAGACAGATCTTGTCTGGTACATTTTAGTGATGCATCCAGCCTGACGTAAAAAGAGCTGTTAACAAAGTTTATCAGTAACAGAGTGAGAAGGAACTGGATGGCCGCTGAGAACTTGCAGACAGATCATGTCAAGCCTTAGCCATGATACTTAATGTCTCCCTTGTGTATAGTACTGTCCCTTTGACAGAATGGTATTCCACACTTGTACCACATTTCTCTTCCCTTCAGGACTTTTCAGGTTGATTAGTTTTAAACATGCAGGAATGTACAGTGGATGCGTTTAGTAATGTGTAAAGCCTGTCATCATGTAATGGGTATGTAAAATGGTGTTGATCAGATGTGGCTGTAAATGTATGCCTTGAAGATCGTATGCTGTAAAATGGTAAATTATAATAGAAAGGTATTGAAGTTGTTAAACTTCATGTGTTGTTCTTTATGAATGGTCCATACGTTTGAAATTTTATCAACTATTTATCATCATGTCATCGGTGAGTTAAGGTAGAATTATATGAAGAGTGATCCTTACACTGAAAAAGTAGCATTATGTGGAGAGAGGTCCTTTAACTGAAAGAGTCTCAGACTGAACATCATTAGGCATTTTATCAAGAACTTGAAGAAATTATTTTGATTCATGCACATTCTGTGATATTTTTAATGAAGATAATTTAAAACATTATTGTTTAAGAATGCACGCCAGTTAATGAATTGTCATTGGGATGGAAAGTTTGGTGAGGAATTGAAGTTGTTGTGAATAATTTTGGGGGAAAAAAACTTTTTTTGTACTTTACCAATTTTCTCACGTGGTATTTTTTCCTTATGATCTTCAGTTTGAGACTCTCACTTCCAATTATTTACTGCTTAGAATTGTATAGTTAATAAACTAAATGCAACTAAGAAGCAGTAAAGTTTGTTATGTTTTATTGCATTGTTGTTGTTGTTGTTATTTTTTATATTTGTTTTAGGTTTTCTTGTAGTGACTTAAACAGATGAGATTTTGGGAAGTATTTTTTATATGTTTTTGAAAACAATTATACTGAAGGTGGGCAGTGAAGAAGAGTTGTGATGGGAGGAATATATGAAAAAGATAAAATACAACGATATTATCAAGTGCAAAGATAAAATACAATGAAATTATGAAGTGCAGATCATTCGTAAAGTCTTCTTTGTAATGCACAAAGATAATCATTGAAAAGATAATACAACAAAATTATCAAATGCAGATCATTCGTTAAGTCTTGTTTGTAATGCACAAAGATAGCTTCTTTGAAACTGCTTTAGAACAATTCATGTCAAGCACAGATTATGTTTGAATTCTGCTCATAAAAATGTAAGTACGGTAGGAAATTTGTTAGTTAAAAGGTGGTGTTTTTTTTTAAGAGAAGAGCTCTCTGTAAGTTATTTTTTAAGGGAAAAAGATCTTTTGGAATTTTGTTTTGTGTTTTTTTTTTTTTCTCTTTTAACACTTCAGATGCAGGAGGAGGAGGTAAAGATTAGACTGGTTCATGGAATAAAACTAATTTTGTGAAATAATTACACACACACACACACACACACCACACACTCACACTCATCAGATCATTGCGGTCTGGCCAACATGAATTCAATACAAATCAGTTCAGGCAACATCAGCATAACTCTTGGTCCTTAGCCCTCACAACTGATGTGGTGCCTTTTATTAGCAGTGGTTTGAACAATATAGTAGTGAGTCTCAAAGTGAGCATCACCTGTCAAAGTGCAAAATATGCAACAACGAAATACAGTTTTTGGAGTCAAAATCTTTGTGAACTTCACTGCTCGGTTATATTCCATGAACTCAGATTATATGTTGATTCCATGTTTGTGGTGTTTGTCTCAATGAGAACTTTTTGTGTCTGTCACGTTGTGTGTTGCGTACACATGTGTGTGATTGTAAAAATGTTTTTTTTTTATTTGTCCTCTTATTGTATTTATGTGCATATGGGTGTTTTGATGTTTTTGTTTTATTTCTTTGTTGTGTGTGTCTGCTGAATAAAAACAGTTTGTCAGTTGATGACCAGAGCCATTCACAGTAAGACTTGCTCTGTCAGTTTGTAAAGTAAGTCTGTTGGCTTCACAAGTTTGTTTTATGTCCCAGAGAAGTGCACAGCTTGAGTGGCCTTCATTTGTTTTGGTGACTCAGCTGAACAAAAATACAGATATTTGGTCATGTGTGTGCAACTAACACCAATTTGAGTTTTTTTTTAATCAGCAGCCAAACTGCGTTCTGTGCACATGTGTTCACAAACTTCAGACGAACAGAACCATCTTGTACAATTTGGCTTTTCAGTCAACAGCCAGACTTCAATATTTTAGTAAAACTGGCTTCAGGTTCTGTGCGCGCTTTTAGTCTTTCAATTAGACAAGTTTACTTTCGATCATCTTGTTGGTGTGTGTATGTGTTTTTAATATGTTTATGTTTTATTTTGTTTTTGTTTTATAACCGGATGTAAATTATATTCTGTGCACACAAGTCAACTCTTGGCTACAAGTTAAACAATTTATCAATTCTCTTTCACAAGTGTGAAAGCTTATTTCAGTATTTACATTCACAATCAACAAGCTCACCCTACTACATATGAACATTCAACATGATTGCAGATTTAAAGAGAAAATTACTTCATCACATTTTCACTAGCTGTAGTTTCCAGCTTTTTGCAAACACAAAGCTGCAACCTCTGGCTTGACATATTTCATTGTGGAGTAACTTTATTTGTGAAAATTTCAAAGCAAAAAACCCAGCTACATTGAGGAATTTCTTTTGAATAAATAACATTATACATTATCAGAGCAGGGTTAGAGTTAGAAAAGAATTAAGGTCTTTGATCTATTTTCATCACAGAAATTCAAAGCTCATATTTTGTTTGCCATGGTATCCGCATACAATGCATTGAATACAAGTTTACAACATTCATTTTTTGAAACCTGGTGACCATTTCATGATTCATTAATATTATCATTTGTTACTATTCTTCCTGTTAGTGTTATTCATGCTATTCATTGTTGGTCTGCTTGAGATAATTATTACTATTATTACATTGTCACTATTCTTATTTTTATTTTCTTACCGTAATTTTTTTGCCACATGAGATATTAATATTGATATGTTTTTGCTTTTCTTCCTATTATTCATATTGTTGCTCTTCTTGTTACTAGTACTACTATTTTGTTGTTGTTGTCATTGTTGTTACGTTGTGTTGTGTTCTGTTATCTCTTGAAATTATTTTCAACTGTTTGATAAATCATGAAAGGAATACGGTATGATTTTTGTTTTACTGACTTTCAAACTGTCTAATGTTGTATTTATTATTAATATTGGTTTTTTGTTGTTGTTGTTGTTTTTGTTTTTTTTTTGGGGGGGGGGATATCATTATGCATTCTTATCTTGTATTATATTCTGAAATGTTAATTTCAGTCTGTTTTTTGACAAGAAACTCAGGCTTCGTTTTACCATTAAGTCGAACATAAATTTTATTTTAGTCAAGGAACGTTATTTTGTCTGTTTAAATGTTGTGTTCATCTGGAAAGGATCAGTATGGAATGATAATGTCACATTCAGCAGATATCATTTAATATTTTGCTTAATTAAGCAAAAGTGCAGTATCGTCACTCTTTGATGATATGAATTGCTAGTACCACCATTAACATACATACATGTACAAAAGTTGGATAGATTTTGATATTGTTCATTCTGAAACTTCACTCTCTTGTGTTGTGAAACAAGTGGGTCTTTGAAAATTAAGAGTAATGTTCAGCTTGGGTAAAAATGATAAAGTCTGAAATATTGTTGATTCTTTTTATTTAGACTTGCTCATATATGTAACACCGATCTTTTCCAGGGTCTTGGATCTAGTGCATATATGTGATTTGGTACCTTTTCTATGTGAAATTCTGAGTTTTATTGATAAGAAACAAACCAACAAAAAAAAAAAAAAGGTTCAATAAAAGTTTAAAAGCTATTTTGGTTTGTGCCTCTCTGTTTTGATTTCTGTCCCTCCAGAAAAGTTTGAGTATGCATGTTCGTTGCATTCACCTCCCACTTCCCACTCCACCCCACCCCCCACCCCCTCTCTCCCCCCCCCCCTCTCTCTCTCTCTCTCTAGCATCGTTTCCATCTCCAAAAAAATTTGATGATTTTTTTTCTTGTGAATGATGTAATGTGTGTGTGTGTGCTCTGTCTCTCTCTCTCTGTCTCTGTCTTTCTTGTGAATGATGTAATGTGTGTGTGTGTGCTCTGTCTCTCTCTCTCTGTCTCTGTCTGTCTGTCTCTCTCACTCTCTCTGTCTGTCTCTCACTCTCTTATCTATAGAACATAGTGCATAAGAATGCTGTAATTGATCAGATATGAAACAGACCCTAGTTAAATTATATTGAAAACATACAAGAAGTATTGAAATATTGGGATTTAACAAATAAAATATTTTCACAATAACATTACAAAATATTTTCACAATCTCACATTTAACATATTTGTGTATCAAAATACAAAACAGTATCTGAATATGATACAGTATCCAGTACATCCAGTGCATTCATTGTACATACTTGTTTTGAATAGTGGGTACACATTCGTGAACTGACCTGTTTTCTGCAAAGAGAAACAAGATGGTCAAGCCATTTGAACAATCTCCCATGCTCAAATAAAAAGTCATTATGTGTACAGTGATGCACAGTGAGTCCAAATTTTGGAGAATCATCATCATGTGCCCTGCCGCATGGCATTGGCGATCATGGCCTTTCATGTGCATAGATCCCTTATTGCTACAAGTACGTCTTCCACCCTCTCTGTCCTCAGCCACCCTGCAAGTCCATCCAATATTCTCTCCCTGGGTCTACCTAATGTTCTCTTTCCCTCCAGCTTTCCTGTTGTGACCAGGTGCTGTAATTCCCCTTTCCTCATAAAATGGCCTTGAATGTTGCTTGTCTTTTCCTAATCTTCCTTATCAATGATCTTTGGGTGTCTGCCTCCATCAAGACTGTGTTGTTTGTTCTCTTTGCTGTCCATAGAACTCTCAACATTCTTCTTAGAAACCACATTTCAGCTGCCTAAATCTTGTTCCGGCTTTGCGTGTTGACTGTCCACATCTCACAACCATATAACAATATCGGTTCTATATAACATTCAAGAACTTTCTTCCTGGTGTTAATTGATAGGCATTTGTTGGTAAGAATGCTTTCATCTTCTTGAATGCTGTTTTGGCTTGGCCAATTCTGCTGGCTATTTCTGATGTGCATCTGCCGTCTGGTGAGATGACCGTTCCCAGATATTTAAACTTATCAAACTGTCTCAAAGTTGTGCTTTTTGCTGTTATTTTGCATGAGGGGATTTCATGTTTTTTACTGATTACCATGACTTCAGTCTTCTTGCTATTTAGCTCCAACCCTTTATTATTGCTAGTATATTCACAAGTTTTTGTAGGTCCCTTTCATTTTCTGCAATTAGTACGGTGTCATCTGCGTAACGAATGTTGAAACATTTATTATCATTTTTCCTCCAATCTTTATCCTAGAGCATTCTTCTAGGTTTCTTATGATGTTTTCGCTGTAAGGTGAAAACAAATATGACAGAATACAACCCTGACTGACCCCTCTTGATATTCTGGAAAGAGCTATGGAGTTCCATCTAGGGTTGAGACTGCGTGACAAGGCTGTACTCTACGCTTATTGTCATAATATATCCTGGCATCAACCAGGCCTGAAAGAAAAAACACCTGCGGTGCTTGTCAGAAGATTTGATCAACACCCTCAATGACGCATGTGAAGTGGATGAGACTCAACTGTGCGGTCCCAGTCTTCCCAATGAACCCATAGCATGCCAAACTCTGGGTAGGAGCCGGTTAGAGCCGAAAAATCCCACAATGATATATTTTTCAAGGGACTGAAGGGTATTCGCACCCACAACCTTCCAGTCAGTAGTCCGTTGCATTAACTAGTACACCGCGCCGTGACTGGTTGTTTATTTATGTATAATTTGTTTGCTTGTTTGCTTCCGATCGTTTGTTTTTGCCTTATTTTGGTTCCAAAATTGTCTTAAAATTTTCATATGCAATGACCTGCGACATGAAAAAGAATAAAATAAACGTTTTACTCGACAGAATAACCTGTCTGGTCCTAAGATGTTATAAGTAGTTTTGTAATTTCTTTGGTATGGTCTAAATTACAAAATGAAACAGAAACCTCTGAAGCAGACAGACAACGCTTTACAATATCTATCTATCTACACCACACACACACCACACACACACACACACACACACACACACACACACACACACGCACGCACGCACACACACACACACACACACACACACACACACACACATACACCCCAATAAAATACACCCATGTCTTAAATTCACATGTGAGCGTGAAGAAAATGGGAGGATTTCGTTTCTTGATATTTTGATAACAAATGAGGATAGTACCTTGTCATCAACTTGGTATAATATGCCAACAGATACAGGATTGGTCATGAACTTTCATGCGTTGGCGCCAAAACGGTACAAGAGATCGGTGGTCTCTGGATTTGTGCATTAAAGTCTGGAGAGTTTGCAGCACTTGGGTGAATTTTCATCATTCCCTGCAACGAGCAAAGCGAATTCTGAAGTGAAACCAGCACCCACCGATATTTTTATGACCCAATCATTGAAAAAGCCTTATCAGAACTAATGTGTCCCAAGGATTAGGAGAGTGTGCAAAAGGGTAAAACAGTGTAAGATACGATACCTATGAGGCTGCAGTATAGAGGAAAGGTAACGGAGGATTATGCTTGTTCCTTCATCGACTTGATGCCCTATTTAAGACTGTGATGACGATTAGAAAGTTGAAAACCGTCCTTCCGTCGCTAAAGCCACCGGTGGAGAAGTGCTTGAGAAGCAGAGTTGTCTATAATCAACTGTCCGCGCTGTAACGCGTGCTATGTCGTCCAAACTAGCCGGCATTTGCAATCTCGCTTCAGAGAGCACATCAAAAACAGTGGGCCGATAAAAACGCATATGGAGTCAAGACGATGGACGTGAATGATGTAACGATATTAGACGCAACAACCCAGGGAGAAACATTTTTGATGACGATTGAAGCATTGCATGTAAGAGAATTGGGACCTACGATCAACACCAAAGATGAGTATCGAAGCCGACAGCTGACAATTAAGCTGTAATCATTTTGTATGATCACTTCACATTCTAATGTTGTTCGTGTTTAATGCTGATTTCTGTTACTTGGTTTGATAACATTAATTTTTGTGTTATTTTCTCCTTTTCCAGGACTCTGATGATGAGCAAGAAGCTAAAAAAATTCTAGAAGAATTTCAAACATGGTTTGCCAATAAAAAATAACGTGTATATATATATATATAATATATATAAAATATATATATATATATATATATATATATATATATATATATATATATAGAGAGAGAGAGAGAGAGAGAGAGAGAGAGAGAGAGAGAGAGATGTATTATACATATATATATATATATATCTCTGTGTGTGTGTGTGTGTGTGTGTGTGTGTGCGCGTGCGTGTGTGTGTGTGTGTGTAAAGAAGAAGAAAGAAAGAAAAGGAAAAAAGAAAGACAAAAAGAAAAAAAAATAATACATAGGGTTGTGAAGCAGCCCAGGAGACCCTGTTACAGCGTTTAGTCAGTGTTCAGGTCCTTCAATTGGAAGGTTCAAATGCACTCACAGCAGGTGACACGTGTTTCGTTCTGTGTAACTCGTGTACCAAGCCACTTAACATTAAAAGGTAACTGTACGCCACAAGGAATACATACATCATTGAACTGTACGCCACAAGGAATACATACATCACTGAACTGTACGCCACAAGGAATACATACATCACTGAACTGTACGCCACAAGGAATACATACATCACTGAAACAACGAACACTGCACCCAGTGGAAATAACAGAAATGATGTGGAAGAAGGCATAATGGAAGAATGTTTTAATTGGGAAACAAAAACTTGAGTATTATCGGTTGTGTACCCTGTTTGGAGTTTGTTCAAGAAGGATTCATTGCACTCGGATAATTTCATACGCGCTCCACCCAAGTCACCCAGCAAATCCGGCAAGACTCCCCGAGCCTGTGGAAAACCCTGTGCGCTGGTAACGTTTTGAAATGGGAAGGGTGGGGGGGGGGGGTGCTGTTAGAGAAGGGAGTTTGCATAAAACCCTATGCACTAGCAAGATGCTTGAAGTGGGGAGTGGGAAAGAAAGAGGGTCCTACGAAACACCAAGCTTACCACCAGAATGCTGGAAACATTCAGATGGGCAGCAAACAGGTAAGCTTTCAATAATGCGGGCTGGGATTGAACTCAAGATATCAGATGTTGAATCCACGGCTCTAGTAATTATAAGATCTGACCTGCCTGCGTAAAACATTGGTCCGCTCCATGGTTGAACCCGTAAGCCAGACATAGAAAATAAGACAGGCGAAGATGTAAAACTGCTAAACAAACAAACAAACAAACAAACAAACAAACAAACAAACAAACAAATAAACAAACAAATAAACAAACAAACAAATAAAAAAAGACACACACACACACACACACACACACACACACACACACACACACACACACACAATCATAACAAACATAACAAACAAACAAAAAGGAAACAAGAATGTATCCAGATAAGAAAAAAGAAATAAAGGCAGTAATATTGAGATCACAAACAAAATGAGTAGCAGAAGGGAAAAGATAATAAATTATTTTTGTAATTTAGAAAAAAAAAAGACAGCATATCAATAAAAGTACGACTAAACTCGCTGATCAGAATAGAACTTTGATTTTGATAAGCTGAGAAAATAATAATAATAATAATAATAATATATTTTATTTATATAGCGCAAAATCTTGACAAAATCAAATCTAAGCGCTGAGCGTATACATGCATACATACCTACATACATATGAGCGTATACATGCATACATACATGCTTACATACTTACATACATAAATCTAAGCTGAGCGTATACATGCATACATACATACATACATAAATCTAAGCGTATACATACATATATACATACATACATACGTACGCACATGCATACATAATAATTACAATATTTATATAGCGCAAATCTCGACAAAATCAAATCCAAGCGCCGAAAAGACACACACGCACACACGCACGCACGCACGCACACACACACACACACACACACACACACACACACACACACACACACACACACACACACACACACACACACACACACACACACACATGCATGGCCACAAATGGGGAGAAAAGAATAAAAGCAATAAAAGCAAGAATAAAACCAATGGAAAACCACAGAGAGCACATCATATACAATTATATATTAAAACAAAGTGATTCCCCTCCGAGCGGAGACAGGCTGCAGAGGGGGTTGAGTGAGGTTAGGATTTTATGCAGAGGAGAAAAGGTGAGTTTTGAGAGCGGACTTGAAGGAGGCAAAAGTAGGTTGCTGACGGACTGAGAGAGGAAGTTTGTTCCAGGAGAGTGGACCAGAAACAGAGAAGGCTCGTGGACCATAGGTATTGAGCTTAGTGCGTGGAAAGCGAAAAGTCAGAGGATCGGAGGCAGAGCGGAGGGTACGTGAGGGAACATAGATCTCAAGTAGGCTTGACAGGTAATCGGGGGCTGCGTTATTGAGGCTTTTGTAGCACATGGTGTCTAGTTTGTACTGTATGCGCTTTGATACAGGGAGCCAGTGAAGTTGTGCCAGGAGAGGAGATATGTGGCCAGCTTTTTTCTTTTTGAGTACAAGGCGTACAGCATTGTTTTGAATGCGCTGTAGGATGTGAATGGTGGAGGCAGGAAGACCAGACAGGAGTGAATTGCAATAGTCAATGCGAGACATTATGAAGGAGAGAACGAGTTTTGCAGTTGTTTCGACAGAGAGATACTTCCTGATCAGGCTTATACGATGGAGATGATAGTAGCAAGATCTGGCAGTTTGAGAAACAAAGTTGTTCATGGACAGGGTAGAGTCAATGCAGACACCAAGGTTTTTAGCTGAATCAGAAATTGGGACTGATGTGTTACATAATGGGAGAGAAAGAGGAGGCAGCTGGGAAAGTTTCTGACGGGTGCCAATGAGGATAGCTTCTGTCTTGTCGTCATTAAGCTGAAGTCTATTGTGTGTCATCCAGTTCTTAATGTCCGAGTAACACTCAGTGGTGCGAGTCAACAGGCGCTGTATATTATCAGGTGAGTCACTATCTTGAAGTTGGGTGTCATCAGCATAGAAGTGGTGTTTTATAGAGTGGGAGTTGATGATGGTGGACAGGGGGGAGGTATAAAGAGTGAAAAGAACAGGGCCAAGGACAGATCCTTGTGGAACACCACAGGTCAGGTATGCAGGTTGAGAGTAAGTGCCATTGATGAGAACAGTTTGTTTTCTGTTTGATAAATACGAAGTGAAAAAGGAGAGAGCAATGTCAGAGATGCCAAAAGTATGATGAAGTCTAGAAAGGAGAATACCATGGTCAATGGTATCGAAAGCTGCTGACAGATCAAGGAGTGTGAGGAGAGAGACTTTGCCAGTATCAGTTGCAAGGAGGAGATTGTTGAGAATGTGTAGTAGGGCAGTTTCAGTGCTATGGCACTGGCGGTAGGCTAACTGGAAAGGATTGAGGAGATTGTTGGCAGACAAGTGAGAGTTCAGCTGGTTGAGGACGACTTTTTCAAGGAGTTTTGACAAGAAAGAGAGATTAGAGATAGGCCTGTAATTTTTCAGTTCATTTGGGTCTAAATTGTGTTTCTTGAGGAGAGGGTGAACAATAGCAGACTTGAAAGAATCTGGGACAGTTCCAGTTTGAAAAGAAGTGTTGATGATGTCAGTGATGAATGGGAGGAGAGTAGGGAGACAATCGGAGTAGAGAGAACCTGGAAGAGGATCCAGTTCGCAGGTTTTGAACGACATGGATCTGATTGTGTTGAAAATTTCTTCTTGTGAGACTGGGGTAAAAGTAGTGAGAGGTGTGCCAGAGAAGGAAGGGTCAGGTGGGCATGGTTGACAGGGTGTCCTGTCAAGCCTGTCACGAAGAGTTTGTATTTTGGTGGTGAAATACTTAGAGAATACAGATGGGAGTTCTTCATTTGTATGTTTTGTTGGGAGAGGTAAGTCTTTTCGTGTGCCAAGGAGATGATTCATGGTTGTAAAGAGTTCTTTTGAAGAAGAGGCATTCAGGATTTTGGTTTGGAAATAGCTTGTTTTTGCAGATGCAATGAGGGTGGATACTTTTGTTTTAGAGGCTTGGAAAAGTTGCCTGTGTACAGTGAGTTTGGATTTGCGCCAGCGGCGCTCTGCTCTGCGGCGGGCACGTTTTGCACAGGCAATCTCATGAGTGAGCCAGGGGGTAGGGGGGTGGTCAGGTAAAAGACGGGTTGTGGCTGGAGCATGAGTGTCCAGAAGATGGTGGAGAGTAGTATAGAATTCATCGGCAAGGTTATGTGACTTTTCAGAAAGGAGACGGGAGGCATCAGATGAAAATGTGGAGAGGTCGATAGATTTGAGATTGCGTCGAGTCACTGTGCGCGTGGTACGGGAAGGAGGAGAAATGTCAAGAGAACAGAGAATTGCAGAGTGGTCAGATGGAAGGGCTGAAGTTAGACGGGTAGAAAGAACTAAGCAGTTGTTAGTAGCTGAATTGTGGTGATCACGAGAAATGATCCAGTCAAGAATGTGACCTTTTTGATGGGTTGGTTCAGAAATGTGTTGAGTCATATTGTGATTGGACAGAGAGTTGATGATATGTCTTGTGTCATAACGGTGAGTGTTGTCATAGTGGACATTGATGTCACCTAGAATGATGAGATTTCCAGGTAAGAGGCAGTAGTGGTCAAGCAGTTGGTCAAAGTCAGAGAGAAACGTGGATGTGGTGAGTTTGTTGGCAGAGCTAGTTGGAGGTCGATAGACACAGGAGAAGGTGATGGGGTGAGGGGTGGATTGGAAGGATACTTCAACGTGCTCGAAAGAAGGATGGGAGAAAGGCAGAGACTGCGAGAAAGATAGGCGGGAATGGAGTGAGTCGTTGTAGAGGATGGCGATACCGCCACCTCGAGATGAGCGATGGAAAGAAGCAAGCCTGTAACCATTCGGAGTGAGGCTAGCATGTATAGGTTCATGACCAAGGGGGTTAAGCCATGTCTCTGTAATAAAAGCAATGTCAACGTGCTCATCAGCGATAAAATCGGCAATGACCTCAGCTTTGCCATCTTTGCATATTGATTGAGCGTTAAAAAGGCATAGTTTAAGTTTATCATATGGTGGCGGCCGAGGTGGCGAAGAAGGCGGCACCGACGGGACAAAAGACGAAGGCGACACCAGCGGGGCAGAAGACGAAGGCAGCAACGACGGAACAGAAGAAGAAGACAAAGGTAGCACCGGCGGGACAGAAGACGAGGGCAGCGCCGGCGGGACAGAAGACGAAGGCAGCACCGGCGGGACAGAAGGCGAAGGCGGCACCACCAGGACAGAAGGCGAAGGCGAAGATGGCAGAGGAGGAGACAAAGCCCGCAGCAGCGAGGTCGAAGGCAGGGGCAGTGGAGGAGACGAGGAAGCAGAAAAAGAAAAGTGGCGTCGGGCTGGCACAGCAGGAGGCAGGTTGTGCCAAAGTAATGAGTAAGTAGTAAACGCATTCCATTAAATATATTGTGTACAAAGAAAATAGTAGAGGATGAAAAAGTGAGGTTCATTCGAAGGAGAAATAACTGAAATTGAAATCTTGGAACAGATGGGGTTGGGCAGAATTTTATAAATTCTTTTGGAAAAGCTTGGTCCTTTAGTCGTGTGACCTTCAGAAATTGCGATCTTTCAGCAACCCAACAAGGACTTATAATCTGTATACCGAAACCAGCTAAACCAAAAAATTACATACAAAATTGGAGACCTATCTCATTATTAAATATGTTCGGTAAGAACAGATCTGCGTGTATTGCCGATAGAATTAGGACGATACTTTCAAACATAATTCGTGGAAATTAGACCGGCTTTGTTGTGAACAAGAATCATGGAGACAGCACAAAGCAATTCTATGATTTGCCCACTTACCTGGATATGAACTGATTAAATGGACCTCACCTAGCCTTTGACAAATCTTTTGATTCGTTGGGTTGCCTGTTTTTTGTTTTGTTTTGTTTTGTTTTGTTTTGTTTCTTGTTTTATGTTGTTTTCTTTTTCAAAGTTTTGCAAACATTGGTTTCAAAAAACAAATGTAAATGAAGCGAAATGTTCCACTAGAACATGAAGTCGACAGTTATTGATGGTCAACTGTCAGTCAATGAATGGCACACACATTAGACACGAAGAACACTGGTGAATAAAAATTATTGTGGCCCACATATGAGAACTGAAGAGTTTTGAGTTTATTCAAGAGGGACTGATCGCACTCGGACATTTCCAAATGTGCTCCACCCAGTCTGTAATCTGTTATCTGGCAGATTCCGTGAACATGCGCAAAAGAATGCGTTGGTAAGGTGTTGAAGTGGACGGAATGGGCTGAGGACAAGGGACAGGATTTCTGTAAAAAACTAAGCTGACACCACCAGAATGACTGGAGCATTAAAATGGGCAGTGAACAGGCTGGGTTTTATGTTGCCAGTTGGGACTAAGCTCTAGACATCAGATCTGAATCCACGGCCCTGTTACTAAGTAAGCTTGTAAGATCTTGTTAGCTGGTCCGCTGTAAAACTGTGGCCCGCGCTGGCTTGAATCCACAACTGACTCCTGTGTTATGAGCAAGATACTCTATCAACTGAGGTAATGGGCCACTACGAAAACAACTTAAGAAAGTCCAATAACTGAAATACTTTCTTTATTTTCAAATAAACAAAATTCAATATTCGTTTGCAAAACGAGTAATTTTTTTATATAAAAAAATATAGTGCACTGACCATTGCTTCATTACAATGTTCTTCCAGAGGAGCTGGAAGGCAGTATAAACCAGATAGATGACTGAGACCGGCGGTAATAAATATGAACTATGTCATTTAACCAAATGCAACATTTCAACAAAAGAATGTGAACAGAAAGATTTTTGTAATGTTTTTGACCAGAACTGATGAACCTTTTCACTAGATGTCTGTAGGTTTTTAAGCCATTATGGTTTCCTGACCGTGTAAAGCATTCACTGACCGGAAACTTCTATCAATCATTGCGTCGAACAAAGGGTGCTCTGAACGTGTTTCCACCCCGAGATATGTTTGTCGTGGCTCAGAGTAAGCCTATCTGTGTGCAAGAGGGCATGTCTTTATTGCAAAGTGCACAATAGTACGGCTTGACTTTCCCGCTAATACCAGTTCGTCTTGACCAACAATGTTTACTAGCTGACAATGGCCGACTCATCACAGTTCGCCATAAAGAGAGGTTATGTATGTGTGTACTTGTGTTTGCGTGTGTTTCGCTTTCGTAAGGGTGGAGGATAAGGCTACAAGAATTGTTTGATTGATTAGGTTCAATTGTCTTGGAGTATGGGACAAATGTCCACTTTTTGGCCACCAGGCAGGAGGTGCCCAGACCTTCCAACTGGTAGCTTCCTTTCACTCCCGCACCCTATCTGCCAGCTGCAAAAACTTAACCCTTTCACTCCCTCATCCTATCCTATCCTATTCTGCAGGTAGCTGGTGGAGTGAAAGGGTTAACATTTACCCACTTGAATACCGCGCCTTTCTTTTTCCTTGATTTGAACATGCAACCATATCACCTGAGGTCGACGTAAAAACTGAACCAAGCAAAACAAAACCACATCATTGTCAATAATTTTCCGATGCAAGACCACGTGTCGGTTTTAATTAATCTATGAGATTTTATTTGACAGATTTTAATGCCCAATAAAAGTATTATGGTTAGTGGCTAGCAGATTGGTGTGTATGGAGAAGGGCTATTATTATTTGTTCTTTTGCTGTCAAATTGATCTTCCAATGAAAACATCAAGTACTGATTGTGTGTTCACTCACAGCCAATGGGGTTCAGCTATCTCGAAGAGGAACAGTCAGGTTAATTTATGTAGTAGGCCTACAGTTATTTGAAAATATGACCATCGCACTTTGTTTCCAAAAGAACATAAATTGACAGGGCGTGCCATTGCACATCTGCGTGCCTCAATACCTCAGTTGGTTGAGCGTCGGATTGACATGGTAATGATTGTGGGTTTGAATCCTGGGGTGCGCTACATTAAAACTGGCCTTCTCTGTTCTGGTGATATCAGTACAGGATTAGATAAGTCCCCCTTGCCCTGCTTCCCTGGCATGATTATCCCTGTTGGCCATATCACCTGAGGTGGGTGCCAACGTAAAAACTGAACCAAATCAAAAATAGCACATAATTGGCGGGCCTAGTAGCTCAGTTGGGTGAGCGTCAGATTCATATGCTAATGGTTGTGGGTTCGAATCCCGGGTATGCTAGATTAAAACTGGCCTTTTCACTATCCCATCTTAACATCGTTGTTGTTCTGGTGGTGTTAGTATACGATCAGATAACTCCCCATCTCCCACTTCCTTGGGATGATCATCCCCATCGGCCATATCACCTGAAGTGGGTGCCGACGTAAAAACTGAAGTAAATAAAACAGCACATCATCTCTTGCCTGCCACTATCACCAGAAGTGACTGGCCTCACACTGTCTTCTACTGCTGTCACTGCAGCACTGTGTTCTTTTTCTCTGGTCTTCTTATGAAGATCTACTGTCTTCTCTTTTTCTCAGCAGAAGATCATGTACTGTCTTCTTCTCCTATTAAGACTATCTTGTACTGTCTTGTAAAAAAGATGTTCTTTGTCTTCATCTGCAAAAATGTAGATAAAGTTTGGGAACTATCGTCTTGGCTTTATGTGTGTTTGAGTGGATGAGTCCTCCATCAGCCTCTGACCTTGCACATCAATAATCGTCCCTCCTATACCCTTGAATTAACCAACTCCTCCCTATCACAATGAAATAATCTCCCTTTAAAAAAGTGAACGACAATATGACAGTTTTGTGAATTAAGCTTATACGCTTTGTCGACTACTAGATCTAGACTCGTTTAATCATCGACAGAATGATGCCATAAATTATGACTGTTGGCATTGTTGGGCCGGACCGTACAACCCTTGTTGTTTGTCTTCTTCATTAATTAAACAGCCGTGCACAGTCAGTAACTCAGCCACACGAATGCACAGACGATCCGCTTGCACAATTCACCCGTTACACTGATAACGCAGCGGTCCTGAGCTCGGCCGTCAGCCAGGATTATTCTTACTGTTTAAAGCCCAGCCAACTGCGAGGATCCATATAACCCTTTCAAAATATGCAAAACACATCACCGAAAAAAATAAAAAAACAAGTACACTTATCAATGCATTCACGCACAGAATCAAAGGATGTCGTGCCCCTCGCGCTGACCACTCCATCCAATTTAGGCCTATCACTGAAGGGTTTAAAAAATATCAACCTCAATATAAATGTGAACATAACTAAGGGCACCAAGACACACACACACAACACACACACACACACACACACACACACACACACACACACCACACACACACACACACAAAACACATATATATATATACTGGCCTAACTTGCCTAAAACTGCTTCTACACATCACGTTTCCTAAGAGCTCAAAATGCAGTCATTAGTTGTACTCAATTATCAATCCTAAAAGATGTTTAATATGTAAAGCCTTGTAGAGCACGGTACAGGTGGAAAGACCAACAAAACAGAAAATGACGGGGAGAGATGACAGAAAGCAAAGGAGCAAGGCGGAAACAAAGAATGATAGAAAAGAGGAAATTTTTAGCACAGGATTTCCAGAAGGTGAAGATATTATTTATGCTGAAAGAACCCCCAGAATCCCCCCAGGAATACTCAGCCACGCTACATAACAGCTTAATCTCGCGGGCTGGTTAGTTCTTTTGACCGAGGTTGTCCACTTAAACAGGGCTGAATCAGTAAGATTTCAGGGAGGGGCCTAATATGCAATCAGCAGGGGTCTGGGGTCTGGTGGGGAGTTGGTCCCAGCCGCTGAAGCGGTTTCAAGTTTCGCACATGAAAAGTTGCCATATTCTTGCACAAAAACAGCTTTTCAAATGAAAAGTCCACTTTACCGACTCAACTGCTCTTCTATCAGAACTTGGACCTATTCATTTAGATTTTGTGCATGAACAGTTAACCTAGTCTAGCCCACAAACATCAATGAAACCACTAACTTTTATCATCAGATGATTGTGGTCTTCATTAGTACGGTTGTATCATCAGATGAATGTTGTCTTCATTACCTGTATCATCAGATGGATGTTGTCTTCATTACCTGTATCATCAGATGGATGTTGTCTTCATTACCTGTATCATCAGATGGATGTTGTCTTCATTACCTGTATCATCAGATGGATGTTGTCTTCATTACCTGTATCATCAGATGGATGGTCTCTTCATTACTTGTATCATCAGATGGATGTTGTCTTCATTACCTGTATCATCAGATGAATGTTGTCTTCATTACCTGTATCATCAGATGGATGTTGTCTTCATTACCTGTATCATCAGATGGATGTTGTCTTCATTACCTGTATCATCAGATGAATGTTTTCATTACCTGTATCATCAGATGAATGTTGTCTTCATTACCTGTATCATCAGATGAATGTTGTCTTCATTACCTGTATCATCAGATGGATGTTGTCTTCATTACCTGTATCATCAGATGGATGTTGTCTTCATTACCTGTATCATCAGATGGATGTTGTCTTCATTACCTGTATCATCAGATGAATGTTGTCTTCATTACCTGTATCATCAGATGAATGTTGTCTTCATTACCTGTATCATCAGATGAATGTTTTCATTACCTGTATCATCAGATGAATGTTGTCTTCATTACCTGTATCATCAGATGAATGTTTTCATTACCTGTATCATCAGATGAATGTTGTCTTCATTACCTGTATCATCAGATGAATGTTGTCTTCATTACCTGTATCATCAGATGGATGTTGTCTTCATTACCTGTATCATCAGATGGATGGTGTCTTCATTACCTGTATCATCAGATGGATGTTGTCTTCATTACCTGTATCATCAGATGAATGTTGTCTTCATTACCTGTATCATCAGATGAATGTCTTCATTACCTGTATCATCAGATGGATGTTGTCTTCATTACCTGTATCATCAGATGGATGTTGTCTTCATTACCTGTATCATCAGATGGATGTTGTCTTCATTACCTGTATCATCAGATGATGTTGTCTTCATTACCTGTATCATCAGATGGATGTTGTCTTCATTACCTGTATCATCAGATGAATGTTGTCTTCATTACCTGTATCATCAGATGGATGTTGTCTTCATTACCTGTATCATCAGATGAATGTTGTCTTCATTACCTGTATCACCAGATGAATGTTTTCATTACCTGTATCATCAGATGGATGTTGTCTTCATTACCTGTATCATCAGATGAATGTTGTCTTCATTACCTGTATCATCAGATGGATGTTGTCTTCATTACCTGTATCATCAGATGAATGTTGTCTTCATTACCTGTATCATCAGATGAATGTTGTTTTCATTACCTGTATCATCAGATGGATGTTGTCTTCATTACCTGTATCATCAGATGGATGTTGTCTTCATTACCTGTATCATCAGATGGATGTTGTCTTCATTACCTGTATCATCAGATGGATGTTGTCTTCATTACCTGTATCATCAGATGAATGTTGTCTTCATTACCTGTATCATCAGATGAATGTTGTCTTCATTACCTGTATCATCAGATGAATGTTGTCTTCATTACCTGTATCATCAGATGGATGTTGTCTTCATTACCTGTATCATCAGATGGATGTTGTCTTCATTACCTGTATCATCAGATGGATGTTGTCTTCATTACCTGTATCATCAGATGGATGTTGTCTTCATTAGTACACTTCTATTGTCATCAGATGAATGTTGTCTTCCCACATGTCACTTACCTGACCATGTAATGCAAAGATAAAGCTTTGATTTTTTCTGTCTGTGTAGGTGACACTGGACCCGGACAACATCCCGGGCTTTGGTAAGGTCTTGGCTCTGGCAGATCACTTGGTGTCAGTGGACCCGGACAACATCCCGGGCTTTGGTAAGGTCTTGGCTCTTGCAGATCACTTGGTGCCAGTGAAAGACAAGTTGGTCCTGACTAGCATAGGCGCAGGTCATGTCATCTTGCTATACCAACAGCTGGATGACTATGACAGGCGTGCCATTGTTTTTCTGCCACGCCACCGACGGTCCCCGCAGAAGGGTCGGTTTGCCAGACCAAAGGCCGTCCGCACCACTGTGATGTCTGGTGTGGAAAGTGTGCAGAGGTAAGAACACCTCGGATATTGTTGTATTTGTTTATATTAGTCTGTTCAGTCACATACGTCACTATCTTCTGCCAAACTTTTAGAATCTCATTTTGCACGCCGCGCCCAAAGGCGTGTCTACATCGTAACTCAATACAGGTTTAAACATTTTTGTGGAGCAGTTCATCCGGAAGACAAGACAGGCCAGACTAGTGGTAGTCATTGTTCATTTCTATCTTGTTTGTTGTGGTGCCAGTTCTTTTCGCTCATGTACATGTGTTTCCACAGGTATTTTGTTGGAAAGGGCAGCCCTGCACAAAGCCCCAGTGTCAGCCGCATTGTGGAGGCCATTGTGCTCCGGCTGTGTGACCACTATCCCTGTGACGTGGTGATGGAGGGCAAACGCCGCAGCAGGTGGAGGCTCATCGTTAAGGGCTACTCCCGTATCCGGCAGTTGGTTCTTGGCCATCCTGTTATCGTCATACAGACAGGAATTCAGCTGCCAGAAATAAACCAGAGAACGCTGGGTCAATGGTGAGTCGTTTTACGCCACTGTATAATAGTCATGTTTGATGAAGGTGCAGAACAGTGAACATAATATTATGTCTGTATCGTGTTATGAATAAAATATGAGCCAGTACAAGTTCCTATCTGATTCATTGGTATGATTGTCTTTGGCACTGCGGTTTGATTCATGGCCTAGGGTTCTGAACAACTTTTTCTCTGCTTGTACAGTGCAGTGCAGTGCTGCTCATTCAGCAGTGTTCATGCAGCCTTTTTGTTTTGTCATATTGATATTTATGCCATGCTTGAAAGAGATTCTCCTTTCACAATCAGTAGAAATATCTCTTTGAGGGATGAACGCAAGCGTGTATTATATCATGAATATGTTTGTGTGTGCATTACTTGAATGAGTATAGAATGTGTCTCGGATAACATTTGATACACACACACACACACAATATATATATATATATATATATATATATATATATATATATATATATATATATATATATGTATGTCTAACATACATCCGTACACAGACAGGTCTGATTTGGTGCTTGTTTATGGGTTGGTTGGGTTTTCTTTTCATATAATTTTAAACGTACCAGTGTTTACAGTTATCGTCATTTCTAAGCTAAGGTCTTGATACTGTATACGGCTTTCATCAATATTTATTAATAAATGAGCTAGTGCTCATATTATAATAGGAGACGAGACTGTGCTCTTTTTAACAGGACAAGGTTTTGTGCTTGTTGAACATGACTGTACTTCTTTGATGTTCAGTCTTTTTGCATGACTATTTTTTGTCTGCTTCTTTGTTTTGTTTGTTAAATTAGGCGCGAAAGACGCACCACACGATTTGATCAGAAAGTCGTGGAGACGGGCGTACCCGTTCCACCCTCCAAAAGCACAACAACTTGTCACAGCTAGCCAGCTAGGCCCCGCTTCCATATTTCTTTTTTATATACCATATAGTTCGCTTAAAGTGACTTTTTGGTGGTGTTTTGATCTCTGGCTCACGAATAAAGCACTGACTTAGCCGCTAATTTAAACAGAATCAAACAGATCAGCTTAACTTGGAATGCTTCTGCAATTCTTTTCCTGCTATTTTAAATGATAGCAAAACTTTTATACGATGCCAACGGCGCTCGTTCAAAAACGTATCTCGTCAAAAAAGCTCGAAAAGTGCTAAGTTGAACTCGGCCCGAACACGCGCGTGTTTCTTGCATGAACGGGCAGTTGTCAAAGAGAAGACAACTGTAACTCCGCCCCTTCACGTGCAGATTATGTCCGAAGCCAGGCACTGGCGGAAGAGCGTGGGAGAATCTGCACACGATAATTGTGTCTGTTTACTTTCTGTCAATCAAGTTAAGAATGACACCTAATTACCAAAAAATATAGCCACTTTGGCAATGCTGGTGGTTTCAGTTCGGGCAGTGCACTGGTCTGGTCGAGGGGATGCAACCTTCTCGGGGCATTAGCACGGGTTCTTTCCCATCTAAAACTGTTGCGATCACCGATATGTCGTTTTTTGTAGGCATTGAACGGCCATTCGCCTTATCTTTCATGTTTATATACAGATATGTATTTGTTTACAATTTCGCGTCGTTATTCTGACACGTAAGGTTGCTAATGAAGTATAATACTTAGTTTTTACAACTTGGTAGACCAGTGGCCAAGCAGAGCACTGATCTATAAATAGATCGAAATGCCCGTAAATATTTCACAATACATATTTTGGTGTGTGTGTGTGTGTGTGCTCTAACAGCTTGTCTAGTGTATTTTCCTCATTCCTTCCGTCCCCGTTTTCCTTCACCCTGGTGTATTTGTCTCTTATATAGCCTAGACAGTAGGGTGTCATTTTAAAAGAAACATTATTAGTGCTGACCGAAAATAGGATTCAAGCAATTTCATGGGATAACTGCTGCTGCCTTCCGATACCGTAGTTTGCACGAGTTATTTCTCTTCGGCCGTCAGATGCCAATGCTGCTGATTTTGATTCTTTGTTGTTGCTGTTGTTGTTTGACATGTTTTTTTCCTATTGAAAGGATTTATAAGGCCAAAAAACAAGTGTCCTGTCTACTTCACGTCTTGCATACAACTTTTCCATGGTAAAAGAATTTTATTCATAGGCAAGATGTTTTCAATCAAGTAATAGTGTTTACCAATAGACAAAAAACACGTCACTTTGGTACAAGGAATAAATATAAATAAATTAGCTGGGCTCTCGGCAGCTGATTTGTGCATTGTATTGATTTTGTGTACATATGTACATATGCATTTTTGCCTTCATTAGATAAGCCAGCTTGTATTCGTTTCAGTAGACCTGGCCCAAATTTGGGTCAGAGAAAAAATATCAATTCTGCCAGTGCAAGCATTCCGATCCAGAATGATAAATGTATTAGTACAGGTAATAGATGCCGTAGTATTTGAAGTAAATTAGAATCGAAAGAAATTTAACCTATCTCTTAACTTATCTAAATATATTATCGGAACCTCTCTCTCTCTGTCTCTCTCTGTCTCTCTCTGTGTCTCTCTCTGTCTCTCTCTCTCTCTCTCCCCTCTCTCTGTGTGTCTCTGCCTGTCTCTGTCTCTCTGTATTTTGTCATGTATTCATACTTCGTTTGCACAAGCTGCAGAAATGGAAGCAGAGTAAATAATCGTTTCACAAATTCAGTAGAATATAGCTTTCAGACAATTCAAGTTCAGTAAAATATTATCTGAACATATCATGTTTGAGCTCATAATTATCTGGTTTGTAGAATCATCAAGTTCTCGACTCCAACTGCGGAGCCCAGAATACTGTGTTGATTTGACAGCGTTTTTTGTTGTTGTTGTTGTCGTTATTGTTTTGTTTTGTTTTTCTTTTTTCAAGTGTTAAAAAATTTCTTATCATTGCTTACATTGTGCAGGCAGTATATTGCTGCACATATCCGTGTACTCCATCTTTGTGGGCCTACATGCTGGATGTTTTCATGTTCCATTAGCCACCGGACACTGACATGACTTACAGGATCTTTAATGCGCCTATTTCATGTTGTGTGTGAGCATACACATTGACAGGTTGGTTTGCTGCTCACATGTTGACCTGGCAGATCTGATCATCTCATTGCAAAAAAAAAAAAGAAAACCAGAAAAAAAAAAAGAAAAGAAAGAAAGAAAGTGCATACAGCGTGACATGGTGTGGCGAAGTGAAGAAGCCACCGGGCACATTTGCTGCCCTTCTATGCGAGTCCAGGGGCATGCTTGGGTCCCGTCCCACATCCTCGGGTGTTCTTGTTCACTTTGATTTGTAGCTTGGTTGCTGGCTTAGCCCTGATATGGCTCTAGTGGTCGGCTGGGCTATAAGCAATATGAATTGAATTGCTGGCTTTCGGATGAAAGTCCTGTGACGGCTCGGAAAGACGGCAAACTTGGGATCTATTTGCTGAATTCAAGCAAAATGGGCGGTGTCTAGAGCATCATGCCTGCCACTTTTGCGCCGTTCGCACTCCCCCCCCCCCCCCCCCCCGTTGGTTGTAGTAAAGCAATATTGGGAGGAGCTTCCGTTAAGTGTCGAGATAATAATAGTAAGTGAAGAAGAGATGGTGGCTATGCGAGTTGATGGCTAGGCAGGCTCTCCAATAGAGAGGTAAAGGCCCAGATTAAGGGAGAAGTGGAATCTTCCACTCTCTCTTGGTCCAAGAGCTGAGCTAGCTGGATCCCGTTGATGCACATTGTGTGGCTGTGTCCCGGGGTTTGTCATCTCTCCATCTTGTCACTCGGTTTGTAAACTCGGTAACTGAAGACTGGGTCCGAATGGGTCGTACAGCGCTTGGACAAACGCCCCCTTTGCCTGGTGAAATGGCTGCCATGTGGTGTCAGGAGCTGGGAAGTGTGTCCAGAGAGTGGCGAGGCATTGTTGCTGTGAGTCGTATCCAGCACCCTGGGGTGTTTTTTGTTCACCAGCCAGTAGGTACCCAGACACAGAGATGCCAACTTCCTGAAAGAAAGAAGAAGAAAGAAGAAGAAGAAGAAGAAGAAGAAGAAGAAGAAGAAGAAGAAGAAGAAGAAGAAGAAGAAGAAGAGAGAGAGAGAGAGAGAGAGAGAGAGAGAGAGAGAGAGAGAGAGAGAGAGAGGGCATTGTTTTCATGTTTCCTTAAGCCACCAGATACAAATGTAACTGGCTGTTTTCATGTTTCCTTAAGCCACCAGATACAAATGTAACTGGCTGTTTTCATGTTTCCTTAAGCCACCAGATACAAATGTAACTGGCTGTTTTCATGTTTCCATAAGCCACCAGATACTGACGTCACTGGCGTTTTCATGTTTCCATAAGCCACCAGATACTGACGTGACTGGCTGTTTTCATGTTTCCATAAGCCACCAGATACTGACGTGACTGGCTGTTTTCATGTTTCCATAAGCCACCAGATACTGACGTGACTGGCTGTTTTCATGTTTCCATAAGCCACCAGATACTGACGTGACTTGGTGTTTTCATGTTTCCATAAGCCACCAGATATTGACGTGACTGGGTGTTTTCATGTTTCCATAAGCCACCAGATACTGACATGACTGGCTGTTTTCATGTTTCCATAAGCCACCAGATATTGACGTGACTGGCTGTTTTCATGTTTCCATAAGCCACCAGATATGACGTGACTGGCTGTTTTCATGTTTCCATAAGCCACCAGATACTGACGTCACTGGCTGTTTTCATGTTTCCATAAGCCACCAGATACTGACGTGACTGGCTGTTTTCATGTTTCCATAAGCCACCAGATATGACGTGACTGGCTGTTTTCATGTTTCCATAAGCCACCAGATACTGACGTCACTGGCGTTTTCATGTTTCCATAAGCCACCAGATACTGACGTGACTGGTGTTTTCATGTTTCCATAAGCCACCAGATACTGACGTGACTGGGCGTTTTCATGTTTCCATAAGCCACCAGATACTGACGTGACTGGCTGTTTTCATGTTTCCATAAGCCACCAGATACTGACGTGACTGGGCGTTTTCATGTTTCCATAAGCCACCAGATACTGACGTGACTGGGCGTTTTCATGTTTCCATAAGCCACCAGATACTGACGTCACTGGGCGTTTTCATGTTTCCATAAGCCACCAGATACTGACGCGACTGGCTGTTTTCATGTTTCCATAAGCCACCAGATACTGACGTGACTGGGCGTTTTCATGTTTCCATAAGCCACCAGATACTGACGTGACTGGCTGTTTTCATGTTTCCATAAGCCACCAGATATTGACGTGACTGGCTGTTTTCATGTTTCCATAAGCCACCAGATACTGACGTGACTGGCTGTTTTCATGTTTCCATAAGCCACCAGATACTGACGTGACTGGCTGTTTTCATGTTTCCATAAGCCACCAGATACTGACGTGACTGGCTGTTTTCATGTTTCCATAAGCCACCAGATACTGACGTGACTGGGCGTTTTCATGTTTCCATAAGCCACCAGATACTGACGTGACTGGCTGTTTTCATGTTTCCATAAGCCACCAGATATTGACGTGACTGGCTGTTTTCATGTTTCCATAAGCCACCAGATATTGACGTGACTGGGTGTTTTCATGTTTCCATAAGCCACCAGATACTGACGTGACTGGCTGTTTTCATGTTTCCATAAGCCACCAGATACTGACGTGACTGGCGTTTTCATGTTTCCATAAGCCACCAGATACTGACGTGACTGGGCGTTTTCATGTTTCCATAAGCCACCAGATACTGACGTGACTGGGCGTTTTCATGTTTCCATAAGCCACCAGATACTGACGTGACTGGGCGTTTTCATGTTTCCATAAGCCACCAGATACTGACGTGACTGGGTGTTTTCATGTTTCCATAAGCCACCAGATACTGACGTGACTTGGTGTTTTAAAATTTCCATAAGAAAACCATACATTAACGTGACTTGGTTTCTTTCATGTTTCCATAAGCCACCAGATACTGACGTGACTGGGTGTTTTCATGTTTCCATAACCATCTGGACACTGACATCACTGGGCGTTTTTATATTTCTATAGGCCACCAGACACTGACGTAACTGGGTGCTTTCACGTTTCCATAAACCACCAGATACTGACGTGAGTGGATGTTTTCGTATTTCCATAAGCCATCGGACATTGACGTCACTGGGCAACAACAGAGGGGCGTACAGGAGTCATGACCTGGATGCGGCCCGCTCCCTTAGAGTGTCAGGGGTTAAGGGCCGAAACACTTGCCTTACGGGGTTTCTCTTTTGATGACCTGCTGTTCACCTGTCCCCAGAGTTTCTTACTACGGTATATATATATTTCTGAATCCCAGGCTTTCCCACTGTTAGAGTGACGTCTTTATTACTTATGTACCGAGCCCGTCTGAGTGATACGAACTGCCAAAAGTTCCAATATCTCTTCCAGGGTGACGGAGTCAGTGGCTGGGACAAGTCTGGTCACAAAGAATGACTCGATAAGAACGGATAAGTTCAGTTTTCACATTTTAGCTCGTCATACCAGAATCATGTGGCGTGTAAGAATACAAGTTTTACTACTCTATTGTGAAATTATACAGAGGTGTGGCGTTTTGAGATCTGTTTTTTTTTTTAACTGTAAATGCAGTTTTGGCCATTTGAGAAAACAAGATTCTGTGATTTTGAATACGAAAGTGATCAGAACCCTTAGCAGCAGGTGTACATCTCAAAGAAACTTTCCCAAACTTTGTAATCAGATGAAATAGAATTTGATATGTTAGCGTCATGCGTTCAATGAAATTGAATGCCCTTGGTTGGTCCATTATCAGTTATCCAAATTGTACGATTGTAGGCAATAAAAACAGGAAATAAGCACACCCCTTTTCTTTTTTGTTTGTTTTTTGTTTTGTTTGTTTGTTAACTTTTTCAATGTGTTCTTTCTCAAAAGAATTTGAACGGGAAATGACAGAATGAACAGCTCTGCATCTCAAACTGTACAAATCCCAGTTGTCATCCTCTGACCACTGACCACATTTTGGGTTTGTAGTGTCGCTGGGTCTGATTGCTTTACAGGTGATTAATTGTCACAACGGGTCACAAGGGACGTCACTCAGTTTGTGTAGTCAGTCAGAGTTATCGATCGTGCAGTCGTACGGAGCATAAATATAGCAGAAAAGCGTGGAGAGCTGGAAGTGGGGGTGGGGAAGGGAGGTGTTGGTGGGTGTAGATAATGCTCTTTCAGATTGGCTGTATGGGTCAGACTCCACAACAATTACTCGTCTTTTCTTTTTACTGATCTCATTTTTGTTTGGTGTTTATCCTTTCTACCTCTTCAAACAATCTTCTGTTTTGTCATTTGTGAACCATTACGGGTTTTTCTTTCTGTCTTATTCTTTTTTCTCTGGGATGTGTGTGTGTGTGTGTGTGTGTGTGTGTGTGTGTGTGTGTGTGTGTGTGTGTGTGTATGTGTGGTGTGTGTGTGTGTGTGTGTGTATGTGTGTGTGTGTGTGTGTGTGTGTGTGTGTGTGTGTGTGTGTGTGTGTGTTGTGTTGCTCACACTGTGCAGGCAATATGTCGTTGCACAGTCTGCATACTGTTTTCGGTGGGCGTGCTTGATGGGTGTTTCATGTTTACATTAGGTAGCCACTTACACTTACACTTACACTTACATGACTTACAGAATGTGTAACGTGCATACTTCTTTAATCCATATTTTTTGTCACAGTGAAATTCGGGCTGCTCTCCCCTTTGAGAATGCAGTGCCGCTGTACAGCGCCACCCATTTTTCAAAATTTAAGTGAGATTCGATGGTCTATCTGTTTCTACAGATACACAGTGGTGGTGTCGGACAATTTCGTCTTACCGTACCTAACAGGGACAACCATAGCATGTGGAAATACTACATGTAAGTTTGCTATAAGTCAAAGACAGCACTACAGACACTGGCCTTGTGGCCATCGTCATATTCATCATGTGGCTGTCTCAACTGTTTTGTTTGTTTGCTTGTTTCTTTTTGTCTGTCTGTTGTTGTTTGTTTGTTTGTATATTGTTTTTCTTTCTTTTTTTTGTTTGTTTTCTTGTTCTCTCGTTTGTTTGTTTGTGTGTTGTTGTTGTTATTTGTATTGTTTGTTCGTTCGTCCGTTCGTTCGTCCGTTCGTTTATTTGTTTGTTCGTTTGCTTGTTTGTTGTTCGTTTTGTTGTTGTTGTTGTTTTGCTCGTTGTCTGTCTGTTTGTTTGTTTATTTGTTTGTTTGTTTGTTCGATCGTTTATATATTTGTTTATTGGTTTGGTTGTTCTATCAAAGAACAAATGGGCACCTTACGAGCTGTTTTCTTATAGACTACTTCCTATGTCCTCATAAAACTGCTGCAAACGAAAGTGATTTCTGTCCTCAAAACAGACGGGAATGATTTCGACAGTTATTGTAACCGTGCACACAGTAACAGTATGTACGTATACAAAACTCATTCCTTCACAAGTGCAAATACACCATGACAGTGTCCATTTGAAAAAAAAAAAGTTCTGATTGACTGCGTAATGGGAAGACAGCATCACGAACGTCTACTGACGTATCCTTGACAGGCTTATCCAGACATGGTAGCAGCGTTGCACGGATGAAATGCTGGCCCAATTTCCCCTCATTTGCAGCCTGTTCCTTTCTGTGTCCTTACACCCAACTGTTCCGCCCGGATGCATGTTAACCTTTGCGCTCAGGCACAGAATCACGTGGCGCCGGGGTAATCCCTGATTACCATTACAAAACTGACGATGTTGCTTTTTGCAAACCAAGTTCATGGCACCCCGGCTGTATGTGGTGCTTCCACTAATGTTTGGTACTATTAACATGCATTATTCACATTTTCTGTGAGGGACTACAGTTTTTATTCCTGCTTCCTATCAGATTGCTCAGTGGTGGTGCTGTGTATATTGCTGTGAGTTGGAGTGTGTCAAACCAGATGTTGTGGATGTTACTTGTTGTTTTCAGAAAAAAAAAGAAAGCTGACACTTTCCTCTTCTGTTTCTGTCTGTCTGTCTCCCTCTCTTTCTTTCTCCTCCTCTTTCTCTCTCTCTCTCTCTTTCTCTCTCTCCCTCCTCTCTCTTTCTCTCTCTCCCTCCTCTCTCTCTTCTCTCTCCTTTCCTTCTCTCTCTCTCTTTCTCTCTCTCTCTCTCCCCTCTCTCTTTCTCTCTCTTTCTTTCTCTCTCTCTCTCTCTCTTTCTTTCTCTCTCACCTCACACTGTCTGTCTGTCTGTTTCTCTCTCTGTCCTTTCTGTCTCTCTTTGCCTCTCTCTGTCTCTGTCTGTCTGTCTGTCTGTCTGTCTGTCTATCTGTTTGTCTGTCTGCCTGTCTGTCTGTCTGTCTCTCTTTCTTTCTCTTTCACCTCACCTCCTCTGTCTGTCTGTCTGTCTGTTTCTCTCTCTGTCCTTTCTGTCTCTATTTGTATCTGTCTGTCTGTCTCGTCTCTATCTGTTTGTCTGTCTGCCTGTCTGTCTGTCTCTCTCCCCCCCTCCCCTTTCTCTCTGTGTCTCTGTCTGCCTCTCTCTCTCTCTCTCTCTCTCTTCTCTCTCTCTCTCTCTCTCTTTCCCCCCCCCCCCAAATTCCATACAAATCCATGACATCCTACGAACTTCGAGCTCTATTACCTCGGATTGACATGTATAACATGTAAAGTGTTTGGCATGGTAGTTTACTCTGGAATGCTCTTCCACCTGATTTACGATCCCATCAAAAGGCAGCAACGTCAAACTCGGTGAACTCAATGTTGCACGTGACAAATACATTGAAAACATGATACATGGCTTCTACACAGTATTGTGCTTTATTTTATCTCTCTCTGCTATTCCAATGTTCGTATTCTTTTTACATAAATAACTTGACCAAAAGGCTGTGTGCGAGTTGTGAGTTTTATTCTTGACCCAGGAGCGTCGATTCAACGACCTTCATCCTTTACTATACGATAGTTTTGTCTTATCATACAAATCAAATACAACCACAATGAACTTCATATCAATAGGCACATTCCCAAACACTTTTGACAGTTTTGTATTATCGTTCAACTGCATTGCTATAGATTCTCTCATCATCATCATCATCAGGTGCCCTGCCGCATGGCGTTGGCGATCATAGACTTCCATCTGTCTCTATCTCTTGTTGCCCCTAGCATCTCTCCCACCCCCATCGTCCCCAGCCACTCTGCAAGTCCGTCCAGCATTTTCTCCCTGGGTCTACCCGCTGCTCTCTTTCCCTCCAGCTTTCCCGTTGTGACCAGGTGCTCCAAATCCCCCTTCCTCATAAAATGGCCTGTAAATGTTGCCTGTCTTTTCCTAATCTTCCTTATGAGTGATCTACTTGTGTCCGCCTCCATCAAAACTGTCTCGTTTGTTTTCTTTGCTGTCCATGGAACTCTCAACATTCTTCTTAGAAACCACATCTCGGCTGCCTCAATCTTGTTCTGGCTTTGCTTGTTGACTGTCCACGCCTCACGTCCGTACAACAGTATTAGTTCTATATAACGTTCAAGAACTCTCTTCCTGATGTTAATTGATAGGCATTTGTTGGTAAGAATGCTTTTCATCTTCTTCAATGCTGTTTTGGCCTGTCTAATCATACAAATCAAATATAACCATAATGAACTTCATATCAATAGGTACGTTCCCAAACACTTTTGACGGTTTTGTATAATCGTTCAACCGCATTGCTATAGATTCTCTACAAACATTAATTCGCAAAACAGCATGGACCCTTCCTGGGCGATGGATGAATGTAAAAATACTATCGACGTTCTTATGACATTACCATCAAAACGTAAGACTAGAGCCTACTTCTCTTCATCTCTCATAACAGATTCAGTAAAAGATGGTGGCGGTGATGGTTTCTATATCTTGAAAATATCTCTCTCCCTCTCTCCCTCCTATGTCATAAAACATTGATTAACTTCATGAAACACAGTCTGTGCAATGCCTTGTTCACAACCATAGCAGGAGCACAGCTGTGAATGAGACAAGACACGAGCAACACTGATCCCCTGTTGTTCGAAATTCAAGTAATATATACGACACTTCTGTCTCCTTCAGACTGAAGACAACGGTAGTCTGTTTCACTGTAAGTTGGCTGGGAAATGTAACACTTTTTTAGCTGGGGATAAAGTGAGTGATGCTGGAGGGGTTGTGAGTTGACATAGACAAGGGAGGAGAGAGAGAGAGAGAGAGAGAGAGAGAGAGAGAGAGAGAGAGAGAGACAGACAGACAGACTGGCAGAGACAGATAGAGAGACAGACACAGAGAGGGAAACAGACATGCACACAGAGACACAGACAAATAGACACACAGAGACAAGAAGAAAGAAAGAAAGAAAGAAGGAAAGAAAGAAAAAAAGAAAGAAAGAAAGAAAAACAGAGAGAGGGAAGGATACACACACATTCCTAAACCAGAACGTACAGCACACAGTGTCTTAATATATGGTAATAGTACAAAGCAATGTAGGCAAGGTGTTGAAGAAAGTGGGGAGACCACAACAATCACAACCCTTTGCCTTGACTGACATAGCATACGGATCACGTGCATGCCATGCATATACACCGGACATGAATGGACTTGTGGGATTGGTGGAGTTCCGCTCTGTGTAAGAGTGTTCTCCCCTATGACAACACCAACGGACGACATATCGATCAGCGAGTTGAAAATTTGAAGACTGGTCGTGAACCATGTCAGGCTTTGCTTGGTCGCTGTCTCACCAGTTACTGCATTGTGTGGTTTCTCTTTATCAGTCTGCATGTGTGTCTGGCTGTCTCTTCCCCCCCCTCTCTCTCCATCTCCACTCTCTCTTTCCCAGTTCTCTCTCCCTCCCCCCCCTCTCTCTCCCTGTCTCTCTTTCTTTCTCTCTCTATTTCTCTCTCTCTCTCTATCTCTCTGTCTCTCTCTCCCTCTCTTTCTTTCTCTCTCTCTCTCTCTCTCTCTCTCTCTCTCTCTCTCTCCTCCCCCTGTCTGTCTCTCTTTCTCGTCTGTCTTTCGCTCTGTTTAATTGTGTCTGTAACTAGTAGCCTACTGTAAACAGTTTTTACACAGCGTTATTCTCCGAACTCATTTGGACTCAGGTCGTTTGACATATGATCAGACGTTTTAGTAGAACAAGGAGAAGTCAAGCTGTTTTGGCGAGCTGACCACATTCCACTGTGTTGCTGCACAGTTTGTTCTCTGGTGGGCCTTAGCTTATGTGTTTTCATGTTTCCATAAGCCAGCCACTGACGCCACTTACCGGATCTTTAACGTGTAGAGTTAATATTCAACCTGCATATACACAGTCCTGATAAATGGCTGCGAAGCCTGGACGCTGAGAAATACTGACATCAGAAGAATTGAGGCAGCAGAGATGAGCTTTTATCGGAGACTACTACGTGTCAAATGGATAGATAGAAGACCTGATGAAAGTGCCCTGAAAGAACTTGATACCACCAGTTTCAGTTTCAGTATAAGTTTCAATTTCTCAAGACGACGTCTCCACGTTCGGAGCGAATTCCATATGCACTAGCGTCACAGGTACCACGTGTATGGTGATCGAGGCACAAGCCTTAAGCCTGCATATAAACCCATGAGCTGGCTAGGTCCTAAGGCTCTACCTAGACTAAGTTATACCTAGTTTATATTTTATACTGGTATTTTATCGGTCTACCTCTGGAATAATCTTGGTTACATGTAAAATGACATGTGTATCTGTGTATCTTACCTTCAAAAAAGGAACATACATATAAAGTGAATAAAGAAATGACTAAAGGTCTGAATCACAACACAAGTAGCTATTCTGTATAACCCCCCCCCCCCCCCAGTCAATGCCCAAATGCTCAGCTGTCTATCAACTAGGTGAAGACAATGTTTTATTAATCAAAGATAGTAGTAAGTAAGTAAGTAAGTAAGTAAGTATGTAAGTTAGTAAGTAAATAAGTAAGCAAGTAAGTATACCACCAGAAAACTACTAGCAGACATCAACAAGAGAAGGCTAAAATACATTGCCATGTGTCACACAGAAAGAACACAGACCTCATAGCAACCATCCTTCAAGGAAAAACAGTGGCAAACAGGAAGAAAGGCAGACCTCCAATCAGTTTCAGCTTCAGTTCCTGAAGATGACATCTCCGCGCTCGGAACGAATTCCGTATGCACTAACGTCACAGGTGCCACGTGTATGATGACCGTGGCACAAGCCTTAAGCCTGCACATAAACCCATGAGCTGGCCAGGTCCTGAAAATCAAACAAAAGAAAAACAAAAAAATCAGTCCCATACATGGAGAACATAACCATAATCAGTGGCCTAAATATTCAAGAAATTGTCCACAAAAGTCAAGACAAGCGATCGTGACAAAGTACATAGCGGCCAACATCGACCCGGTGACGCCGACAGATTAGACAGGTGAGAGATATACACACAAAGGGAGTTTAGGCAATGGATGGTCTGACACACATTAATAAGGGAGATAGTAAAATCTTCTCCCTTCACTCACCACCTAGCAGAACTGTCTGTAGTATGTGTGTATGGGTGTATTTGTGTATGCATTTGTGTAAATGTGTGTCTATTATGTATGTATATATATATATATATATATATATATATATATATATATATATATATATCTATGTGTGTGTGTGTGTGCATACCTGTGTGTGCATGTATGCGTGCGTGAGAGCGTGTGTGTGTGTCTGTGTTAATGTTTTGTGTGTGTGTGTGTGTGTGTGAGTGTGTGTGTGTGTGTGTGTATGTGTGTGTGTGTGTGTGTGTGTGTGAGTGTGTGTGAGTGTGTGTGTGTGAGTGTGTGTGTGTGTGTGTGAGTGTGTGTGTGTGTGTGTGTGTGTGTGTGTGTGTGTGTGTGTGTGTGTGTGTGTGTGTGTGTGTGTGTGTGTGTGTGTGCCAGATAACCAAACCAATTCAGACACCAGCACACAGACATACCTGTCGTGATGATCTGTTTGTATTAAAACAACAGAGGCAAAAGATGGACGTGATCACCAAACGAACAACCCCAGCATGGACACATTTTCATCACGACAGTCACTACACGCAGGTCACGTGCATGCTGCGCACGTGCAGTGGAAGTGAAGGGTCCTATGAGAGTGAAAGAGTTCCGCTGCACGTGGTCCCACCACCGATGAACCATGGAGACATCGATCAGCCCTCTGAAGATTTGAGGGACGTCTTTGTGAAATCACTTAAGATTGACCTTGATCACGTTCTCTCTCCCTCCCTCCCTCTGTCTCTCTCCCTCTCTCTGTGTCTCTCTCACTCTCTTTCCCTCCCTCCCTCCCTTTCTCTCTGTATGTGTCTGTCTCTGTCCCTGTCTGTCTTTCTGTCTGTCTCTTTCTCTCTGTCTCTCTTTCTGTCTCTCTCTGTGTCTTTGTCTCTCTATGTCTCTCTCTATCTCTGCGTGTGTGTCTCTCTCTGTCTCTCACTGTCTTTGTGTCTCTGTCTCTCTCTCTCTGTCACTTTCTCTCTGTGTCTGTCTCTCTCTGTGTCTGTCTCTCTCTGTGTCTGTCTGTCTGCCTGCCTGTCTGTCTGTCTGTCTCCCTTCTTTCTCTCTCTCTCATTTCCATGCACAGGTATATGTTTGGTATTGATTTTGGTTTGGTTTCTGAGGGTTTTTTGTTTTGTTTTGTTTTGTTTTTTCTACTTTCGGGTATTCGTCTGCTTGTTAGCATTATGAATTTTCTGAGGAGACTGAGACGTCGTCAGCAGAGAGCTCGACAGCTTGAAATGGAGAAACGTCTGTGGTGTTTGGCCACTTGTGACCAGTTGTTCACTGAACTAAAGACATCAGCTGTCGCGGCAGTTAACCATTTATAGGCCAAAATACTGATATAGCGCATGGGAGGGTCTTCTGGGACACTGCCCAATGCCGAGTTGCCTTTCTTCTTTTTCTTTGATATTGCTTGTTTGTTTGTTTGTTTTGTTTGTGTTTGTTTATTTGTTCTTTTTCTTCTTTGTTTCTTCTTCTTCTTCTTCTTTACTTCTTCTTCTTCTTCTGATCATTAACATTATCGTTATTATCATCATTTTTATCATCATCATCATCATTATTGTTATTATTATTATTATTATTATTAGTAGTAGTAATAGTAGTATTGTTGTTATTGTCATTATTTTCATTATTATTATCATTTTTGTTATTATTATTATTAGTATTGTAGTTATTATTATTATTATTATTAGAGAGAGAGAGAGAGAGAGAGAGAGACAGACAGACAGACAGAGACGGAGACAGAGACAGAGATACAGACAGACAGAGACAGAGATACAGACAGACAGACAGACAGACAGACAGACAGACAGACAGACAGAGAGGTGTTTCAAAGTTTGTGATCTCCCCAGCTTATCCCTTGTCAAGTTGCTGTGTGTCCATGTTTCCTGATTTGTCTGTGAAACTGAACACTGACAACATTCATACGTCCTGAACAACACACACCATAAACCATGATGCATTTACCATTGTACGTATTCAAACAACACACACCATAAATCATGATGCATTTACCATTGTACGTATTCAAACAACACACACCATCAATCATGATGCATTTACCATTGTACGTATTCAAACAACACACACCATAAATCATGATGCATTATACCATTGTACGTATTCAAACAACACACACATCAATCATGATGCATTTACCATTGTACGTATTCAAACAACACACACCATAAATCATGATGCATTTACCATTGTACGTATTCAAACAACACACACCATAAATCATGATGCATTTACCATTGTACGTATTCAAACAACACACACCATCAATCATGAATGCATTTACTATTGTACGTATTCAAACAACACACACCATAAACCATGATACATTTACCATTGTACGTATTCAAACAGCACACACCATAAACCATGATGCATTTACCATTGTACGTATTCAAACAACACACACCATAATCATGATGCATTTACCATTGTACGTATTCAAACAACACACACCATAAATTATGATGCATTTACCATTGTACGTATTCAAACAACACACACCATAAATCATGATGCATTTACCATTGTACGTATTCAAACAACACACACCATAAACCATGATGCATTTACCATTGTACGTATTCAAACAACACACACCATAAACCATGATACATTTACCATTGTACGTATTCAAACAACACACACCATAAATCATGATGCATTTACCATTGTACGTATTCAAACAACACACACCATAAATCATGATGCATTTACCATTGTACGTATTCAAACAACACACACCATAAACCATGATGCATTTACCATTGTACCTTATTCAAACAGCACACACCATAAATCATGATGCATTTACCATTGTACCTTATTCAAACAGCACACACCATAAATCATGATGCATTTACCATTGTACGTATTCAAACAACACACACCATAAATCATGATGCATTTACCATTGTACGTATTCAAACAACACACACCATAAACCATGATACATTTACCATTGTACGTATTCAAACAACACACACCATAAACCATGATACATTTACCATTGTACGTATTCAAACAACACACACCATAAACCATGATACATTTACCATTGTACGTATTCAAACAACACATACAATAACACATGAAACTTTTATCATTGCACGTATTCAAACAACACTTACCATAAAACATGAAATATTTACCATCGCACATATTCAAACAACAGATACCATGATGATGGTAGTCCTTCGTTGCCGAAGATGACGATGAAATCCTGCAGCTCATCTGTGGACGCGCATGTGGCTGTGCAATCCGATCTTGGATGTACAATGTCTGTTGCAGTGGGGACACTGGAATGTCGTGGTTGGGGTGGTTGGATTATGTCTCCTCTCTCTTCTGATAGTCAGCTTCTCCCTGTAGTTGATATCGCTGTTTCTGCTGGCAAGATGGACGGCCCTGCGCCAGGCGTTCCTTTCGGTGGCAGTTCTTTCGAGTTCTTTGGGGGTAATCTGTGCAAACTGGAGGTTTGCCTTTATCGTGTCCTTGAAACGCTTTTTTGGCCTCCCGAGATTTCTTTTGCCACTTGTGAGTTCGCCGTACAGCAGTTGTTTGGGCATTCGGTGGTCTTCCATGCGGATGACATGGTCGACCCATCTCAGTTGGGCTTTGACAAGCAGGCTTTCTATGCTTTGTGAGCTTGATCGGTTGAGGACCTCAATGTTGGTGATGCGGTCTTGCCACCGGATGCCAAGTATGCTGCGGAGAGCCCTTTGGTGGAACTGCTCTAATTTGTTGATGTGCTTCCTGTAGAGTGTCCAAGTCTCCGAACCGTAGAGGAGGGAGGAGAGCACAACGGCATTGTACACTTTGATTTTTGTTGACAGCCGGACATTGTGCTGGTTTAGTACCTTGTTTTTCAGCCTACCGAGAGCCTGGCTGGCTTTGCTGATTCGTGAATCAATTTCCTGATCGATGGAGCCGTCTGCAGAGATGATACTTCCAAGGTATTTAAAGTTCTTGGTGTTCTTCAGACTGTTGCCATCGATGGTGATGTTTGGAGACAGTGGGTTAGTTTGTGGGGCAGGCTGGTGAAGAACTTCAGTTTTCCCGATGCTTATTGTAAGTCCAAAGAGCTTTGAGGCTTCTGCGAAGTGATTGAGCATTGTTTGCAGGTCCGCTTCAGAGTGAGCATTCAAGGAGCAGTCATCGGCGAAGAGCGCCTCCTGAAGGAGTTCTGTGCTGGTTTTTGTCTTGGCTTGCAGGCGACGTAGATCAAAAAGGGAGCCATCCAGACGGTACTTTAGGTATATTCCCTTGTCAAGATCATTGCAGGCGTGGGAAAGCATGGCGGTGAAGAAGATATTGAAGAGGACTGGTGCCAGGACACAGCCTTGTTTGACGCCATTTGTAATTTCGAATTCGTCAGTCATGTTGCCACTTGCAAGAACTTGCCCACTCATGCCTGTGTGGAAGAGCTGGATGATCTTTAGGAATTTGGGGGGCAGCCAATCCGTTCTAGGACAGTCCACAGGGCTTCTCTGTTGACCGTGTCGAAAGCCTTGGTAAGGTCAACAAAGACTGAGTAAAGAGGCCTATTCTGTTCTATGCACTTTTCTTGAATTTGTCTCATAGCAAAGATCATGTCCACAGTGCTTCTCCCTGGCCTAAAGCCACATTGAGCCTCTGGTAGGATCTGTTCTGAGATGGTTATCAGTCTATATTTTCCCTGCTATGGAGAGAAGAGAGATGCCCCTGTAGTTTCCGCAGTCTGCTTTACTACCTTTGTTCTTGTACAGCGCAACTATGAGCGCGTCTTTGAAATCAGCAGGCATTTGCTCTTCTTCCCAGACCTGTAGCAGGATGTCATGGAAGGTTTCCAGGGCTTTGGGGCCTGCTGCCTTGAAGATCTCAGCGGGAATGCTGTCTTTTCCAGAAGCTCTGCCGGAGTTGGTCTTGCTTATTGCTTTTTTGATTTCATCTAGAGTAGGAGGAGCGTCTAGGTCTTCCAGGAGTGGTTGCTGGGGGATTTGATTGAGAGCATCTTGATCAACAGTGGAAGGTCTGTTCAAAAGAGAGCTGAAATGTTCGGTCCAGTGCTTGAGGAGCCCTTCTTGGTCCTTGATCAGGGTTTTGCCATCCGAGGACAACAAGGGAGAACATCCTGAGGTTGTTGGGCCGTAGACGGTTTTCAGAGAGCTGAAGAACATCATGGAGTTGTGGGTATCAGCATAGAGTTGAACTTCTTCGGCCTTATTGTTCCACCATGAATCTTGCATCTCACGTAGATCTTTCTGGGCTCTAGCTTGAAGGGACTTGAATCTTTCCTTTTTGGGGAGGGATGAGGGGTCGTTTTGCCATTCTGCATAGGCTTTGTTCTTGGCTTGGATAGTAGCTTGAATTTGCTCATTGTTTTCATCGAACCAGTCTTGGTGTGTTTTAGCTTTCGGACCAAGTATAGCAGTGGCAGTTTCATTGACAGCTGTTTTGAAGGAAGTCCATTTTTCAGATAAGTCACTGGTAGGAATGGGATCTAACATTAAAAACTTACTATTGTACGCATTCAAACAACACCATAAAACATGAAACATTTACCATTGTACGTATTCAAACAACACATGCCATAAATATGAAACATTTACCATTGTACGTATTCAAACAACACATGCCATAAATATGAAACATTTACCATTGTACGTATTCAAACAACACATGCCATAAATATGAAACATTTACCATTGTACGTATTCAAACAACACATGCCATAAATATGAAACATTTACCATTGTACGTATTCAAACAACACATGCCATAAATATGAAATATTTACCATTGTACGTATTCAAACAACACATGCCATAAATATGAAACATTTACCATTGTACGTATTTAAACAACACATGCCATAAAACTTGAAATATTTACCAGTGAGTATATTTAAACACATGCCATAAATATGAAACATTTACCATTGTACGTATTCAAACAACACATGCCATAAATATGAAACATTTACCATTGTACGTATTCAAACAACACATGCCATAAATATGAAACATTTACCATTGTACGTATTCAAACAACACATGCCATAAATATGAAACATTTACCATTGTACGTATTCAAACAACACATGCCATAAATATGAAACATTTACCATTGTACGTATTCAAACAACACATGCCAGAAGTATGAAACATTTACCATTGTACGTATTCAAACAACACATGCATAATATGAAACATTTACCATTGTACGTATTCAAACAACACATGCCAGAGTATGAAACATT
>JAPXFY010000030.1:27357412-27369912 GCA_030674185.1 Monoplex corrugatus
TTTCGCTGTAAAGTGAAAACAGATATGGTGACAAAACACAATCGTGTCTGACTCCTCTTACGATATTTTGGAAAGAGCTTGTATAGTTTTCTATTCTCATTGCAGCTGTTTGTTTGCAATGCATATTTCTGATTACTTGTAGGTATTTTCCGTCAATATTGAGTCTTTCTAGTTGATTTGATCAACTCTTCATGTCTTACCCGATCGAAAGCTTTGGTATAATCAACAAAGCATAAATATAAATCCTTATTCATCTCGATTGACCTCTCGATGATAGTTCTTAGGATGTATATGGCATTAATAGTTCCTTTCCCTTCAATTCCACAAATCCACGCTGTTCTGCTATTTTTCTTTTGATTCTATTCCTTGTCATCATGATTATTCTTGATAAGATATTCGTTACATGACTCATCAAGCAGATTGTACGATGGAGTTCGCATTCTATAGCCCCTGTCTTCTTTGGAAGTGCAATGAAAATTGATTTTGACATATCTTCGGGGATTTTTCCAGTGTCATAAATTTCATTTAGGAAACCTGTGATTTTTTCAATACCAAATTCCTCCAGGGCTTCAATCATATTTGAAGTGATATTGTCTGGTCCTGGGGCTTTTCCTGGTTTCATCTTTTTCAATGCTGCTCTGCCTTCATCTTTCACTATGGGTGGTCCTTCAACATTCTTTCTTATAATGTATTCTTAGTTTCTGTCATCTTCAAAAAGGACTTTAATGTACTCTAATATTTTGTCTTATTCCATGATAAGCGTACCATCTTTCGATTTTAAGCAACCAGTTGATGCGCATGTATTTTTCCTGTGGACAATTTCTTCAAATCTTCTGTACATACCCTGAGGATCCGTTTTGTGTCGGTCTTCTATTTCTTTGCATTTTGTTTTCAGCCAAGCTTCCTTAGTTCATTGCACCTATTCCTGATTTCTTTGTTTATCTTCCTGTATATCTCCTTGTTTCTCTTTGCTTTCCTCTGTTCCTCCATCAAGCCTAAAATTTCTTTTGTCATCCAGTTCTTTTTTGCTTTTCTATCTACTCTAGGGATTTCTTCTCAAGCTTCATTTATCGAATTTCTCAACTTTGTCCCAAGGTCTTCCAGAACACTGAATTTGTTTTGAACACGTGCGTTAACTTTTTCACATATACCTTTATCTGTCTTTAAGAGTCCAAGATTTAGTTTGATATTGCTTTTAGTCTGTTGTTTTCCTTAATTTCAGCCTAAATCTTCCTACTACAGGATTGTGGTCACTGTTGCAGTCTGCGCCTGGTAGTGGTTTTGCTGTCAGTAAAGAATTTCTAAATCTTTCATTGATCAGGATGTAGTCAATCTGATTTTTGGTGTTATTTCCTGGACTCATCCAAGTCCAATGTCTTCTATTAGGCTGCTCAAACCAGGTGTTTCTTACTATGAGCTCATTCATCTGTGCCCATTCCACAAGTTTCCCTCCCTTTCATTTTGTGTATCAAGGTCATGAAGTTCAACTATATCCTCCACCCTATCCTGTCCCACTTTAGCATTAAAATCTCCCATTATTACTGTAAGTTCTTGTGATTTACATTGGGCCTTGGCCATCTCTAATGTTTCGTAGAAGTTGTAGATGTTTTCCTGAGTACTTGCGGATGTTGGTGCATACACCTGAATGTTATCAAATGGCTTGCCACCAAATTTAAGGAGCAAAACTCTGTCGGACACAGCCCAGTATCCCCTACCTGCTTTTGATTTGTCCCTGTCACTATGCAAACTATTGAAAAAAACCTCAATCTCCGAAAGATGGTCTCACCCGTCTCACCCGTCGGCGTCACCGGGAACAGTGTTGGCCGCTGCACATGATGTCCTCACAAGCTGCCTCCAGCACTCTCGATCTTGGCTAAGTCTGACCACCTCCTGGAGTTTCTTGCCACTGATGTTTGTGATGTTTCTAGCAAGTGATGCAGGTGGCCGTCCTCTGTTTCTCTTTCCTTCCACTTTACCCTGGAGGACAGTGGACATCAAGTCTGTTCTCTCATTACGGATTGCGTGTCCAACATATTTCAGTTTCCTCCGTTGTATGAGTACTAGGAGCTTGCGTGTAGTACCCAACTCATTCAGTATGCTTTCATTTGAGCGCCTATCCGTCCATCTGACCCTCAGCAGTCTTCGGTAAAACCACAGCTCTGCTGCTTCCACTCGTCTTTCATCCTCTTTCTTCATTGTCCATGCCTCGCAGCCGTATAACATCACTGGCCAGACAAGACATTTTAAGAGTTTTATCTTAAGGTCTGCTGTTATGCTGTGGTCTTTCCAAATATTGTTCAATTGAACCATACTGTTCTTGGCCATTCCAATTCTCATCTTTATGTCTTTTGAGCATGTTCCATCGTGTGTCTTGACTGAACCTAAATATTTAAAGTCCTTGACATTTTCTAGAGGGACTTGGTTTAGCATGATCTGGTCCTGTCTAGTGTTATATTTGCCTGCAACATGCATAACCTTTGTCTTCTTTGAATTTAAGTCCAGCCCAGCTGCCTTTCCAACCCGGTCTACCCTGCTCAGGATCCTCCTAGAGCCTGTAATGTTGTCTGCCAGTAATCCTGTGTCATCTGCGTAGCGTAAGTTTGACAGGTTTCTACCACCAATATTTACTCCCATGTCTTCTATGTCTGCTTCTCTCATGATATGTTCAGTGTATATGCTGAAGAGATGTGGAGACAGGATGCAACCCTGCCTTACCCATTTTGATCATGAAGTGGAAAAGACTTTGGTGAATGACGCTATCAAACGCTTTGCTGTAGTCAATGAAAACGATGAACATCTCTTGGTCTGTGTTTCTAATCTTTTCTATCAATATCTGGAGTACAAACAGCATATCTATTGTTCCCCTGTTTTTCCTATAGCCTGCCTGACAGTCGGATAGCTCTTCCTCTACTTTTGGCTTTAACCTGTTTAAAATTATTATCAGCAGTATTTTACTGGCATGACTGATCAGTGCAATTGTTCTATAATTGTTGCAGTCTTTGACATTTCCACTCTTATGTAACATGACAAATTCTTGGAGCTTCCAGTCTGTAGGCCATTGACAAGTCTTCCATATCTTGCAGCATAAGTGATGCATTACTTTGAGTCCACCATCACCTGAGTGTTTCAACAACTCTCCAGGAATATTGTCAAGACCAGGAGACTTTCTGCATTTTAGATCTTTAATGGCAGATTCAACTTCGCTGAGCAGAGGTTCAGGTTCCATATCTCCAGGGGTCAATTCCAAATTTGGCTCTAAATTATTTTCATGGCCGTCAGGCTTGCCAAAAAGTGATGTGCCATATTCGTTCCACCTATCCAAGACATCATCTGGTTCAGTCAGTGTGTGACCATCCTTGTTGTTGATGCATTGGTTTGTTGCTTTGAAATTTGTTTTTTTTCACTTTTTTTATTTGTTTGAAGAGCTCCCTCGACTTCCTGTTTTCGTTGTGTTCATTGATTTTACTGCATTCTTGTGCCAGCCAATTTGCTTTGTCTCTTCTGACTTTACTTTTTATTTCCCTTTTCAGTGCTGAGTATTTTTCCCGCTCTCCCTGCTTTCGAGCTTGACTTTTCTTTTCTGCCAGATCTATCACTTCCTGACTTATGTAGGGCTTAGCTTTTTTCCTTTTCTTTTCTTTTCCTAGTTTTTCTTCAGAGATTTTGGTCAGTGTGTTTTTTATGTCTGTCCAGATTTCATCAGGATATGAGTCATTTTCATCCCAAACTTCAAGTAACTTTAAGAAACGATTACTTGTTTCTATACTAAATTCTAACGCCAGCTCAGGGTTTTCTAATTTTGATATGTCGAACTTTGGCGTCGATTTGGTTTTAGGCTTCTTCAATATTTTCATTCTTAATTTGGTTGTCACAAGAATGTGATCCGTGTCGCAGTCTGTTCCAGGCTTTGTTTTTGCATTGAGGACAGTTGATTTCCAGGATCTGTCAATGATAATATAATCAATCTGATTACGACACCTGTCTCCTGGAGAGATCCATGTGTATCTTCTGCGCAGTGGTTGTTGGAAGAAAGTATTTGTGATGTTCATCTCATTTGCCTGACAAAACAGCCAGCATGTCACCTCTCTCATTTCGTTCTCCTAAACCATATGGTCCTATTCCACATTCTGTGTCAGCCCCCTCTCCAACTTTAGCGTTGAAGTCACCCATCACAATGCATATTTCCTTTTTGGGGATTTTGTCTCTGATAGTTTGGAGGTCATTGTAAAAATTTTCTATTTCTTCTTCTGAGCTAGTGGATGTTGGAGCATAGGCTTGAACTATGTTCAAAACAGCATATTTGGTATTTATTTTGACAGTGAGAAATCTGTCATTAATTGGATTATAGCTTTTCAGAGCTCCAGCATGCTTTTTGTCCAGCACAATTGCTACTCCTCTTGAGCCACCTTTTTCATTTCCACTATATACAACTGTATGCTCTCCTACAGTAAAAACTCCCTGCCCACTCCATCTAACCTCACAGAGCCCTGTTATGTTCATCTTGCTCCTTTCTAATTCTTTGACTAGTAGGTAGAGCTTTCCTAATTCTAACATAGTCTGTACATTCCATGTCCCTATATTCAAATCCTTTTTTTGCATTTTTTTCTTTTTGGTATATACACACAAACTGTTGAAGAAAGAAAGCCCAACAAATTGAAAAAGATGGAAAGTACACACAAATTATTGAAACCCCCCCCCCACTCCAAACTCCAAACAATGGTATGTACACACAAACTATAAAAACAATCCACTCCCAAGAGATGGTATGCACGCACAAATTGTTAATAAAAAGCCTCCAAACTCCAAAAGGTGGTATGTACACGCAAACTATTAAGAAAAAACGTCCAAACTCCAAAAGATGGTATGTGTACACACAATATTAAAAAAAAACCCTGAAAACTCCAAAAGATGGTATATACACACAAAATATTGAAAAAACAAAAAAACAAAAGATGGTATGTACATGCAAATATTAAGAAAGACCTCCAAACTCTAAGAGATTGTATGTACATGTACACACAAACCATTGAAAAACACTGCAAACCCCAAAAAGACAAATATTGTTAAAAACAACAACAAAAAGAAACAACAACAACAACAACAACAACAACAAAAACCAACCAAACAAACAACCGGACAAAATCTAAACTCCCAATGATGGTGCTATCAAAATACAGATTGATGATGAACCTGTGACACTGATCGCTGACCATCGTGCTTCATGAAACATAAAACATCTGTCGCATCTACACCGAGATATCAAGGACTAGAATAAGAATTATGTCATAAAACCATACGTCCATTAGGCTCTCATCATCACTCGTCACATTGTTACCACAGTCATTCACATCGCTGGCCGTCCAGCAGTCAAGTTCCTGGTCATGCATATAGATCTTTAGGGACGTTGCTGGGGAAATCATCGCTGAGGCTCTTAGTGTTACATGTACGCATCTTTTTGTATATCAAATAGATTACCCGAGTCGATATCCCGACATTTGTAACGCCAAAGCTCAAAGACTTTGATACATCCCTTTATGTTTTCGGCTGGACATTTGTTTTTGTTATGTTAACACGCGTTTTCTTTCTATTTGCGTGCGCGCGCGAGCACGCACGCGCGTGTATGTGTGTGTGTATGTGTGTGTTTATTGCATTTAACAAAGTTAAAATTATTCATCTAATATTTGGAGGAGTATAAAGGTATAAAGTCCTATCAGTATCACCACTCTATACCACAGAGCATCGTGGATCCATGATACATAATTGAAGACATCGCTTATATGTGCACATGGGCTTTTAGGGAAGGAGAATAACGGCCATTCATTGATTACCGAAAAGAAAGTTAAGAAGTGAAAAAAGCTGTTATATCCTTTGGACATCGTGACCAGACGTCAATGTATTATTCTGCCTACCTTGTTAAGACCATACTGAGCAGCATAGTACTCAGGCAGCTTGGTTAGCAGGTAAGTCAGCGAAATAAATGGAAGACCTTCAGGTAGGTGTGTTGGTGCACACATAGAAACAGCACCTTGCATTTGGCAAATGACAGTGACAGGAATTGGTAGGAACAAAACAAAAAACAAACAAAAAAAAGAAAAAAAGTATTTAATACAACCAGACAATACAGGAACACATTTTCGGCCAACTGACTTTTGTCAAGCGTAGACGTAAGATCACAACCGAACAAACAGCAAATATAAAAATGTGTGATCTTACGTTTACGCTTGACAAAGGCCAGTTGGGCGAAAATTTATGCCTGTCTTGTCTGGTTTTATCAAGTACGCGTTCTGTTTCTTTTTTACTGTTATTTTCTATTTCTGGTTTCTGTTTGCTTGAACTCAGGGAGTCACACTTGTTTTGGATTCGGAATTTACATATTTAAATTATTAACTATTGTACATAGATAAGTAGTAAGCACCCTCAGGCTTTGAAGAGTTTCACGGTTGACAGTTTTGGAGGGTATTTCTCATGGCACAAGGCAAAGGCGAAGGTGGTACATGTAGAGGGAATCATTTCAGTTCTTGTTTGCATCTTCAACTTCAAGCTCTGTGCACTCCAGTGTTACTTGTCTTTGTCAAAAAGACACATGACAGTTGTGAAATGTTATCACCATCATCATCATCATCATCATCATCATCATCATCATCATCATCATCATCATCATCATCATCATCATCATCATCATCATCATCATCATCATCATCATCATCATCATCATCATCATCATCATCATCATCATATTATTAGTATCGTTCTCCTCCTCCTCCTCATTATTATCATTATTGTTGTTATTATCATTAGTACTATTATTATCATATCATTATTATCATATTATTATTATCATGATCATCATCGTTATCATCATCATCTGTCATTATTATTTTCTATCATAAATAATATCTTACTCATAATTATCATTATCAATTATTTTTTATCATCATCATTATCATGAAAGGCAAACGTGATTGTAACTCGGGTCACAAATGATGGGAAGAGAATACCTTAGAAGCAAACACCAATTGTAAAACTAAAGAAATGCTTTTCCACCAAATCGTATACCAACCTGGTGTAGACCAAGGTACAGAGCTCTGAGTATTCTTTTTTGTGCGCATTACGCACGACAGCGGGCTACAGGTACACATAGACCATCACCCAGTAACGACATGAGCAAATCGTGATAAATCTGGACTCATGGATGAATTATTGCTGAGGATCACTCTGACAGGTAATTGACATAATTATTTGTGATCATTAGTTTGAAAAGTGTTTAGAACCCATCGTTTTAAAATGAAATAGTTCAAAATCAGGTTAAGATGAAAGTGCAGCTGGGATAGTACTTGACAATGATACACACACACACACACACACACACACACACACACACACACACACACAACACACACACACACACACACACACCACACACACACACACACACACACACACACACACACACAAATATCTGGCGAAGGAAATAAGGTAAGAAAAGAGAAACAGAGAGTGAGGGAGAGACAGACACATAATGAAGACACCTTCAGACACACTGTAATAATGTCACCAGTTCTCAGAACAGGTGCTTATGAAATTCACTCTGAAAAGCATTAAAAATAAATGGTAATTGGTAATATCTCGGGGCCACAGTTACCCTGAAATTACCCGAAATTGGCAGTGTTGACACTGGCATCACACTCAATCCTATACAGCATTCCAACATTCCATACATTCTTGAAACTTTATAATGTCAACCGGCGATCGCTGTCACATTAACTCAGAAATATCCCAATTTGTCGAAATGACTGCTGAGAAAAATGTGTCAGGAATGTTGTCAAGCTCTCCTGTTTTGTCAGTACAAACATTATACATGTGTGACGTGTCCTTTGGCAACAATTTCTGCAAAGTATATTTTACGGTCTTGAATGAAAATAAATGGTCATGCCTCTTGTTTGTCTTTCTTTTCTTCTTCTATCTTCTTCCTTCTTTTTCCTTCTTTCTTCTCCTTCTTTCTTCTCCTTCTTTCTTCTCCTCCTTCTTTCTTCTCCTTCTTTCTTCTCCTCCTTCTTTCTTCTCCTCCTTCTTTCTTCTGCTCCTTCTTTCTTCTTTCTTCTTCTTCTTTCTTCTTCTTCTTCTTTCTTCTTCTTCTTTCTTCTTCTTCTTTCTTCTTCTTTCTTCTTCTTCCTCGTTCTTCCTTCTTCTTCTTTTCTCATCCACCTCCACCTCCTCTCTTCTTCTTCTTCGTCCTTTTTTCCTTCTATTTTTCTTCTCCCCCGTCTTTATTTCTTCTTGTCTCTTCTTTTTATCATCGTCCTTGTTCTTCTCCTTGTTTTTCTTCTAATTCTTCTTCTTGTTCTTTGTCGTCTTCTTCTTGTTCTTCTCGTTTTTCCTTTTCTTCTTCTTATTCCTCCTCTTCTCCGTCCATTTCTCTTTATATCTGTCTACTTGTATCATCATGGATGTCGTGGAGAGAAAGAGTTGATGCTCAACAGCGAACTGTACGGACTGATACAGAAAAATGCTATACGATGTCAAGGTCCCTTTTGCGCCATCAATCCAGGTCTTCCTTGGTCTGTCTCCCAAATCCGCCCGTTAGTTTCTTCTTTTATATTCTTTACAATTATATGTTCATGTGATCCACCACTAATTCACTAGGCCAGTCCTAGCTTCATCAGTGCCTTGTTAGCTACACTATATTTCTACTGCCAAAGACGACAATTAGTGGCTTGAATATCAGCAGCAAAATCAGTTTTGTAAATCTTATTTCATTTCTTGTTCCTCACAATCGAAATTGAAATAACATCAGTGATGATACAGAAAAATATCTAACGAAACACGGACATTCTGGCAGTTGGAGCTAAGATGGAAAGATTAGAACAAAACGGAAACATGTTTCTTTCATGGATGAACACAACATGCAAATCACAAGCATGGCTAGCACGCACAGCGGAAGTAAACAGCATTGTGGGATTAAATGAGTTCCGGTCGTATCCTTTTGCCACTGACACACAATGGAAACAGATCAATCATCACTCACAACAAAGATCAATCATCACACAACACAACAAAGATCAATCATCACTCACAACAAAGATCAATCATCACTCACAACAAAGATCAATCATCACACACAACAAAGATCAATCATCACACACAACAAAGATCAATCATCCCACACAACAAAGATCAATCATCACACACAATAAAGATCAATCATCACTCACAACAAAGATCAATCATCACACACAATAAAGACAGATCAATCATCACTCACGATAAAGACAGATCAATGATCACACTCAACAAAGACTTATCAATTATCACACACAGTGAGATCCAAGTGAGTACTACGAACAGGAAAGATGGTAGAGGGGAGTGGGGCAGGAAGATGCACAGAGAGAGAGAGGGGTGGAGGGGTAAGGCTGAGTGAGACAGAGAGAATGGAGAGAGAAAAACAGGCTGAAGATTGAGAATCACGAGTGAAAAGAGAGAGACGGAAAATATGGAGAGGGCGGAGAGAGAAGGGATGGAGAGAGAGGGACGGAGAAAAGAGGATGGACAGAAAAGATGGAGAGAATGGAGGGAGAGAGAAAGGATGGGGAACTATGTTAGAGAGAGAGAGACAGGATGTAGACAGAGAGGGTGGAGAAACAGGATGGAGCGGGAGGATGGAGATGAGGAGAGAATGGCGAGAGGTTTAAGAAAGGGGATGGAGAGGGGATTGGAGAGAGACAAAGAAAAGATAGAGAGAGAAGGGATGGAGAGAGGGGAAGAGAGAGACGGAGAGAGGGGAGAGACAGAGACAGAGACAGAGACAGAGAGAGAGAGAGAGAGAGAGAGAGAGACAGACAGACAGACTGGCAGACAGACAGGCAAACAGACAGACAGACAGGCAGGCAGACAGACAGAAAGACAGACAGACTGACAGACAGACACTCACACAGACAGACAGACATACAGACACGGACACAGACAATGAGAGAGATGGAAAGGATGGAGCTGGAACAAGTGGACTTGTCCATGGAGGAGGTAGTGAACATAAGAAAAGTGTAGGCATCAGGTGCCATCACCATTGTCAGCTGTGTCTGGGAGTTCTTGTACAACACAGTACAATGGAGGTATTCAGATCAGGCTCCACTCATGACTGTCTATTATTCTGTTACTGTATGTGTGTTGTGTGTTGTGTGTGTGTGTGTCGTGGTGTGTGTGTGTGTGTGTGTGTGTGTGTGTGTGTGTGGTGTGTGTGTGTGTGTGTGTGTGTGTGTGGTGTGTGTGTGTGTGTGTGTTGTTGTGTGTTGTATGTGTGTTTGTTATGTGTATGTGTGTGTGTGTGTGTTGTGTGTGTGTGTGTGTGTGTTGTGTGTGTGTGTGTGTATGGTGTGTGTATGTGTGTGTGTGTGTGTGCTGTATGTGTGTATGTATGTGCATGTTTTGTGTGTGTGTATGTGTATATGTATGTGTGTGTGTTGTGTGTGTGTGTGTGTTTGTGTGTGGTGTGTGTGTATGTGTACGTGTGTGTTTGTGTGTGTGTGTGCTTGCGTCCGTCTGTCTGTGTGTGTTTATGTTTGTATTTGTGTGTGTGTGAGTGTGTGTGTGTGTGTTTGTGTGTGTTTGTGTGTCGGTGTATGTGTGTATTGTGTGTGTGTGTGCGCGCGTAGACACAGAGAACGCGCGCGCGCGGGTGTGTGTGGTCTGTGTGCAGAGAGCATGTGTGCGGTGTGTGTGTGTGTGTGTGTTGTGTGTGTGTGTTGTATTGGTGTGTGTGTGTTTGCGTGTGTGTGTGTGTGTGTGTGTGTGTGTGTGTGTGTGTGTTGTGTGCGTGCGTGTGTGTGTAATGTGTGTGTGTCTGTGTGTGTGTCTGTGTGTGTGTGTGTGGTATCTCTCTCTCCCTCTCTGTATGTGCGTATGTGTGTTGTGTATGTTTGCATGTGTGTGTGTCTGTGTGTGTGTTTGTGTGTGTGTTTGTGTGTGTTTGTGTGTGTGTGTGTGTGTGGTGTGAGTGAGTGAGTGTGTGTGTGTGTGTGTGTGTGTGTGTGGTGTGTGTGTGTGTGTGTGTGTGTATGGTCTGAAATATCTTAATATAAATGCCCAAAGGATGATCACCTTGTCGTGGTTGTGGAACTGGAGTGCCTATTGGACCTCTACGTGTAGAGCTATACTGGTGGTAGGTTGGGCTACAGGTGGCAGGGTACAGGCGTAGTATAGTGTGATCCACAGGTGACACAGGCTGAGTACAGGTCTACCAACACCATTACAGACAGGGCCACCCGGGGTGGACATGACAAGGATAGAGGCCTGCCATAGTGTGATCCACAAGACTAACAACACCACTACAGACAGGGCCACCGGGGTGAACATGACAAAGGATAGAGGCCTGCCATAGTGTGATCCACAAGACTAACAACACCACTACAGACAGGGCACCGGGTGAACATGACAAGGATAGAGGCCTGCCATAGTGTGATCACAAGACTAACACACCATACAGACAGGGCCACCGGTGTGAACATGACAAAGGATAGAGGCCTGCCATTGTATGATTCACATCACTACAGAAAGGGCCACCTGGAGTGGACGGGTAGAAGGGTAGAGGCCTGATAGAGTGACTCACGGGACTGACAATACCACTACTGGTAGAGCCACCCGGGATGAGCAGGTAGAACCACAGGATTAACAGTACCACTACAGGTAAGGCCACTACAAGTAATAGCGCAACGCACTACCGACTGGAAGGTTGTGTGTTTGAATCACCATCAGTCCCTTCAAAAATCATGAGATGTCTCGGTCTCCAACCGACTCGTAACCAGAGCTGAGCTTGCGATGGGCTCATTTGGAAGATAGGGAGCACACAGTTGAGTCTTATCGACATCACCGATGCGCCAAAACTGCTAATGAACAAAGCAAGTGTCCGTATATCTCGGGACCGGTTGACGTCAGGATTATGGACTGGGCCTGACTATGGTGTCGCAGACAAACCTGCTAAAACAAGACAGAACACAAACCGAAGCAATGACAGTGATCCTCAGAACCACAAAAGACACACCCACAGAAACAGACTATACGTATCTGCTTAACCTTCCTTCAATACAGTCCAGACACAAAGTAGAACAAGTGAAGGCCTGTTTCACAGCATTGGAAAACCCAGATAACCCACCCCAACAGATGGTCGGAACAGCAAAAGACAACAGATTCTAAAGTGGAAAATCACAGACGGGACAGGCAGAAGAGTTCGTTCGGCATGTACATCAACTGACAGAACTAAAAGGGACAAAGGAATGGGAAAACATCCAAACCATTTGAAAAATCTATACAAAACAAGCATGCCAAAAAATCTAGGACACTGTCGCGAATGGCCGGAAGGGAAAATAGATGCAGAAATTGAGCTACTCATGGAGCAATTAAGTTGCAACCCCAAAGATGTAATCATATACACGGATGGCTCATTCACCAATAACAAATCTGGATGGGGCTTCACTGTCAAACAAAATGGAAACACCAAAGATGAAGAAAAC
>JAPXFY010000030.1:27374912-27382412 GCA_030674185.1 Monoplex corrugatus
GTTTGTTTCTTTTGTCTGTACTTGTTCTTTTGTTTGTTTCTTCTTGTCTGTACTTGTTCTTTTGTTTGTTTCTTCTTGTCTGTACTTGTTCTTTTGTTTGTTTCTTCTTGTCTGTACTTGTTCTTTTGTTTGTTTCTTCTTTTCTGGCTTGTTCTTTTGTTTGTTTCTTCTTGTCTGTACTTGTTCTTTTGTTTGTTTCTTCTTGTCTGTACTTGTTCTTTTGTTTGTTTCTTCTTGTCTGTACTTGTTCTTTTGTTTGTTTCTTCTTGTCTGTACTTGTTCTTTTGTTTGTTTCTTCTTTTGTTTGTTTCTTCTTTTGTTTGTTTCTTCTTGTCTGTGCTTGTTCTTTTGTTTGTTTCTTCTTGTCTGTACTTGTTCTTTTGTTTGTTTCTTCTTGTCTGTACTTGTTCTTTTGTTTGTTTCTTCTTTTGTTTGTTTCTTCTTTTGTTTGTTTCTTCTTTGTTGTTTCTCTTGTTTGTTTCTTCTTTTGTTTGTTTCTTCTTTGTTTGTTTCTTCTTTTTGTTTGTTTCTTCTTTTGTTTTGTTTCTTTTTTTTGTTTCTTCTTTTTGTTTTGTTTCTTCTTTTTTTGTTTTTGTTTTTCTTCTTTCTGTTTTTCTTCTTTGTTTGTTTCTTCTTTTGTTGTTTGTTCTTTTGTTTTGTTTCTTCTTTTTTGTTTGTTTTGTTTTCTTTTGTTTGTTTTCTTCTTTTTTCTTGTTTCTTCTTTTGTTTGTTTTCTTCTTGTTGTTTCTTTTGTTTCTTCTTTTTTTGTTTTCTTCTTCTTTGTTTGTTTTTCTTTTGTTTGTTTTTCTTTGTTTGTTTCTTCTTTTGTTTGTTCTTCTTTGTTTGTTTCTTCTTGTCTTCTTTGTTTGTTTCTTCTTTGTTTGTTTCTTTCTTTTCTTGTTTGTTTCTTCTTTTTTGTTTTTGTTTTTTCTTCTTGTTTGTCTTTTCTTTTGTTTGTTTCTTCTTTTGTTTGTTTCTTCTTCTTTGTTTGTTTCTTCTTTTGTTGTTTTTTGTCCTTTGTTTTCTTCTTGTTCTCTGTTTCTCTTTGTTTGTTTTCTTCTTCTTTTCTCTGTTGTTCTTCTGTTTTCTTCTTTCCTTTGTTCTTTTGTTTCTTTGTTTTCTGTCTTGTTTCTTTTGTTTTTGTTTTTCTTCTTTCTGTTTGTGTTTCTTTTTGTTTCTTTTGTTCGTACTTGTTCTCTTTGTTTGTTCTTCTTTTCTGCTCTTCTTTTCTTTGTTTTTTTCTTTTTTCTGTGTTTGTCTTTTGTTTGTTTCTTCTTGTCTGTGCTTTTCTTTGTTTGTTTCTTCTTTCTGTGTTGTTCTTTTGTTTGTTTCTTCTTGTCTGTACTTGTTCTTTTGTTTGTTTCTTCTTTTCTGTGCTTGTTTCTTTTGTTTGTTTCTTTTTTCTGTACTTGTTCTTTTGTTTGTTTCTTGTTTTCTGTGCTTGTTCTTTTGTTTGTTTCTCTTCTTTTCGTGCTTGTTCTTTTGTTTGTTTCTTGTTTTCTGTGACTTGTTCTTTTGTTTGTTTCTTCTTTTCTGTGCTTGTTTTCTTTTTTTGTTTCTTCTTTTCTTTTTGTCTTGTTCTTTTGTTTGTTTCTTCTTTCTGTCTTGTTCTTTTGTTTGTTTCTTCTTTCTGTGCTTGTTCTTTTGTTTGTTTCTTTTTTCTGTGCTTGTTCTTTGTTTTTTCTTCTTTTCTGTGCTTGTTCTTTTGTTTGTTTCTTCTTTCTGTGCTTGTTCTTTTGTTTGTTTCTTCTTTTCTGCGCGTTCTTGTTGTTCTTTTTTTGTCTTTCTTGTTTTCTCTTTCTCTGCTTGTTCTTTTGTTTGTTTTCTTCTTTTCTGTGCTTATTCTTTGTTTTTCTTTTTTCTGCTTTTCTTTGTTTGTTTCTTTTTTCTGTCTATCTTTGTTTCTTCTTTTCTTGCTTGTTCTTTTGTTTGTTTCTTTTTTCTGGCTTGTTCTTTGTTTGTTTCTTGTTTTCTTGCTTGTTCTTTGTTTGTTTCTTCTTTTCTCTGCTTGTTCTTTGTTTGTTTCTTCTTTTCTCTGCTTGTTCTTTATTGTTTCTTTTGTTTCTTCTTTTCCCTTGTTTTGTTCTTTGTTTGTTTCTTCTTTTCTGTGCTTGTTCTTTGTTTGTTTCTTCTTTTCTGTGGTTATTCTTTGTTTTTCTTCTTTTCTCTGCTTGTTCTTTGTTTGTTTCTTCTTTTCTGTGCTTATTCTTTGTTTCTTCTTTTCTCTGCTTGTTCTTTTCTTTGTTTCTTCTTTTCTCTGCTTGTTCTTTTGTTTGCGTCTTCCTTTCATTGTTTGTTTTTTCTGTTATCGTTGATACGACATTTCTGTATTAAGCGCTTAGATTTGATTTTATCAAGATTTTGCGCTATATAAATATTGTAATTATTATTATTATTATTAAGTCTTTTCTTTGTTTGTTCTTTCTTTGTTGTTATTCTCCTTGATCTTGCTTCTTTGTGTCTGTTCTTTGCTTGCTTATTTTTTCTTGGTTTTGTTGTTTTGTTTTTTGTTTACCTGTCCCCAATGTTTGTTTCTGTTCTGGTTTGTTTGATTGTATTTGTTTAATTTTCTTTTTGTTCACTCACTTTTCCTTTTGCTTGTTTGTTTGTCCCCTTGTTTGTCTTTTCCTTTTTTGGTTTCCTTGCTTGGTTCTCCCTTTCTCCGTTCTTCTTTTCTTCGCTGCTTTTTTATGTGTTCGTTGTTGTTTTCTTTTCCTTTTGTGTCCGTGTCCATGTTTCTACTTTTCTTTGTTACTTTATATGTACACTATATTGTTTCTTCTCTGGTCTGTTTCTTTCGTTTTCTGATTTTTATTTGCTTGTTTTATTTTCTTTCTTTTCTTTTCTTTATTTGCTGTTTGCTTTGTTAGTTTCTTCTTTTCGATTTTTGTTTGTTTGTTTGTTGGTTGGTTTCGTCTTTTTTTCTGTAACTGTAATTTGTTAATATCTTGTTTTATTGGTTTCTGTTTTTATTTGCTTGCTTTTTGTATGCTAGTTATTTGTTTAAATTGTTTGTTTCTTATGCAGATTTCTTATTTTGTTTTGTCACTTGTTTTGTTTGTCTTTCTCTCGTTCGTCTCTTCCTTCTTTTCTCAGTTTGTACGCTTTTGTTTATATGTATTGTTCTGTTTCTATCTTTGTTGTTGTTGTTTGTTTGTTTGTTTGTTTAGTTTTTCTTTTGTTGGATTCGTGTTCTGTTTGTTCCATTTCTTTCTTTTCTTTACTTTTCTTTCTGTCTTTTTTATCCTCCCTCTGATTCTTTTATGTTGATGTATGATGTTTTTGCTAATTGCTTCATGTTTGTTCGTTTCTTCTATTATTTGTATTTTGTTTTTACCGTTTTCAGTGGCTTTTTGTTGTTGTTTTTCTTTTCTTCTTTTCATTTTGATGCTTTGATTCTGCTTTACAGTATTTCATATTTCCAAGATGTTTGGTATGCCTGATGGGATTCTTCAATTTGTTCACATTGTTCTATTGTTCTGATAATCTTACAGCCGATTTTGATTTTATACACCAGTTTTTGTTTTCCAAACATTTTTTTCTTCTTTTGTTGATGTTCTTGAGGGGTTTTATTCTGGTTTATTCTGTTTGTTGTTCTTCGTTGAATTTCATTCTTTTTACTTTAATTTGTTCTGATTTTGCTGTTCTTGTTCCTGTTGCTCTTTTGTTGCTGTCCTGTATATTTTCTACTTTGTAATTTTCCTGTACTGTTGGTTGGTGGTCTTGGTGTTGTAGTTTGATGTTGTTGTGACATTCTGGCTATTGTTGTATTTCCTCGTCTGCTGTTGTTCTTCATGTAGTGTTCTTTTGTTTTATTTTGTTTTGATTTTTTTATATAATTCTTCTGCTTGCTGGTCTGGGCCTTTTCCTGATGGTCGTTTTGTTGTTGTTGTTGTCATTATTGATGTTCTTTTCTCTGCCTTTTTTAATCGTTCTGCTTCTTTTCCGTTTTGCTTTTATTGTTCGCTTGGTTTTCTACGTGTTCGTCTTGTTTACTTACCTCTTTTGTTTTTTACTCTTCTCCTTGTTTTTGCTCTTCTCTTTTACTGTTCTCATGTCTCTCTTGTTCTCCTAGCTTACTTGCTCTTCTCCTTGTTTACATGTTGATCTCCTGGTTTCCAGTTCTCCTGTCTCTCTTTCTCCTAGCTTACTTGCTTTTCTTGTTTATTTGTTGATCTCCTGGTTTCTTGTTCTTCAGTCTCACATGTTCTCCTAGCTTACTTGCTCCTCTTTCGGTTTATGGTTTTGGCAGTTTACTAGCTGCTCTCCGGGTTTACTGGATGCTCCTGGTTTATTTGTTTTTCTGAGTTTCTTGCTTTTCTTTCGGTTTACTGTTTTCCCAGTTTACAGGCTGCTCTCTCGGTATACTTGCTGTTCTCCTGGTGTACTTGTTGGTCTCCTGGTTTCCTTACTGTTCTGGTGTTCTCTGGTTTCCTTGTTGTTCTGCTGCTCTCCTGCTTTCCTTGTTCTGCTGCTCTCCTGCTTTCCTTGTTCTGCTGCTCTCCTGCTTTCCTTGTTCTGCTGTTTTCGTTTCCTTGTCTCCTGCTTTCCTTGTCTGCTCTCTCCTGCTTTCCCATTGTTCTGCTGTTCTCCTGGTTTCCTTGTTCTCCTGCTTTCCTTATTGTTTTGCTGTTCTCTTGGCATCCTTGTTGTTCTGCTGTTCTCCTGCTTTCCTTGTTGTTCTGCTGGTCTCTTGGTTTTCCTTGTCGTTCTTTTGTTCTCTTGGTTTCCTTGTTGTTCTCTTTTCCTTTTTGTTTTGCTGGTGTCCTGGTTTTCTTGTTATTCTGCTGGTTTACGTGTTTTTTCTGGTTTATTTGCTGTTCTACTGTTCTCAGGTTTACTTGTGTTCTCCTGGTTTATTTACTGTTCTGGTTAACTTGCTGTTCTGTTGTTCTCTTGGTCGACGTGTTCTCATGGTTCGCCAGCTGTTTTCCTGGCTTGCTTGTTCTCATTTATTTGTTCTCATGGTTTAACCGATGTTCAGTTTCACGACCTGTTCTCCTGGTTAACTGGCTGTCCTTTTTTTTTACGGGCTGTTCTCCTGGTTTATTTGCTGTTCTTCTGGTTTACCTGCTGTTGTCCAGGTTAATTTGCTCTGTTGTTCTCTTAGTTGACGTCTTTTCCTGTTTGTCCTGGCTTGCTTGTTCTCATTTACTTGTTCTCCTGGTTTACCCGCTGTTCTGGTTTACCACCGGTTTCCTGGTTTACTGGCTGTTCTCATGGTTTAGTTTGCTGTTCTCCTGGTTAACTTGCTGCTCTGTTGTTCTCCTGGATGATGTGTTCTAGTTTATATATCAGTTGTTCTCCTGGCTTTTCTTGTTCTCATTTACGTGTTAACATGGTTTGATCGCTGTTCTGGTTCACTACCAGTTCTCCTGGTTTACTTAATGCTCTTCTGGTTTACTGGCTGTCCGCCTGGTTTACTGGCTGTCCGCCTGGTTTACTAGATGTTCTCTTGGTTTTCTTGCTGCTTTCCAGCCAGTTCGTTATTTTTCCATGATCATTGTTACAGTTGTTGTCCTGCTGTTTACCTCTTGTATTTGTTTTCTAACTTTGTTTTGTTTGTTTTGGTGTGCGGTCAATGTTTGTTCTATTCTTGCTGCAGTTTTCTTGTTTTTGTTGTCCCTGTTGTTGCTGTTCATCATCTTGTTTTCGTTGTTCATGTTTTCTATTTCTGCTGTTCCTTTTTCATTTCTGTTGTTGTCTTTGTCTAGCTGTTTGCATTCGTCTTTCTGTGTGTTCTGTTTATTCTTATTTTGTATGCTCTTGTTCTGTTTCGTTTTGTTTTGTTGTTCTTGTTCTTCACATTATTGATGTTATCGATTTTTTCTATACCAAATGTAATGGAAGCTTACTTTTGTTTGTTCCTGCTGCTGCTGCTCTTCTTGTAGCGCTGTGTGTGTGTGGCTGTATCACCACATTGTGTGACATCCTGAAGCACAACCTGAAACAATGTAAGACCAGAACTGTATGCAACACCTTGAGGGGTACCCTGAAACAATGTGTATTATGTGTCCGTGTGTGTGTTGGTGTGTGTGTGTGTGTGTGTGTGTGTGTGTGTGTGTGTGTGTGTGTGTGTGTGTGTGTGTGTGTGTGTGAGTGAGTTGCTCCCATATGTGTGTGTGTGTGTGTGTGCTCGTGCGCGCGCGCACGTGTGTCAGTGAGTTTGTGACAACAGTATCGTGACACGATTTTCTCAGTTCTTCTGGTAAACAACTCCATGTATGACCACGATGAGGTAAACAGCTCTATGTATGACCACGATGAGGTAAACAACTCCATGTATGACCACGATGAGGTAAACAGCTCTATGTATGACCACGATGAGGTAAACAGCTCCATGTATGGCCACGATGAGGTAAACAACTCTATGTATGGCCACGATGAGGTAAACAACTCTATGTATGACCACGATGAGGTAAACAACTCTATGTATGACCACGATGAGGTAAACAGCTCTATGTATGACCACGATGAGGTAAACAACTCTATGTATGACCACGATGAGGTAAACAACTCCATGTATGACCACGATGAGGTAAACAGCTCTATGTATGACCACGATGAGGTAAACAGCTCTATGTATGACCACGATGAGGTAAACAGCTCCATGTATGACCACGATGAGGTAAACAACTCTATGTATGGCCACGATGAGGTAAACAACTCTATGTATGACCACGATGAGGTAAACAACTCTATGTATGGCCACGATGAGGTAAACAACTCTATGTATGACCACGATGAGGTAAACAACTCTATGTATGACCACGATGAGGTAAACAACTCTATGTATGACCACGATGAGGTAAACAACTCTATGTATGACCACGATGAGGTAAACAACTCTATGTATGACCACGATGAGGTAAACAGCTCTATGTATGACCACGATGAGGTAAACAGCTCTATGTATGGCCACGATGAGGTAAACAACTCTATGTATGGCCACGATGAGGTAAACAGCTCCATGTATGGCCACGATGAGGTAAACAACTCTATGTATGACCACGATGAGGTAAACAACTCTATGTATGACCACGATGAGGTAAACAACTCTATGTATGGCCACGATGAGGTAACAACTCTATGTATGACCACGATGAGGTAAACGCTCTATGTATGACCACGATGAGGTAAACAACTCTATGTATGACCACGATGAGGTAAACAACTCTATGTATGACCACGATGAGGTAAACAGCTCTATGTATGACCACGATGAGGTAAACAGCTCTATGTATGACCACGATGAGGTAAACAACTCTATGTATGACCACGATGAGGTAAACAACTCTATGTATGACCACGATGAGGTAAAAACTCTATGTATGACCACGATGAGGTAAACAACTCTATGTATGACCACGATGAGGTAAACAGCTCATGTATGGCCACGATGAGGTAAACAACTCTATGTATGACCACGATGAGGTACACGTCTGGTACCCGTGATGGACATGGACAGTCTAGTTTAGACTAGCCAACAAAACATCAATT
>JAPXFY010000030.1:27387412-27402412 GCA_030674185.1 Monoplex corrugatus
ACATACACACTACACAACACATTACACACACATATAACACACATATACACACACATACACACTACACATACACACACATAACACACATACACACACATAACACACACACACATACACACACATAATCACACACATCAACATACACACACATACACACACACATACACACACACATACAACACACATACACACACACATACACACACATACACACACAACAACAAACACACCAACACACACTATACACACAATACACACACATACACAACATACACACATACACACACACATACACACACATACACACACATACACACACATACACACATACACACAATACACATACACACACATACACACATACACACACAATACACACAACACATACACACACATACAACACATACACATACACCACACAACACACAATACACACACATACACACACATACACACACATACACACATACACACACATACACACATACACACACATACACACACATACACACACATACACACATGCACACATGCACACACATACACACACACGTACACACACATACACAAACATATACACACTACACAATACACACATACACACACATATACACACACATACATACACACATACACACACATACACACACATACACACAACACATACACACACATATCCCACATATACACACACATACACACACATACACACACATACACACACATACACACACACATACACACACATATACACACATACATACACACACATATACACGCACACACACACATACACACACATACACATACATACAACACACTACACACATCACACACACAACATACACACACCATACACATCACACACACACACACGTACACACACACACACAACAATACACACACATACGATACACACACACACACACACACACACACACACACACACAACACACACACACACACACACACACATATATATATTATATATATATATATATATATATATATATATATATTACACGATTTCCAACAACAACAAAAAAAAGTAAATGTTATTTTGAACGTAAAAGATGTATCACATTTCAAACTTGATGTCGTCATTGTGGCTAAGGTTTGCTGTTATTGCAATGTTGTTGTCTCCAGAATTGTGTTTATTCTACGTCAAAAATAGAATAAATAAACGTACAGAATTGTGAATATGATGTATGAAATCTGTATTGATTTTTCTGCTCTTCTGTGTGCTGAATCTGTTTGCAGAAAGCAATACAGATATTACTGGATGTTTGGTTTCTCCCTGTGATTCTATGCTGTCTCTGTCATCTTTGGGGGAGAAGGGTTACAGAATGGTTCAGACGTTCGCCTGCCAATAACTAACTTGAGGTTCCAGGGTTCGCTCCCCGTAGAGGCCTCGACTTTTCTCCTCAGTTTGACCGGGAAATCGAACTGAACGTCTAGTCTCGCGGAAGGGGACGATAAACGAGCCGGATCCGTGTGCCTTCTGGCTGCGCGCGCTAAAGATCCCAAGGCAGTTGAAAATCACGAAGAGCAGGGCATTGCCTTGCTATCTTGGTATAAACTATTGAACAGATTGGTTGATTTCCAAGGCCCTACCCCTTGAAGACCAATTACCCTTCTTGCCTTTCTGAATTCTTGGTAAAAAGAAAAGAATTTAATATAAATATGAATTTAAATTTTGGAAGAGAAAGAGAGAGAGAGAGAGGTGATGGGCGCCGCCTTCGTGGTGCTGGCCCCGGGAAAAGTTGAGGTCTCTACCACCTCGCTCTCCTACGACTCCAGGGTTGTGGCAACTATTTACGTAGGACCTCAGGATCTGGCCAGCTCGTGGGTTTATGTGCAGGCTTAAGGCTTGTGCCGTGATCATTCTGGATCTTCTCCATCACATGACACCTGTGACATTATTGCATGTATAATTCATTTCGAGAGCGGAGACGTCATCTTGAGAAATTGAAACTGAAACTGAAACTGTCGTCTTTCGATGTCTGCCTCTTTTCATGTTGCTATGTCTGTTGTGTGTAAGAATGGTCATCCCGCAGAGATTTTTTTTCAGTTGTGTTCTTATGATAAAGCCGTGGACTCAAGATCTGACATCTCGAGTTCAATCCCAGCCGCAATATTAAAATCTAGCCTGTTCGCTGCCCATCTGAATGTTTTCTTCATTCTGATAGTGTCCACCCAGTGTTCCATCAGTAACTCCTCCCCTCCCACCCCCCTCTCCATTTAAAGATCTTGCCAGCGCTAGAGGTTTTGTGCAGTTCATAAAATCTAACAGATAATTGCTGAATCCAAAACAAGCGCGACTGCCCGCGTTCAAACAAACAGGAACCAGAAAAACACGAAAATAGACTCAGAACGCGTATTTAATACAATAAGGCAAGACAGGTGCATATTTTGGGCCAACTGGCCTTTGTCAGGCGTGAATGTGCGATCACAAACAAACACCAAATACAAAATTATGAGAAAAAGACTGAAACTTCCCTGCTGCTTCGTCCAGTGGTAGAAAGGGATTTGGTGTTTGTTTGTGATCGTACATTCACGCTTGACAAAGACCAGCTGGCCGAAAATTTGCTCCTGTCTTGTCTTGTTGTATTAAATACGCGTTCTGATTCTAGATAATAGCTGGTAGATTTGGGAAAGCGTATATGGAATTATCCGAGTGTTATGAATCGCTCTTAAACAACCTCCTGATTCAAAATTAACATGTATTACTTTTATTATTTTACTCTCTTTTATGGTTTATTGTGCATAGATGATTTGGAAATGTGATAACATAATTTATTAAAGCTGCGTGCGTGTGTGTGTGTATGTGTGTGTGTGTGTGTGTGTGTGTGTGTGTGTGTGTTGTGTGTGGTGTGTGTGTGTGTGTTGTGTGAGTGTGTGTGTGTGTGTGTGCGTGTGTGTGTATATGTGTGTGTGTGCGTGTCTATGTGTGTGTCTGTGTGTGCCTGTGCGTCTGTGTGTGTCTGTGTATGTCTGTGTGTGTGTGTATTTGCTGTATGTGTGCACGCGCGCAGGTTTGTATTTGTAGTGTGTGTGTGTGTGTGTGTGTGTGTGTGTGTGTGTGTGTGTGTGTGTTGTGTGTTGTGTGTATGATACAGAAAATGACAACGTGGGTCAAGGGTTATTTCTAAGACTTCAGAAAGGAAAACAGGCTAACTGGGCTTCAAGGGAAGGGACCTGGGAAATAAATATAATTATCTAATATTTTGGCCATAGTTCAGTCCCAGTCTACAATCATTACTAAGTCCCATCTACCTCCCCCCTTCCCATTTCAAGACCTTGCCAATGCATAGGTTTTTGCGCAGGCTCAAGGAGTCTGCCAGATAATTGCTGGCAGACTTGTCTGGATCGCATATGGAATGGGCCGAGTACAATGAACCGCTCTTAAACAAATTCCGAATTCCAAACTGCTGCTCGGTAAGGTGATCGGAACTTTGCTTTTAATTTTTTTTTATCACCCCATTTTTGTATGCCACCATAATGGCCACAGAAGCAGCACAGTTTTTACAATGCGATGATGATGATGATGATGATGATGATAACGACGATGATAATCACGGTTGTTGGTAAGAACACATTCCATTTTTTGAAATGCTGTTTTGGCTTGGCCAGTTCTTCTGGATAATTCTAATGTATATCCGTCGTCTGGTCAGACGACTGTTCCCAGACATTTAATTCATCAACTTGTCTCACTGTTGTACCATTAACAGTTATTTTACATGAGAGGATTTCTGGTTCGTTTTTTCCCCTGATTACCATTATTTCTGTCTTCTAGCTATTTAGTTCTAGCCCTTTATTTCTGCTTTCTATTTCTATTATATTTACAAGACTTTGTAGGTCTTTTTTCATTTTCTGGAATTAGAACAGTGTCGTCTGCATAGCGAAAATTATTTATCATTTTTCCTCCAATCTTTATTCAGGGGAATTTGATAGATTACTCCTGGCGGATTCGTTATAAAGTGAAAACAAAATCTGGTGACAGCACATATCCCTGGTTAGTCCCTCGTCTGTATGGATTTCATTATCGTCATTCATAATTATCTATCTGACTACTCCACTGACCTAGAGGGATTTAATTATCGTCATCCGTAATTGTCTATCTTTATCTGACTACTCCATTCATCTGCATGGATTTAATTATCGTCATCCATAACTATTGTGTGACTACTCCATTTACCTGTTGGGATTTGATTATCGACACCCATAATTATTTATCTGACTACTTCACTCGCCTCAATGGATTGAGTTATACTCAAGCACGATTATCTGTCCAATTGCTCCACTCAGCTGCAACGACTGAAACAACCTGTTCACCAATCTGACAATACACACGATGATCACGTTTTTAACAAGGTGGATGGCAGAAACGCCGTCATTATCCCAGTCATGATTTTAGTCACGATCCCAGTCATTATCCCAGTCATGATCCCTGTCATTATCACAGTTATGAACCCGGTCATTATCCCAGTCACGATCCCAGTCATTGTCACAGTCATGATCCCGGTCATTATCACAGTTATGATCCCTGTCATTGTCACAGTCATGATCGCATTATCACAGTTATGATCCCTGTCATTGTCACAGTCATGATCCCTGTCATTGTCACAGTCATGATCCTGGTCATTATCACAGTTATGATCCCTGTCATTGTCACAGTCATGATCCCGGTCATTATCACAGTTATGATCCCTGTCATTGTCACAGTCATGATCCCAGTCATTGTCACAGTCATGATCCTGGTCATTATCACAGTCATTATCCCAATCATTATCCCAGTCTGATCCCAGTCTAATCCAGCCATTATCCCAGTCATGATCCCTGTCATTATCACAGTCATGATCCCGTCATTGTCTCGTCATGATCCCAGTCATTGTCTCAGTCATGATCCCAGTCATTATCACAGTCATGATCCAGTCATTATCACAGTCATGATCCCGTCATTATCACAGTCATGATCCGGTCATTATCACAGTCTGATCCCAGTCATTATCACAGTCATGATCCAGTCATGTCTCAGTCATGATCCAGTCATTATCACAGTCATGATCCGGTCATTATCACAGTCATGATCCCATCATTGTCTCAGTCATGATCCAGTCATTATCACAGTCATGATCCCAGTCATTATCACAGTCATGATCCAGTCATTGTCTCAGTCATGATCACAGTCATTGTCTCAGTCATGATCCCAGTCATTATCACAGTCTGATCCCAGTCATTATCACAGTCATGATCCAGTCATTGTCTCAGTCTGATCCCAGTCATTATCACAGTCATGATCCCGTCATTGTCTCGTCATGATCCAGTCATTATCACAGTCATGATCCCAGTCATTATCACAGTCATGATCCAGTCATTATCACAGTCATGATCCCAGTCATTATCACAGTCATGATCCCAGTCATTATCACAGTCATGATCCCAGTCATTATCACAGTCATGATCCAGTCATTGTCTCAGTCATGATCCAGTCATTATCACAGTCATGATCCCATCATTATCACAGTCATGATCCAGTCTTATCACAGTCATTATCCCGGTCATTATCACAGTCATGATCCCATCATTATCACAGTCATGATCCAGTCATTATCACAGTCATGATCCGGTCATTATCACAGTCATGATCACAGTCATTGTCTCAGTCATGATCACAGTCATTATCACAGTCATGATCACAGTCATTTCACAGTCATGATCACAGTCATTATCACATCATGATCCCAGTCATTATCACAGTCATGATCACAGTCATTATCACAGTCATGATCACAGTCATTATCACAGTCATGATCCCGGTCATTATCACAGTCATGATCCGGTCATTATCACAGTCATGATCCCAGTCATTATCACAGTCATGATCCCAGTCATTATCACAGTCATGATCCATCATTATCACAGTCATGATCCCGGTCATTATCACAGTCATGATCACAGTCATTATCAAGTCATGATCCCAGTCATTATCACAGTCTTGATCCGGTCATTATCACGTCAGATCCAGTCATTATCCAGTCATGATCCCAGTCATTATCACAGTCATGATCCCGGTCATTATCACAGTCATGATCACAGTCATTATCACAGTCATGATCCGGTCATTATCACAGTCAAGATCCAGTCATTATCACAGTCATGTCCGCATTCATCATCCATTTACTATCGTATACATCTGTCCCGTCTTCATCATGACGTCTCAGTCATATCGTCATTACACAGTATACGCATTTCTCAGTCAGTCTTCAGACAACATATCCGTCTTTCTCTGATCGTCTACGTCATGTATATCCTATCAGTCATCCATTCCAGTTCATATCAGCATATCTATCCAGTCATTTCAATCATGATCCCGTCATTATCACAGTCAGATCCGTCATTTCCATCATATCCAGTCATTATACAGTCATATTCATACCAGTCATTCCCATCATTCACCATGATCCCAGTCTTATCACAGTCATGATCCCAGTCTTATCACAGTCATGATCCCAGTCATTATCACAGTCATGATCCCAGTCATTTCACAGATATCCCAGTCATTATCACAGTCATTCCCGGTCATTATCACAGTCATGATCCCAGTCATTATCCAGTCATGATCCCGTATCCAGTCATGATCCCAGTCATTATCACAGTCATGACCCTCATTATCCAGTCATTTCCCAGTCATATCCCTTATCCCAAGTCATGTCCAGTCATATCCAGTCATGTCCAGTCATATCCATCATTCCAGTTATCGTCTTGTCCAGTCATCAGTCATCCAGTCATATCACAGTCATACATCATGATCCCATCAGTCCAGTCATGATCCAGTCATTATCACAGTCATGATCCCAGTCATTATCACAGTCATATCCAGTTTATCCAGTCATATCACAGTATTTCAGTCATGATCCCAGTCATTATCAATCATGATCACGTTATCACAGTCATATCACAGTCATGATCACAGTCATATCCGTCATATCACCAGTCATTATCATCATATCAGTCCGTTCCATATATCACAGTCATGATCCCATATTCATCTATCATGACCAGTCATTATCACAGTCAGATCCCGTCATTATCACAGTCATGATCCCAGTCATTATCACAGTCATGATCCCGGTCATTTTCACAGTCATGATCCAGTCATTATCACAGTCATGATCCCTGTCATTATCACAGTCATGATCCCAGTCATTATCACAGTCATGATCCCGGTCATTGTCTCTCAGTCATGATCCCGGTCATTATCACAGTCATGATCCCAGTCATTATCACACAGTCATGATCCCGGTCATTATCACAGTCATGATCCTGGTCATTATCACAGTCATGATCCTGGTCATTATCACAGTCATGATCCCAGTCATTATCACAGTCATGATCCCAGTCATTATCACAGTCATGATCCCAGTCATTATCATAGTCATGATCCCAGTCATTATCACAGTCATGATCCCTGTCATTATCACAGTCATGATCCCAGTATATCACGTCATGATCCCGGTCATGTCTCAGTCATGATCCCGGTCATTATCACAGTCATGATCCCGGTCATTATCACAGTCATGATCCTGTCATTATCACAGTCATGTCCCAGTCATTATCCCAGTCATGACCCTTCATTGTCTCAGTCATGATCCGGTCATTATCACAGTCATGATCCCTGTCATTATCACAGTCATGATCCTGGTCATTATCACAGTCATGATCCAGTCATTATCACAGTCATGATCCGGTCATTATCACAGTCATGATCCCAGTCATTATCACAGTCATGATCCGGTCATTATCACAGTCATGATCCCAGTCATTATCACAGTCATGATCCCGGTCATTATCACAGTCATGATCCCAGTCATTATCACAGTCATGATCCCAGTCATTATCACAGTCATGTCCAGTCATTATCACAGTCATGATCCAGTTATTATCCAGTCATGATCCCAGTCATTATCCACAGTCATGATCCTGGTCATTGTCTCAGTCATGATCCTGGTCATTATCACAGTCATGATCACAGTCATTATCACAGTCATGATCCCAGTCATTGTCTCAGTCATGATCCCTGTCATTATCACAGTCATGATCCCAGTCATTATCACAGTCATGATCCCAGTCATTATCACAGTCATGATCCCAGTCATTATCACAGTCATGATCCCAGTCATTATCACAGTCATGATCCCAGTCATTATCACAGTCATGATCCCAGTCATTATCACAGTCATGATCCCTGTCATTATCACAGTCATGATCCCAGTCATTATCACAGTCATGATCCCAGTCATTATCACAGTCATGATCCCGGTCATTGTCTCAGTCATGATCCTGGTCATTATCACAGTCATGATCCCAGTCATTATCACAGTCATGATCCCGGTCATTATCACAGTCATGATCCCAGTCATTATCACAGTCATGATCCCTGTCATTATCACAGTCATGATCCCAGTCATTATCACAGTCATGATCCCAGTCATTATCACAGTCATGATCCCAGTCATTATCACAGTCATGATCCCAGTCATTATCACAGTCATGATCCCTGTCATTATCACAGTCATGATCCCAGTCATTATCACAGTCATGATCCCGGTCATTGTCTCAGTCATGATCCCGGTCATTATCACAGTCATGATCCCAGTCATTATCACAGTCATGATCCCTGTCATTATCACAGTCATGATCCCAGTCATTATCCCAGTCATGATCCCTGTCATTGTCTCAGTCATGATCCCGGTCATTATCACAGTCATGATCCCTGTCATTATCACAGTCATGATCCCGGTCATTATCACAGTCATGATCCCAGTCATTATCACAGTCATGATCCCTGTCATTATCACAGTCGTGATCCCAGTCATTATCACAGTCATGATCCCAGTCATTATCACAGTCATGATCCCAGTCATTATCACAGTCATGATCCGTCATTATCACAGTCATGATCCCGTCATTATCACAGTCATGATCCCAGTCATTATCCCAGTCATGATCCCAGTCATTATCACAGTCATGATCCTGTCATTTCCAGTCATGATCCTGGTCATTATCACAGTCATGATCCAGTCATTATCACAGTCATGATCCCAGTCATTTCCAGTCATGATCCCTGTCATTATCACAGTCATGATCCAGTCATTATCACAGTCATGATCCCAGTCATTTCTCAGTCATGATCCCAGTCATTTCCAGTCTGATCCTGTCTTATCACAGTCATGATCCAGTCATATCACAGTCATGATCCGGTCATTGTCTCAGTCATGATCCCGTCATTATCACAGTCATGATCCCAGTCATTTCCAGTCATGATCCCGTCATTTCTCAGTCATGATCCTGGTCTTATCACAGTCATGATCCGTCATTATCACAGTCATGATCCCGGTCATTATCACAGTCATGATCCCAGTCATTATCACAGTCATGATCCCAGTCATTTCAGTCATGATCCCAGTCATTTCTCAGTCATGATCCTGTCTTATCACAGTCATGATCCCAGTCATTTCACAGTCATGATCCCGGTCATTTCCAGTCATGATCCCGGTCATTATCACAGTCATGATCCGGTCATTATCACAGTCATGATCCCGTCATTATCACAGCCCCATATCCCAGTCATGATCCCAGTCATTGTCTCAGTCATGATCCCGGTCATTATCACAGTCATGATCCCTGTCATTATCACAGTCATGATCCGTCATTATCACAGTCATGATCCCAGTCATTATCACAGTCATGATCCGGTCATTTCCAGTCATGATCCGTCATTTCCAGTCATGATCCGGTCATTTCACAGTCATGATCCCAGTCATTTCCAGTCATGATCCCGTCATTATCACAGTCATGATCCGGTCTTATCACAGTCATGATCCCAGTCATTGTCTATCATTTTCCAGTCATGTCCTCAGTCATGATCCCAGTCATTATCACAGTCATGATCCGTCATTATCCAGTCATGATCCCGGTCATTATCACAGTCATGATCGCTTCATTGTCTTCTCAGTCATGATCCCGTCATTATCACAGTCATGATCCCAGTCATTTTCAGTCATGATCCCAGTCATTTCCAGTCATGATCCGTCTTATCACAGTCATGATCCCGTCATTATCACAGTCATGATCCCAGTCATTTCTCAAGTCATGATCCCAGTCATTATCCATCATGTCCTGCATTCACAGTCATTATCACAGTCATGATCCCAGTCATTATCACAGTCATGATCCCGGTCATTTCTCAGTCATGATCCGGTCATTATCACAGTCATGATCCCGTCATTATCACAGTCATGATCCGGTCATTATCACAGTCATGATCCCGTCATTATCACAGTCATGATCCGTCATTATCACAGTCATGATCCCAGTCATTATCACAGTCATGATCCCAGTCATTTCACAGTCATGATCCCGTCATTATCACAGTCATGATCCCAGTCATTATCACAGTCATGATCCCGTCATTATCACAGTCATATCCCAGTCATTATCACAGTCATGATCCCGGTCATTGTCCAGTCATGATCCCGGTCATTATCACAGTCATGATCCCAGTCATTATCACAGTCATGATCCCTGTCATTATCACAGTCATGATCCCAGTCATTATCCCAGTCATGATCCCTGTCATTGTCTCAGTCATGATCCCGTCATTATCCAGTCATGATCCCTGTCATTATCACAGTCATGATCCCGTCATTATCACAGTCATGATCCCAGTCATTATCACAGTCATGATCCCTGTCATTATCACAGTCGTGATCCCATCATTATCACAGTCATGATCCCAGTCATTATCACAGTCATGATCCAGTCATTATCACAGTCATGATCCCGGTCATTATCACAGTCATGATCCCAGTCATTATCACAGTCATGATCCCAGTCATTATCACAGTCATGATCCCGGTCATTATCACAGTCATGATCCTGGTCATTGTCTCAGTCATGATCCCAGTCATTATCACAGTCATGATCCCAGTCATTGTCTCAGTCATGATCCCAGTCATTGTCTCAGTCATGATCCTGGTCTTTATCACAGTCATGATCCCGGTCATTATCACAGTCATGATCCCAGTCATTGTCTCAGTCATGATCCCAGTCATTATCACAGTCATGATCACAGTCATTATCACAGTCATGATCCCAGTCATTATCACAGTCATGATCCCAGTCATTATCACAGTCATGATCCCGGTCATTATCACAGTCATGATCCCGGTCATTATCACAGTCATGATCCTGGTCATTATCACAGTCATGATCCCGGTCATTATCACAGTCATGATCCCGGTCATTATCACAGTCATGATCCCTGTCATTATCACAGTCATGATCCCAGTCATTGTCACAGTCATTATCCCGGTCATTATCACAGTCATGATCCCTGTCATTATCACAGTCATGATCACAGTCATTATCACAGTCATTATCCCGGTCATTATCACAGTCATGATCCCAGTCATTGTCACAGTCATGATCCCAGTCATTATCACAGTCATGATCCCAGTCATTATCACAGTCATGATCCCTGTCATTATCACAGTCATGATCCCAGTCATTATCCCAGTCATGATCCCTGTCATTATCACAGTCATGATCCCAGTCATTATCCCAGTCATGATCCCTGTCATTATCACAGTCATGATCCCTGTCATTATCACAGTCATGATCCCAGTCATTATCACAGTCATGATCCCAGTCATTATCACAGTCATGATCCCAGTCATTATCACAGTCATGATCCTGGTTATTATCACAGTCATGATCCCAGTCATTATCACAGTCATGATCCCAGTCATTATCACAGTCATGATCCCGGTCATTATCACAGTCATGATCCCAGTCATTATCCCAGTCATGATCCCATTCATTATCACAGTCATGATCCCTGTCATTATCACAGTCATGATCCCAGCCATTATCCCAGTCATGATCCCTGTCATTATCACAGTCATGATCCCAGTCACGATCCCAGTCATGATCCCTGTCATTATCACAATCACGATCCCAGTCACGATCCCTGTCATTGTCTCAGTCATGATCCCTGTCATTATCACAGTCATTATCCCAGTCATGATCCCAGTCTTTGTCTCAGTCATGATCCCAGTCATTGTCTCATTCATGAACCCAGTCATGATCCCTGTCATTATCCCTGTCATGATCCCAGTCATGATCCCAGTCACGATTACAGTCATTATCCCTGTCATGATCCCAGTCATGATCCCAGTCACGATTACAGTCATTATCCCTGTCATTATCCTGCCATGATCCCTGTCATTATCACAGTCACGATCCCAGTCATTATCCCAATCAATATCCCAAGCATGATCCCAGTCATTATCCCAATCAATATCCCAGTCACGATCCCAGTCATTATCCCAATCAATATCCTAGTCGCGATCCCAGTCATTATCCCAGTCACGATCCCAGTCATTATCCCATTCATTATCCCAATTAATATCCCAGTCACGATCCCAGTCATTATCCCAATCATTATCCTGGTCATTATCCCAGTCATGATCCCAGTCACGATCCCTGTCACGATCCCAGCCATTATCCCAGTCATTGTCACAATCAATATCCCAGCTGTAAAACGCACCATAACCAAGTCCCAGTTGATTACAAAGCTTGGATTACGTGTGCTTTCGTGTTGATGACACTTGGCGGAATTGCTTCATCTTCAGGGGGTCTGGGAGTATAGGATTACGATTCCCCTGTCTTTATCTGTCTGCTTGCACCATCTTGAGTTTCACTGGGAGATAGGGTTGACGGTCAGAAGTGAACTGAGAGGTCTTAAGTGGAGAAAATGTCGTGACGGCAAGATTTCCTTCAAGGCATAGACCCAGGTCTTCCTTGGTCTGCCTCTCGCTTTAAATCTGATTTTCTTGTTGTTGTTGTTGTTGGTGGTGATTGGTTGTTGTTGTTGCTGCTGTTGTTATTGTTGATGTTGTTGTTGCTTTTGTTGGTGTTTTTATATTTTGTTCACTAGGCTGGTGGATTCGCATTCCGCTCAGATGACGAGATCATTTTATTGTATGCTGATAAAATTGATAGTTAACAGATATTGCTCTTGCCACTTCTCTGAATATGATGTTTTTGATCATATCACATCTGATCCTACAGTCATCCTTAGACACGCCTCTCACAGGTAGTCATTTTGTGACCAAAGGGATTGGTTAGGGTCCAGGTACTGGACTGCCATGATAATGCTGAAGATGCAATTGATGAACTTGACCTTTGTTTCAACAGGGATATTCGGGCGTATGGGAACAGCAGCTAGTGGCTTACTGACATTGTTTCCTTTTACTATACGGATAAACATAGAACCCAAACACTACATATGACCATAAGTCCTTGCCAGGGCATAAGGCTTGTGTACAGGCATGAGGTTTATGCACAGATATAAAGTTTAAGTACAGGCTTATGTACAGGTATAACTCTTATGTACAGGTATAACTCTTATGTACAGGCATAAGGCTTATGTACAGGTATAGTCTTATGTACAGGTACAAGTCTTATGTACAGGTACAAGTCTTATGCACAGGTATAACTCTTATGTACAGGCATAAGGCTTATGTACAGGTACAAGGCTATGTACAGGTATAAGTCTTATGTACAGGTATAAGTCTTATGTAAAGGCAAGAGCATCCTTCTTGGCCTTCAAGAACATCTGGCGATCCCACATGATCACACCCCGCACTAAAATCCGCCTGTTCAACTCAAACATCAAATCAGTTCTTTTGTATGGAGCAGAAACGTGGAGAACAACTAAGACCACTACTAGAAGAGTCCAGACATTCATAAACTCGTGCCTACGCAAGATACTGAAGATCCACTGGCCAGTTACCATCAGTAACACAGACCTCTGGCAGAGAACTAACCAAGTGCCAGTGGAAGAAGAAATCAGAAGAAGGAGATGGCGATGGATAGGGCACACCCTGAGGAAACCATCAACCAACATCACCCGCCAGGCCCTGACCTGGAACCCTCAAGGGAAGAGAAAGAGAGGCCGACCAAAAAACACCTGGAGAAGAGAACTGAAGGCGGACGCCAAGCAGACCGGCTACTCCTGGCGAGAACTTGAGCAAATAGCCCAGGATCGTGGACGATGGCGGGCGGTTGTGGATGGCCTATGCCCCTCCTGGGGCTCAAGGCCTAAGTAAGTAAGTAACAGGTATAAGTCTTATGTACAGGTATAAGTCTTATGTACAGATATAAGTCTTATGTACAGGTATAAGTCTTATGTACAGGTATAAGTCTTATGTACAGGTATAAGTCTTATGTACAGGTATACGTCTTATGTACAGGTATAAGTCTTATGTACAGGTATAAGTCTTATGTACAGGTATAAGTCTTATGCACAGGTATAAGTCTTGTGTACAGATACATGCCTTATATACAGGTTTCAGGCGTATGTACGGATATAATGTTTATATACAGGTATAATGTTTATGTACAGGTATAGGTCTTACGTACAGATACAAGGCTTATGTACAGGTATAAATCTTATATACAGTAATACGCCTTATGCATAGGTATAAGGCTTACGTATGATTGTAAATGTTATGTGCAGATAGATGTCATTTGTACAAGTCTTATGTATAGGTACAGGGCTTCTGTACAGGAATAAGACTTATGTACACGCCTTATGTGCAGGTATAAGGCTTACGTACAGATATAAGGCTTACGTACAGATATAAGGCTTATGTAAAGGAATAAGGCTTATGTAAACGTATGAGGCTTATGCACAAGTATCAGTCTTATTACCGGTTTACGTTATGTGAAGGTATATAGGGCTTATGTACAAGATCATGTACAGGTCTGTCTTAAGCACAGATATAAGTCTTACGTGCAAGTATAAGCCTTATGTACAGGTATGAGTCTCATGTGCAGGTATAAGTCATATATGCAGGTGGAAGGCTTATGTACAGGTATAAAGCTTATATATATATGAGTCTCATGTACAGGTATAAGTCTCATATGTAG
>JAPXFY010000030.1:27407412-27419912 GCA_030674185.1 Monoplex corrugatus
TCAAACCAAGCCTTAACAGTGCGGGGAGACTTGAACACTCCTGAGGAATTCACACCTTCATACCTGTCTGTTGCATTGCTGCCATATTTCATCAGCGTTTTGTTTCGTTTTATGTTGTTTTGTTTCTTTTAGGGACCAGAAAAAACACGAAAAAAAATCGATCACGTGCTCATATTTTCTTATATGCATTGTTTGATAGTAGGATACGTTACATTCCAAAAACTACTCTTAGCTTGTGCATCAAAGTATTAATTTTAGCCCTGGACCTTCTTCAGGATAAAACAATATTAACATGGCATGACCACTTTTCAAATGGCAGAATTCATCTCATTTCCGCTCTGACATCATATTTACTCACAAACACATTATGATGTCATTTCAGTCAGTTTAGTCCTTTTCTCACACTGGACGAAGCAGCAGGGGAGTTTCAGTATTTTTCTCTTAATTTTTGTATTTGGTGCTTGTTTGTTTTGTGATCGTGCGCTTGACAAAGGCCAGTTGGTTGAAAATTTGCGCCTGTCTTGTCTTGTATTAAATACGTGTTCTAATTCTTTTTTTGTGTGTTTTTTTCTTCTGGTTCCTGTTTGCTGGAACTCTGGCAGTCACACTTGTTTTGGATTTTGTTTCTTTTGTTTTGTTTTATAGAATTTGTTGTTTGTTTGTTTATTGTTTTTCATAGATTTCGAGCCCACGTACCATCACCAAAGCAATCACCCAACAACGATTAAAACCTCAGGGCACAAAACACACGCAAACTGGGAGGAGAAAGACGGGAGGGGAGTGTGGAAAGAGAGTGAGTATATAGAGGAGGAAATCACTGCTGTACAAAAACAAAGTTTGTCTTCAAACTAGACCCGAAGGAAGACAGGGTTTTCGACTGTCGAATAGACGGGGAAGATCGTTCCAGTTGTACGGACCAAGCACAGAGCAACCGACTGTGGTACATTTGTATCGAGGAGTTTGTAGACAATTATATCAGAAGCAGAACGGAAAGGTCGGGAAGGTGTGGACATTTGGAGGTGGTCACGAAGATAAATAGATGCAGTAGCATTGATACACTTGTGGCATAATGTATTAGTTTTGTATGAAAGTCTATGATAACCGGTCAGCCAGTGGAGAAACTGAAGTAAGGGAATGACATGATTAGACCACTTTTACGAAAGACGGGCAGCAGAATTCTATTTCAATTTCAATTTCACTTTCTCAAGATGATGTCTCCGCGCTCGGATTGAATTCCATATTCACGAACTTCGCAGGTGCCATGCGATGGAGAAGATCCAGAATGATCACGGCACAAGCCTTAAGCCTGCACATAAGTCCATGAGCTGGCCAGTTTCTGAGACCATACCTAGATAGTTCCATAACCCTAGGGTCGTAGGGGAGTGAGGTGGCAGAGATCTCAACTGTTCCCGGGGCCAGCACCACGAGGGTTGCGCCCATCCCCTCTCCTCGCTTCAAATTCATATTTATATTTACATTTTTTACCAATATTTCAGAAAGACAAGAAGGCTAATTGGTCTTCAAGGGGTGGGACCTGGGAAATCAACCTATCTCTCCAGTCATTTATACCAAGGCAGCAGGACAATGCCCTGCTCTTCACGAATTTCAACTGCCTTGGGATCTTTAGCGTGCGCAGCCAGAGAGCACACAGGTCCGACTCGTTTTTCGTCCCCTTCCGAAGGACTAGACGTTCAGTTCGATTTTTCGGTCAAACTGAGGTGAAAAGTTAATCCCATTACGGGGAGCGAACACTGGTAGGTGAACGTTGAACCATTCTGCCACTCTTCTCCCAGGATTCTGAATACCTGTACCAGGCATGGCCAGCTTCATCATGTGCATTTTTCACAGAGGTCTTTTTCTTTGTTTGTTTGTTTGTTTTTGACCCGTTACTAATGCTGCATTTATGGTAATAAAATCTCAGATATTTGATCCCTATGCTGTGATGGTGATGGTGATGAGGATGATAAGCATAATGGTATAGAACGCATTCTAGGATTGAGACTGCATGACAGGGCTGTACTCTACACTTACTGTCAATATTCCCCGGCATCAGACAGGTCCGAGAGATACAGACACCTGCAATGTTGGTCGTAAAATTATGGTCAATACAGGTTTACACACTGTCGATAATAGGCTAAAACATGGCTATCATTTTGTGTGGTCTTCAGGGCTATAGACAATATGTAAAGTCAACAACAGCAACAATATTAAGAAGTGTGTGTGTGTGTGTGTTCGTTATTTCTTTTAACGTCTATTCACATATGTGCTTTTAGACGATTGTGTGTGTGTGTGTGTGTGTGTGTGTGTGTGTGTGTGTGTGTGTGTGTGTGTGTGTGTGTGTGTGTGTGTGTGTGTGTGTGTTCGTTCGTTCGTTGCTTGATTTAACGTCTTTTCACTATAAGTGATATTAGACGGTGTGTGTGTGTGTTTGTGTGTGTGTGTGTGTGTGTGTGTGTGTGTGTGTGTGTGTGTGTGTGTGTGTGTGTGTGTGTGTGTGTGTGTGTGTGTGTGTGTTGTGTGTGTGTGCTAGTGATGAACACATTTGCTTTGCTTCACTGAAATTATGTTGCGTGTTACGGTTATTTAACGTGAACATGCGACGTGTGTGCGTCACATTCTTGTGGTAGTTCACAGTGTTTCCTCTTCTGCAGATAATAAACCTAAATTATCTTAACTTTATTCCATCCTTCCTTTCTTCCTTCCTTTCTTCCTTCGTTCCTACCTTCTTCTTCCTTCCTTCCTCACTTTTTCTTCTTTTCTTCCTCCTTCCTTCTTTTCTTCCTCTATTCCTTCCTTCCTTCCTTCTTTTCTTCCTTCCTTCCTTTCTTCCTTCCTTCCTTCCTTCCTCTTTCTTCTTCCTCTTCTTCTTCTTTTCCTTCTTTCCTTCCTTCTTTCCTTCCTCTTCCCTTTCCTTCCTTCCTTCCTTCTTTCCTTCATTCTCCTTCCTCCTTGCTTCTTCTTCCTTTATTCCTCATCTTCCTTCATCCTTCCTTCCTTCTTTCTCTTTATTCCTTCCTTTGCATTTCTTTAGTCTTGCAATTGCCTCAACCAACTTGTGGGAATTGTCTCAAATCGTTGTATGGCAGTGACTGCATTCCAAGTACTTGTGTGAAGGAAATAAAGGAGAGTTGAACATTACAAAACAGTCACAACATCATCATCATCATCAGCTGCACTGCTGCATGGCGTTGGCGATTATGGCCCGCAATACAAGTCTATCTCTTGTCGCTGCAAGTACATCCCTCACCCTCTCTGTCCTCAGCCACCATGCAAGTCAATCCAGTATTTTCTCCCTGGATCTACCTGGTGTTCTCTTTCCCTCCAGCTTTCCTATTGTGACCAGGTGCTCTAATTTCTTTTTCCTCATAGTATGTCCTATGAATGTTGCTTGTCTTTTCCTAATCTTCTTTATTATGATCTTCTTGTTTGTGCCTCCTTCAAGACGGTCTCGTTTGTTTTCTTTGTTGTCCATGGAACTCGCAACATTCTTCTTAGAAATCACATTTCAGTTGCCTTAATTTTGTTTACAGTCACAATGTTGGCATGAATTGGACATCATCCTCTCTGAGTTATACACAAGGGCATACTGCCTTACCTCCACGTTCCACAAATGGCCAGAAGCATCCTTCCCAGAGGAAGACAGGTTTGTTTTTGTGATGCTATGTCAAGGTGAAGTAGGAATCAACACGATTCTCTGTCCAGTTGGATTTTGGTTTATGTTGATTTGTTTCGTTTTTTTTTCATTCGCAAAAGTACGCATAAGAGATATACTCTGCCTTTGGAGATCCCAGAATGTGTCTCTTCCTTTCTCTGTTTTCTTGTCTGTCTGTCTCTGTCTGTCTGTCTATCTGTCCCTCTGTCTCTCTGTCTGTCCCTCTGTCTATCCGCATCTCTCTCTCTCTCTCTCTTTGTCTCTCTCTTGCTCTGTCTCTCTGTCTCTGTCTCTGTCTGTCTGTCTCTCTCCCTGTCTCTCTCCCTTGTTTCTGAACTGATTCTCAGTCCATGTCTCTCTGTCTGTCTGTCTGTCTCTCTGTCTCTCTTGTCTTCTGTCTTCTCTCTGTCTCTGTCTTTCTGTCTGTCTGTCTGTCTTTTTGTCTCTCTCTCTTTTCTCTCCCCCCCTCTCTCTGTTTCCTTGTTTCTGAACTGTCTTTCTGTCCACGTCACTCTGTCTGTCTCTATCTGTCTCTGTCTCTCTCTGTCTCTCTGTCTCTGTCTGTCTATCTGTCTGTCTGTCTCTCCCTCTCTTTCTCTCGTTTCTGAGAGTCCAAACGGCGGATCCCAGTGGGCATCATGTAACAAATGAAAGGCTGACTGTGTGGGTCTATCCAACACATTGTTGTCATGTCGTTTGTATGACGAGTGTTCCTGTATGACATCCCTCTTCTGCATTCTGTTCTGTGTGATGATAGCCGTTACACTGATGTGTGTGTGTGCTGGTTTGTATTGTTTGTCGTTTGTTTGTTTTTTGTTTCGTTTTGTTTGTTTTTGACATTTTGTCTTTTTTATGTTTTTTATTGTTGTTGAAACTGATGCACGCATTCTCTCTTTTCTCTCTCTCTGTCGTCTCACTCTCTCTCTGTCTCTGTCTCTCCCCTCTTTCTCTGTCTCTGTCTCTCTCTGTCTCTCTCTGTCTCTCTATGTCTCTCTCTCCTCTCTTGTCTGTGTCTTCTCTCTTCTCTCTCCTTTTCTGTGTCTGTTCTGTCTCCGTCTCTGTCTGTCTGTCTGTCTGTCTGTCTCTCCCTCTCTACTTCTGTCTGCCTGTCTGTGTGTCCGTGTCTCTGCCTGCCTGCCTGCCTGTCTGTATCTCTGTCTGTCTGTCTTTGTCTCTCTGTCTCTGTCTCCTCTGTTGTGTGTGGTGTGTGTTGTGTGTGTGTGTGTGTGTGTGTGTGTGTGTGTGTGTGTGTTGTATGTGTGTGTGTGTGTGTGTGTGTGTGTGTGTGTGTGTGTGTATGTGTGTGTGTGATTTTTCCATCCCGCCAAAGAATGATGTAAGGTTTTGGGAAATTTAACCGGTTGAAACAGCTTGGTTGTCGCTTATGTGTTTCCCCAAACCCATCATTCAGAGTTGCAGAAAACTCTGTCTAGCTTCTCTTGCAACTTGTGCACCTGTTGTGTGTCTATAACCCACAAACCGTGCTTGACTGCAAAGGGGGTTAATGGAATTTCCACATCAGTTGCTGACAGAGAGCGTGTGTGTTTGTGTGGGAGAGAGAGAGAGACTTGAGATTACAGAATACTTTATTCACCTCAAGGATAGTAGCATTAGATCCTGTTTTGCAGCTAGTTTTTATTACTCTACATACAGAATAACATCATTTAAAAAAGGCAGAGAGGGAGAGAGAGAGAGAGAGAGAGAGACAGACAGACAGACAGACATACATACAGACAGGCAGGTAGACAGGCAGGCAGACAGACAGACTGAGACAGATAGCGAGACAGAGTGTAACAGAGACTGACGGAGAGAGAGAGAGAGAGAGAGAGAGAGAGAGAGAGAGAGAGAGAGAAGAGAGAGAGAGAGAGAGAGAGAGAGAAGAGAGAGAGAGAGAGAGAGAGAACGACCGACGGACCAACCGACAGACTGACAGACAGACAAACAGAGTAAGAGAGAGAGAGAGAGAGAGAGAGAGAGAGAGAGAGAGAAGAAGACAGACAGACAGACAGACAGACAGTTAGACAGACAGAAGACAGACAGAGAAATTAAGAGGCAAAAAGTGGCAGAAAGAGACAGAAAGAGACAGAAAGAGACAGAAAGAGAAAGAACGAAAATGGCAACATTGTCTGTTTCACAGACAGTTATCAATGCAGATGATAACTTATCATGTTTCGTTGTCCGTGTGTCTGTGTGTCTGTCTGTGTGTCTGTCTGTGTGTCTGTTCCCATTTTATACCTTGTCTGTTTGTCTGTTCCCATTTTATACCCTGTCTGTCTGTTTCCCATTTTATACCCTGTCTGTTTGTCTGTTCCCATTTTATACCCTGTCTGTTTGTCTGTTCCCATTTTATACCCTGTCTGTTTGTCTGTTCCCATTTTATACCCTGTCTGTTTGTCTGTTCCCATTTTATACCCTGTTTGTCTTTCCCATTTTATACCCTGTTTGTCCTTTTATACCCTGTTTTTCATTTTATACCCTGTCTGTTTCCATTTTATACCCTGTCTGTTATCATTTTTATACCCTGTCTGTTATCATTTTATATACTCCTGTCTGTTATCATTTTACCGCTTCCCATTGATACCTGCTGTTCCCATTTTATACCCTGCCTGTTTTCCCTTTTATACCCTGTCTGTTCATTTATACTGCTGTTCCATTTATACCCTGCCTGTTCCCATTTTATACCCTGTCTGTTTCCATTTTATACCCTGTCTGTTTCCATTTTATACCCTGTCTGTTATCATTTTATACCCTGCCTGTTCCCATTTGATACCCTGTCTGTTTCCATTTTATACCCTGTCTGTTATCATTTTATACCCTGCCTGTTCCCATTTTATACCCTGTCTGTTTCATTTTATACCCTGCCTGTTCCATTTGATACCTCTGTTCCCATTTTATACCCTGTCTGTTTCCATTTTTACCCTTATCTGTTCCCATTTTATATTCTGTCTGTTCCCATTTATATCCTGTCTGTTTCCATTTCATACCTTTTGTTCCCATTTTATACCCTGTCTGTTTCCATTTTATACCCTGTCTGTTCTCATTTCATACCCTGTCTGTTCCATTTTATACCCTGTCTGTTTCCATTTTATACCCTGTCTGTTCTCATTTTATACCCTGTCTGTTTCCATTTTATACTCTGTCTGTTTCCATTTTATACCATGTTGTTCTCATTTTATACCCTGTCTGTTTCCATTTTATACCCTATCTGTTTCCATTTTATACTCTGTCTGTTTCCATTTTATACCTGTTTGTTTCCTATTTTATACCTGTCTGTTTCCATTTTATACCCTGTCTGTTTCCATTTTATACCCTGTCTGTTCCATTTTATACCCTGTCTGTTTCCATTTTATACCCTGTCTGTTTCCATTTTATACCTGTCTGTTTCCATTTTATACCATGTTTGTTCCTATTTTATACCCTGTCTGTTTCCATTTTATACCCTATCTGTTTCCATTTTATACCCTGTTTGTTTCCATTTTATACCCTGTTTGTTCTCTCCAGGAGACAGGTGTCGTAATCAGATTGATTATATTATCATTGACAGATCCTGGAAATCAACTGTCCTCAATGCAAAAACAAAGCCTGGAACAGACTGCGACACGGATCACATTCTTGTGACAACCAAATTAAGAATGAAAATATTGAAGAAGCCTAAAACCAAATCGACGCCAAAGTTCGACATATCAAAATTAGAAAACCCTGAGCTGGCGTTAGAATTTAGTATAGAAACAAGTAATCGTTTCTTAAAGTTACTTGAAGTTTGGGATGAAAATGACTCATATCCTGATGAAATCTGGACAGACATAAAAAACACACTGACCAAAATCTCTGAAGAAAAACTAGGAAAAGAAAAGAAAAGGAAAAAAGCTAAGCCCTACATAAGTCAGGAAGTGATAGATCTGGCAGAAAAGAAAAGTCAAGCTCGAAAGCAGGGAGAGCGGGAAAAATACTCAGCACTGAAAAGGGAAATAAAAAGTAAAATCAGAAGAGACAAAGCAAATTGGCTGGCACAAGAATGCAGTAAAATCAATGAACACAACGAAAACAGGAAGTCGAGGGAGCTCTTCAAACAAATAAAAAAAGTGAAAAAAACAAATTTCAAAGCAACAAACCAATGCATCAACAACAAGGATGGTCACACTCTGACTGAACCAGATGATGTCTTGGATAGGTGGAACGAATATGGCACATCACTTTTTGGCAAGCCTGACAGCCATGAAAATAATTTAGAGCCAAATTTGGAATTGACCCCTGGAGATATGGAACCTGAACCTCTGCTCAGCGAAGTTGAATCTGCCATTAAAGATCTAAAATGCAGAAAGTCTCCTGGTCTTGACAATATTCCTGGAGAGTTGTTGAAACACTCAGGTGATGGTGGACTCAAAGTAATGCATCACTTATGCTGCAAGATATGGAAGACTTGTCAATGGCCTACAGACTGGAAGCTCCAAGAATTTGTCATATTACATAAGAGTGGAAATGTCAAAGACTGCAACAATTATAGAACAATTGCACTGATCAGTCATGCCAGTAAAATACTGCTAATAATAATTTTAAACAGGTTAAAGCCAAAAGTAGAGGAAGAGCTATCCGACTGTCAGGCAGGCTATAGGAAAAACAGGGGAACAATAGATATGCTGTTTGTACTCCAGATATTGATAGAAAAGATTAGAAACACAGACCAAGAGATGTTCATCGTTTTCATTGACTACAGCAAAGCGTTTGATAGCGTGATTCACCAAAGTCTTTTCCACTTCATGATCAAAATGGGTTTTCCAAGACATCTGGTTTCCCTCATAGCTTCATTATATAATGATCAAAAAGCAACAATCAGATGGAATAATCAAAACTGCAAATTTTTTAACATCACTAAAGGGGTAAGGCAAGGTTGCATCCTGTCTCCACATCTCTTCAGCATATACACTGAACATATCATGAGAGAGGCAGACATAGAAGACATGGGAGTAAATATTGGTGGTAGAAACCTGTCAAATTTACGCTACGCAGATGACACAGGATTACTGGCAGACAACATTACAGGCTCTAGGAGGATCCTGAACAGGGTAGACCGGGTTGGAAAGGCAGCTGGGCTGGACTTAAATTCAAAGAAGACAAAGGTTATGCATGTTGCAGGCAAATATAACACTAGACAGGACCAGATCATGCTAAACCAAGTCCCTCTAGAAAATGTCAAGGACTTTAAATATTTAGGTTCAGTCAAGACACACGATGGAACATACTCAAAAGACGTAAAGATGAGAATTGGAATGGCCAAGAACAGTATGGTTCAATTGAACAATATTTGGAAAGACCACAGCATAACCAGCTAGATCCTTAAATGTCTGTTCCAATTTATACGCTGCGGCATCATCGATGAAGGCTTGTTTCGAGTACTGCGAGTATGTAGATAGGCTCAATGAACATACTGAATGAAATGAGGTATACAACGCAAGTCTAGATGCCATGCAGAGCTGGTTCAGAAATGAGTATATGCTGGACAAGCGTCAATCGAATGACTGTCCATTACTCGTACATGAGGATGAACTGGACCTTGATCCTGCGTCAATCGTCCTCCAAGGTAAAGTGGAAGGACAGAAAACAGAGGACGGCCACCTGCATCACTTGCTGGAACATCACAAACTCAGTGGCAAGAACCCAGGAGGTGTCAACTTTGCCAAATCGAGAGTGCTGGAGCAATTGTGAGGACATCATGTAGCGCCCACTGTTCCCGTGACGCCGACGGTGAGAATGAGTGTTCTCATTTTATATCCTGTCTGTTCCTATTTATACCCTGTCTGTCCATTTATACCTGTTCCATTTTAATACCTGTCTGTTCCTTATCCCTTTTCCATTTATACCTTCTGTTCCATTTATACCTTTCCATTTTATACCTGCTGTTTCCATTTTATATCCTGTCTGTTCCATTTTATCCCTGTTTCCATTTTATACCTGCTGTTTCCATTTTATACTGTCTGTTTCCATTTTATACCTGCCATGTTTCCATTAACCTGTTTTGTTCCCATTTTTACACCTGTTGTTCCATTTTATAAATCCCTGTCTGTTCCATTTTATACCCTGTCTGTTTCCATTTTATACTCTGTTTCCATTTTATACCCTGTTGTTTCCATTTTATCCCTGTCTGTTTCCATTTTATACCCTGTCTGTTCCCATTTTAACCTTGTCTGTTCCCATTTATACCCTGTTGTGTTCCATTTTATACCCTTCTGTTCCCATTTTATGCCTTGTCTGTTTCCATTTTATACCCTGTCTGTTCATTTTATACACTGTCTGTTTCCATTTATACCCTGTTTGTTCCATTTTATACCCTGTCTGTTTCCATTTTATACCCTGTCTGTTTCCATTTATACCCTGTTGTTCCATTTATACCCTGTCTGTTTCCATTTTATACCTTATCTGTTCCATTTATATTCTGTCTGTTTCCATTTTATTTCTGTCTGTTTCCATTTATACCTGTTTTGTTCCTATTTTATACCCTGTCTGTTCCCATTTTATACCCTGTCTGTTTCCATTTTATACCCTGTTCTGTTCCCATTTTATACCCTGTCTGTTTCTCAATTTCCTCTGTTATGTCTGTTTTCCCATTTTTGTACCCTGTCTGTTACCATTTTATGTTATGTATGTTTCCATTTTACTCCCTGTCTTTTGTCTGTATTCCCTGTTTTGTCCATTTTGCCTGCGTTCTCATTTTGACCCTATCTGTTCCCATTTTATGCCTGCTGTTGTCTGTTCCCATTTTATGTCCTGTCTGTTGTCTGTTCCCATTTTATGCCCTGCCTATTGTCTGTTCCCATTTTATGTCCTGTCTGTTGTCTGTTCCCATTTTATGTCCTGTCTGTTATGTCTGTTCCATTTTATGCCCTGCTGTTGTCTGTTCCCATTTTATGTCCTGTCTGTTGTCTGTTCCCATTTTATGTCCTGTCCGTTGTCTGTTCCCATTTTATGTCCTGTCTGTTGTCTGTTCCCATTTTGTGTCCTGTCTGTTGTCTGTTCCCATTTTATTGTTTCTGTCCTTTGCCCTTGTTTCTCCATTTTATGTCCTGCCTGTATGTCTGTTCTCATTTTGTGCCCTGCCTGTTTGTCTGTTCCCATTTTATGTCCTGTCTGTTGTCTGTTCCCATTTTATGCCCTGCCTGTTGTCTGTTCCCATTTTATGCCCTGCCTGTTGTTGTTCCCATTTTATGTTCTGCATGTTCTCATTTATGACTCTGTCTGTTCCCATTTTATGCCCTGTCTGTTGTCTGTTCCCATTTTATGTCCTGTCTGTTGTCTGTTCCCATTTTATGCCCTGTCTGTTGTCTATTCCCATTTTATGTTCTGATTGTTGTCTGTTCCCATTTTATTGTCCCTGCCTGTTGTCTGTTCCCATTTTTGCCCTGTCCTGTTGTCTGTTCCATTTTATGCCCTGCCTGTTGTCTGTTCCCATTTTTGCCCTGTCTGTTGTCTGTTCCCATTTTATGCCCTGTCTGTTGTCTGTTCCCATTTTATGCCCTGTCTGTTGTCTGTTCCCATTTTATGCCCTGCCTGTTGTCTGTTCCCATTTTATTGCCCTGCCTGTTGTCTGTTCCCATTTTATGTCCTGCCTGTTGTCTGTTCCCATTTTATGCCCTGCCTGTTGTCTGTTCCCATTTATGTCCTGTCTGTTGTCTGTTCCCATTTTATGCCCTGCCTGTTGTCTGTTCCCATTTTATGCCCTGCCTGTTGTCTGTTCCCATTTTATGCCCTGCCTGTTGTCTGTTCCCATTTTATGCCCTGCCTGTTCTCATTTACTGTTCTTCCATTTTATGCCCTGCTGTTGTCTGTTCCCATTTTATGTCCTGCCTGTTGTTGTTCCCATTTTTGTCCCTGCCTGTTGTCTGTTCCCATTTTATGCCTGCCTGTTGTCTGTTCCCATTTTATGTCCCTGCCTGTTGTCTGTTCCCATTTTATGCCCTGCCTGTTGTCTGTTCCCATTTTATGTCCTGTCTGTTGTCTGTTCCCATTTTATGTCCTGTCTGTTGTCTGTTCCCATTTTATGCCCTGCTGTTGTCTGTTCCCATTTTATGCCCTGCCTGTTGTCTGTTCCCATTTTATGCCCTGCCTGTTGTCTGTTCCCATTTTTTTCCTTTTGTCCTGTCTGTTTCTGTTCCCATTTTTGTCCTTCTGTTGTCTGTTCCCATTTTATGCCTGCCTGTTGTCTGTTCCATTTTAGTCCTGCCTGTTTGTCCTTTTTTGCCCTGCCTGTTGTCTGTTCCCATTTTATGCCTGCTGTTGTCTGTTCCCATTTTATGCCCTGCCTGTTGTCTGTTCCTTTTTTATGCCCTGCCTGTTGTCTGTTCCCATTTTATGCCCTGCTGTTGTCTGTTCCCATTTTATGTCCTGTCTTTGTCTGTTCCATTTATGCCCTGTCTGTTGTCTGTTCCCATTTTATGTCTGCCTGTTGTCTTTCCATTTTATGCTGCCTTGTTTCTGTTCCCATTTTATGCCTGTTGTTGTCTTTCCATTTTATGCCCTGCCTGTTGTCTGTTCCCATTTTTGCCCTGCTGTTGTCTTTCCCATTTTATGCCTGTCTGTTGTCTGTTCCCATTTTATGTCCTGTCGTGTCTGTTCCCATTTATGCCCTGCTGTTGTCTGTTCCCATTTTATGCCTGCTGTTGTCTTTTCCCCATTTTATGTCCTGTCCTGTTGTCTGTTCCCATTTTATTCCTGCTTTGTCTGTTCCCATTTATGCCCTGTCTGTTTGTTCCTTTTTCCCTGTTTGTCCTGCCTGTTTTGTTCCCTTTATCCTGCTGTTCCTTTTCCATTTTTGCCTGCCTTTTGTCTGTTCCCATTTTTGCCTGCCATTTTTGTT
>JAPXFY010000030.1:27424912-27432412 GCA_030674185.1 Monoplex corrugatus
CTGTCTGTCTTTATACTGTCTGTCTGTCTTTATACTCTCTCTGTGTCTGTCTTTACACTGTCTGTCTGTCTTTATACTGTATGTGTTTTTATAATGTCTGTCTGTCTTAATACTGTCTTTTCTCTGTCTTTATATCCTGTCTTCTGTCTGTCTTTATACTGTCTGTGTGCCTTTATACTGTCTGTGTGTCTTTATGCTGTCTGTCTGTCTTTATACTGTATATCTGTATTTATATTGTCTTTATACTGTCTGTCTGTCTTTATACTGTCTGTCTGTCTTTATACTGAATGTCTGTCTTTATACTGTCTGCCTGTCTTTATACTGTCTGTCTGTCTTTATACTATCTGTCTGTCTTTATATTGTTTTTTATACTGTCTGTCTGTCTTTATACTGTCTGTCTGTCTTCAGACTATCTGTCTTTATATTGTCTTTATACTGTCTGTCTGTCTTTATACTGTCTGTCTGTCTTTATACTGTCTGTCTTTATACTGTCTGTCTGTCTTTATACTGTATGTCTGTCTTTATACTGTATGTCTGTCTTTATACTGTCGTCTTAACCCGTATACTGTCTTTATACTGTCTGTCTTTATACTGTCTGTCTTTAAGGTGCTGTCTGTCTTCATACTGTCTGTCTGTCTTTATACTGTCTTTCTGTCATTATACTGTCTGTCTGTCTTTATACTGTCTGTGTGTCTTTATACTGTATGTCTGTCTTTGTACAGTCTGTCTTTATACTGTCTGTCTTTATACTGTCTTTCTACTGTCTGTCTTTATACTGTCTGTGTGTCTTTATACTGTCTGTCTGTCTGTCTGTCTTTATACTGTATGTTTGTCTTTATACTGTCTGTCTTTAGTCTGTCTTTCTACTGTCTATCGTTATACTGTCTGTGTGTCTTTATACTGTCTGTCTGTCTTTATACTGTCTGTGTGTCTTTATACTGTCTGTCTTTCTTTATACTGTTTGTCTGTCTTTTTACTGTGTGTGTGTCTTTATACTGTCTGTCTGTCTTTATAATGTCTGTCTGCCTTAAATCTGTCTGTCTGTCTTTATACTGTCTGTCTGTCTTTATACTGTCTGTCTGTCTTTATACTGTCTTTCTGTCTATATACTGTCTTTCTGTCTTTTTGTCTTTATACTGTCTTTCTGTCTTTATACTGTCTGTCTGTCTTTATACTGTATGTGTGTTTTTATACTGTCTGTCTGTCTTTATACTGTCTTTCTGTCTTTATACTGTCTGTCTGTCTTTATACTGTCTTTCTGTCTTTATTTTATACTGTCTGCCCTGTCTCTTTTATACTGTCTGTCGTCTCTGTCTCTTCTTTATACTGTCTGTTCTGTCTTTATACTGCTCTTTCTTCTACTTTTTGTCTTTATACTGTCTTTCTGTCTTTATACTGTCTGTCTGTCTTTATACTGTTATGTGTGTTTTTATACTTGTCTGTCTGTCTTTATATACTGTCTGTCTGTCTTTATACTGTCTTGTTACTGTCTTACTACTTGTCTTTATGTCTTTGTCTTATACTTAGCTGTCTTTATACTGTACTGTCGTCTTGGTCTTATACTGTCTGTCATTATACTGTCTGTCTGTCTTTATACTGTCCTTTATACTGTCTGTCTGTCTTTATACTGTGCTGTATTTATATGTCTGTCTGTCTTTACTGCTTAATCTGTCTTTCTGTCTTTATATCTGTCTGTCTGTCTTATACTGTCGTTGTCTGTCTTTATACTGTCTGTCTGTCTTTATACTGTCTGTCTGTCTTTATACATCGTCTTTCTCTGTCGTCTTTATACTGTCTGTCTGTCTTTATACTGTCTGTCTGTCTTTATTGTCTATCTTTATACTGACTGTGTGTCTTTATACTGCCTGTGTCTTTATACCGTCTGTCTGTTTTATACTGTCTGTCTGTCTTTATACTGTCTGTCTATCTTTATACTGTCTGTCTTTATACTGTCTTTATACTGTCTGTCTTTATACTGTATGTCTGTCTTTATACTGTTTGGTCTTTATCTGTCTTTATACTGTCTGTCTATCTTTATATTGTCTTCCTCTTTATACTGTCTTTCTGTCTTTATACTGTCTGTCTGTCTTTATACTGTCTGTCTGTCTTTTATACTGTCTGTCTGTCTTTATACTGTCTGTCTGTCTTTATACTGTCTGTTCTTTATACTGTTTTCTGTTTTTACTGTCATTTGTCTTTTATTGTCTTTCCTGTTTATACTGTTTCTGTTTTATACTGTCTTTGTCTTTATCTGTCTTCTTTTATACTGTTTTGTCTTTATACTGTCTTCCTTTTATTGTCTGTCTGTCTTATGTTTCTGTCTTTATTTTCGTGTGTCTTTTTTGTCTTCTTCTTATCTGTCTGTTGTCTTTTACTTTCTTCTTCTTTTACTGTCTTCTTCTTTCTTCTTCTTTCTTTCTGTTTTTCCTGTCTTTTCGTTTTCTTATACTGTTTCTTCTTTCTTCTTCTGTTTTCTTTTCTTTTCTTTTCTTTCTTTTTCTTTTCTTTTTTCTTTCTTTTTCTTTCTTTTTTTCTCTTCTTTCTTTTCTTTACTTTTTCCTTCTTTTTCTTTCTTCTTTCTTTTTTCTCTTTTTTTTCCTTTCTTTTTCTTTCTTACTTTCTTTCTTCTTTCTTTCTTTCTTCTTACTTTCTTTCTTACTTTCCTTCTTTCTTCTTACTTTCTTTTCTTTCTTTCTTCTTCTTTCTTTCTTCTCTTCTTACTTTCTTCTTTTACTCTTTCTTTCTTTTCTTTCTTTCTTACTTTCTTTCTTTCTTTCTTCATTTTCTTTTCTTCTTCTTTTTTTGTCTTCTGTCCCTCTATTTCTCACGCGTTCTCTTTTTCGGTAGAACTTTCTTTCGTTTTTTTTTTTTCAGCTTTCTTTTTTTTCTTTTTCTCTTTCTTCCTTTCTTTCTTCCTTCCTTCTTTCCTTTCTTCCTTCCTTTCTTCCTTTCCTTGTGTCTGCTGGCCGAAAGCAACACGGACAAACAACTTCACAGTGCAACCAACAACACATCAAGAGACAGTTCACACGCAAAGTTATGTCGTCGGTGCTGCAATGATACGATGAGATTATGATTACTGCTTAATTTGAAAGCACACACAATGTCATCATGTAATCACTGCAATGGATCGCCTGACACGATTGCATAAGATCGAAGAACTGAGCGAAATGAATATACACGCAAATCCATGCATTTCCCGCTGCCACCATTCACTTTCTTTCTGATCAAAGCCACATTAATCTGTCATACTTCAATGAAGCGTGCTGCATATCGCGCACCAGTGTCAGCTCAAGTAAACTTGATCATATTTCAATGAGAAATTTCAAACATGAATGCAGATGGAAATGAAATCTAGTCACCATGGTGTAGTGGTTAGCACAACGGACTAGCTTGTGGGATCGAATCCTCATCAGTCTCCTTCAATAACCATTGTAGGATTTTTTAATTCTAACCGGCTTCTAAAGGTGGATAACAAAATAATCAAGAATAATAAACGAACAGAGAAAGGAACATACTGCATCAAACAGTTTCTTGAAGAAAATGGCCGTTTTTTTTGTTTTTTTTTTATCTATGAAGAATTTGAAAATAACGCTGATTGCCGTATTAATTATGTCATTTATAATGGATGGATATCTTCAGTCAAATAATACATGTAGTTAAGAACAACCAGAATTCAAATGAACAACAACACGAATAGTGTTGTGAATGCGTCAAATGCAATAAGGCTAATAATGAGTGTAGAAAAAGGAGCAAGACTTTACTATGAAAAAATTAACTTGGATGATAGCAAACCAAATTGTTGTTCAAGGTGGTCAGAAAAACTAAACATTAACATCTCGTAGGAAAAAGTTTCTTCCAAAAATTTATAAATTAAATGATGTCAAATTAAAATGGTTGCAACTAAGATTAGTTCATTGGATTATTGCCACCAATATAATATTAAACACAATGGTTATAGCAACTACGACAAACTGTACGTGGTGTAATAACACAAGAGATTCTATTGAACATTTTCTGTGGAATTGTTACTTTGTCCATAAATTTCAGAATTTAACAGAAAAACTAATCAACGCAAAATGCGATAATACCTTCAACATCAAAATCACACGAAACCTAGTGTTGTTTGGTGTTGATCAAAATGTAAAAACAGATAGAGTATTTGATCTTATAATAATGCTTGCAAAATCATTTATACATAAATGCAAAGTAGACAAGTGTTGTCCGAATACACATGCTTTCCAAAGAATGCTAAACCAGAGATTCAAAATTGAACAATATAATGCCAAAATAAACATTCACTTGTCCATTTTTAATGCTCAGTGGAACAACTATATGCCAATGTTCTCCCCGTAGAAAACAGAATGTCTTCATGACATGTTTCTTGAATATTGATATACATAATGAAACCATCATTGATTAGAATATTGTCTGATAAGTTTTGTAAGCCATATGTTGTTTTCATGTGAACAATATTTGTCTTATTGGTAAAAATTGAATAATTTCTGTTACCACATTGTTTGATGATGCTTGATTATCGTTCAGTAAAGGAATATGGTTTTTGATACAGATTCATAGGGGACTAGCTGACGTGTTAAATCTTAATGTTCATTTTAAAACTTCCAATGTATAAGATATCATTGTGTACATTCTCTATATTGTGTGGAGTTCATGTGTCAACATTTCCTTTTCATTGTGTGTAAAAAAATGTTTGTTTTGTTTTGTTTTGTTGTCAGTCTTAGTTGCTACGCTGTATGTTAGCTGTGTGTTGTGAAAAAGAAAAGAATACAAAAAGTTTATATAAAAAAGAAAGACTGGGACCACACACTTTACGGATGCGTCATTGATAGTGTTGCTCAAATCTTCCGACCAGCACCGCAGGTGTCTGTATCTCTGAGGCCAGCTTGATGCCAGGACATATATGATAGTAAGAGTAGAGTACAGCCCTGTCACGCAGTTTCAGACCTAAATGGAACTCCATAGCATCATGACTGTCATCCTCATCGACATCATCATCATCGTCGTTGCATCGTAACAACTGTGCCAGCTTCTGTGTGTCATTAAGGTGGCCTAGAAAATGGAACAAAAAGCTATGAAATTAATAAAAAAAGGGGAAAAAAAGGAAATGAAATGTGAAATAAAGTACCTACAAACAATTACACGTTCACAACACTGAAAAAGAGCTGTTGACATATTTTGGTCACAAAGTACTGGGTGAAGACACGTCCCTGGTGCCAGTGACGTTGACTTTGGTACTAGGACTTTGTGACGGACCCACTGACCATTCCACAACGGTCCACACCCGTGACCCAACACTGGTCAACATCAGTCCTGAGAGAAATATGATAATCTTTTTAACACACGCAGATACGTAATTTTCACACGCACACACACACACACACACACACAACACATACACACACACACACACACACACACACACACACACACACACACACACACACACACACACACGCACACACACACACACACAACACACACACACACACACACAACACACACACACACACACACACACACACACACGCGCACAACCGCACATGCATACGCACACGCACACACACACTCAAACGCAGACACACACACACACACACACGTAGGCACGCACGCGCATACGCACACACACACATGCACATACAGGCACACACGCACGTGCGCACGCAAACACACGCACCACACGCACGCACGCACACACACTTACCATACACACACACACCACGCACACACACACACACAAGCGCACTCACACACCACACAACACACACACACACACACACACACACACACACACACACACACACACACACACACACACACAGGTCGAACACAATAAAAACAAAGCAAAATACAAGTACTCCACTGAAAAGACAATAAAATGAAAGGTCATTCATTCTTTCATCCCTCTTGTCCAATTAATGTAATGTATTTTGCGCTTACCACTGACAAGCACCAGGGTGGAAGTGAAAAGTCAGCTACTGGGGCAAAGACATCATTCAAACTGCCAACGGAAAAAGCTACCATTGGAACCTGGAATGTCCGTACACTCCATCAGTGCGGCAAAGTAAAAGAACTAGAGCACGAGCTGAGACGCTACCAATGGGACATTGTGGGTATATCGGAAGTAAGATGGACAGGCTTCGGAGAAGCAATCACAGAGGAAGGACACAAGATGTGGTACAGTGGCGAAGAGTCACTACATGAAAATGGCGTAGCTTTCATCGTACGCAAAGAGGTCATTGGATGCATCATGAGCTGCACGCCTGTCAACAGCAGAATCATCAGCATTCGGGTGTCAGCCAAACCAAAGAACATCACCATCATACAAGTGTATGCTCCAACTACCAGCCATGAAGACCAGGTGGTTGAAGAATTCTATGAGAAAATAGAAGACACCATCGGAAAAGCCCCCAGGAAAGACATCATCATAGTTCAGGGGGACTTCAACGCCAAAGTCGGCCCAGATGCCTACAAAAACTGGGCTGGAACAGTGGGTCAATTTGGCACAGGGGAAACTAATGACAGGGGACTTCGCCTTCTGGAGTTTGCCTGCACCCAACGGCTCACCATTGCCAACACCCTCTACCCCCACAAACTGTCAAGAAGAACAACCTGGCATGCGCCGAACGGAAAGACTCACAACCAGATCGACTTTGTCCTCACACCGCGGCGCTTCAAATCAAGCATTAATAAAGCAAAGACGAGGACATACCCTGGAGCTGATATAGGCAGCGACCACGACCTCGTGCTGCTCACAATGAAGATCAAATTGAAAAAGAAGTACCAAGCTGCGCAGCCACGCATCAAGTTTGACCTGGAAAAGCTAAAAGATCCAGAGATAGAAGAGGCATTCCAGGCACAGCTCGGGGGGCGGTTCGCGGCACTCAACTTCCTGGACAGCGACATCAACGACCTCACAAACAACTTTGGTGAGGCAGTCCGCGAAACAGCAGAGGAGGTACTGGGGCGACAGAGGAAGAAACACCAAGCATGGATCTCAAATGACATCCTTGACCTCTGCGACAACAGAAGATCACTGAAGAAGACGAAAAACTCCAGCCCTGAAGAAGCCGCACAGTATCGTAAAACCAACAACCTTGTAAAGAAGAAAATGATTGAAGCCAAAGAACAATGGATCAACAACCAGTGTGAGAACATCGAGAAAGGCATGAAAAAAGGAAACAGCAAACATGCCTTCACCACACTGAAAAACCTTACCAAGACGCAGCAAAACAGATCGTCAGTCATCGAGGATACCTCAGGCGAGCTGCTGACAGAAAGCTCCGCTGTTCTGAACAGATGGACGCAGTACTGCCAAGAACTATACAACTACCCAACACAGCCAGATGACAGTTTGTTTCAGGGGGACTCAACACCATTGAGGGAATCCTCACCGCTACCAGTGATGAGAGAAGAAGTGGAAGAAGCCATCCGCAGCCTACCAGCAGGGAAATCACCTGGAGCAGACAATATCCCAGCAGA
>JAPXFY010000030.1:27437412-27439912 GCA_030674185.1 Monoplex corrugatus
CATGGTCGTTATAGCGCTGGCCTGATGTTGACTTCAGAAATGTTAGGGCGTATGGGTACTTGTCATTTTGTGTTAAGCAGCATCTCCCTTTATTGACAGATTTACAAGAAGTTTTATTAGTTATGGTAACATGACTGGGCAATTTGAATCGGTACCATGAAATGTTTTTGTAGTATAAGTGGTTATTTGGGTTTTTAGGTGTTTTTTATTATTTCACAGTCAATACAATTGTCGTAACCCATTGCTGATTGCACTGGCTGAAAGCAGACACAACAGACAACTTACCCACTGGCAGACCCCAGGGTGGGGGATGACACATTCGCTACTGGAGCAACGCTTCCCACTGGCAGACTCCAGGGTGGGGGCGACAAATATGCTACTGGAGTAAGGACAAAGCGAGGAAAAAAGAAAGAAAAAGATGGAAACATGGAAATGTAACCGGAAAAAGCGACAAAAATATGAAAGGCTCTCAAAGAAATATTTCAAAATATGTACCTGGTACTGTGCCAGTACAAGAAAAAGGATATCAGCCTTTGAGAAATCAGCGCATTGCTTTGATTTACTGTGTTTACGAGAAACTAGAACGCACTAAGGAAAAAAAAAAAGACTTTGAAGACTTGGCAGTAATTCCGAAACATGATGGTAGAGGAGTAGTTATAATCAACAAAAAGAATCTAAAAGACAAAGTGTCCATATTAGACATATAACGATACTGTACTAATTCATGTAAACTGCCGGGCTTATGCCTCCAAACGCCAAATGAAAAACCGAAGAAATTTGTACTCATCAAAGCTTATGCACACCCAGGATCCTGTACTTTAAAAGCAACGCAAAACTTTAAACTGAAGATGAACTAGGAGACATTACTGTGGTATGTGGCGATCTCAGTGCAAGATCTACAATGTGGGATCAGAATGGTTCCAACGCCCAGGGACATGCTCTGGAAGTGCGACATCCAGTTCAGCCCACTCACAACAACGTCACCAACCCATATTAGTGCCAGACAAGGAGACACAGATGGCACCTTTGATATAGCACTCATCTGTCCTAAAGTAACACCACTAATGAGTGCAGACACAGACAGCACCTTTGATATAGCACTCATCTGTTCTAAAGTAACACCACTAATGAGTGCAGACACAGACAGCACCTTTGATATAGCACTCATCTGTTCTAAAGTAACACCACTAATGAGTGCAGACACAGACAGCACCTTTGATATAGCACTCATCTGTTCTAAAGTAACACCACTAATGAGTGCAGACACAGACAGCACCTTTGATATAGCACTCATCTGTCCTAAAGTAACACCACTAATGAGTGCAGACACAGACAGCACCTTTGATATAGCACTCATCTGTCCTAAAGTAACACCACTAATGAGTGCAGACACAGACGGCACCTTTGATATAGCACTCATCTGTCCTAAAGTAACACCACTAATGAGTGCAGAGACACTGAACACACAATGCAGCAACCATGTATCAGTGTTATTCAGCATAACGAAACACACACATCCCCAAGAAACTGTAACTTAACCAAGAAACCCATTTGAATATGACAGTATAGGATTGGATATCGTTTCTAAACTCAGAACTATGAAATCAAACTAGAAAATAGGAAACAATCAAACATCTAGAAAACACCCCCCTTGATGGAAGCATAACACAGACTGCCTGGAAAGAAAAACAAGCCACCGTACAACCTTTCTAAGAACAATGTTCCATGGAAAACGAAGAAAACGAACGAGACAGTCTTGAAAGAAGCAACCACAAAAAGAACTTTAATGAAGACGTTTCAGGGGAAAGAATTCAACATTTATAGGATATTTTATGAAGCAAGCGAAATTTGAGCACCTAATCACAAGAACGCTAGAGAGGATAAGAACATTGTGTGAAAATATTGGACAGTTTTGCAGAGTGGATGGGGATAGAAAGGGTAAGAGAAATATTTGCAGCAACAAAAGATGTATTCGTATGGAGGCCATGATTACCAGCACCACGCGGCAAGGCACACGAAGATGATGCTAAAGATGACGTATATTAATGCCTGAATTATGATGTGTGTATAATATGTGTTGTATATTGATGATTCTGCATCCATTACATTCTGTGTTTTATAAACCTCTTGTTATATTATTGCTGTTATTGTTATATCATCATCATCATCATCATCATCATCATCATCATCATCATCATCATCATCATCATCATCATCAATGGCTGATGATTCTTTCTATCAGTCAAAGAATCCATGTACAAGATACACACCACCATACTCAGTCTGATGGAGTTATCTAGTTCATAAATGTTTAAAATCATGACAGTGCGAGGGAGAACCTTCGCGAAGGATAACTTTCTACCTTCCACAGACGAACATGTACGTCCACGCAGCACATGTAGCGACCAGCAGATGAAATCAGACTTCAGTCTGAAATAAAAAGTAAGTACCAGTATCCGAAGCTTCAGTCTGAACCAACGTAAATTTGAACTGAAGTATC
>JAPXFY010000030.1:27442412-27452412 GCA_030674185.1 Monoplex corrugatus
GACAGTGACATGACAGTGACAATGACATTGATGTGGAAATGGCAATACAATGACAATGACAGTGACAACAATGATAATTTACAATGACAATGACAGTGACAATGACATTGATGGTGGAAATGGCAATAACAATGACAATGACAGTGACAATGGCAGTGTCATAGCAATGGCAATGACAATTGCAGTCAAATGACAATGAGCGTGACAGAAGATATTGACATCACAATGATAGTGATGATGGCAATGACAATAACAACAACAATGAAAGTGACAATGGCAGTGTCAATAGCAATGGCAATGACAATGGCAGTCACAATGATAATGAGAGTGACAGTGATATTGACAGTCACATGATAGTGATGATGGCAATGACAATGACAATAACAACAACAATGAAAGTGACAATGGCAGTGTCATAGCAATGACAATGACACGGCAGTCACAATGATAATGAGAATGACAATGACAAAGACAATTACAGTGACAGTAACAATGACAGTGACACTGAGAATGACAATGACTGTACAATGACAATGACAGTGATAATCTCATCAATAGTAGCAATGTCAGTGACAGTGACAGTGACAATGACAGTGACAATGAAATGACAATGCCATGACAACGACAACGACAACGACAATGACAGTGACAGTGACAGTGACAATGACAGTTGTTAATGACGATGACAATGACAGTGACAATGGCAATGACAGTGATATTCGGGATGATAAATGACAGTGACAACGACAATGAGAATGACAATAACAATGACAGTGACAGTGACAGTGACAGTGACATGACAGTGACAGTGACAGTGACAGTGACAATGACAATGACAGGGTCAATAACAATGACAATGACAATAATGCATTGTTAAATACAGTGTAAGAGGCATGATGCTCTGATGCTGCACCCAGACATAGACAATGAAAGCACTAATAACAATGATGATTTAATATCAACCAGCGGTTAAAGTAAAAAAATTAGAAGCCATTTATCAGACAGACCCTTTCTAATCTACACATCTGTCTAGAACTAAGACATGCTGACAAAAACATCCGAATATATTGAAATCAACATTTAAAAACATTCTACTATGCAAGGACTGCAGCATGACCTGTCGTACAGCTAGTCTCTGCTACACTACATATATCAACATGGGTATCAAATAATAAAATGGGTAACATTTAATTAAAACTGGGTAATCATATCATCATGTGCCCTCCGCATGGCGTTGGCGATCATGGCCCTCCATACGAATCTATCCCCTGTCGCTGCGAGTACATCTCCCACCCTCTCTGTCCTCAGCCACCCTGCAAGTCCGTCCAATATTTTCTCCCTGGGTCTACCCGGTGTTTTCTTTTCCCTTCAGCTTTCATGCTGTGACCTGGTGCTCTAATTTGTCTTTCCTCATAAAATATCCTATAAATGTTGCTTGTCTTTTCTTAATCTTCATATACACTTATGCTGAGTTATTTGTGTGTGTGTTTATGTGTGTGCGTATGCGTGCGTGCGTGTGTGTGTGTGTGTGTGTGTGTGTGTGTGTGATGTCTGGTATCATGGCAGGTGATTGTACATCCCTACCAATAGTTTTAATGTAACACGTATATGTTATTTCATGGCGGGGGATTCCACATCCCTATAGTTTAACCCTATAGTTTAACCCTTGGAATCCCTGTCCATCAGCATCCTGCATTGTCAACCACGCTAGCAAATAAAAAAAACTGAATCCTTTGATTCCTGCAGGGAGTTGGTAAATAGGGTGAGGGAGTTAAATGGTTAATTGTAACAGAAGTGTCTAATATCATGACAGGTCATTTGTCAGCCCTACCAACAAACGGAACAGGTTTGTCTGAAATAATGAACAGCGAGTATTCATTATCATCATCAAGAAATGTAACCAACATAGTGATGAATGTGTCCACTGAGACCACAAGAAATTTTCCATCATCACAAAACGTGGGGGATTTTTATTCCCTGCCCTTAGTTCAGCTGACAGAGCAGATGTGCAGGATCTACGTGCCCATTATCGTGGTCCTGGGTGTCTTTGGTAACGTGATGATCATTGTCATTCTACGTAGATTCCACGACAACCCTTCTGCTTTGGATCGTTATTTCCTCTGTCTGGCTGTGGCAGACCTCTCCTACATCATTCTGAATCCTCTCCATTCGTCAATCCCCGGTTTCAGCGTCCCTGACCTTCATGACGTCGCCTGTAAGGTCTGGAACGTCCTGAGAGAAACAACCGGCAGCTGTTCCAACTGGTTCGTGGTGGTGATGGTGACCCATAGAACCGCGTCTGTGGTGTGGCCACATCGGGTCAGCATGATGTGTACGCCAAAGACATCCTGGGCCGTCATCATCGGCATCGTCGTCTTTTTCACAGCCGTCAACTCTCATTATCTGTACGGGATGGAAATCACCAGCGTAGGCTGTTATCCCAAGAAGGAATACCTGGTTCTGGTGAACGGCGTTCTGGCCAAACTGAGCACGTGCCTCGTCTCTCTTCTGCCCTTCGCCTGTCTCCTGATCAGCAATACGGTGCTGGTGGTGAAGTTGAGAACCTCCGTGAAGGAAGCTGGCCAGAAGTTTGCTGCCACAGACAGACAGCATGGTGAGAGAGAGAGACAAGTGAACTCCATCACTCTGACCGCTCTTCTCGTGTCTGTCTTCTTCATCGTCTGTTCACTGCCTACTGCTGTTCAGACTATGGTGCACCTCGGTCTGTTGGTGAACACTCAGTTAAACAGGGAACAGCTGGGTCTACTGTACATGTTGGATACGTTGTTTCTGGGGCTTTGTCACCTGAACTACTCCATGAACTTCTACCTGTACTGTCTGACAGGGCAGAGGTTCAGAAAAGAGTTCCTGAAAATCATGGGTGGACTGGTTAGTTGTCTGCAAACACACACATAGACACGGACACACACACACGCGCACAGTTTCAGTTTCAGTTTCTCAAGATGACATCTTCGCGCTCGGAATGAATTCTATATGCATTAACGTCACAGGTGCCATGCGATGGAGACGATCCAGAATGATCACGGCACAAGCTTCAAGCTTGCACATAAACCCATGAGCTGGCCAGGTCCTGAGGTTCTACTTACTTAGTTCCATAACCCTAGGGTCGTAGGGGAGTGAGGTGTCAAAGCCTCAACTTTTCCCGGAGCCAGCAACACGAACGCTGCGCCTATCGCCTCTCCCCCTCTTCAAATTCATATTCACATTTTTTTTCACCAAGATTTCAGAAAGGCAAGAAAGCTAATCGGTCTTCAAGGGATGGGACCTGGGAAATCAACCGATCTCTCCAATGTTTTATACCAAGGCAGACAGGCGATACCCTGCTCTTCACGATTTTCAACTGCCGTGGGATCTTTAGCGTGCGCAGCCAGAAGGCACACGGGTCCGACAAAAAATGTTCAGAGTTCAAATACTACAGTTGATGTGGCCCACTTTCAGAAAATCTTCGTAGGTCTGTAATTATTTTCACCTGTCGTTATGACTACGCTATCAAAATGTCACACAGATCCAGACAGCGAGTGGCTTGGTGATCACGGCAGCGGTATGATAAATTGCAATACGACAACAAATATACATCTTTTGAAAGATCGGAAGTCATCAAGCATTTAAACCTTTGACTCCTGCACCCTGTCCGCCAGCATTCTGCATTGTCAACCATACTAGCAAAGCAAAAACTTAACCCTTTGACCCCCTCACTCTATCCACCAATTTTTTGCATTTAACCCTTTGACTCCCTCGCCCTATCGACGAGCTCTTGCTGGTGGCTTGTGAGTAGGTGAGAGAGTTTTGCTGTTGATGGATAAGGTGAGGGAGTCAAGGGGTCAAAATCAACACATTCATGAGTAAGATCTGGATCATCATATCATGATCGTCCTACTTTGAAAAGAAAGAGTAAGTAGAGGAATCGGCCAAAAAGTTAATCATAAAACAAAAACAAGAATCATCATCAATCAGACAAATGTTACTACTGTATCAAAACTAACAATGTGCAGACTCGTGCGGTGTGGTACAGAAAGTTTCAGGGATTTTCTTAGATGAGAAATCCAAGACATTTCCAGACAAGATAAAGGACAATGGGACTGGGATTGTAGGTGATCGTGATGGGCACAGTCTTCAGGATACATGTATCAAACAAGAAAAAGGTTATGTCAGTGTGCACATGTGTGTATACGTATATGTATATGTATATGTATATGTTTATGTATGTATGTATGTTTGTATGTATGTATGTATGTATGTGTGTGTGTGTGTGTGTGTGTGTGTGTGTATGTATGTGTGTGTGTGTGTGTGTGTGTGTGTGTGTGTTTGTGGATGTTATATGTGTGTGTGTGCCTGTAAGATTTATCGTGTGGTAGTGGTAATGGAGACACGTTTATGCTCTCTCTCTCTCTTCTCTCTCTCTCTCTCTTCTCTCTCTCTCTTCTCTCTCTCTCTCATTTCTCGCTCTGTCTCTCTTCTCTCTCTCTCTTCTCTTCTTTCTTTCTCTCTTCTTATCTCTCCCTCATTTCTCTCTCTCTCTCTCTCTCTCTCTCTCTCTCTCTCTCTCTCTCTCTCTCTCTTGTAACTTATGATGACAGGGTGTAGCTTACATTGCGCTATCTCTGTTGTTTAATTCAACGTCGTGTTTATTTCTCGTTGAGAAAGTTGTACATTAATGTGTATACTGCCTGACATAGTCACTGCTTAGTCTTTAGTTGCTCTGTCTGTCAACACAACCGTGATATATGATGCCACAGTGAGCTGGGACCAACAAAAGAATGCACTTTCATGTTATTTATAACTAAACAGTAATGAAACATTACATCTTAAATACTGAATCGGTCTTTTCTTTACATTCGTACCTTTTCAGGGCCTGTCTTGTACGGTTCGAATCTCCACATAATGAAACGCCACACAATGTTATTGGAAGATCCACTTTATAATTACGTGCCATTAGTTTCAGTTTCAGTTTCAGTTTCTCAAGATGACGTCTCCGCGCTCTGCACGAAATCCATATGCACTAATGTTACAGGTGCCACGTGTATGGTGATCGTGGCACAATCCTTAAGCCTGCACATAAACCCATGAACTGGCCAGGTCCTGAGGCCCTACCTAGACTATGTTTTACCTGGTATATACTTTATCCTGGTATTTTATCGACCTACCACTGGAATAATCTTGGTTACATGTAAATGCCATGTGTATGTGTGCATCTTACCATCAAAAAAGGAACATATACACAAAGTAAATAAATAAGTAATTAAAGATCTGACTCACAACATAACTAGCTATTCTGTATAAATGCCCAATTGCTCAACCATCTATCAACCAGGTGAAGCCAATTTTTTCTTAATCATGGATAGGTAAGCGAGAAAGTAAGTAGGTCTGTATGTAAGCAAGCAAGTAAGTAAGAAGGCAAATAAGCAAGCAAATGAGTGAGTGAGTGAGTAAGTGAATAAGAAGTAAGTAAGTAGGTGAATAAATAATACGAAAAAGGAGTACGTAGATAAATAAACAGGTAAGAGATAAAAATAACAAATAACAGTAAATACATGCATATATCCACATGCCTGCACACAGACATATAGACATACATTCATACATACACATCCATATCGACATAACATGTTGACTGACTACAATAGCTACAACAACAGCAATAACAACAACAACATAGAATGGCAATTACATTTACAGGACATTTTATGAGGCAAGACAAATTAGAGCACCTGGTCACAACAGGAATACTGGGGAGGAAAAGAGCACCAGGTAGACCCAGGGAAAAACATTGGACGGACTTGCAGAGCGGCTGAGGACAGAAAGGGTGAGAGATGTACTTGCAGCAACGAGGGATAATAAATTCGTATGGAAGCCCATGATCGCTAATGACACGCGGCAGTGCACGTGATGATGAGGAGGATGGCAAATGATATTGAATGAATTTTGAAAACTCTTTCCTAAAGAATAAGCCTTTTCTGTTTTAAATGGCGGAATTACAAAGCCAACTCTGTCTGCACTGTTATCTAAAACAGAGCCATCAGTCAACATTTGCAAGTGATACAGACACGTTTCATTTAGATACGATACGACATAAACTACTAAAAGGTAATGTCATTGTCAGTAGAACGGATATCAAAATATGCACTGGATCATACCCCAAGGACGATGGGGTTAGTGGACTACATATGCCATTTTAGGTGGAACTTTTCTGATTATATGTTAGATATTTCAATGGGCTTGTAAGGGGACTACATATGTCATTTTATGTGGAACTTTTCTGATTATATGTTAGATATTTCAATGGGCTTGTAAGGGGACTACATATGTCATTTTAGGTGGAACTTTTCTGATTATATGTTAGATATTTCAATGGGCTTGTAAGGGGACTACTTATGTCATTTTATGTGGAACTTTTCTGATTATATGTTAGATATTTCAATGGGCTTGTAAGGGGACTACATATGTCATTTTAGGTGGAACTTTTCTGATTATATGTTAGATATTTCAATGGGCTTGTAAGGGGACTACATATGTCATTTTAGGTGGAACTTTTCTGATTATATGTTAGATATTTCAATGGGCTTGTAAGGGGACTACATATGTCATTTTATGTGGAACTTTCTGATTATATGTTAGATATTTCAATGGGCTTGTAAGGGGACTACATATGTCATTTTAGGTGGAACTTTTCTGATTATATGTTAGATATTTCAATGGGCTTGTAAGGGGACTACATATGTCATTTTAGGTGGAACTTTTCTGATAACATGCTAGATATATTAATGAGCTGATTAGGGGACTACATATATCATTTTAGGTGGAACTTTTCTAACAATATGCCAGATACTTTAATGAACTTGTTAGTGGGCTACATGTCATTTTAAGTGGAACTTTTCTGATAGTATGCTAGATATTTTAATGAGCTTGTAGGGGACTACATGTCAATTTAGGTGAAACGTTTACGGATAATATTCTAGATATTATAAAGAGCTTGTTAGTGGACTACATGTCATTTTAGGTGAAACTTTTTCTGATATCATGCTAGATAGTTTATGAATTGTTAGTGGACTACATACCATTTTAGGTGAATTTTTTTCTGAAAACAGAGTTGGTATATTAAAGAGCTTCTTACTGGAGTATACATGTACGTGTCATTTTAGTTGAAACTTTTTCTGATAATACTCGTTTATGTGAGTTGTGTGTGTGCTTTGTATTCGTCATTATTGTTTCGTGTCCTTTGTGTGCATTGCTGTTGTTTATTGTGCATTGTTTAAGTTGTTGTTATTGACCCTGCTCTGTGTCAGTTCTAATTGTTTCTTGTGCTTTGTGTCAGTTGTTATTGTTTATTGTGCATTGTTTAAGTTGTTATTGTTTCTTGTGCTTTGAGTCAGTTGTTATTGTTTATTGTGTCTTTGTGTCAGTTGTTATTGTTTATTGTGCTTTGTGTCAGTTGTTATTGTTTATTGTGTTTTGTTGTCAGTTTTATTGTTTACTTGTGCTTTGTGTCAGTTGTTATTGTTTATTGTGATTTGTGTCAGTTGTTATTGTTTATTGTGCTTTGTGTCAGTTGTTATTGTTTATTGTGCTTTGTGTCAGTTGTTATTGTTTATTGTGTTTTGTGTCAGTTAGTTATTGTTTATTGTGCTTTGTGTCAGTTGTTATTGTTTATTGTGCTTTGTGTCAGTTGTTATTGTTTATTGTGCTTTGTGTCAGTTGTTATTGTTTATTGTGCTTTGTGTCAGTTGTTATTGTTTTCATTGTGCTTTGTGTCAGTTGTTATTGTTTCTTGTGATTTGTGTCAGTTATTATTGTTTCTTGTGATTTGTGTCAGTTGTTATTGTTTCTTGTGATTTGTGTCAGTTGTTATTTTTCTTGTGTTTTGTGTCAGTTGTTATTGTTTCTTGTGATTTGTGTCAGTTGTTATTGTTTCTTGTGATTTTGTGTCAGTTGTTATTGTTTCTTGTGATTTGTGTCAGTTGTTATTGTTTCTTGTGATTTGTTTTGTCAGTTGTTATTGTTTCTTGTGTTTTGTGTCAGTTGTTATTGTTTCTTGTGATTTGTGTCAGTTGTTATTGTTTCTTGTTGATTTGTGTCAGTTGTTATTGTTTCTTGTGATTTGTGTCAGTTGTTATTGTTTCTTGTGATTTGTGTCAGTTGTTATTGTTTCTTGTGTTTTGTGTCAGTTGTTATTGTTTCTTGTGATTTGTGTCAGTTGTTATTGTTTCTTGTGATTTGTGTCAGTTGTTATTGTTTCTTGTGATTTGTGTCAGTTGTTATTGTTTCTTGTGATTTGTGTCAGTTGTTATTGTTTCTTGTGTTTTGTGTCAGTTGTTATTGTTTCTTGTGATTTGTGTCAGTTGTTGTTTCTTGTGATTTGTGTCAGTTGTTATTGTTTCTTGTGTTTTGTGTCAGTTTGTTATTGTTTTCTTGTGATTTGTGTCAGTTGTTATTGTTTCTTTGTGATTTGTGTCAGTTGTTATTGTTTCTTGTGATTTGTGTCAGTTGTTATTGTTTCTTGTGTTTTTGTGTCAGTTGTTATATTGTTTCTTGTGATTTGTGTCAGTTGTTTATTGTTTCTTGTGATTTGTGTCAGTTATTGTTTCTTGTGATTTGTGTCAGTTATTGTTTCTTGTGATTTGTGTCATTTTTATAGTTTCTTGTGATTTGTGTCAGTTGTTATTGTTTCTTGTGTTTTGTGTCAGTTGTTATTGTTTCTTGTGATTTGTGTCAGTTTTATAGTGTATTTTTGTTTGTTTTGGTTGTGTCAGTTATTGTTTCTTGTGATTTGTGTCAGTTATTATAGTTTCTTGTGATTTGTGTCAGTTGTTATTGTTTATTGTGTTTTGTGTCAGTTGTTATTGTTTCATTGTGATTTGTGTCAGTTGTTATTGTTTCTTGTGATTTTGTGTCAGTTATAGTTTCTTGTGATTTGTGTCAGTTATATTGTTTCTTGTGATTTGTGTCAGTTATTGTTTCTTGTGTTGTGATTTTGTTGTCTGTATTTGTTCTTATTGTTTCTGTGTTTGTCAGTTATTGTTTCTTGTGATTTGTGTCAGTTATAGTTTATTGTGATTTGTGTCAGTTATTATAGTTTCTTGTGATTTGTGTCAGTTATTGTTTCTGTAGTATTTTGTGTGTCAGTTATTGTTTCTTGTGATTGTGTGTCAGTTTATTATAGTTTCTTGTGATTTGTGTCAGTTATTGTTTATTGTGATTTGTGTCAGTTATTGTTTCTTGTGATTTGTGTCAGTTATTGTTTTTATTTGTGCAGTTTGTTTGTGTTTGTGCAGTTATTAGTTTCTTGTGATTTGTGTCATTTGTTCATTGTGATTTGTGTGTTTATTGTTGTGATTTGTGTTCAGTTATTGTTTATTGTGATTTGTGTCAGTTATTGTTTATTGTGATTTGTGTCATGTTATTGTATTTCTTGTGATTTGTGTCAGTTATGTTTTATTGTGATTTGTGTCAGTTATAGTTTCTTGTGATTTGTGTCAGTTATAGTTTCTTGTGATTTGTGTCAGTTATTGTTTATTGTGATTTGTGTCAGTTATTGTTTATTGTGATTTGTGTCAGTTATTGTTTCTTGTGATTTGTGTCAGTTATTGTTTATTGTGATTTGTGTCAGTTATAGTTTATTGTGATTTGTGTCAGTTATTATAGTTTCTTGTGATTTGTGTCAGTTATTGTTTCTTGTGATTTGTGTCAGTTATAGTTTATTGTGATTTGTGTCAGTTATTATAGTTTCTTGTGATTTGTGTCAGTTATAGTTTATTGTGATTTGTGTCAGTTATAGTTTATTGTGATTTGTGTCAGTTATGATAGTTTGTTGTGATTTGTGTCAGTTATGATAGTTTCTTGTGATTTGTGTCAGTTATGATAGTTTCTTTGTGCTTGGTATAGTTGTTATTGTTTCTTGATTTGTGTCAGTTATTGTTTATTGTGCTTTGTGTTGGTGATTGTTTCTTGTGCTTTGGGTCAATTGTTACTGTTTCTTGTTCTT
>JAPXFY010000030.1:27469912-27474912 GCA_030674185.1 Monoplex corrugatus
GAGAGTATCTTTGTCTCACTTGTTGGCAAGACCCCAAACCACTGCAGTCTTTATCAGACAGGAGTTGTCCCGCTTGACATCTTTCTCAGCAGTGGTGATTAGAGTTATCTTTTCTTGTCGGCAGCCATGGAGGGGATGAAAAGTTGTACACATGTCTTCATGATAAGTGCTAGTGTGTGTGTGTGGGTGCGTGTTTGTGTGTGTTGTGTGTGTGTGTGTGTGTGTGTGTGTGTGTGTGTGTGTGTGTGTGTATGTGTGTGTGTGTGTGTGTGTGTGTGTGCGTGTGCATGTGTGTGTTTGTGTGTGTGCGTGCGTGTGTGTGTATATATATATATATGTGTGTATATGTTTATGTATGTGTGTGTGTTTTGGTGTGTGTGTGCGTGTGTATGTGTGTGTTTTGTGTGTGTGCGTGCGTGTGTGTGTATATATATATATGTGTGTGTATGTTTATGTATGTGTGTGTGTGTGTTTGTGCATGTGACGATTGTGGCAGTGACAACGGATACAGTTGATGGATTGGATGTTCAACTGTCGCTGACTGTAAAGTCCTGTCTGCACATTATCTCCATGGATGTGTAAGTGTTGAGTTAAACCTTTGACTTCCCTCCCTTATCTGCCAACATCTCGAATTGCCAGCATAACAGGAAAGCAAAAACTTAACCCTTTCGTTTCCTCACTCTATCCACCAACTTTCTGCAGGAAGCTGGTGGACAGCTGGGTTTAAGCGTCACTACAAACACAGCTTTTAGTCAAAGCTGTCTGGCTCTCTTGTAATGGAGACAAGTACTCAATATCTTATGTTCACCTATCTCTCCTACCGAAGGACTGTACCTCAGCTGACGGGGATCAGTCCAGGTCATCTTGGCGCGCAGGATGTGGCAAAGGTATCACTTATCTCATGTCCGAAGTTCAGTCTTTGACCGTAGCATACAGGTTGACCTGTCCGCTGCCCATCTTATCATTCGCTATGTACAATTATGCCCCTTGCCGTTCCCCAGATACGCACCATTTGTATAGGTCATGAGAAAAACTATCATACAAAAAAATGAAAACAGAGAGCTTTATGAAATTTGGCGTTATATGTTAAAAGATTGATGTAAGGCATACTGAAATTTAAATTGTCTGACCCTCATGGTTGTAGAGTAATGGTACAAGTAAAATTAGAGAAATGCTCAGGTGAAAAATGTCTTAGAAAATACAGTCAGGTCAATACATCAGTTGTTACAGTCATATTTTGAATGAAATTTCATAAATCCAACATGCACACACTCCAAGTGCACTGGAGGAAGAGATCGTCTTGAAAAGCGCTGAGATGTTGCGTATTGTTCAGCCATTTGCTTTTCCGTCGTCTGCTTCGTGGGTCGTGAACTTTGCACTGTCTTCACACCAGCTACAGAGTACAGTGAGCTAATGGCCTGAAACGAGGCCAACAATGACCGAAGAATCTATTTCTGACCATTAGTTTCGGTGGAAATACTGAAAGCCCCGCAAAATTGTCTGACGCTTGTACGCAAGCTTTGTTGAGACATGATCGGGAAATCCCGACGTTCGTAGGGAGAGAGTATTTATAAATTAAAACTCCAATCATTCTGACGATGTCAACTTTGGACACATCCCAGCTTTGTGAACCCCCCCTCCCACCCCCACTCCTCTCCATTTTCAAGACCTTGCCAACATACAGAGTTTTAGTGCATTGAGGACTGTCAGATTACATGCTCGCAGATATGAGTGGAGCGCAAATGGAATTGACCGACCGCGTTGAGTCTTTTTTGAACTAACTCCAAACTGCCAAGTCTCTGTCCTTCCTCTTCCCCCCATTTGCTGTGGGCCAAATGATTTTTTCACAGTCTCGTTGATACACCGGGGGATGAAGAACAAGTCGGGCGCAAAGTAGATCAATAGACAAGACCGTCATTACTTGGATGAGCAAGGGCTCTTAGTTATTCTGTTGAGAGTGTGGTCGGGCACAAATAAAGCCCAAGAAGGAGAACAAAAAGAAGGAGAAGGAGAAGAAGGGGAAGAAGAAGAAGACGAAGAAGAAGAAGAAGAAAAGAAGAGGGAAAAGGAGGAAGAGGAGGAAGAGGACGATGAAGAAGAAGAAGAGGATGAAGAGGAGGAGGAAGAAGATTAAGAGGGAAAATGACGAAGAGGAGGAAGAGGAGGAAGAGGAGGAGGAAGAGAAGAAGAACAGAAAAAAGAAGGATAACGAGAAGAAGAAGAAGAAAAGAAGAAGACGAGAAGAAGAAGACGAGGAGGAGGAGGAGGAGGAGGAGGAGGAGAGGAGGAGGAGGAGGAGGAAAAAGACAAAGAAGAAAAAGAGGAAGAAAAATTACAGTCACTCAGATGAATATCAGCAATGACAGATCAATAAACAGATAAATGAATGAATACATAGGTAAACAAATAAGTAAATAAATAGATAAATGAATGAATACATAGGTAAACAAATAAGTAAATAAATAGATAAATGAACGAATACATAGGTAAACAAATAAGTAAATAAATAGATAAATGAATGAATACATAGGTAAACAAATAAGTAAATAAATAGATAAATGAATGAATACATAGGTAAACAAATAAGTAAATAAATAAATAGATAAATGAATGAATACATAGGTAAACAAATAAGTAAATAAGAAAGAAAGGAAGACAAACACAAAGACCAGAAAGAACGACAGACAGAAAGAAATAAAGACATAGATAATTAATAGATGGGTCTATGTGTGTGTGTGTGAGTGTGTGTGTAGTGTGTGTGTGTGTGTGTGTGTGGTGTGTGTTGTGTGGTGTATGTGGTGTGTGTGTATGTGTGTGTGTTGTATGTGTGTGTGTGTGTGTATGTGTGTTGTATGTGTGTGTGTGTGTGTGTGTAGTGTGTCTGTGTGTATGTGTCTGTATGTATGTGTCGTGTGTGTATGTGTGTATGTGTGTGTATGTGTGTGTATGTGTGTGTGTGTGTGTGTATGTGTGTGTATGTTGTGTGTGTGGTGTGCATTCGTGTGTGTGTGTGTGTGTTTACGTGTGTGTATGTGTGTGTGTATGTGTGTGTGTGTGTGTATGTGTGTGTATGTGTGTGTGTGTGTGTATGTGTGTGTGTGTGTATGTGTGTGTGTGTGTATGTGTGTACCTGAGTTCGTGTGCATTTAGGTATGTAGGTAGGTATGTGTGGGTGTCCGTGTCTGTCTATAACAAAAAACATAAGCAACGTGTCTCACCTGTTTATGTGTAAACTTATGCAAAGTTGTCCAACTTGTCAGAAATCAAAGAAAAAGAAAAGAAAAGAAAAAAAAAGAATGAAAGAAAAAAAAAAAAGAAAGAAAGAAAGAAAGAAAGAAAGAAAGAAAGACAAGGCAATCGTTTGAAAGTTATGGTCAAGATGACACGGTCAAAAAAAAGATATGACTACCACTTTCACAGAAACTTGTTAGGATGTTAGAATTCTATTTTCTCTGACTATCATTATGGTGCTGTATTCACTGTCCCTGCCAGTGACCTTGTAGCCCAGTTTTGTTGTTGTTCATGAAGACAGTAGAGCTGTTGGTGTAAGACGCATACACATCAGATCAAGTTTTGTTACTTGAAATTTCAGAATCGTTGGTTCACAGTCCTCTGAATGCATAGCTGAATGTTTATGAAGTTTGAATTTTAGTGTTAATTTTCCCTTTACATAACTGATGTAAGCGTTAAGATAGTTCCATGTTTCTACTCATCCATGTCTCTTTTCTTAAGACCTTTCCTCTTCCTCGTACAAACTTTCCGTCTCTTACGCTGTCTGCCCTCTACCCCCAACCCAACCTGCCCCACTCTCACCCCCCCATGCTTACATCACTCCAAGTGAAATGATCTTAAACCAAAACACGAACACAACGAGAGACATAGTGATGATGGAACTCTGCAGGATCCAGTGTATCGGTCAGAATACATGCTGCTTACGAAATAGATCAGGTGCCTAGCACTGGTTTGCTGATTTCTGTTTTCTTTGTCTGTTTTTTTCTTGTCTGTCTGTCTGTCTGTCTTTTAATTTTCTTGTAATTTTCTTCCTTTCTTTCTGCTTTTCTTTCTTTCCCTCTTTTCATCTGTCTGTTTGTCTGTCTGTCTTTCTGTCTGTCTTTTAATTTTCGTGTGATTTTCTTGCTTTTTTGTGTTTTTCTGTCTTTCCGTTTGTCTGTCTGTCTGTCTGTCTGTATTTCTTCTTTTTTTTTTACTTTCTTTCTCTCTGCCTTTTTCTTTCTTCCTTTCTTTTCTTTCTTTCTTTCTTTCCATCCATCTTTCTGACTTTCTGTTTGTTTGTTTTTTCTTTTTCTTTCTTTTTTTTTTTTTTTCTTCTTTTCTTCTTTCTGTCTGTCTTTTTTTTTTCTTCTGTTTTCCCTTCTTTCTGTCTCTCTTTTTTTTCTTTTTTTTTTCTTTTTTTTCTTTTCTGTCTGTCTTCTTTTTCTTCTTTCTGTCTGTTTTTTTTCCTTCTTTCTGTTCTTTCCTTTTTCTTTCTTTCTTTCTTCTCTTTCTGTCTCTCTTTCTTCTGTCTTCTGTCCGTCTTTCTTTCTGTCTGTTGTTTCTTTTTTTCTTTCCTGTTTTTCTCTCTCTTTTCTTCTCTCTGTTTGTTTTCTTTTTGTTTTTTTTCTTTTTCTTGTTTCTTGTCTGTCTTTTTCTGTCTTTCTGTTTTTGTCTTTGCTGTTTTTCTTTGTCTGTTGTTTTGCATTTTTGCTTCTTTTTTCCTGTTTTTGTTTGCTACTTTGTTGCTTCGCGTCTGTTTGTTGTTGTTTTTTTTTTTCTTTTTTGCTTTGTTTACCCCTTTTTTGTCTGTGTTTGTTCGCTTTAAAATTGTTTGCTTTTTTTTTTTTCTTGTTTTTTTTTAGCTTTTTTCTTTGGCGGTTTCAGGTTGTTTGCTCTTTGTTTTGTTGTTTGTTTGTTTGTTTGGTTTTTGGTAATTTTTGTGTTCCTTCGTTTTCGTTTTTTCTTGCTAGGATTGTAACCTGCTAATCATGTTTAAATGTTTGCCT
>JAPXFY010000030.1:27479912-27487412 GCA_030674185.1 Monoplex corrugatus
GGGTGAGGGTGTAGGTGATTGTTTTGTGTGAAGATCAAACGTTTTGGTGATTGTATTACATGGAAGCTAGAGGACTGAAGACAGGATAGTGCTGAACTGACAGCTGGCTACAAGGTAAGCCGTCTTTGTCCTTATCAAATCTTTTCGGACTGTCGCTGCTTCTTTGTTCCTTTTTCTGTTACTTTTTTAAAATTTTTTTTCTGTTGCTTAATTTTTGTTTTGTAGATGATGTTTCTGTTACTTAGTGTTGATTTTTCAAATGAATTTGTCTGTCACTTGTGTTTATTTTTTAAATGAATTTTGTGTACTTAATAATCATTTTCAAATAACTTTTTTGTTACTTACTGTTTATTTTATAAAATGAATGTTTCTGTTACTTGGTACTTATTTTTAATGAATTTTTTGTTACTTAGTGTTTATTTTTCAAATGAAATTTTCTGTTACTTAGTGTTTATTTTTTAAAATTATTTTTCTGTTGCTTAATTTTTTTTTTGTAGATGAATGTTTCTGTTACTTAGTGCTTATTTTTTAAAATATTTTTTCTGTTTATTTCAATCGTTCATCCTGTCATTCATCTGTTTGTATTGATTTCAGTTGTGTAATTTTCATGTTTTTGTCGGTTTCTTTTTTTTCATTTTTATATGTATCCAATTTCTTTTAATCTCCCATTTTGTTCAGAAAGCGATATTATTTGGACTTTTTTGGTTTATCTTTACAGAGACAGTTTTTTTTCCATGTTGAAACGTACGGATATGTGCGTGGTAAGTGTGTGTGTGTGTATGTGTGTGTGTGTGTGTGTGTGTATGTGTGTGTGTGTGTGTGCGTGGGTGTGTGTGTGAGTGTGTGTGAGTGTGTGTATGTGTGTGTGTGTTTGCGTGTGTGTGTGCGGCGCGCGCGCGCGCGCGGTGTGTGTGTGTGCGTGCGTGCGTGCATGTGTATATGTGTGCGTGCGTGCGTGTGTGTATGTATGTATGTGTGCGCGCGCGCAGGTCCGTGCATGCATGCTTTTTAATTTGTTGTATAACATTTCAGTTTAAATGTGAAATATCTGTTGTTGTTAAGGGTTTTATTTATTTTGCAAAATCTGATTCCATGCTTGCATTTCGCCAAGTTTAACCCTTCGACTCCCGCAGCCTGGCCACCAGCATCCTGCATTATCAACAATGCTAGCAAAGCAACAACTTAACCCCTTGATTCCCTCATCCTATCAACCAGCTTCATAAACTTAACCCTTTGATTCCTGCAGGCAGCTGGTGGATAGGGTGAGTGAATCAAAGGGTTAACTTTTTGCTGTTGGTGGATATGGCGCGGGAGTCAAAGGGTTAAACACGTTTCACCAGTTTACTCTACGATCTGTTTGTTTGTGATTATTGAGATAGCTGATTTGGCAGCGATTGGCTGCTGCTGTTGTCTCTCTCTCTCTCTCTGCTTGCGTGTGTGTTGTGTGTGTATGTACGTATGTGTGTGTATGTATGTATCTGTGTGTATGTATGTATGTATGTATGTATGTATGTATGTATGTATGTATGTATGTATGTATGTATGTATGTATGTGTGTGTGTGTGTGTGTGTTAAGTGTGTGTGTATGTGTGTGTATGTATGTATGTATGTATGTATGTGTGTGTGTGTGTGTGTGTGTGTGTGTGAAGTGTGTGTGTGTGTATGTATGTATATGTGTGTATGTATGTGTGTGTGTGTGTTAAGTGTGTGTGTGTGTGTGTGTGTGTGTGTGTGTGTTTTGTGCGTGTGTGTGTGTCTCTCTCTAGCTCTTTCTGTGTCTCTGTGTCTGTCTTTTCTCTCTGTTTCTCTCTCTCTCTCCGTCTCTCTCTCCGTCTCTCTCTCTCTCTCCGTCTCTCTCTCTCTCCGTCTCTCTCATTCTCTCTCCGTCTCTCTCTCTCTCTTTCCAGTTCTCTGTTTCTGTCTTCCTCTCTTCTCACCTCTCTCTATCTTCTGTCTCTCCCTACTCTCTCTCTCTGTGTCTGTCTCTCTCTCTTTCTTTCTCTCTCAGTCTCTCTCTCCTTTTTCTGCCTCTGTCCCTGTCTCTCTCTCTTTCTATGTACACTCTATTTCTTTCTCAGTCTCACTCTATCAACCATTTTCTCTCTCTCTTTCACTCTGTCTCTCTGTGTCTGTTTATGTTTCTGTTTCTGTATATATATCTCTCTCTCTCTTCCCCCCTCTCTCTCTTTCTCTCTCTCGTTCCCCCCTCTCTCTCTCGCTCCCTCTTTCTCTCTCTCTCACTCTCTTTTCCACTCTTTCTCCATCTCTGCTCCCCCCCCTCTTTCTTTCTCCTCATCTCTCTCTCTCTCTCTCTCTCTTTCACACACACTCCTCTCTCTCCCTCTCTCTTTCTCCATTTCCTTTCTCTCTCTCCTTCCTTCTCTTTCTTTTCCTCTCTCCCTCCCTCCTTCACTCTCTCTCCCCCCTCACTCTTTCTTTCTCTGTTCTTCCTCCCTCTCCGTCTTTCCTTCTCTCACTCTTCTTTTTGTCTTTTTCTCTTTCTCCGCCTCTCTCTCTCTCCTTTATTCTTTCCATTTCTCTGTCTCTGTCTGTCTGTCTGTCTTTCTTTCTTACTTTCTCTCCATTCTTTCTCTGTCCCTCTCTCTTTCTCCCTCTGTTTATCTCTCCTTCTTCCTTTCTCTCTCTGTGTCTCTGTCGCTCTCTCTCACTCTGTCACTTTCTCTCCCCCTACCTCCCTTTCTCTGTCTCCTCTTCCCCTTCCTCTGTCTGTCTGTCTGTCTGTCTGTCTTTCTCTCTGTCTTTGACTTTCTCCTGTACAGTTGTAGGTCTGTAATTGTTGTATGCGTTCATATCACGCTATGATTGCAGTAAATTTTGATGTCTTTGTGCTTGTTGAAACTTTGTTTCCCGTTATGTGATACTTTTGTGATACATTATGCTCGAGTGTATGGGTTTCACCGTTGCCTTTGTGCCCTTTTGGTGAAGGAGGGTGGTAGGCGTCGTAATTTTGGATTACGTTTCTTTTCTGACAAACACAAAGATAATAACAATACCATCAATGGCAAAAGTAATTTGGTTCACAAAGAGAAGATTTTACAAATGACATACACGTAGGTGAACAAAATCAACCGTTTATGCATAATATCTACACGCCAGACACACGCTTAGACACACACAGAGGGAGACACACAGACAAACACACAGACACACACAGACACAGACACAGACACACACACACACACACCACACACACACACACACACACACACACACACACACACACACACACACTATATATATATATATATATATATTGTATGTGTGTGTGTACATGTGTGTGTTTGTGTGTGAATGAGTGTATGTCTTGGTAAGTGTATGCGTGGATGTGTTCGTGTGTGTCTATACGTACGTGTTTGTGTGTGTGGATGTATAACAGGCGTGCATTCCGTGTATATTTGTATGTCTACGTAGGTGGATGCCTGTGTATACATATGCATGTGTGTTAATGTTGAATGTATCTCTCTCTTTCTCTTTGTCTCTCTGTCTGTCTCTGTCTGTCTGCCTCTTTGCCTCTGTATCTGTCTCTCTCACTCTCTCTCACTCTCTGTTTGTCTGTCTGTCTGTCTCTCTCTTTGTCTGTTTGTCTGTCTATATGTCTGTCTGTCTCTTTCTCGCTCTGTATGTATGTATGTATGTATGTATGTATGTATGTATGTATGTATGTATGTATGTATGTATGTATGTATGTATGTATCTCTCTATCTATCTCTCTGTCTGTCTCTCTCTATCTCTCTCTCTTCTCTCTCATGTCTATCTATCTATCTATCTATCTATCTTTCCCTCCCCCCCTGTCTGTTATTATCTGTTATCATTTCTCCTCCACAAGTCTCAGGGGTGGGGTAAGGTGAGGGTACCCTTCCGTTAGCTCATGACCCAAAGACATACATGTACACTGTGAATGGAGGGTGGTTAGGGCTGTTGTATATGTAGACACTTATCCCCCCTGATGGCTTCTTTCTGTTATTTACACAGTAGTTTTATGCGTGGTGTGGTCAATGGTACCCTGTAACAATCTGATAAAAACACCATCAGTCCATCCTTGTCTGCTTATCCGTACAGGCCAGCCTGGTTTATTTCTCAGCTAACCCCCATGTCTGAAGCACAGATATCTTAGATGTCTGTGGTCTGAAGGCCATCCACCATCTGCTTTCCGTCCGACTGTGGTCAGCTAAGGGGTGGGTGGGTGTAACAGTTCATCCACTACACTATCAAAGTGGAGGTTACCCATTAGCTCAGCTGTTAGAGCGTTACACTCATTACTCGGGGGTTGTGGGTTCAGTCCTTAGCTGACCACTATTCAAAGATAAAATACACAGATACACATGTCATTTACATGTAACCAAGATTATTCCAGCGGTCATCATCATCATCATCATCATCAGGTGCCCTACCGCATGGCATTGGCGACATGGACTTTCAACCATCTCTATCTCTCGTTGCCTCCCCCACCCTCCTCATTCCCAGCCACTCTGCAAGTCCGTCCAGCATTCTCTCCCTGGGTCTACCTGGTGCTCTCTTTCCCTCCAGCTTCCCCGTTGTGACCAGGTGCTCCAAATCCCCCTTCCTCATAAAATGGCCTATAAATGTTGCTTGTCTTTTCCTAATCTTCCTTATGAGTGATCTACTTGTGTCTGCCTCCATCAAGACTGTCTCGTTTGTTTTCTTTGCTGTCCATGGAACTCTCAACATTCCTACGAGAAACCACATCTCGGCTGCCTCGATCCTGCTCTGGCTTTGCTTGTTGACTGTCCACGCCTCGCATCCGTACAACAGTATTGGTTCTATATAACATTCAAGGACTCCCTTTCTGATGTCAATTGATAGGCATTTGTTGGTAAGAATGCTTGTCATCTTCTTGAGTGCTCTTTTGGCTTGGCCGATTCTGCCAGCTATTTCCGATGTGCATCTTCCGTCTGATGACCGTTCCCAGGTATTTGAACTTATTAACTTGTGTCAAGGTTGTGCCATTTGCTGTTATTTTGCATGAGGGGATTTCATGTTTTTTACTGATCACCATGACTTCAGTTTTCCTGCTGTTTAGTTCCAACCCGTTAACCTTTGCTTTCTATTTCTAGTATATTCACAAGGTTTTGTAGGTCCCTTTCATTTTCTGCAATTAGCACGGTGTCATCTGCGTACCGAATGTTGTTATCATTTTCCTTCCAACCTTTAATCCAGTGTCTTCTTCTAGGTTTCTCATGATGTTTTCGCTATATAGTGAAAACAGATTTGGTGACTAAACACAACCCTGTCTGACTCCTCTTTTGATGTTTTGAAAAGAGCTTATACCGTTTTCTATTCTCATTGAAGCTGTTTGTTCCCAATACATATTCTTGATTATTCGTAGATCTTTTCCATCAACATTGAGTCTTTCCAGTTGGTTGATCAATTCTTCATGTCGTACCCGATCGAAAGCCTTGGTATAGTCAACAAAGCATAAATACAAATCCTTATTCATCTCAATTGACCTCTCTATGATAGTTCTTAGGATGTATATGGCATTAATAGTTCCTTTCCCTTCCACAAATCCACACTGTTCTTCTGCTATTTCTCTTTTGATTCTATTCCTTGTCCTCATCATGATTATTCTTAACAGGATTTTTGTTACATGACTCATCAAACTGATTGTGCGATGGAGTTCGCATTCTATAGCCCCTGTCTTCTTTAGCTTTGGAAGTGCAATGAAATTTGATTTTGACATATCTTTGGGGATTTTTCCAGTGTCATAAATTTCATTTAGGAGGACTGTTATTTTTTCTATGCCAAATTCCTCCAAGGCTTCAATCATCTCTGTAGTAATGTTGTCTGGTCCTGGGGCTTTTCCTGGTTTCATCTTTTTCAGTGCTGCTCTAACTTCATCTTTCATTATGGGTGGTCCTTCAAAGTTCTTTTTTATAATGTGTTCTTCGTTTCTGTCATCCTCAAAAAGGTCTTTAATGTACTCTCCCCATCTGTCCAGTATTTTGTCTTTTTCCATGATAAGCGTGCCATCTTTCGATTTTAAGCAACCAGTTGATGTGCATGTATTTTTCCTGTGGACAATTTCTTCAATTCGTCTGTACATACCCGTACCCTGAGGATCCATTCTGTGTCGTTCTTCTATCTCTTTGCATTTTGTGTTCAGCCAAGCTTTCTTAGCTTCATTGCACCTATGCCTTATTTCTTTGTTTATCTTCTTGTATATCTCCTCGTTTCTCTTTGCCTTCCTCCTTTCCTCCATCAGGCCCAAAATTTAATTTTATTAGTCATCCAGCTCTTTTTTGCTTTTCTATCTGCCTTAGGGATTTCTTCACAAGCTTTATTTATAGAACTTCTCAACTTTGTCCATTGTTCCGCATTGTCACCAACGTCTTCCAGAGCACTGAATTTGTTTTGAACATGTACATTGAATTTTTGACGTATCATTTCATCTGTCTTTAAGAGTCCAAGGTTTAGTTTGATGTTGCTTTTGGTCTGTTTCCTTTTCCTCAATTTCAGCCTAAACCTTCCCACTACAGGATTGTGGTCACTGTTGCAGTCTGCGCCTGGTAGTGTTTTTGCTGACAGTAAAGAGTTTCTAAATCTTTTGTTGATCAGGATGTAGTCAATTTGATTTTTGATATTATCTCCTGGACTCATCCAAGTCCATTTTCTTCTGTTAGGCTGTTCAAACCAGGTGTTTCCTACTATGAACTCATTCGTCTGTGCCCATTCTACAAGTTCCCCCCCCCCCTTTCATTTTGTGTACCAAGGCCATGAGGTCCAACAGCGGTAGGCTGATAAAATACCAGTATAAAATACAGACTAGGTAAAGCATAGTCTAGGTAGGGCCTCAGGACCTGATCAGCTCATGGGTTCATGTGCAGGCTTAAGGCTTGTGCCATGATCACCATACAAATGGCACCTGTGATTTTAATCCATATGAAATTCGTTCCGAGCGCGGAGACGTCATATTAAGAAACTGAAACTGAAACTGAAGTGGAGGTAACCTTTCCCCGACCAACTGATCGCCGTGGCGTAGTGCAACAGACTACTGACTGGAACGTTGTGGGTTTGAATCCCCATCGGCCCTTCAAAAATCATTACGGGAAATTTTTTCGTTCTAACCGGCTCCTACCCACAGCTGGGCGTGCTACAGGCTCATTGGAAAGACTTGGGACCACACAGCCGAGTTTCATCCACATCACGGATGCGTTATTGAGGGTGTTGCTCAAATCTTTTGACCAGCACCAAAGGTGTCTATCTCTCGGGCCTGGTTTACGCCAGGATATATTATGATAGTAAGCGTAGAGTACAGCCCTGTCACGCAGTCTGAATCCTAGATGGAACTCCATAGTATCATGATTATCATCCTCATCGACATCATCATCATCATGGTATTGTAAAAACTGTTCCATTTTCTATAGCCATGGAGGTGACAGAGAAACTGGACTAAAAACAACAACAACAACACTAACAACAACAACAACAACAAAGAAAAACGGTGAACACAAGGTAATC
>JAPXFY010000030.1:27489912-27492412 GCA_030674185.1 Monoplex corrugatus
TTCTGTCTCTCTCTCTCTCTCTCCCTTTCTTTCTCTTCCTCTCTGTCACCTTCTCTCTCCCTCTGTCTCTGTCCTCTCTCTCTCTCTCTTTCATGTTCCAGTAAGGATCTGACAGGCTGTTTGAGCCTGTTAAACTTTTGCCGGCAAGATCTTGAAAAGGAAGCTATGAGAAAACTAGGATAACAGCATCAACATGACTGGAATATTGAGATGGCCAACAAACAAGCCATTTTCTTTCATTTCGGGCTAGGATTAAGGACATGTGGCTTTCAATCTTAAGCCCTCGCCATAGAGGTTGGAGCAAAGAGGTTGATAGACACATCAGCCTATAATCTCATGAAGCAGCTCTCGATTTCGGCGAGAGAGAGAAAGGACCAGAGGCCTGAAGGCAATGGCAGAAGCAGCGGGAAAATGCTCAGGCTGGATCTGGACCAAAAGTGAACTTCATAAGGCTTAGAATTCTCCAATATGTTGCTGGTGACCGATAGCCAAGTGGTTAAGACACCCGTCACAAGTGTGACTTTGCCTTGAGAAACCTGACCATCTAGATGCGCGGGTTCCATTCCCGGAGGAGGACACATTTCTAAAAACAAATTCATAAAAAAGGCAACAGCAGAGGGATATCCAGGAGTCACGACCTGGATGCGGCCTGGCCCCTTAGGGTGTCAGGAAATAAGGGCCAAACACTTGCCTGATGGGGGTTTCTCCTCTGATGACCTTCTGCTGTCCGGCTCTTCCCAGAGTTTCTTACTACAAAATCGAAACACCAGATTTTGGATCCAAGATTCGAAACTGGACAGGCTGGCTGGTTGTGTTGATAGAGCTGGTCTGGGAATCCAACTCACAACCACATGACTTTCTCCTGTGGGGATACCATGGCCTTTTTCAGTATAAATAGTATCCCCACCCTCTATAAATTCTGTGCTAGAAATTTCGTCTTTTCTGTCACTGTCTTTTTTTCTGCCTTGTTCCTTTGCTTTCTGTCATTTCTTCCTATCATTTTTTTTGTCTTGCTGGTCAATTCACCTGTATGTGTTCGACAAAGTATTTATTGCTTTCTATTAGGACTGATAATTGGGAAAATGTGTAAAGTGTATTTTTGGTCTAAGGAAATGTGAAGTGTAGAAGCAATTTCAAGTCATCTTACCCTGTTTTTATACCAAAGGAAATAAGAGGGAAGCAGGGAGAATTTTGAATACCAACTAAGTAACATAACTCTTGAGAGTCACGGAGTTATCTCCCATGTAGAATTTCTCAAACCCAACACAGTTTGCGCTACCCATTCAGCTAGCATAGACGCAGCCACAAAGCATAAAGTGGTAAGCTCAGAACATTCCTTTCTCCACCATCGTGGTTGTGTGTAGCGTAGTTGCAGGGTATATGGGTAACTTGGACATTCCAGTTTTTATACGTTTTAAGTTGTTAATTGTTTTTAAATTTGTATTCAGGTTTATTTTTCTTAACCCTCTGTGTGATAGATTGGACGGAGTGATCAACGCCAGGGGCATATCCTTGGATCATGTGCACGAATGTATTGATATATGAACTTAATTCTCTTTTCCATTTTTCCCTATTGAAGTATTAAGTAGTTTTGAAACGGATGTAGCCCTGATACGTACAGTCGGCTGGGCTTTAAACAAAAATAACAGTAACAATAAACGCATAATGCTTTAACAAACTGAGTACGTTACGTAGGAAATAGTTCATGACTGACATCAGAAAAAAAGAGTATTTTGTCTGTGGTGTGTTGATCAATAGAGTGTAGTGCAAATGTACGGTCACCAATGTATCTGTGAGCTGTGCTGGAGTTAACGGCATTAGTGTGTCCCCAACTAAATGGATTGCTGTAGCTTATACAGTGATATGTATGCCAGTATGTTGCTGAGGGTTTTGTTGTTGTTTTTTGTTTCTTTTTGTTTTGTTTTGTTTTGTTTTGTTTTGTTTTACGTGATGTAATGCGATGTGTTTGTGCAATGACGATATTGATTTCGACACTATAACAAAAACATATGGTTAATACCAGCAAAGAAAACAAACGAGACAGTCTTGAAGGAGACAGACACAAGAAGATCATTAATAAAGAAGATTAGAAAAGACACGCAACATTTATAGGACATTTTATGAGGAAAGAGAAATTATAGCACCTGGTCACAACAGGAAAGCCGGAGGGAAAGAGAACGCCAGGTAGACCCAGGGAGAAAATATTGGACTGACTTGCAGGGTGGCTGAGGACGGAGAGGATTTGGGAGGGAGATGTACGTGCAGCGACAAGGAACAGTTTCGTATGGAGGGCCATGATCGCCAACGCCATGTGGCAGGGCATGTGATGACGATGATGATGGTTAAAACAGAAAGCACATCCAGAAAGCTCAACGTGGTGTATTAGAATTACAGCCAGGATTACTGCACGAGAGATCCGTGGTATTGGGAAAACTCCATATACGCTCCATCAAAAAACTGCCGTCAATCAATTGGCAGACTCAGTGACCCTGGGCAAGAC
>JAPXFY010000030.1:27502412-27527412 GCA_030674185.1 Monoplex corrugatus
CACCATCATCACTACCATCACTATCACCACCACCATCATCACTACCATCACTATCACCACCACCATCATCTACCATCACTACATCCACTATCACACCACACACCCACATCATCACTACCATCACTATCACCACCACCATCATCACTACCATCACTATCCCACCACATATCACTACATCACTATCACCACCACATATCACTACCACCTATCCCAACATCATCACTACCATCACTATCACCACCACCATCATCACTACCATCACTATCACCACCACCATCATCACTACCATCACTATCACCACACACCATCATCACTACCATCACTATCACCACCACCATCATCATCATCACTACATCTGACTATCACCACCACCATCATCACTACCATCACTATCACCACCACCATCATCACTACCATCACTATCACCACCACCATCATCACTACCATCACTATCACCACCACCATCATCACTGCCATCACTATCACCACCACCATCATCACTACCATCACTATCACCACCACCATCATCACTACCATCACTATCACCACCACCATCATCACTACCATCACTATCACCACCACCATCATCACTACCATCACTACACCACTATCACCACCACCATCATCACTACCATCACTATCACCACCACCATCATCACTACCATCACTATCACCACCACCATCATCACTACCATCACTATCACCACCACCATCATCACTACCATCACTATCACCACCACCATCATCACTGCCATCACTATCACCACCACCATCATCACTACCATCACTATCACCACCACCATCATCACTACCATCACTATCACCACCACCATCATCACTACCATCACTATCACCACCACCATCATCACTACCATCACTATCACCACCACCATCATCACTACCATCACTATCACCACCACCATCATCACTACCATCACTATCACCACCACCATCATCACTACCATTACTACCACCACCACCATCATCACTACCATCACTATCACCACCACCATCATCACTACCATTACTACCACCACCACCATCATCACTACCATCACTATCACCACCACCATCATCACTGCCATCACTATCACCACCACCATCATCATTACCATCACTACAACCACCACTACACCCATCACTATCACCACCACCATCATCATTACCATCACTACAACCACCACTACACCCATCACTATCACCACTACCATCATCACTACCATCACTACACCCATCACTATCACCACCACCATCAACACTACCATCACTACAACCACCACTACACCCATCACTACCCCCCCCCCCCATCACTATCAAAACCATTACTGTGTGGATTTATGTTTGTCTTGATGTTGATGTTATTTTCTCTCTGCCACTACTGCTAATGCTTCTTATGTTTTGCCTTTCTTGGAGGTTCTTGTTTCATGTGCTGTGAGGTGGTCGAGCTATTAGTCGGTGTCACGCACGTCTGGTTTGATGTGTTGAAAAACAGAGCAGTCACTGACCGATACACGACTCCATCTTACAAAGACGGACATAAGTTCTGTTCTTTGCAACGTGAAACTATTAGTAATATTGTAAAGGGTGTATTCAAAACGTAAAGCAAAAGCTGTTGGTGTTAGTGAAAAGGGTATAAAGGGTGTATTTGAAAAGTAAAGCTACTGGTGTTATTGTATAGGGTATGAAGGGTATATTTGAAACGTAAAGCTATTGTTATTATTGTAAAGAGTATATTTGAAACGTAAAACTATTAGTATTATTGTAAAGGGTGTATTTGAAGGGTAAAGCTTTTGGTATTATTGTAAAGAGTATTTTTGAAACGTAAAACTATTGGTATCATTGTAAAGAGTATGTTTGATGCGTATAGCTATTGCTATTATTGTAAAGGGTATATATGATACGTAAAGCTATCGCTATTATTGTATAAGTATATATGATACGTAAAGCTATTGCCATTATTGTAAAGGGTATATATGATACGTAAAGCTATTGCCATTATTGTAAAGGGTATATATGATACGTAAAGCTATTGCCATTATTGTAAAGGGTATATATGATATGTAAAGCTATCGCTATTATTGTATAAGTATATATGATACGTAAAGCTATCGCTATTATTGAATAAGTATATATGATACGTAAAGCTATCGCTATTATTGAATAAGTATATATGATACGTAAAGCTATTGCTATTAATTGTAAATGGTGTATTTATATGATAAGTAAAGTACGTAAGCTATCGTATTATTGTAATAAGTATATATGATACGTAAAGCTATCGCTATTATTGAATAAGTATGTTTGATACGTAAAGCTATCGCTATTATTGAATAAGTATGTATTGATACGTAAAGCTATCGCTATTATTGAATAAGTATATATGATACGTAAAGCTATCGCTATTATTGAATAAGTATATATGATACGTAAAGCTATCGCTATTAATGTAATAAGTATATATGATACGTAAAGCTATCGCTATTATTGTATAAGTATATATGATACGTAAAGCTATCGCTATTATTGAATAAGTATATATGATACGTAAAGCTATCGCTATTATTGAATAAGTATATATGATACGTAAAGCTATCGCTATTATTGAATAAGTATATATGATACGTAAAGCTATCGCTATTATTGTATAAGTATATATGATACGTAAAGCTATCGCTATTATTGAATAAGTATATATGATACGTAAAGCTATCGCTATTATTGAATAAGTATATATGATACGTAAAGCTATCGCTAATTATTTGAGTAAGTATGTATGATACGTAAAGCTATCGCTATTATTGAATAAGTATATATGATACGTAAAGCTATCGCTATTATTGTATAAGTATATATGATACGTAAAGCTATCGCTATTATTGAATAAGTATATATGATACGTAAAGCTATCGCTATTATTGAATAAGTATATATGATACGTAAAGCTATCGCTATTATTGAATAAGTATATATGATACGTAAAGCTATCGCTATTATTGTATAAGTATGTTTGATACGTAAAGCTATCGCTATTATTGAATAAGTATGTTTGATACGTAAAGCTATCGCTATTATTGTATAAGTATATATGATACGTAAAGCTATTGCCATTATTGTATAAGTATATATGATACGTAAAGCTATTGCCATTATTGTATAAGTATATTTGATACGTAAAGCTATTGCCATTATTGTATAAGTATATATGATACGTAAAGCTATTGCCATTATTGTATAAGTATGTTTGATACATAAAGCTATCGCTATTATTGAATAAGTATATATGATACGTAAAGCTATTGCCATTATTGTATAAGTATGTTTATACGTAAAGCTATCGCTATTATGAATAAGTATATATGATACGCAAAGTTATTGCCATTATTGTATAAGTATATTTGATACGTAAAGTTATTGCCATTATTGAATAAGTATATATGATACGTAAAGCTATTGCCATTATTGTATAAGTATGTTTGATACGTAAAGCTATTGGTATTATCAAAAAAAAAAAAAAGGAATAAAGGGTATATATGAAACGTGAAGCTATTGGTATTATTGTAAGGGGCATATATGAACCGTAAAGCTGTTGTTATTTATGTATAAGTATATTTGATACGTAAAGCTATTGCTATTATTGTAAAGGGTGTAAAGGGTATATTTGAAACATAAAACTATCGGTACTATTGTAAATGGTATATCTAGCACGTAAAGCTATTGGTATTATTGTGAAGATTTATAAAGGGTGTATTTGAAACGTAAAGCTATTGGTATATATTGTGAAGGGTTTAAAGGGTGTATTTGAAACGTAAAGCTATGGTATTATTGTGAAGGTATAAAGGGTGTATTTGAAACGTAAAGCTATGGTATTATTGTGAAGGTTTTAAAGGGTGTATTTGAAACGTAAAGCTATGGTATTATTGTGAAGGTATAAAGGGTGTATTTGAAACGTAAAGCTATGGTATTATTGTGAAGGGTTAAAGGGTGTATTTGAAACGTAAAGCTATTGGTATTATTGTGAAGGGTTTAAAGGGTGTATTTGAAACGTAAAGCAGGTATTAGTGTGGTTTAATGTAGAAGTGTATTAGAAGGTAGTGTATTTGAAACGTAAAGCTATTGGTATTATTGTAAAGGGATATTTGAAGCGTAAAGCTGTTGGTTTTATTGTATATGGTATAAAGGATATATTTTAACGTAAAGCTATTGGTATTATTGTAAAGGGTATATTTGAAACACAAAACTATTGGTAGCATTGAAAATGGTATAAATGAAACGTAAAGCTGTTGGTATTATTAAAAAAAAGGATGTAAAGGGTGCATTTGAAAGGTAAAGCTATTGGTTTTATTGTAGAGGGTATATTTGAAACATAAAGCTATTGGTATACTTGTAAAGAATTTGAAACACTAGACTATTTCTATTATTGTAAAGGGTATATTTGAAACGTAAAGATATTAGTACTATTGCAAAGGGTATGAAGGGTATATTTCAAACGTGAAGATATTAGTACTATTGCAAAGGGTATAAAGTCTATATTTGAAACGTAAAGTTACTGGTATTATTGTAAAGGGTGTAAAGGGTACATTTGAAACATACAACTTTTGGTACTATTGTAAAAGGTATATTTAGCACGCAAAGCTATTGGTATTATTGTATAGGGCGTAAAGGGTTTATTTGAAATGTAAAGCTATTAGTATTATTGCAAAGGGTACATTTCAAACGTAACGGTATCAGTATTATTGCAAATGGTACATTTCAAACGTAACGGTATAAGTATTATTGTAAAGGGTATATTTGAAACGTAAAGCTATTGGTATTATTGCAAATGGTACATTTCAAACGTAACGGTATCAGTATTATTGTAAAAGGTATATTTCAAACGTAAAACTATTGGTGTTATTGTAAAGATATATTTGAAACGTAAAGCTATTGGTATTATTGCAGAGGGTACATTTCAAACGTAACGGTATCAGTATTATTGTAAAAAGTACATTTCAAACGTAACGGTAGTATTATTGTAAAGGGTACATTTCAAACGTAACGGTATCAGTAATATATGTAAAGGGTTATATTTTAAACGTGAAGTTATTGGTATTACTATAAAAAGTCATAGCATTTCCTTGCAAAGGGAAGGGACAAAAATTCTATTTTGTGATGCGTTCAGGTTCTGGTATTGTTGAAAAGGGCATGACGTTTCCTTCCCAAGACAACAGACATACATATGTAAGTTTCATTCTTTGATATGACAATTTATCAGTCTTATTGTAAAGGGCATAGCATTTACTTTAAAGGGCATAACATTTACTGTAAATGCATGATATTTATTGTAACAAGCATGCCATTTATTTGAAGGGCATGATCCGTGTTTTAAGGACGTGATAATTATGTAGTGTAATGACTCGTAGTTATTGTAAAGGACGTGACATACATTGCAAAAGGCATGATATTTATTGTAAAAGATATGACATTTATTGCAATGGACGTGACATTTATTGTAAAGGAAGTGATATTTATTGTAAAGGGCATGATCTTTATTGCAAAGTGACAATATCTATTGTAAAGGATGTGACATTTATTGTAAAAGGATTGATATTTATTACAATGGATCTGACACTTATTGCGAAGGGTGTGTTATTTATTATACAGAGCATCATATTTACTGAAAAGGGTGTGATAGGTATTGTAAAGGGATTGACGTTTGCATAAAATGCATGATCTTTATTGTAAACGGCGAGGCATTAATTGTAAAGGACATGACATTTATTATAAAGGGTGTGATATTAATTGTAAAGGGCTTGATATTTATTGTAAAATGCATGATGTTTATTGTAAGAGGTGTGACATTTATTGCGAAGGGCGTAATATTTGTTGTAAAAGGCATGGTATTTAATGAAAAGGATGTGATACGTATTGTAAATGGCGTGACATTTATTGTAAATGGCGTGACATTTATTGTGAATGGCGTGACATTGATTGTAAAGGGCGTGGTATTTATTGTAAAAGGCGTGGTATTTATTATAATGGTCATGGCATTTATCGTAAAGGGCGCGATGTTTATTGTAAAGGGCGTAATAGATATTGCAAAGGACTGATATTTATTGTAACGGATTGACTTTTATTGCGAAGGACGTGATATCTATTGTAAAGGGCATGATATTTATTATAAAGGGCGTGTATTTATTGTCAAGGGATAATATTTATTGTAGATGGATGACATCTATCATAAAGGGCATGACATTTATTATAAAAGGCATGACATTAAGTGTAAAGGGCGTGATAGTTATTGTAAAGGGCATGGCAGTTATTATAAAGGGCGTGATAGTTATTGTAAAGGGCATGACAGTTATTATAAAGGGCGTGATATTTATTGTAAAGGGCATGACAGTTATTATAAAGGGTGTGATATTTATTGCAAAGGGCATGACAGTTATTATAAAGGGTGTGATATTTATTGCAAAGGGCATGACAGTTATTATAAAGGGTGTGATATTTATTGCAAAGGGCATGACATTTATTGTAAAGGGTGTGATATTTATTGTAAAGGGCATGACAGTTATCATAAAGGGCGTGATATTTATTGGAAAGGACATGGCAGTTATCTTTAAAAGGCATGATATTCATTGTAAAAGGCACGGTCAATTCTTCCCATTGATATTAGAATGAAGCCCTTAGGAGTGTTAGAGCTGAAGTTTTCAGGGAGATTTATCGCAGTCGGACAATTCCATATGCGCTCTAACTGATCTGCCGTGTACTTTCTTGCATATTTGTTGAGCATGCGCAAGACACTATGCAACAGCAAAGTCTTAAAATGCAGGAGGTAGGGGAACAGGATTTTTATAAAACATTAAGCGGACACCATTGTAATGACTGGAGTGTTAAGATCGGCAGCAAGCAAGTCATTTTTCATGTTGTGGCCTTGAAGATATCACAACCATGGTTGTATTATATGAGTCAGCCTGTCAGTGTCTAAGATGAATGTAGTATGAATTATGATCAGCTAAAATGCCATTTGTACAGAATCCGTGTTGGGAGGAAACTACAATGTAGAGGTTTGAGATTATTTACTGCCGGGATTTCCATACAAACCATTGCGGATGTTGTCTTGTGGGTTCACAAGGGAATATTTTCAAAACACTGCGTGCAGCACCGGAAGTTGACGTTATAAACTTCAAAAGGATGTAGGGAATGTGTGGGGTTGTGTAAAGGTTTGAGGTGTGATAGCAATGCGAAAACTGTCAAGGTCAGGTAATGTCAATGGAACATTACGTTACACTGATTTTAGTTGATTGAATTTATGCGCGATTTTCAGAGGGGAAACTCACTGTGTACACACAGAAAAGCCCAAAAGAACAAGTACCACACAGAAAAAGCCCAAAAGACCAAGAACTACACAGAAAAAGCCCAAAAGAACAAGTACCACACAGAAAAGCCCAAAAGAACAAGTACCACACAGAAAAGCCCAAAAGAACAAGTACCACACAGAAAAAGCCCAAAAGACCAAGAACTACACAGAAAAAGCCCAAAAGAACAAGTACCACACAGAAAAGCCCAAAAGAACAAGTACCACACAGAAAAGCCCAAAAGAACAAGTACTAATCAAAATGTCCATTTCACCCAAACAGTCACCATTTCTCTGGAGCTCTGTCCACAGACATCCTATATAGGGTGTCTATGGCTCTGTCCTACTTTGCTCGCCTTCACGTGATGTCCCTGTTTGTAGAATGACTCACGTGTTTCAATGACTCACGTGTTTCAATGACTCACGCGTTTCAATGACTCATGCGTTTCAATGACTCACGTGTTTCGATGACTCACGTGTTTCAGCCCTCTACCTGTACCCTCTTTTCTTGAATACCATCCTTTTTTTCAAATCCATTTGAAAAACTACACTGTCTCCTACACTCGCGATATCATCAGCTGATTTTGTGATCAGATGGACGAAGAAGGTTTGAGAACAAAGTCATCATCAGGCAAGAATGTAACGCATCTTTTAGTCCTGACCAAAAAAAACAACAAAAACAAACAAATTTGTCCTTACTTGTCATCCTGTCTGCTACATATGTTATCAACAAAGAAACAATACGAAAGAGAGAGAGAGAGAGAGGGAGAGAGAAAAAGACACACAGAGAGAGAAAGACAGAGAGAGAAAGAGAACTTCATAACTTCAGAATATTTTTTACTCAACAAAGTATCAAGAGAGAGAGAGAGAGGGAGAGAGAGAGAGAAAGAGAGGGAGAAAGAGAGAGAGAAAGAGAGAGAGAGAGACAGACAGACAGACGACAGACAGACAGAGAGGGACCAAGAGAGACACACAGAGAGGGAGTCAGTCAGACAGACAGACAAATAGAGACAGAGAGAAAAAGACAGACAGGAAAGAGACAGAGACAGAAAGGAGAGAGAGAGACAAAGACAAAAAGAGAGACAGGGAAGAGACAGAGACAGAGAGGGGAGAGAGAAACAGAGACAGAGACAGACAGAAAGTGACAGAAACAGAGACGAAGAGAAAGAGTGATATAGACACTCAAACACTGACGATTACTGACAACATGTAACTATATAGATGTCAGGGGGCAAAACTCATTTGATAACAGTAACGCTTCGGGGAAACCATTTATTCAAAGCAACATGAATAATACAACTTTGACTGTTCACCTTCTCTGGTGCCCAGTGTGTTATACTTTTAGAGGTTCATTGAGAAGGAGACAGGAAGAGTAAAAAACAAACAAACAAACAAAAAAACAGAGAGAGAGAGAGACTGAGACAGAGAAAGAGACAGAGAGAAACTGAAACTGAAACTGAAAATGGTTTATTGCCATTGACATTTTTGTCTTTGTGGCAAGGAGCATAAAACAAAGTCATTAAATTTTTCGGCGACGTTTTCTCGAAACAAAGATTTATAAATATAGTCATGTCTGACATTATATCCATTTGAATTTTTTTTCCTAAAGATGAAAAAAAAAATTGAGCGGAAAAAGTTGAACAAAATGTTGAACAAAAAGTGAAAAAAAAACCAGTTGACCACCCGACGTAATTAGTCATATAAGTAAGAGGAAGACCCAAATCTGGCGAATAAACATAAGAACAGTATAAAGTGATATCTTCACTGGAGATAAACTTACATTGATTTAAAAAGTTGAACAAAAAGTTGAAAAAACAGTTGACCACCCGACGTAATTAGTGATATGAATAAGAGGAAGACCCAAATCCGGCAAATAAACATAAGAACAGTATAAAATGATATCTTCACTGGAGATAAACTTACATTAATTTAAAAAAGTTGAACAAAAAGTTGAAAAAAAAACAGTTGACCACCCGACGTAATTAGTGATATGAATAAGAGGAAGACCCAAATCCGGCAAATAAACATAACAGTATAAAGTGACATCTTCACTGGAGATAAGCTTACATTAATTTATTGCTGTGTTGTTTTCTTTCTCCGACTTTCCCAAGCAAGGGCAATAAATTTCGCGAGGGATTTTTGATAGTTTTCATCTTCAGTCATGAGTATTCTGGTAATGACCCTTTGACTCGAAATGTCCTCATCAAAGATTATGCATTTTTGTCGTATACTTTCATATGACTTGCAAACAAACAAAAAATGCATTTCATCTTCTGCCTCTGCATTACACATGGGACAAATAGAGTGTGCCGATGAATTTGAGTAAAACCATCTTGTTGCTGCATTTAGTCCTAGGGCTCTTAGTCTAAAACGAGCAAGATTGCTTCTGTGCCATTTATTTGTTACGGCCTTTATATATTTTTCGGTTTGAAATATACTTTTAAAGGAAAGGAACCAATCATATTTCTCAGATTCTTCCATTTGAGCGTGCCAGTTTTGTTTGTACGAATCAACTAGTCTATCCCTAAATTCTGAAATAAATCCTTGTTCATAACCAACTCCCTGGCACATCCACACACTACCAAATCCATGTGTGGTTAACATTTTCTTAACGAAATATGCCAAGTTTTGTTTACCAGAATCTAATTGATTCAGTAACATCTCATATGCCTGCTTGCACAATTTTGACATTGGGAGCTGGGTTAATTTCAGCTAGTATTTAATACACTTCATTTGAGTTTTCAAAAACAAAGGATAACGGCCAGTTTCTCTATATAACATTTTATTAGATGAATGCAATGGTACCGAAAGGAAGCGTTTGATGGCAAATGTATGTACCTTTTCCATTTTATGATTGCTCGAAAACCCTCATATTTCTGACCCATACGTTAAGATTGGTTCCATTTGTGAGTCAAAAAGATTCCAAAAAATCGAGAAGTCAGTACAGTTCAATTTTCTTAAAGATCTTAAAATTTCCATCGTTCCTCTTTTCCCTTTTTTGCTGCTTTCCACCCATGCGCTTTGGAGACTCAGTTTTGTTGTAAAAACAATACCTAGATATTTATATGAGTTTGTAACTTTAACATCAGACTCACCATAAAACCATTTCTCTCGAGCCGAAAGGTGTCATCCCTTACGGAAAATCATCACATTCGTCTTTTCTAGGTTCACAGACAGTAATAACCTATCAGATTCATGTTTTAAAGCATTTAGTTGATTTTGTAACCCTATGACAGTGTCTGACAAAAGCACCACATCATCAGCAAATAGCAGTAAAAAAACTTCAATAGCACCAGACAATAACTGTATACCATGTCTCCCTTTTTTGGCTATTTCTAACGCTAACTCATTAATGAAAAATGAAAATAGTAAGGGGCTGAGGAGACATCCTTGTTTCACTCCTCGTGGACATTCGAAAAATTTGGAGTACATATCTTTGTCACGAACACATGCTAACACAGAATTATATATACTTTTAAGAGACATATATAATTTACCATTTACTCCATTCTTGCGCAGAATACCCCTAAGTACATTTCTATTAACTGAGTCAAAGATTTGCGAAAATCTACAAATGCTACGTATAGTTTAGTGTGATTAAGAAGGTATTTTTGGACTAAAGCGTACAGTGTGAAAATGTGATCTATTGTACTGTATCCAGATCGAAATCCTGTTTGTTCTTCTATTATTTTTTCTTCCCTCTCTGCCCATTTCGTAAGTCGTTTATTTAATATATTTGTATAAACTTTACCTAAAACACTTGTGAGTGCAACCCCTCGGTAGTTGTCTGGGTTGTTTACATCTCCTTTCTCTTATGTATGGGGACAATGCAGAGACAGAGAGAGAGAGACAGAGAGCAGTGAGACAGAGAGACAGGAGACAGAGAGACAGAGAGAGACAGAGACAGAGAGCGAGACAGAGAGTTGAGAGAGAGAGAAGGAGAGACACGAGACACGAGAGAGAGCCTGAGATGAGCCTGAGACTGAGCTGAGACTGACACATGGGCAGACAGAGAGAGAGAGACAGAGAGACAGAGAGACAGAGAGACAGAGAGACAGAGAGACAGAGAGACAGAGAGACGAGAGAGACAGAGACAGAGAGCGAGACAGGAGGTGAGAGAGAGAGAAGAGGACACCGAGACACAGGAGAGCCTGAGACTGACACATGGGCAGACAGAGAGAGAGAGAGACAAATAGACACAGACAGGGTCAGAGGGAGAGAGGCAGAGAGAGAGAGAGAGAGAGAGAGAGGAGACAGACAGACAGACAGACAGACAGACAGACAGACAGAGAGAAGGATAGACACCGAGACAGGAAGAGAGAGACAGAGATAGACGAACAGATAGAGACAGAGTAGTACAGGCAGAGAGAGAGAGAGGAGAGAGAGAGAGAGAGAGAGAGAAGACAAAGAACGACACAGAAAGAGAGAGAGAGAGAGACAGAGAGACAAAGAGACAGAGACAGACAGACAGATAGAAAGACAGACAGACGGACAGACAGACGGATAGACAGAAAGACAGACAGACACAGACAAAGATGGAGTGATACAGGCAGAGAGAGAGGGCGCTCGCGCGCGCGAGGGGAGAGAGAGCGAGCGAGAGAGAGAGAGAGAAAGAAGAGAGGATGGACAGACAGAGAACAGAGACAGACATACACACAGACAGAGAGAGAGACAGAGACAAAGACAAAGACAGACAAGCAATCAAACAGACAGACAGACAGACAGACAGAGGAGGGAACAGGAGTGTGTGTGTAAGGAACAGTAAAAGAAGAGTACGACTTGTGTGGGGGAGCATCAAAAAGCGACAAGAAATCAATCCCTTCATCCTCTTAAAGAGTGCACAAGTAGCTGTCTGCTTCTTTGCTGTCTCTCTCCATGTGAGTGAGTGAGTGAGTGTGTGTGTGTGTGCACGCGCGAGCGTGTGTGTGTGTGTGTGTGTGTGTGTGTGTGTGTGTGTGTGTGTGTGTGTGTGTGTGTGTGTGTGTGTGTGTGTGTGTGTGTGTGTGGTGTGTGTGTGTGCGTGCGTTTCTCCTTTATCTCAACATCACTGGCAGTTTTTAAAAGCGAGGCAGCCACTCAAAGTTCCAATGCCAATTCTGTGAGTGTCAGTGCAATCCACTACTGGAGACATGTTGGACTGTTGATTGTCTGTTTGTGTTCGTCAGTCACTCCTACATACACTTGTTGAACAAGACGTTTGTGAGTTTTTTTCTATCTGTACGTAATTTCTATAGTGATTACTTTATCTGCTGCTAAATCTGACTTATAACGATACAGCGTCTGCTGTTTGTAAATGACAACGAATTGCTCGTATACTTTGTCGCTGTTATGTCGATCAAAAAGCTAATACCAGTGTTGTATTCTTCGTTTTATCAGCAACCTAGCTATTTTCCATAAGAATCGGTGACACTGATTGAGTAATAATTGAATATCTGATTAGTGACAGCGACTATTTGATGTAATAAGACAAGTACAAGACAAGACAAGGAAAATAAGATAGGACAAGACAGGGCAAGGCAAGACAAGAATTGACAAGACAAGACACGTCAAGACAAGACAAGAAAAGACAAAACAAAACCAAAAAACCCACAAAAACACGACAAATGAAGACAAGGTAAGACAAGGCAAGACATGTCAACACAAAGCGAGACAAGGCAATGCAATGCAAGGCAATGGTAAACATGACAAAATAAGACAATGCAAGGCAAGACAAGACAAGACAAGACAAGGCAAGCTAAAATAAGACAAGACAATGCATCACAAGACAAGACAGGACAAGACAGGACATGGCAAAGCAAGAAAAGGCAAGGCAAGGCAAGACAAGACAAAACAAGCCATGGCAAGACATGTTAAGGCAGGACAAGACAAGGCAAGGCAAGACAAGGCTAGGCAAGGCAAGGCAAGGCAAGGCAAGGCAAGGCAAGGCAAGCAAGGCAAGGCAAGGCAAGGCAAGGCAAGGCAAGGCGAGACGAGACGAGACAAGGCAAAGCTAGACGAGACAGTACAAGACAAGACAAGGCAAGGCAAGGCAAGGCAAGCCAAGGCAAGACTAGACAAAACATTACAGACGAGACAAGGCAAGGCAAGGCTAGACGAGACAGTACAAGGCAAGGCAAGGCTAGACAAGACAGTACAAGGCAAGGCAAGGCTAGACGAAACAATACAAGACGAGACAAGGCAAGGCAAGGCGAGACGAAACAATACAAGACAAAACAATACAAGACGAGACAAGACAAGACGAGAAAGGCAAGGCATGCAAGGCAAGGCAAGGCAAGGCAAGGCGAAGAACGAGACGAGACGAGACGACGAGACAGATGCAAGACATGACATGGCAAGGCAAGACGAAACAGTACAAGACGAGACAATACAAGACGAGACAATACAAGACGAGACAATACAAGACGAGACAATACAAGACAAGACAATACAAGACGAGACAATACAAGACGAAACATACAACGAAACATTACAAGACGAAACAACACAAGACGAGACAACACAAGACGAGACAAGGCAAGCAAGGCAAGGCAAGGCAAGGCAAGACAAGACAAGGCAAGGCAAGATAAGGCAAGGCAAGACAAGGCAAGGCAAGACGAGGCAAGGACCACCCATAATGAAAGATGAAGTTAGAGCAGCACTGAAAAAGATGAAACCTGGAAAAGCCCCAGGACCAGACAACATTACTACAGAGATGATTGAAGCCCTGGAGGAATTTGGCATAGAAAAAATAACAGTCCTTACGACACTGGAAAAGTCCCCAAAGATATGTCAAAATCAATTTTCATTGCACTTCCAAAGAAGACAGGGGCTATAGAATGCGAACTCCATCGCACAATCAGTTTGATGAGTCATGTAACAAAAATCCTGTTAAGAATAATCATGATGAGGACAAGGAATAGAATCAAAAGAGAAATAGCAGAAGAACAGTGTGGATTTGTGGAAGGGAAAAGAACTATTAATGCCATATACATCCTAAGAACTATCATAGAGAGATCAATCGAGATGAATAAAGATTTGTATTTATGCTTTGTTGACTATACCAAGGCCTTCGATCGGGTACGACATGAAGAATTGATCAACCAACTGGAGAGATTCAATGTTGATGGAAAAGATTTACAAATAATCAGAAATATGTACTGGGAACAAATAGCTGCAATGAGAATAGCAAACGATATAAGCTCTTTCCAAAACATCAAAAGAGGAGTCAGACAGGGTTGTGTTTTGTCACCAGATCTGTTTTCACTTTACAGTGAAAACATCATGAGAAACCTAGAAGAAGACCCTGGATTAAAGGTTGGAGGAAAAATGATAAACAACATTCGATACGCAGATGACACCGTGCTGGTTGCAGAAAATGAAAGGGACCTACAAAAGCTTGTAAATATACTAGAAATAGTAAGCAAAGGTAAGGGGTTGGAACTAAACAGCAGGAAGACTGAAGTCATGGTGATCAGTAAAAAACATGAAATCCCCTCATGCAAAATAACAGCAAACGGCACGACCTTGAGACAGGTTGATAAGTTTAAATACCTGGGAACGATCATTTCATCAGACGGCAGATGCACATCAGAAATAGCCAGCAGAATCGGCCAAGCCAAAACAGCATTCAGGAAGATGACAAGCATTCTTACCAACAAATGCCTATCAATTAACATCAGGAAGAGAGTTCTTGAATGTTATATGGAACCAATACTGTTGTACGGTTGTGAGGCATGGACAGTCAACAAGTAAAGCCAGAACAAAATTGAGGCAGCCGGGATGTTTTTTCTAAGAAGAATGTTGAGAGTTCCATGGACAGCAAAGAAAACAAACGAGACAGTCTTGATGGAAGCAGACACAGGTAGATCATTCATAAGGAAGATTAGGAAAAGACAGGCAACATTTATAGGCCATTTTATAAGGAAAGGGGATTTGGAGCACCTGGTCACAACGGCAAAGCTGGAGGGAAAGAGAGCACTAGGTAAACCCAGGGAGAAAATACTAGACGGACTTGCGGAGTGGCTGAAGACAAGGAGGGTGGAAGAGATGCTTGAGTCAACAAGAGATAGAGACAGATGGAAGTCCATGATCGCCAAGGCCATGCGGCAAGGCACCTGATGATGATGATCTATGTATGTATGTATGTATGTATGTATGTATGTATGTATGTATGTATGTATGTATGTATGTATGTATGTATGTATGTATGTATGTATGTATGTATGTATGTATGTATGTATGTATGTATGTATGTATCCTGGGAGGACCTCGCAGACGACCGCAACAGCTGGAGAACTACTCTCAAGAAACAGCTGCGGATTGGTGAGGACAAACTGTCAGCTGCTGCAGCAGAAAAGCGAGTTCGCAGAAAAGGGATGACAGCCAACAGACCAGCATCAGCATACACATGCGACCGCTGCGACAGAGACTGCCTCTCTCGCATTGGTCTGTACAGTCACAGGCGACGCTGCTTGGACCAAGCAGACAGCCCATCTAGACATTAGAACGGATGTACTTTGTCCATGGTCAGTCATGACCGAAGGAGGCCTACTACTACTACTATGTATGTATGTATGTATGTATGTATCTATTTATCTATCTGTTTATCAGTTTATCTATCTATCAATCAATTAGTCTATCTATCTGTCTGTCTGTCTATCTGTCTATCTATCTATCAATTAGTCTATCTATCTATCTACGTATCTATCTATCAATCAATCTATCTATCAATTAGTCTATCTATCTATCTACCGATCTATCTATCTATCTATTTATCTATCTATCTATCTATCTATCTATCTACGTATCTATCCATCATTCTATCTATCAATCTATCTATCAATCAATCTATCAATCTATCTGTTTATCTATCTATCTGTCGCTCTGTCTGTTTATCCATCAATCTGTCTGTCTGTCTAGCTGTCTGTCTTTCTGTCTTTCTGTCTGTCTATCAATCTATCTATCTGTCTACCTATCTGCATCAAGCAGGATCCAGAACTTTGGGAATAAGATGCACACACACACACGCACACACACACGCACACACACACACGCACACACACACACACACACACGCACACACACACGCATACACACACGCACACACACACACAAACACATACAAACATACACACACAAACATACACACACATACAAACATACACACATACATACACAAACACACACAAACATACACACACACAAACAAATACACATACAAACATACACACACATACAAACATACACACACATACAAACATACACACACATACAAACATACACACACATACAAACATACACACACATACAAACATACACAAACAGACACACACAGATACACACAGACACACGCACACACATACACAAACACACACACACAACAAACAAAACAAACACTCACGCACACACACACGCACACACACACACACACACACACACACACACACACACACACACACACACACACACACACTCTCTCTCTCTCTCTCTGTGTCTGTCTCTGTCTCTGTATCTCTTTTTCTCTCTCTCACACGCATACATACATACATGTACAAACACACACACACACACACACACACACACACACACACACACACACACACACACACACACACACACACACAACATACACATACAAGCATGCAGATATGCTATCAAACCTTGATTTTCTCTTATAGAGCCCAACAGATATTCAATCACTGCTGCCACCAGAATGCAAACATACCATTATTTTTCAGTTTTGCCGTGTGCATTATCATGAAAGGAACAAGAAGAGAGAGAGGGGGAATGAAAAGGAGGGAGAGAGGGAGAGAGGAAGGGAGGAAGGGAGAGAGAGAGAGAGAGAGAGAGAGAGAGAGTGTGTGTGTGTGTGTGTGTGTGTGTTGTGTGTGTGTGTGTGTGTGTGTGTAAGGAACAGTAAAGAAGAGTACGACTTGTGTGGGGGAGTATCAGAAAGCGACAAGAAATCAATCCCTTCATCCTCTTAAAGAGTGCACAAGTAGCTGTCTGCTTCTTTGCTGTCTCTCTCCATGTGAGTGAGTGAGTGAGTGAGTGAGTGAGTGAGTGTGTGTGTGTGTTTGTGTGTGTGTTTGTGTGGTGTGTTTGTGAGTGTGTTTTGTTTGTTTGTGTGTGTGTTTGTGTATGTGTGTGCGTGTGTCTGTGTCTGTGTGCATCTTGTGTGTCTGGTGTGTGTGTCTGTGTGTGTGTGTATGTGTGCGTGTGTGTGTGTGTGTGTGTGTTGTGTGTGTGTCTGTGTGTGCGCGTGCGTGGTGGTGTATGTGTGTGTGTGTGTGTGTGTGCGTGTATGTGGTGTGTATGTGTGTGGTATGTGTGTTGTGTATGTGTGTTGTGTGTGTGTGTTGTGTGTTGCCCGCGTCGCGTGTTGTTGTGTGTGCATTGTGATTGTGTGTGTGTGTGCGTGTCGTGTGTGCCAGTGTATGTCTTTGACTCGGTGTGTGCATGCACGCGCGCGTGTATGTGTGTGTGTATTGTTTGTGTGTAAACGTTTGTATGTGTGTGTAAGTGTGATTGGTGTGTGTGTGTGTTTGTGTAATGTGTGTGTTGCGTGCGTGCTTGCGTGTGTGTGTGTTGTGTCGTGTTGTGTGTATGTATGTGTGTGTGTGTGTGTTTATGTGTGTACTTTATGTGTGTGTATTTGTGTGTGTGTTTTATGTGTCTGTGTGTGTGTTTTATGTGTATGTGTATGTTTGTGTATCTGTGTGTGTGTGTGTGCGCGCGCGTGTGTGTGTGTATTTGTTGGTGTATTGTGTGGTGTCTGTGTGTGTATGTATGTGTGTGTGTCTGTATGTGCATCTGTGTTTGTGTGTGTGTTTGTTTGTATGTGTATATGTGTTTATCTGTGTGTTTGTGTATGTATTTGTATGTGTATGTGTGTGCTCGCGCGTGTCTGTGTGTGTGCGCGCGCACGCGCACGCGCGTACGCTTGTGTGTGGTTATGTGTGCGCGCGCCCGCGAATATTTGTGTGTGTTTCTCCTTTACCTCAAAATCACTGGCAGTTTTCAAAAGCGAGGCAGCCACTCAAACTTCCAATGCCAGTGCTGTGAGACTGTGCTCTCCACTGCTGGGGACTTGTTTGACTACCCGTTGTGTGTTTGTGGAGGGCTTTTGTTGAACAAGATGTGTGTGAGTATTTGTCGTCTCTACGTAATCGCTACACTGAATAGTTTATCTAGTGCCACGCTCCTTTCTAGCTAAACCTGAATAAATGAATAAAAAACAATACAACCAATGGCCCTATGTAGATGGCAGCATAACGTTTATATGTTTGGGCGCTGATGTGCGGATCAATAAAGCCTAATACCAGTGTTGTGTTCATCAATATCTCAGCGAGCCAATCATTTTTTTTTTCATTTTCTTGGTACAAGAAGATCGATAGCACTGATTGAGCCCGCGATTGATTAGGGTTGATTGGTGTTAGTCAATGATATGTGTTGATAGCTGGCTGAAGTAGTGTGTGTGTGTGTGTGTGTGTGTGTGTATGTGTGTGTGTGTGTGTGTGTGTGTGTGTGTGTGTGTGTGTGTGTGTGACCAGATATGATGTGTTATGTGGTTTTGATGGTGTAGTGCGTTGTGATGTGATGTGATGTGATGTGACGTGATGTGATGTGATGTTACGTGATGTGATGTGATGTGATCTGATGTGATGTGATGTGATCCGATGTGATGTGATGTGGTGTGATGTGATGTGATGTGATGTGATCCGATGTGATGTGATCCGATGTGATGTGATGTGATGTGATCCGATGTGATGTGATGTGATGTGATGTGTTGTGATGTGATGATGTGATGTGATGTGATGTGTGATGTGATGTGTCCGATGTGATGTGATGTGAGTGTTGTGATGTGATGTGATTGTGTATGTTGATGATGTTGTGATGTGATGATGTGATGTGTGTGTGTATGTGATGTGATGTGATGTGATGTGATCCGATGTGATGTGATGTGATGTGATGTGTTGTGATGTGATGTGATGTGATTGTCCGATGTGATGTGATGTGATCCGATGTGATGTGATGTGATGTGTGTTGATGTGATCCGATGTGATTGATGTGATGTTGATGTGATGTGATGTGATTTTGTTTGATTTGTTTGATTCTTCTTCTTCGTATTCCGCAGGCTAGAGCGTTTGCGAACACTCCCTGTCTTAGCATATGATCCATAAAACCCACCTACCTACCTAGCAGAGGGTGCAGACTTGTGCATGTATGACCGTTCTTGACCTTGCATAAACTTAAAAGAGAGTCATATTCCATCTTTGGGAAGCAAAGGAGAGAATTTGGAAGAAATACAGGTGAATGATCTGGAAGGCAGAAATAAATAAAGAGACTTGTGAGAAAAAGACAGCATGACAAGAAAGAAGAACCCTAACTGTATGAAAGCGAGATAGATATTTCCTATGGTTCCTAAACAAGGGGGGGACCTTAATTTCTGCATCATTGACATATATATCCAAGAGAACTGACAAAAACATTGGTATCTCACAATGCAACTAAAATGTTTTAAAGCTTCTTTGAGCAATTTTTTTAGCTAGTTCTCGCTTACTCTGAGAGTGGAAGGACTTTAAAATCTGCAGAACAGAACAGAACAGAACAGAACAGAACAGAACAGAACAGAACAGAACAGAACAGAACAGAACAGAACAGAACAGAACAGAACAGAACAGAACAGAACAGAACAGAACAGAACAGAACAGAATTTCTGCATCTATAGTACGTAACCCACTGTGGGGTTTGGCGTTTATAATATGTGGTGTGACCTGCTTTGATTTGATTGAGATTGACCCAGACCCTACATGTGTATACTAAGACCACGTTTTCATAGTCTTTGGATTCTTTTGGGTGAATAGATTACTCAAAATGCCGACAGTGTGCAACTGGTCTGTACTTTTAAATGGACCAATCAGCGGCAATCTGACAGACTGCAGAATTACCACTGCGAATAGTTAGTGACTATCAACCGGGTTTATCTTAACTGACCAAAGACCCTCTGGTGTAGTGCTGATAGTGATGACATCCTTGTGCTCTATATTTATCGTTATCTATGTGTCTTTTATCTTCTGTCACTATATTTACGTTATCTATTGTCTTTCTAGTCTCTGTCTCTTATTTATTGTTATCTATGTCTACTTTCTATACTCTTCTACTTGTCTCTATATTTATCTGTTATCTATGTGTCTTTCTATCTCTCTGTCTCTATATTTATCTGTTATCTATGTGTCTTTCTATCTCTCTGTCTCTATATTTATCTGTTATCTATGTGTCTTTCTATCTCTCTGTCTCTATATTTATCTGTTATCTATGTGTCTTTCTATCTCTCTGTCTCTATTTTATCTGTTATCTATGTGTCTTTCTATCTCTCTGTCTATTTATCTGTTATCTATGTGTCTTTCTATCTCTCTGTCTCTATATTATATCTGTTATCTATGGTCTTTCTATCTCTCTGTCTCTATATTTATCTGTTATCTATGTGTCTTTCTATCTCTCTGTCTCTATATTATTTATCTGCTTATATCTATGTGTCTTTCTATCTCTCTGTCTCTATATTTATCTGTTATCTATGTGTCTTTCTATCTCTCTGTCTCTATATTTATCTGTTATCTATGTGTCTTTCTATCTCTCTGTCTCTATATTTATCTGTTATCTATGTGTCTTTCTATCTCTCTGTCTCTATATTTATCTGTTATCTATGTGTCTTTCTATCTCTCTGTCATCTATATCTATCTATCTCTGTCTCATTTATATCTATGTGTCTTTCTATCTCGTCTCTATATCTATCGTATCTATGTGTATTCTATCTCTCTTCATCTAATTATCTGTTATCTATCTTCTATCTATCTTCTATCTATCTTGTATCTATCTATCTGTCTGTGTATCTATCTATCTACTTTCTGTCTGTGTCTATCTATTATCTATCTACTTCTGTTGATCTATCTATCTATCTATTCTATCTATCTATCTATCTATCTATTATCTATCTAACGATCTATCTGTCTGTCTCTTTGTCTGTCTGTCTGTCTGCCTGTCAATCCATCTGTGTGTGTCTTGATTTGCGCGCGCTGTTTGTTTGTGTGTGTGATCTGTGTGTTAATGTGTGTCATTTGTGTGTTTGTGTGTGTGTATGTGTGTATGGGTGTGTGTGTTGCGTACGTGTGTGTGTGTTGCGTGTGAGTGTGTGTGTGTGTGTTGCGTGTGAGTGTGTGTGTGTGTGTGTGTGTGTGTGTGTGTGTGTGTATGTGTGTGTGTGTTTGTGTGTATGTGTGTTTCTTCTCGCTGTGCATGCATGTTTGTCATTTATTCATACATTAGATTTTATATCATTATCAAATATTTAAACTGAAACTGTAAAGAAAAGTGTATGTCTACTCAAACACACACACACACACACACACACACACACACACAAACACACACACACACACACACACACACACACACAGACACACACACACACACAGACACACACACACACACTCACTCACACACACACACACACACACATATATATATGTATATATATATAGAGAGAGAGAGACAGACAGACAGATAAATAAATAGATAGATATATAGATATGTAGACAGACACATAGATAGACAGGTAGATAGATATAGAGATAGATACATACATATATACATAGATAGATAGATACTTACATATATACATAGATACATACATAGATACATAGATAGATAGGTAAGTATATATGTAGATTGATACATAGATAGATAGTAGATAGATACATAGATACAAATGCTAACAATAACGTACAAATCCAATTCACTCACTCAAATGTTTTATTTCAAAGTCAGGTGAAAAAGATGGATGTCAAAATAAAAACTGTCCTTTTGTACAGACCTGGTCATTTGTCGCCAGCATGTCGTTCGGGTTTTGAAGTCTGCAGTGTGTTTATTTACATGTTCTTTTCATTTTATTTATCTTGTTCGTTTTTTTCATAATTTCATTGCATAGTTCTGTGCTATACTTTGCTCTGTGATAATAGAGAAACCCTAGGTAAGAACTGCATATGGCAATTGCAATGCATGAGTCAGTGAGAGAGTCCAACAGGCTCGGTCGGCAAGTCTCAGGGCATCACTCCAGCGTCTATCCATGAGTTGTAGGTCTCTGTCAATCACAAATTATTGCAGGGACAGGCTGATAACATACCAGTATAAAATATGACTAGGTAAAACATAGTAAAATATAGACTAGGTAAAACATAGTAAAATATAGACTAAACGAATAGCTAGTAAAACATAGTAAAATATAGACTAGGTAAAACATAGTAAAATATAGACTAGGTAAAACATAGTAAAATATAGACTAGGTAAAACATAGTAAAATATAGACTAGATAAAACATAGTAAAATATAGACTAGATAAAACATAGTAAAATATAGACTAGATAAAACATAGTAAAATATAGACTAGATAAAACATAGTAAAATATAGACTAGATAAAACATAGTAAAATATAGACTAGATAAAACATAGTAAAATATAGACTAGATAAAACATAGTAAAATATAGACTAGATAAAACAATAAAATATAGACTAGATAAAACAAGTAAAATATAGACTAGATAAAACATAGTAAAATATAGACTAGATAAAACATAGTAAAATATAGACTAGATAAAACATAGTAAAATATAGACTAGATAAAACATAGTAAAATATAGACTAAGTAAAACATAGTAAAATATAGACTAGATAAAACATAGTAAAATATAGACTAGGTAAAACATAGTCTAGATAGGACCTCAGGACCTGGCCAGCTCATGGGTTTATGTGCAGGCTTAAGGTTTGTGCCACGATCACCATACACTTGGCACATGTAACGTTAGTGCATATGAAATTCGTTCCGAGCGCGGAGACGTCACCTTGAGAATCTGAAACTGAAAGTAAAGCTCTGTCAACCGTCTCACACAGGTCACTTTGTGCACTTCCCCTCTTTCAGCTGTTGTCCTGGGTTTCAGTTCAGGACTGGATTAGCATATCCCGCAGACGGCAGGCGAGCTGTATGGCCTAACCAGTTCAGTTTATACTGCCGATGGTGTTGGTAACTGGGATCTGTTTGCGTCTTGACCTTACTTCGTCATTTGTCACAATGTTTCCATTCAATGCCCAAAATCTTGTATGGACAATTTATGTCAAAGGAGTCAAGTCCTCTCGTGGCCTGAGCGATTCATCAAAGATTTTGTTTTTGTCTTATTGTTGTTGGCATTTTGTTTTATGTCTGTAGGCGAGTACAGTTCAGAAGCAAAAAGCCATGCTAGTCGCCCAACAGAACGCAACACGCAAAGTCAGAATAAAATGAGGCAACTGAACTGTGGTTTCTAAGAAGAATGTTGAGAGTTCCATGGACAGTAAAGAAAACAAACGAGACAGTCTTGATGGAGGCAGACACAAGAAGATCATTCATAAGGAAGATTAGGAAAAGAGAAGCAACGTTTATGGGACTTTTTATGAGGAAAGGGGAACTAGAGCACCTGGTCACAACAGGAAAGCTGGAGGGGCAATGAACATTAGGTAAACCAAGGGAGAAAATATTGGATGGACCTGCAGGGTGGCTGAGGACAGAGAGGGTGGAAGATGTACTTGCAGTGACAAGGGATAGATTCGTATGGAGGGCCATGATCGCCAATGCCAAGCGGCAGGGCACATGATGTTGATGATGATGAATTTTGATCACTGTTATAAATTATGACATGGTAATATAACTGTTATAACTTATGACATGGCAATATGGTAATTGTTATAATTTCTGGTAAATGATCACTGTTATAACTTATGGTAATATGATAACTTATAATTTAATGGTACTATGATCAATGTTATAACTTATGGTAATATGATAACTTATACTTTAATGGTACTATGATCACTTTTATAACTTATGGTAATATGATAACTTATAATTTAATGGTACTATGATCACTGTTATAACTTATGGTAATATGGTAACTTATACTTTAATGGTACTATGATCACTGTTTCAACTTATGGTAAATATGATAACTGTTCTAACTTCATTATCATCATCAGGTGCCCTGCCGCATGGCGTTGGCGATCATGGACTTCCATCTGTCTCTATCTCTTGTTGCCCCCAAGCATCTCCTCCGCCCTCCTCGTCTTCAGCCACTCCGCAAGTCTGTCTAGCATTTTCTCCCTGGGTCTACCTGGTGCTCTCATTCCCTCCAGCTTTGCCGTTGTGACCAGGTGCTCTAAATCCCCCTTCCTCATAAAATGGCCTATAAATGTTGCCTGTCTTTTCCTAATCTTCCTTATGAATGATCTACTTGTGTCTGCCTCCATCAAGACTGTCTCGTTTGTTTTCTTTGCTGTCCATGGAACTCTCAACATTCTTCTTAGAAATCACATCTCAGCTACCTCAATCTTGTTCTGGCTTTGCTTGTTGACTGTCCACGCCTCACATCCGTACAACAGTATTGGTTCTATATAACATTCAAGAACTCTCTTCCTGATGTTAATAGATAGGCATTTGTTGGTAAGAATGCTTGTCATCTTCTTGAATGTTCTAACTTATGATATGGTAATACAATAACTGTTATAATATGGTAATATAACTTTTATAACTTACGATAATATGATAACTGTTATAACTTCTGACATGATAATATGATAACTGTTATAATTTATGGTAATATGA
>JAPXFY010000030.1:27532412-27539912 GCA_030674185.1 Monoplex corrugatus
GCACAATGGACCATAATTTGACAATGAACATCTGCTGGCTTCGGTAAAGAAAAGTAACCTACACTGGCATTGTCATGTAGCAGAATTCAACTGTCATGGTCATGTAGCAGAACTCAATGGTCATGGTCATGTAGCAGAACTCAAATGGCATGGTCATGTAGCAGAACTCAAATGGCATGGTCATGTAGCAGAACTCAAATGGCATGGTCATGTAGCAGAACTCAATTGGCATGGTCATGTAGCAGAACTCAATGGTCATGGTCATGTAGCAGAACTCAAATGGCATGGTCATGTAGCAGAACTCAATTGGCATGGTCATGTAGCAGAACTCAAATGGCATGGTCATGTAGCAGAACTCAAATGGCATGGTCATGTAGCAGAACTCAATTGGCATGGTCATGTAACAGAACTCAATTGGCATGGTCATGTAGCAGAACTCAATGGCATGGTCATGTAGCAGAACTCAATTGGCATGGTCATGTAACAGAACTCAATGGCATGGTCATGTAGCAGAACTCAATTGGCATGGTCATGTAGCAAAACTCAAATGGCATGGTCATGTAGCAGAACTCAATGGCATGGTCATGTAGCAGAACTCAATTGGCATGATCATGTAACAGAACTCAATTGGCATGGTCATGTAGCAGAACTCAATGGCCATGTAAAATCAGCCCCCCCCCCCCCCCCTGGAAACTGTTCAGGGAGTGAGACTGATTAGGAGACAAAAAACAACGATTGACTGACATAACTAGAGAATGGACAGGGAACATTTTGCAGAGATCCAGGCTTTGGCATGAAACCGACAGATCTGGAAGAATCTGGTGAGCAGTTTTTTAATGCACCGCTCTAATGGCTGTTCATGGAGTTAAGGGAGAAGAAGAACAAGAGAAAGAAGAAACAAAAAGGAGGTGAAGGAGGAAAGAAGAAGAAGAAGAAGAAGAAGAAGAAGAAAGAAGAAGAAGAAGAAGAAGAAGAAGAAGAAGAAGAAGAAGAAGAAGAAGAAGAAGAAGAAGAAGAAGAAGAAGAAGAAGAAGAAGAAGAAGAAGAAGAAGAAGAAGAAGAAGAAGAAGAAGAAGAAGAAGAAGAAGAAGATGAAGAAGAAAAGGAAGAAGAAGAAGATGAAGAAAAGGAAGAAGAAAATGAAAAAAAGAGAAGTAGTAGTAGTAGTAGTAGTAGTAGTAGTAGTAGTAGTAGTAGTAGTAGTAGTAGTAGAAGAAGAATAGAAGAAAGAAGAAGAAGAAGAAGAAGAAGAAGAAGAAGAAGAAGAAGAAGAAGAAGAAGAAGAAGAAGAAGAAGAAGAAGAAGAAATGATGATGATGATGATGAAGATGAAGAAGAGAAGAAGAAGAAGAAGATGATGATGATGATGATGACGATGATGATGATGATGATGATGATGATGCTGTTGCTGCTGCTGCTACTGCTGCTGCTGCTGATGATGATGAAGAGAAGAAGAAGAAGAAGAAAGGGAAGAAGAAAAAGAAGAGGCATGACTATTTCTTTTCATTCAAGTTTGTAAAAAAACTTTGCAGAAGTTGCCAAAGGACATGTCACATATGCATAATGTTTGTGCTGACAAAACAGAGGAAAAAGTTTGACAACATTCCCTGACAGAATTTTCTCATCAGAAATTTCGATATATTGGGATATTTCTGAGTTAATATGCACATCAATCGGACGTTGACATAAAAAGCTTTCGAAGAATCTATGGAATGTTGGAATATTGTATAAGACTGAGTATGATGCCAGTGTCAACACTGCCAATTTCGGGCAATTTCAGGGTAACTTTGCCCCAGTGGGTATCATCAATCACCATTTATTTTTAATGCTTTTCAGAGTGAATTTCATAAGCCCCTGTAGTGAGAACTGATGATATTAATATAGTGTGTCTGAAGGTGTGTCCATTGTGTGTCTTTCTCTTCCTCACTCTCTGTTTCTGTCTTCTGCGCCTTATCTCCTTCGTCAGATGTATGTTCGTTCGTACTTTGATTTAACGCCTGTTCACTATGAGTGATATTACATGAATGTGTGTGTGTGTGTGTGTGTGTGTGTGTGTGTGTGTGTGTGTGTGTGTGTGTGTGTGTGTGTTGTGTCTGAATGTGTGTGTGTGTGTGGTAAATGCGTGTGTTGCGTGTGTATGTGCGTACATGCGTACGTGTTTGCGTGTATGTGTTTATGTATGTATGTATGTGTGTGTGTGTGTGTGTGTGTGTGTGTGTGTGTGTGTGGTGTGTGTGGGCGCGCGCGTGCCTTGCAGTGAGTGTATCAATCATCATATTCTGTCATCACAACATGTACATTTATCATCTTTGTAAGATTCTTATTAAGTTATTAATACCACATACACAAACAAGTGTGTGTGTTTGTGTTGTGTGTGTGTGTGTGTGTGTGTGTGTGTGTGTGTGTGTGTGTGTGTGTGTGTGTGCGTGCGTGCGCGCGTGCTTTACAATGATTGTATGAATCACCATAATCTGTCACCACAAGAACATGTACACTTATCATCTTAACAATATTTTTGTTAAGTTATCAATACCGCACAAGCAATCAAGTGTGTGTGTGTGTGGGGTGTGTGTGTGTGTGTGTGTGTGTGTGTGTGTGTGTGTGTGTGTGTGTGTGTGTGTGTGTGTGTGGTGTGTGTGTGTGTCCATGTGCATGTGTGTGTGTCTCTGTGTGTCTGTGAGTGTAAATGTGGGTGTGTACGTGCGTGTGTGTGTGTTTGTGTATGTATGCGTATGCGTATGGGTAAGTGTTTGTGTGTGTGTATGTGTGTGTGCGTGCGTGTGTATGTGTATGTGTCTGTGCGTGTGCGCGCACGTCTGTATTTCTGTGTGTATGTGTGTGTCTCTGTATGTCTGTGTGTGTTCTGCCCCAAGTTCTTTGTCACTTCAGTGGCCACTATGTTATGAAGATGAAAAGACGATAGGGATAGTAACCATTATGCTATGGTGTTCCATCCAGAATTGAGACTGCGTGACAGGCTATATTCTACGCTTAATATCATAATGTATTCTAGTGTCAATCAGGCCCGAGAGATACACATAATCAGACACTTTTAGCGGGTCACGGAAAATTGAAGCTGTTAGACGGGCTGATCACATTGCGAAATGTTGTTGCACGGTTTGCATCTTTAGTGGGTGTGCATAATGGGTATTCACTTGTTTCCGTAAACCAACCACTAACATCAAGCACAGGATCTTTAACGTGCATATTTGATATCCTACACACGACCTACAAACAGCAAGTACAAAAACGGTCAGCATTGTTGAACAACGTTGACGTGGAAAAAAAAAAGCCGAAAAAAAAGAAGAAAACCAATAGCAGTAGAGAGTGAGAAAGGTAGTCTCAGTATGAGCTGTGGATCAATACCTCCCCATCACACAGCAGCACATCACATCATCCCCCACCCCACCCCCCACCCCCAAACCACCTCAGCAATGCACTTCCACGCATCAGCGGTGGGACTGATCAGTCCATTCAATTATCGGCTAGATCAATGCCGTCAATTGCCAAACCCCCAAAATGGACTGAAGGGCCGTCAGTAACAGCACGCTGGTGCTACACAGTATTGATCACCACGCCTCACACTGTGTGTGTGTGTGTGTGTGTGTGTGGTGTGTGTGTGTGTCGGTGTGTGTGTCTGTGTGTAGTGTGTGTAGTGTGTGTATATATTGCGTGTGTGTGTAGTGTGTGTGTCTGTGTGTGTGTGTGTATGTCTGTGTGCGTCTATGTGTGTGTGTCTATGTGTGTGTGTGTGTATCTGTGTGTCTGTGTGTGTATATGTGTGTGTGTATGTGTGTGTGTGTCTATGTGTGTGTGTGTGTGTGTGTGTTGGACACTCTGTGTGTTCAATATGGACAGCTTGGGGGTAGATGGTTTATCTTGTGTGTCATTTATTGTTGTCTCGTGTGTTAGTCTGTTTATCTTGTGTCGTTCATGTTTTGTTTCTTGTGTCGTTCGTGTTTACTTGGTGTGTCATCTGTCTTTATCTGGTGTGTCAGCGTGTTTATCTTGTGTGTCATCTGTCTTTATCTGGTGTGTCAGTCATGTTTATCTTGTGTGTCATCTGTCTTTATCTGGTGTGTCATCATGTTTACTTGGTGTGTCATCTGTCTTTATCTGTGTGTCAGTCATGTTTACTTGGTGTGTCATCTGTCTTTATCTGGTGTGTCAGTCATGTTTATCTTGTGTGTCATTCATGTTTACTTGGTGTGTCATCTGTCTTTATCTGGTGTGTCAGTCATGTTTACTTGGTGTGTCATCTGTCTTTATCTGGTGTGTCAGTCATGTTATCTTGTGTGTCATCTGTCTTTATCTGGTGTGTCATCTGTCTTTATCTGGTGTGTCAGTCATGTTTATCTTGTGTGCCGTTCATGTTTTTTTCTTGTGTCGTTCGTGTTTACTTGGTGTGTCATCTGTCTTTATCTGGTGTGTCAGTCATGTTTATCTTGTGTGTCGTTCATGTTTTGTTTCTTGTGTCGTTCATGTTTACTTGGTGTGTCATCTGTCTTTATCTGGTGTTCAGTCATGTTATCTTGTGTGTCAGTCTTTATCTGGTTGTCAGTCGTGTTATCTTGTGTACTGTTTATCTGTGTGTCAGTCGTGTTATCTGTGTGTCATCTGTCTTTATCTGGTGTGTCAGTCGTGTTTATCTTGTGTGTCATCTGTCTTTATCTGGTGTGTCAGTCGTGTTTTATCTTGTGTGTCATCTGTCTTTATCTGGTGTGTCAGTCGTGTTTATCTTGTGTGTCATCTGTCTTTATCTGTGTGTCAGTCGTGTTTATCTTGTGTGTCATCTGTCTTTATCTGGTGTGTCAGTCATGTTTATCTTGTGTGTCATCTGTCTTTATCTGGTGTGTCAGTCGTGTTTATCTTGTGTGTCATCTGTCTTTATCTGGTGTGTCAGTCATGTTTACTTGGTGTGTCATCTGTCTTTATCTGGTGTGTCATTCATGTTTACTTGGTGTGTCATCTATCTTTATCTGGTGTGTCAGTCATGTTTATCTTTTGTGTCGTTCAGTGTTACTTGGTGTGTCATCTGTCTTTATCTGGTGTGTCAGTCATGTTTATCTAGTGTGTCGTTCGTGTTTACTTGGTGTGTCATCTGTCTTTATCTGTGTGTCAGTCATGTTTATCTTGTGTGTCGTTCGTGTTTACTTGGTGTGTCATCTGTCTTTATCTGGTGTGTCATTCATGTTTACTTGGTGTGTCATCTGTCTTTATCTGGTGTGTCAGTCATGTTTATCTTTTGTGTCGTTCATGTTTACTTGGTGTGTCATCTGTCTTTATCTGGTGTGTCATTCATGTTTATCTAGTGTGTCGTTCGTGTTTACTTGGTGTGTCATCTGTCTTTATCTGGTGTGTCATTCATGTTTATCTTTTGTGTCGTTCATGTTTACTTGGTGTGTCATCTGTCTTTATCTGGTGTGTCATTCATGTTTACTTGGTGTGTCATCTATCTTTATCTGGTGTGTCAGTCATGTTTACTTGGTGTGTCATCTGTCTTTATCTGGTGTGTCAGTCATGTTTATCTTTTGTGTCGTTCATGTTTACTTTGGTGTGTCATCTATCTTTATCTGGTGTGTCAGTCATATTTATCTTTTGTGTCATTCATGTTTACTTGGTGTGTCATCTATCTTTATCTGGTGTGTCAGTCATGTTTATCTTTTGTGTCATTCATGTTTACTTGGTGTGTCATCTGTCTTTATCTGGTGTGTCAGTCATGTTTATCTTTTGTGTCGTTCATGTTTACTTGGTGTGTCATCTGTCTTTATCTGGTGTGTCAGTCATGTTTATCTTTTGTGTCATTCATGTTTACTTGGTGTGTCATCTGTCTTTATCTGGTGTGTCAGTCATGTTTATCTTGTGTGTCATTCATGTTTACTTGGTGTGTCATCTGTCTTTATCTGGTGTGTCAGTCATGTTTATCTTGTGTGTCATTCATGTTTACTTGGTGTGTCAGTCATGTTTATCTTGTGTGTCATTCATGTTTACTGGTGTGTCAGTCATGTTTATCTTTTGTGTCGTTCATGTTTACTTGGTGTGTCATCTGTCTTTATCTGGTGTGTCAGTCATGTTTATCTTGTGTGTCAATTATGTTTGGTGTGCTGGTCGTGTTCATCATGTGTGTCATTCATGTTTATTTAGTGTGTCATTCATGTTTATTTAGTGTGTCATTCATGTTTGTCTAGTGTGTCATTCATGTTTATTTAGTGTGTCATTCATGTTTATTTAGTGTGTCATTCATGTTTATCTAGTGTGTCATTATTGTTTATCTAGTGTGTCATTCATGTTTATGTAGTGTGTCATTCATGTTTATCTGGTGTGTCATTCATGTTTATCTGGTGTGTCATTCATGTTTATCTAGTGTGTCATTCATGTTTATCTAGTGTGTCATTCATGTTTATCTAGTGTGTCATTCATGTTTATGTAGTGTGTCATTCATGTTTATCTAGTGTGTCATTCGCGTTTATCTAGTGTGTCATTCGTGTTTATCTTGCTAGTCATTCATGTTTATCTAGCGTGTTATTCGCGTTTATCTTGTGTGTCATTCATATTTATCTGGTGTGTCATTCATGTTTATATTGTGTGTCGATCATGTTGATTTTGTGTACCATTGACGTTTATCTGGTGTATCATTCATGTTTATCAGGTTTGACATTCATGTTTATCAGGTGTGTCATTCATGTTTATCAGGTATGACATTCATGTTTATCTTGTGTTTCATTCCTGTTTATCCTATATGTCAATCATGTTTATCGTGTGTGTCGGTCATGTGCCATTTACGTTCATCATGTATCATTCATGTTTACAGTGTGTCATTCACAATTCACTGTCTTTATGTTCAGATTCTCTGTGTGTTATAAGCAGTGTGTCATTCACAATTCACTGTCTTTATGTGCTGTGTGTTATAAGCAGTGTGTCATTCACAATTCACTGTCTTTATGTGCTGTGTGTTATAAGCAGTGTGTCATTCACAATTCACTGTCTTTATGTGCTGTGTGTTATAAGCAGTGTGTCATTCACAATTCACTGTCTTTATGTGCTGTGTGTTATAAGCAGTGTGTCATTCACAATTCACTGTCTTTATGTACTGTGTGTTATAAGCAGTGTGTCATTCACAATTCACTGTCTTTATGTACTGTGTGTTATAAGCAGTGTGTCATTCACAATTCACTGTCTTTATGTGCAGATTCTCTATGTGTTATAAGCAGTGTGTCCAAATGTGTTTGGAGACAAGCGCCAGACAAAAGTGATTTATAATTTTGAGTATAGTAGTCATCATGATATAACAACAATCTAAAAATTAATATTAAAACAACTCCATTGTTATCGATATTTATAGATGTTTTGTACACACAAATCACTGGCTCAGGTTCTGTTTGTGTGAGACCTATGTTACCAGTTGACAGTAGACAGTACGTGTATGTCTGTCTGTTCTCTCTGTGACCAAACTCTACCTTAGCAAAAACAACAGCTTGTATTTAATACAACAAGACCAGA
>JAPXFY010000030.1:27542412-27544912 GCA_030674185.1 Monoplex corrugatus
CTCTCTCTCTCTCTCTCTCTCTCTCCCCTATCTCCGTGTACGTGACAGAGTGAAGTTTGAAGAAGTTTGATGAATTTTGTTCAGGAAGGACACAGCGCACTCTACCAATTCCATATGAGCTCTGCCCAGTTTTGCCAGCAATTACCTCGCAGACTTCTAAGCGTGTGCAGACAACCTGGTTAGGTTCCAGTAGACCTAGGTAGGTTCTGTAGACTTGGTTAAGTTCTAGAAGACTGGTTGGATTTCAGACGACCTGATGATGTTCCAAACTACCTGGTTAGGTTCTATAAGACCTGGTTAGGATCCAGAAAACTTGGTTAGTTTCTGTACACCTTCTTAGGTTATGTAGATCTTAAACCATAGAAAAAACACGAAAATAGAATCAGAACGTGTATTTAACACAACAAAACAAGACAGGCGCAAATTTTCGGCCAACTGGCCTTTGTCTAGCGTAAGATCAGAAACAAACAAACACCATGTGCAACAATTAGGAGCAGCAGGGAAGTTTCAATCTTTTTCTCCTGATTTTTGTACCTGGTGTTTGTTTGTTTACGATCATACGCTTGACTTTGACAAAGGCCAGTTGGCCGAACATTTGCGCCTGTCTTGTCTTGTTGTGTTAAATACCCGTTTCTTATTCTTTTTTCGTGTTTTTTTCTGGTTCCTGTTTACTTGATCGCGGGCAGTTACACTTGTTTTGGATTATGTAGACCTAGTAAAGATACTTAGACCTAATTAGTTTCCAGAAGACCTGCTTAGGTTGTAGAAGACATGGTTAGGTTGTAGAAGACATGGTTAGGTCGTAGAAGACCTGGTTAGGTTGTAGAAGACCTGGTTAGGTTGTAGAAGACATGACTAGGTTGTAGAAGACATGGTTAGGTTGTAGAAGACATGGTTAGGTTGTAGAAGACATGGTTAGGTTCTAGAAGACATGACTAGGTTCTAGAACATGGCTAGGTTGTAGAAGACATGGTTAGGTTGTAGAAGACATGGTTAGGTTCTAGAAGACATGACTAGGTTCTAGAAGACATGACTAGGTTCTAGAAGACATGGTTAGGTTCTAGAAGACATGGTTAGGTTGTAGAAGACATGACTAGGTTGTAGAAGACATGGTTAGGTTCTAGAAGACATGGTTAAGTTCTAGAAGACATGACTAGGTTCTAGAAGACATGGTTAGGTTCTAGAAGACATGGTTAGGTTGTAGAAGACATGACTAGGTTCTAGAAGACATGGTTAGGTTCTAGAAGACATGGTTAGGTCCTAGAAGACATGGTTAAGTTCTAGAAGACATGGTTAGGTCCTAGAAGACATGACTAGGTTCTAGAACATGGTTAGGTTCTAGAAGACATGACATCTGAACTGTAGGTTGTAGGAATGACAGTGGTTAGGTTGTAGAAGACATGACTAGGTTCTAGAAGACATGGTTAGGTTGTAGAAGACATGGTAGGTTTAGAAGACATGACTAGGTTTAGAAGACATGACTAGGTTCTAGAAGACATGGTTAGGTTCTAGAAGACATGGTTAAGGTTCTAGAAGACATGACTAGGTTCTAGAAGACATGGTTAGGTTCTAGAAGACATGGTTAGGTTCTAGAAGACATGACTAGGTTCTAGAAGACATGGTTAGTTCTAGAAGACATGGTTAGGTTCTAGAAGACATGTTAGGTTCTAGAAGACATGGTTAGTTCTAGAAGACATGGTAGGTTCTAGAAGACATGGTAGGTTTAGAAGACATGCTAGGTTCTAGAAGACATGGTTAGGTTCTAGAAGACATGGCTTAGGTTGTAGAAGACATGACTAGGTTGTAGAAGACATGGCTAGGTTCTAGAAGACATGGTTAGGTTGTAGAAGACATGGTTAGGTTTCAGAAGACATGACTATGTCAGTCTAGAAGACGTTCATCAGAAAGGTTTGCTTCCAAAATCGAAACGACGTTGTGTCTAGTTTATAGAATTCAGATCAATGAACTTTTAGAACAATCTCTTAGTGGTCATTCTTTCTTTGTAAATATTTACAGAATATGGAATAGAAGCAAAACAAAACAAAATAAATAAATAAATAAATAAATAAATAAATAAATAAATAAATAAATAAATAAATAAACTACGGAGAGCCGGACAGCAGAAGGTTCTCAGAGGAGAAACCCCCGTTTCAGCCCTTAACCCTTGACACTGTACGGAGGCTGGGCCCCATCTAGCTCCTGACTCACTCTCTCTCTCTCTCTCTCTCTCTCTCTCTCTCTCTCTCTCTCTCTCTTGTGAACATGGAATATGAAACATATAACACTTAAGTCTACAATAATTTCACAGAATGTAGTTATTTTGCATGAGAACACCGATGATATGAGCGTGGTATGACATGAAAGATCAGATAACAGCGACATCAAACGGCACCATACAAGCACGTGCTTTTGTGTGAATGCATACGCGTACATTCACTCAGAGACATACAGACCACACACACACACACACCACACACACACACAACACACACACACACAC
>JAPXFY010000030.1:27557412-27564912 GCA_030674185.1 Monoplex corrugatus
TGTCTGTAGTTTGTGTACAGCATAAAAATCGTGTTTCTATTCATGTGTCCTAAGTGCATGTATGTGTTTGTGTGTCTGTAGTTTGTGTACAGCATAAAATCGTGTTTCTATTCATGTGTCCTCAGTACATGTATGTGTTTGTGTGTCTGTAATTTGTGTACAGCATAAAATCGTGTTTCTATTCATGTGTCCTAAGTACATGTATGTGTTTGTGTCTGTAGTTTGTGTACAACATAAAATCGTGTTTCTATTCATGTGTCCTATGTGCATGTATGTGTTTGTGTGTCTGTAGTTTGTGTACAGCATAAAATCGTGTTTCTATTCATGTGTCCTAAGTACATGTATGTGTTTGTGTGTCTGTAGTTTGTGTACAACATAAAATCGTGTTTCTATTCATATGTCCTATGTGCATGTATGTGTTTGTGTGTCTGTAGTTTGTGTACAGCATAAAATCGTGTTTCTATTCATGTGTCCTAAGTGCATGTATGTGTTTGTGTGTCTGTAGTTTGTGTACAGCATAAAATCGTGTTTCTATTCATGTGTCCTAAGTACATGTATGTGTTTGTGTGTCTGTAGTTTGTGTACAGCATAAAATCGTGTTTCTATTCATGTGTCCTAAGTACATGTATGTGTTTGTGTGTCTGTAGTTTGTGTACAGCATAAAATCGTGTTTCTATTCATGTGTCCTAAGTACATGTATGTGTTTGTGTGTCTGTAGTTTGTGTACAACGTAAAATCATACAACAGGAAACGGAAAGGACCAGCCTGTGTCACTTACAAGGTTTCGCACAGACAGAGCGGGGAATTGTAAAAAGCCCGGTTATGGATTTTCTGTCTGCTAGCGATATCAGAACATGACTATGAATAGTCGGCCATGATCCATGGTTTGCTTTACGGCCAACGGACATGGCCACTTTTGTTACGCTCAGGACGTGGACGGGTGGGCCATGTGTAGGCGAGGTTCGTGTTCTGACATACCGTGAAACATTGTATACAGTCTGTGCGCTGGCACAATGTCAGTAATTGCTGCCTTCTTCCTTGATGTGGGCTATATGATGACACAGTATCTGTAGACAACTTCTGCAGGGTGATATTGTTTACTTATTTTATTCTATTTTATTTCATCTTATCTTATTTCATTTATTCTTTTCTTTGTTTATTTGTTTATTTATTTTTATTTTTGATGGAGCCGTAGATACAAGATCTGATATCATGAGCTCATTCCAGCCGGCAATATTAAAAAACTCATGTGTGCGCTGCCCATCTTAAGTTTTCCATGATTGTGGTGGTGTGATCCCATTCCACCTTCTCCCAATTTCAACGACTTTGTCAGCGTTGTGGGTTTTGCGCAGCCTCAGAGAGACTCTCGGACAATTGCTGGTAGATTTGGGTTAAGCGAATACGGAGTTGTCTTAGTGCGGTGAATCGCTCTTGAACAAACTTCAAACTAAAACAAATGTGTGTAAACATTGTGCACCTGTAAAATTTTGTTTGACCAGTCAAATCTTCTTCTTTTTCTCCAAGGGGAAACACGCGAAACTACTGCTGGAACAACCAGGGTGCAATGGCAAAGCTTTAACCTTTTAACTCCCGCACTCTGTCTGCCAGCATCCTGCATTGTCAACCTTGCTAGCAAAGCAAAAAATCTTAACCCTTTGACTCTCTCATTCAACCTCTTCACCAACTTCCTGCAGGAAGCTTGTGGATAGGGTGAGGGAGTCAAAGGGTTAAATTTTTGCAGTTGATATGGCGCAGGAGTCAAAGGGTTTAGTAATACACTGATGGCTCTGTCACCAGTAACAAAGTTGGTATAGGGCTTCGCCGTCAGTCACCAATAACAAGCTGGTATAGGGCTTCGCCGTCAGTCACCAATAACAAGCTGGTATAGGGCTTCGCCGTCAGTCACCAATAACAAGCTGGTATAGGGCTTCGCCGTCAGTCACCAATAACAAGTCTGGTATAGGGCTTCGCCGTCAGTCACCAATAACAAGTCTGGTATAGGGCTTCGCCGTCAGTCACCAATAACAAGTCTGGTATAGGGCTTCGCCGTCAGTCACCAATAACAAGTCTGGTATAGGGCTTCGCCGTCAGTCACCAATAACATGTCTGATATAGGGCTTCGCCGTCAGTCACCCATAACAAAGCTGGTATAGGGCTTCGCCGTCAGTCACCAATAACAAAGCTGGTATAGGGCTTCGCCGTCAAACAGAATATTAATACCATACATGAAGAAAACGCTACATATGATATCACAACTTCCAGTCTAACAATGGAAATTGAGACAGTCACGCATCCACTACAATTGTTAAGTTCACTGGATTTTGAAGTGAAAGAAAGTCAGGCCTTCGTCCTGACTGACTCGATGGATCTTTTTCAAAAAAGTTCAGATTGGAGTAGAAACCCCAGAATTGCACAAAGCAATGAGCAGTATCGACCTAAAACATACCACGTGGATCTACAGCCCCAGACACTCTGATGTTAAGGGAAATGAACGATAAACTTGCAGGCAATGCACTACAACAAAAAATCTGCAAATCTGCATATTCGAAAGTCTGAAGTCCTCAGATGCTTAAAATCGTACCTTGGTGAACTAAGTGTGAGTCATCACACAATTGATCGACTTACTGAAAAAAGGAATAGCTGGAATTAGTGGCTGAACATCTAATGTGAAGGGAAAAGTAAGAGCCATTATCATTCAGACAAAGTAACATTGGTATAATCTCAAAAATAACACCGTGCAGATTCCTACTGCGTGAAATGGACAGTGTTTGGGCTTTTCCTGAACGGAGATAAAGAAAACATGTAGAAATGAAAAAAAAAAACAAACAAACAAAAAACAAACAAACAAACAACAACAAAAACAAACAAACAAAAACAAACAAACAAACAAACAAACAAACAAACAAAACAAACAAAACCAAACAAAAAACTGAAACCAAAACAATGTGACTCAACGTGTGACGTTCGTTGCAAACAGGAGCCAGAAAAAAAACAGTATCTGTTGTTTGTTTGTTTGTTTGTTGTGATCTTACGCTTGACAAAGGCCAGTTGGCCGAAAATTAGCGCCTGTCTTGTCTTGTATTAAATACGCGTTTGTATTCTTTTTTCGTGGTTTTTTTTTTTCTGGTTCCAAGTGTTTCTCTGTTACTTGTTTTTTGTTGGTTGACTGTATGCCTCTAAGTTTTTCATGAGATTTCACTGCTTTTGTTTTGTTTTGTTTTGTCTTTTGTGCCTGTGTGGGTTGGTGTATGTGTGAGAGCATACATGTATGTGTGCATTTTTTCCGTTTCTTTTACTGTTTTTGTTTGTTTTGTTTTGTTTCGTTTACGTGCGTGATTCATCGCATTGTTTCCTGGCATTGCGGTGTGTGGGTATGCGTGTTTATGCGTCTGTTTGTGTGTGTATGTTTGCGTATATGTGTTATTTGTTATTTCGTGTTTATTGTGGCGTGTGTTTGTCCGTGTATTTGTGTTCTTTGTTATTTCGTGTTTATTGTGGCACGCGCGCGCGCGCGTGTGTCTGTGTGTGCGTGCGTGCGTGCGTACAGAGAGAGGAGAGAGAGAGAGAGACAGACAGACAGAGAAGAGAGAGAGAGACAGAGAAGAGAGAGGAGAAGACAGACAGCAGAAGAGAGAGAGAGAGAGCGACAGACAGACAGACAGGAGAGAGAGAGAGAGAGAGAGGAAGACAGACAGGACAGACAGAGACAGAGAGAGAGAGAGAAGAGAGGGAGAGACAGAGAGGAGAGGACAGACAGACAGAGGACAGAGAAGAGAGAGGAGAGAGACAGACAAAAGAGAGAAGACAGACAGACAGACAGAGAGAGAGAGAGAGAGAGACAGACAGACAGACAGAGAAGAGAGAGAAGAAGACAGACAGACAGAAGAGAGAGAGAAAAGGGAGACAGAAGACAGAGACGAGAGAGAGAGAAGACAGACAGACAGACAGAGACAGAGAGAGAGAGACAGGGGAGACGAGAAGACAGAAGAGAGAGAGAGAGAGAGAGACAGAGACAGACAGAGAGAGAGAGAGAGAGACAGAAGACAGACGAGAGAAGAGAGAAGACAGACAGACAGACAGAGAGAAGAGAGAGCAGAGAAGAAGAGAGAGAGAGAGAGAGAGACAGAAGAGACAGAAGGAAGAGAGAGAGAGACAGAGAGACAGAGAGAGAGAGAGAAGACAGACAGAGAGAGACAGAGAGAGAGACAGAAGAGACGAGAGAGAGAGAGAGAAGAGAGACAGAGAGAGAGACGAGAGGAAGAAGAGAGAGAGAGAGACAGAGAGAGAGCAGAGAGACAGAAGAGAGGGGAGAGAGGACAGAGAGAGAGGAGAGACAGAGAGAGCAGGAGAGAGAGAGAGAGACAGAGAGACAGAGAGAAGAGAGAGAGAGGACAGAGAGAGAGAGAGAGACGAGAGACAGAGAGAGAGAGAGGAGAGAGACAGAGAGAGAGGAGAGACAGGGGAAGAGAGACAGAGAGACGAGAGAGAGAGACAGAGAGGAGAGACAGAGAAGAGACAGAGAGAGACAGAGAGACGAGAGAGAGAGAAGAGAGGACAGAGAGAGAGAGAGAGAGAGAGAGAGAGACAGAGGAGACGAGAGAAGACAGAGGAGAGAGAGAGGAGACAGAGAGAGAGAGAGAGAGAGAGACAGAGAAGAGAGAGACAGAGAGAGAGACAGAGAGAGCAGAGAGAGAGGAGAGAGAGAGAAGAGAGGAGAGAGAAGAGAGAAGAGAGGAGAGAGACAGAGAGAGAGAGACAGAGAGACAGAGGAGAGAGAGAGAGAAGAGGAAGAGGAGAGAGAGAGAGAGAGAGAGAGAGAGAGAGAGAGACACACACACACAGACCGACAGGCAGTTTATTATTTGTTTAGATATCTACCCTTCTCTTTTTCCCCCCATCGGAGGTGGATTACAGACTGGGGCAGCTTTGAGTATGGAGATATTATTTTCATCGTGATGATAGGCGGCGGGGATTATGTGTAGTATTGACTGGTACTGGGGGGCTTTTGGTGATGTGACACCAGTTTGTTCTTAGTGGCTGGCTGTGATATCATTCGGTCCTTTTTTCTTTCTTTAAGATGTGATATACAGATACACACGTTGATACAGTGTAACCAGGAGTGTTCCAGTGACAGACAGCAATACTGATACACACGTTGATACAATGTAACCAGGAGTGTTCCAGTGGCAGACTACAATACAGATACACACGTTGATACAGTGTAACCAAGAGTGTTCCAGTGACAGACAGCAATACTGATACACACGTTGATACAATGTAACCAAGAGTGTTCCAGTGAAAGACTACAATACAGATACACACGTTGATACAGTGTAACCAGGAGTGTTCCAGTGACAGACAGCAATACTGATACACACGTTGATACAATGTAACCAGGAGTGTTCCAGTGACAGACTACAATACAGATACACACGTTGATACAATGTAACCAAGAGTGTTCCAGTGACAGAGAGCAATACTGATACACACGTTGATACAATGTAACCAGGAGTGTTCCAGTGACAGACTACAATACAGATACACACGTTGATACAGTGTAACCAAGAGTGTTCCAGTGACAGACAGCAATACTGATACACACGTTGATACAATGTAACCAAGAGTGCTCCAGTGACAGACTACAATACAGATACACACGTTGATACAGTGTAATCAAGAGTGTTCCAGTGACAGACAGCAATACTGATACACACGTTGATACAATGTAACCAGGAGTGTTCCAGTGACAGACTACAATACAGATACACACGTTGATACAATGTAACCAAGAGTGTTCCAGTGACAGACAGCAATACTGATACACACGTTGATACAATGTAACCAGGGGTGTTCCAGTGACAGACTACAATACAGATACACACGTTGATACAGTGTAACCAAGAGTGTTCCAGTGACAGACAGCAATGCTGATACACACGTTGATACAATGTAACCAGGAGTGTTCCAGTGACAGACTACAATACAGATACACACGTTGATACAGTATAACCAAGAGTGTTCCAGTGACAGACAGCAATACTGATACACACGTTGATACAATGTAACCAGGAGTGTTCCAGAGACAGACTACAATACAGATACACACGTTGATACAATGTAACCAGGAGTGTTCCAGAGACAGACTACAATACAGATACACACGTTGATACAATGTAACCAAGAGTGTTCCAATGACAGACTACAATACAGATACACACGTTGATACAATGTAACCAAAAGTGTTCCAGAGACAGATTACAATACTGATACACACGTTAATTCAATGTAAACAAGAGTCTTCCAGAGACAGACAGCAATACAGATACACACGTTGATACAATGTAACCAGTAGTGTTCCAGAGACAGACTACAATACAGATACACACGTTGATACAATGTAACCAAGAGTGTTCCAGAGACAGACTACAATACAGATACACACGTTGATACAATGTAACCAAGAGTGTTCCAGAGACAGATTACAATACTGATACACACGTTAATACAATGTAAACAAGAGTCTTCCAGAGACAGACTACAATAAAGATACACACGTTGATACAATGTAACCAAGAGTGTTCCAGTGACAGACAGCAATACTGATACACACGTTGATACAATGTATCCAAGAGTGTTCCAGAGACAGACTACAATACAGATACACACGATGATACATTGTAACAAGAGTGTTCCAGTGACAGACAGCAATACTGATACACACGTTAATACAATGTAACCAAGAGTGTTCCAGTGACAGACTACAATACAGATACACACGTTGATACATTGTAACAAGAGTGTTCCAGTGACAGACAGCAATACTGATACACACGTTGATACAATGTATCCAAGAGTGTTCCAGAGACAGACTACAATACAGATACACACGATGATACATTGTAACAAGAATGTTCCAGTGACAGACAGCAATACAGATACACACGTTAATACAATGTAACCAAAAGTGTTCCAGAGACAGACTGCAATGTAACCAAGAGTGTTCCAGAGACAGACTGCAATTACTGAATAAAATACAAAAAACCCCACATGTTAACACCCAATGGGTACATTTCGTTGAAAACAGCATACACAACAATATTCACTAAATTCTAAAGCTTAACGTTTCAACATATTGCTTTGGAAGATTACAAATGTGTACACTGTGCACCCTCAGCAAAGTATTCAAGTCCATGTCATCATTTTGGTAGACAGTCCTATTTCGTATCTAATGTGCAGTGAAGAAAACATCTTTTTAATTCACTCTGTATGAACGAGTTTGTGGTGTTTCTTAAACGGAAAGGCTGTACATAACATATGTAGTGGGATGTATCAATCTTTGCATGGCTATGATCGCTGGCTGACCACCACCGGTGCCAGTGATGAGATACATGTAACTGACCCGGTCGCCAGTGCTAAATGCTTCTGGGTTAGAGTTGTTGGTCGGGATGTGTGGGATGAAAAACGCCTGTTTCCATACCGGTAAGGCTGAGTATACCGATA
>JAPXFY010000030.1:27582412-27584912 GCA_030674185.1 Monoplex corrugatus
TTTACAACTGTTGTTTTTACAACTGTTGTTTTTTTTACAACTGTTGTTTTAGTTCTCTTTGTTTTACAACTGTTGTCTTTGTTTTACAACTGTTGTCTTTGTTTTACAACTGTTGCTCTTTGTTTTACAACTGTTCTCTTTGTTTTACAATTGTTCTATTTGTTTTACAACTGTTTCTTTTGTTTTACAACTGTTCTCTTTGTTTTACAACTGTTCTCTTTGTTTTACAACTGTTCTCTTTGTTTTACAACTGTTTCTCTTTGTTTTACAACTGTTCTCTTTGTTTTACAACTGTTCTCTTTGTTTTACAACTGTTCTCTTTGTTTTACAACTGTTCTCTTTGTTTTACAACTGTTCTCTTTGTTTTACAACTGTTCTCTTTGTTTTACAACTGTTCTCTTTGTTTTACAACTGTTCTCTTTGTTTTACAACTGTTCTCTTTGTTTTAGAACTGTTCTCTTGTTTTAAACTGTTCTTTTGTTTTACAACTGTTCTCTTTGTTTTACAACTGTTCTCTTTGTTTACAACTGTTCTCTTTGTTTTACAACTGTTCTCTTTGTTTTACAACTGTTCTCTTTGTTTTACAACTGTTCTCTTTGTTTTACAATGTTTCTATTGTTTTACAACTGTTCTCTTTGTTTTACAACTGTTCTTTGTTTTACAACTGTTCTCTTTGTTTTACAACTGTTCTCTTTGTTTTACAACTGTTCTCTTTGTTTTACAACTGTTTTTTTTTTAAACTGTTCTTTTGTTTTACAACTGTTCTTTGTTCACGTTTTTGTTTTACAACTGTTCTCTTTGTTTTACAACTGTTCTCTTTGTTTTAGAACTGTTCTCTTTGTTTTACAACTGTTCTCTTTGTTTTACACTGTTTTTTTTTTACAACTGTTCTCTTTTTTTAGAACTGTTCTCTTTGTTTTACAACTGTTCTCTTTGTTTTAACACTGTTTTCTTTGTTTTACAACTGTTCTCTTTGTTTTACAACTTTTGTTTTCTTTTTTTGAACTGTTCTCTTTGTTTTAGAACTGTTCTCTTTGTTTTAGAACTGTTCTCTTTGTTTTAAACTGTTCTCTTTGTTTTACAACTGTTCTCTTTGTTTTACAACTGTTCTCTTTGTTTTAAACTGTTCTCTTGTTTTACAACTGTTCTCTTTGTTTTACAACTGTTCTCTTTGTTTTAAACTGTTCTCTTTGTTTTAAACTGTTCTCCTCTGTTTCTTTGTTTTAAACTGTTCTATTTGTTTTACAACTGTTTCTTTGTTTTACAACTGTTCTCTTTGTTTTACAACTGTTTCTTTGTTTTACAACTGTCTCTTTGTTTTACAACTGTTCTATTTGTTTTACATCTTGTTTCCTCTTGTTTTACAACTGTTCTCTTTGTTTTACAACTGTTCTTTTGTTTTACAACTGTTCTTTTGTTTTACAACTGTTCTCTTTGTTTTACAACTGTTCTCTTTGTTTTACCAAACTGTTCTCTTTGTTTTACAACTGTTCTTTTTTTTACAACTGTTCTCTTTGTTTTACAACTGTTCTTTTGTTTTACAACTGTTCTCTTTGTTTTACAACTGTTCTTTTGTTTTACAACTGTTCTCTTTGTTTTACAACTGTTTCTTTGTTTTACAACTGTTTTCTTTGTTTTTAGAACTGTTCTCTTTTTTTAAACTGTTCTCTTTGTTTTACAACTGTTCTCTTGTTTTACAACTGTTCTCTTTGTTTTACAACTGTTCTCTTTGTTTTACAACTGTTCTCTTTGTTTTAGAACTGTTCTCTTTAGTTTTTTTACAACTGTTCTCTTTGTTTTACAACTGTTTCTTTGTTTTACAACTGTTCTCTTTGTTTTACAACTGTTCTCTTTGTTTTAGAACTGTTCTCTTTGTTTTAGAACTGTTCTTTTTAGTTTTTTTACAACTGTTCTCTTTGTTTTACAACTGTTCTCTTTGTTTTACAACTGTTCTCTTTGTTTTAAACTGTTCTCTTTGTTTTACAACTGTTCTCTTTGTTTTACAACTGTTCTTTTGTTTTAGAACTGTTCTCTTTGTTTTAGAACTGTTCTTTTTTTAAACTGTTCTCTTTGTTTTACAACTGTTCTTTTGTTTTACAACTGTTCTCTTTGTTTTACAACTGTTCTGTTTTTTACAACTGTTCTCTTTGTTTTACAACTGTTTTTTGTTTTAAACTGTTCTCTTTGTTTTACAACTGTTGTGTTTATTTTACAACTGTTTCTCTTTGTTTTAAACTGTTCTCTTTGTTTTACAACTGTTGTTTTGTTTTACAACTGTTCTTTTGTTTTAAACTGTTCTCTTCTGTTTTTTTACACTGTTGTTTGTTTTACAACTGTTCTCTTTTGTTTTGTAAACGTTCTCTTTGTTTACAACTGTTGTGTTTATTTTAGAACTGTTTCTTTGTTTTAGAACTGTTCTTTTTTTAGAACTGTTCCTTTGTTTTACAACTGTTCTCTTTGTTTTACAACTGTTCTCTTTGTTTTACAACTGTTCTCTTTG
>JAPXFY010000030.1:27607412-27609912 GCA_030674185.1 Monoplex corrugatus
GAAACAACTCGCCATTTCTGGGAAGAAGAGGACTAGAGCCCTTAAAGCGATGGCAGAGGCAGCAGAAAGGAGCTCAAGCTGGATCTGGGCAAGGAGGAACGAAAAAAGTGAACTTCATAAGGATTAAATTCCCTACAGATGATGTGTGCCCCGTTAGCACATTGGTAAAACCGCGTACCGCAGTTCTGAAGCGCAGAATCGCCCAGGTTCGATCCCCGGCGTGGGAAAAAAAAAAAAAAAAAATAGACAACAGCAGAAGGGCATCCAGGAGTCATGACCTGGATGTGGCCCGGCCCCCCGAGAGTGTAAGGAATTCAGGGCCGAAACACTTGTCTAAAGGGGGTTACTTCTCTGAAGACCTTCTGTTGTCTAGCTCTCCCTAGAGTTTCTTTCTACCTGCACATGGTCAGTCCATTGACTTCCGGGAATAGTTCGGAGGACATTCGGGAAAGACCGAAGGACACTGGGAAAGACTAGATCTGCGGGCTTTGTGGGTTGGCTTCCCACCTTGCCTTTGATAACATGCCACGAGTTTTTCAAATGAAAGATGCTCCCAGGATTCACCGAAAGGGGGAGAGAATGATGAATCCATCGGCACTGACTCCATCACGACTGGAAACGCACAACGGACCATGATTAATGACCAGTTGGAATTTCCGTGTGCGTGTGGAAGGAGATTCACCACCAAACGCGGCATGAAGATCCACAGGACAAAAATGGGCTGTTTGAAGACACATACGAACCAGCAGCAGCGCACTGCGATAGCAGGTGAGACATTGGATGACCAAGGCCAGGAATTAAACCATAGTGCCAAGGACATCCACGCTGACGGTTCTGATGCGGATTTTGCACAAGCTCTTAACGCCAAACGTGGAAAACTCAATTTGCCGCCTGCCGGTGCAAAAGAACAATGGGAGAAATTAGATGAGGAACTTGTCCTTAAGCTGAATGCGCTAATAGGGAACAGTACGCTGGAACACAAACTTGACACATACGGAGACATCATATACTCTATCTGCAGGGACACTTATGGAGTGAAGCAGCCAAAGACAAAAACGCCTCCCCAGAAATCCAGAAGACAGCAACAGATGGAGAGCATCCGGAGGGAGAAAAGGAAGCTTAAAAAGCGAATGAAAACTGCCTCAGAATTCGAGAAGCAAGGGCTCCTGGAACTCTGGAAAGATCTGAAGGCCAAACACAATGCTCTCAGCAAAGTGGAATCAGCAAGGCGAAGAAAGAGCAAAAAGAAGAAGACTCAAGATCGTTTCTTCAAAGATCCCTTTGACTTTTCAAGAAAGCTGTTTGAACAACCCAAATCAGGGACTCTCACAGTGGGCAAGGAAACCCTAGAGCAGCATCTCAGGGAAACATATTCCGATTCTCAGCGCGAGGCACCACTTGAAATCCAGAATCTGGTTTGGCCTGCAGCGCCAGAAGGAAAATTCAATAACAAACCACCAACACTGGATGAAGTGAAGAACGTAGTAAAGAAAGCCAGAGCCAAGTCAGCACCTGGACCAAACGGAATACCATACCTGCTCTACAAGAAATGCCCAAAAGTGCTCGAGTGGCTCCACAAGATGATTCGATCAGCATGGAGGAACCAGAAGATCAGCGACCAATGGATGAGAGCTGAAGGAGTGTACATTCCGAAGGAGCAGAACTCCAGCAGCATCAATCAGTTCAGGCCAATATCACTTCTGAACGTCGAGGGGAAAATCTTCTTCTCTGTTATGGCAGCAAGATTGACAAAATACCTGACTGAAAACAAGTATCTGGATATGTCAGTCCAAAAGGGAGGCATACCAGGAATGCCTGGATGCTTGGAACATGCCACGTTGATTTGGGATGCCATCCAAAAAGCAAGAACAGAGAAGAGAGACATTGACGTAGTTTGGCTTGATCTGGCGAATGCATATGGATCAGTTCCACACGATATGATCCAGCTGGCTCTTGAAATGTATCACATCCCAGAAAACATCCGAACAATGCTGAGGAAGTATTTCCAAGGGTTCTCAATGCGGTTCTCTACCAAAGAATACACCACGGACTGGATAGACCTAGAGGTGGGCATTGCAATGGGCTGTGCAATCTCTCCCATACTGTTCGTGTTGGCAATGGAAGTCATCTTGAAAGCTGCAATGAAGAGTTCAGGTCCAGTGAATCTGGGAGATGGATACCAGATGCCTCCTCTGAAAGCTTTCATGGATGACACAACAGTCTTGTCCACGGATGAGGAAGAGACACACCAAATCTTAAAGCAGCTGGATGAGCTGGTGGCCTCTTCAAGAATGAGGTTCAAACCTAAGAAATCCCGAAGTCTCTCACTGCGAAAAGGAAAAGTGGCAGATTCAGTCAAATTCATGGTAGCCAACCAAGCCATCCCCACTGTCACAGAAGAGCCAGTAAAAAGTCTCGGAAGATGGTATGATGACTCCCTGAAAGACACACAAAGGGGATGTGAAACCAAGCAAACAGCAGAAGAAGGCCTGAAGAAAAT
>JAPXFY010000030.1:27614912-27619912 GCA_030674185.1 Monoplex corrugatus
CACACACACTCGTACAGACACTGACAGCATACACACACACACTCGTACAGACACTGACTAGCATACACACACACACTCGTACAGACACTGACTAGCACACACACACAACACTCGTACAGACACTGACTAGCATACACACACACTCGTACAGACACTGACTAGCACACACACACACACTCGTACAGACACTGACTAGCACACACACACACACTCGTACAGACACTGACTAGCACACACACACACTCGTACAGACACTGACTAGCATACACACACACACTCGTACAGACACTGACTAGCACACACACACACACTCTCGTACAGACACTGACTAGCATACACACACACACTCGTACAGACACTGACTAGCACACACACACACTCGTACAGACACTGACTAGCACACACACACACTCGTACAGACACTGACTAGCATACACACACACACTCGTACAGACACTGACTAGCACACACACACACTCTCGTACAGACACTGACTAGCACACACACACACACTCGTACAGACACTGACTAGCACACACACACACACTCGTACAGACACTGACTAGCACACACACACACACTCGTACAGACACTGACTAACATACACACACACACTCGTACAGACACTGACTAGCACACACACACACACTGTACAGACACTGACTAGCATACACACACACACACTCGTACAGACACTGACTAGCATACACACACACACTCGTACAGACACTGACTAGCATACACACCACTTACAGACACTGAACATACACACACACTCGTACAGACACTGACTAGCATACACACACACACTCGTACAGACACTGACTAGCATAAAACACACACACACACACTCGTACAGACACTGACTAGCATACACACACACACTCGTACAGACACTGACTAGCATACACACACACACTCGTACAGACACTGACTAGCATACACACACACACTCGTACAGACACTGACTAGCACACACACACACACTCGTACAGACACTGACTAGCATACACATACACACTCGTACAGACACTGACTAGCACACACACACACACTCGTACAGACACTGACTAGCACACACACACACACTCGTACAGACACTGACTAGCACACACACACACACTCGTACAGACACTGACTAGCACACACACACACACTCGTACAGACACTGACTAGCACACACACACACACTCGTACAGACACTGACTAGCATACACACACACACTCGTACAGACACTGACTAGCATACACACACACACTCGTACAGACACTGACTAGCATACACACACACACTCGTACAGACACTGACTAGCATACACACACACACTCGTACAGACACTGACTAGCATACACACACACACTCGTACAGACACTGACTAGCATACACACACACACTCGTACAGACACTGACTAGCAACACACACACACTACACACACTCGTACAGACACTGACTAGCATACACACACACACTCGTACAGACATGACTAGCACACACACACACACACACACACTCGTACAGACACTGACTAGCATACACACACACACACACACTCGTACAGACATTGACTAGCATACACACACACACTTGTACAGACACTGACTAGCATACACACACATACGCGCACAAACATATAAATACACTCATGCACTCACTCGTACTCTCACACTAACAGGTTAACACACATATACACACTCACACACTCACGCCACGCACGCGCACAAACACACAGGAAGCATGTGTATAGGATGAGGGAATCAAAAGGTTAAGATTTTGCTTTGCTAGCACCGCTGAAAATAACAGCAAACGGCACAACTTTGAGAGAGGTTGATAAGTCTAAATATCTGAGAACGATCATTTCACCAGACGGCAGATGCACGTCGGAAATAGCCAGCAGTATCGGCCAAGCCAAAACACCATTCTAGAAGATGAAATGCATTCTTACCAACAAATGCCTATCAATAAACATCAGGAAGAGAGTTCTTGAATATTGTATAGAACCAATAATGTTATACGGTTGTGAGGCGTGGACAGTCAACATGCAAAGCCGGAACAAGGTTGAGGCAGCCGAGATGTGGTTTCTAAGAAGAATGTTGAGAGTTCCATGGACAGCAAAGAAAACAAACAAGACGGTCTTGATTCAGGCAGACACAAGAAGATAATTGATATGGAAAATTAGGAAAAAACAACAACAACAACAGGCAAAATCTATAGGCCATTTTATGAGGAAAAGGGAATTAGAGCACGTGGTCACAACAGGAAAGCTGGTAGGGAAAGAGAGCACCAGGTAGACCCAGGGACTTGCAGGGTGGCTGAGGACAGAGAGGGTGGAAGATGTGCTTGCGGCAGGACACATGATGATGATGATGATGATGATGATGATGATGATGATGATGATGATGATGAGCACGGCTGACAATGCAAGATGCTGGGTGGACAGGGCGCGGGAGCCAAAGGGTTAAACTAGATCTGAAGTCATGGTCTGGGTTTTTCTAAGGAGATGATGGACACAGGTTTTGTGTGCAGCATGCGGTTATCTGAGGTTACAGATCCTTCAGCATCAAAGAACTTGTCCTTGGAAAACATTTATAGAAAAACCCACCTATATTCCCCACAAATATGTATTGTATGCAATATGTATGAATGTATATAAATGAATGGTAGAACCATCTGTTTTGTAGTGTTTACTTTGTAACTTTGTTACATGTAACGCACCCATAATACGTATAATCATCATCATCATCATCGTCGTCGTCATCATCATCATCGTCGTCGTCATCGTCGTCATCATCATCATCGTCGTCATCATCGTCGTCGTCGTCGTCATCATCATCATCATCATCACATTATCATCATCATGTGCCCTGCTGCATGGCGTTGGCGATTATGGCCCTCCATACGAATCTATCCCTTATCGCTGCAAGTACATCTCCCACCCTCTGTATCTTCGTCCACTGTGCAAGTCCGTCCACTATGTTCTCCCTGGGTCTACATGGCCACCCAAACAAAAAGAAATCTAAACGACGTGACGCTTTTGACACATACATGAACACTGTCTAGCTATCTGTTGTTCTGTCATTTTTGTTGTGTTTTTTTTCTTGTCTTGTGATTTTGTTTGCTTGTTCTCTTTAGGTTGGTCAGATATGTTTACATTGTGTCTTTGACATCGTTTCCTAAAATGCTGTCTGTTCTTCTTTTTGTTGTGTTTTGTTTTTTGTCCTGTGTGTTTGTTTGCTCTGTTTGGTTAGGTTTCTTTGGTTACAATTTTTAAACAAATTTGATATGGCTTTATAAGCTGTGAAAAATAGAAAAACATATTTTAAAAATATTTGCAGAATAGTCCCACTTTAAGAGATATACAGACGAGACCACGGTGTCTAAGTGGGTAAGACGTCAGACTTTTAATCAGGTCTGGGGTTCGATCCTGCCTGGGTACCTCCCGCCTGGTGGGTAAAGGTGGAGATTTTTCCAGTGTAAACCTGTGATACCAATGTCTAAAACTCCTTTGTTTGTAAACACATGCAGAACACGAAGTACACAGGTTACACATTGCGTAAGTCATGTCAGCGATTGGTGGCCTATGTGAACATCCAGCTATCACACCCGCAGAAGACGGAGTATGCAGACTGTGCATCAACATGCTGCCTGCATAGTGTGGGCAGAACGTCGTGCATGTAGGCATCATCATCATCATCATCGTCGTCGTCGTCATCGTCGTCGTCGTCGTCGTCATCATCATCATCATCGTCATCATCATCAAATGCCCTGCCGCATGGCGTTGGCGATCATGGCCCTCCATATGTATCTGTCTCTTGTTGCCGCAAGCACATCTTCCACCCTCTCTGAACTCAGCCACCCTGCAAGTCCGTCCAACATTTTCTCCCTGGGTCTACCTGGTGCTCTCTTTCCCTCCAGCTTTCCTGTTGTGGTGACCAGGTGCTCTAATTCACCTTTCCACATAAACTGGCATATATATATACAGGCAGCCTAGAAGAAAAGGGGGGAACTAATGATAAAAACAGAAATACGGACGTACTGAAAAGAACGCAAAGAAACAAACAAACCAGGAATGCAGGCGACTGGCTCTGGCTGGGAAAGAGGAGACTGATTTTCACGTAATAAATTTTGTGTCTACAAAACACATCAAGCGATACATGTTATCAATGGGTCATTGTCTGATAGAGATAATTGTAGTCTCAGGGCATTGCCATCAGTCTGAATAGTGTCTGACGTCCTGAAGACCAATGGGAAAATCCCTCGTCTTTCATTGTGTGGGCGTCACTTTATGTGGTGTGGAGACAGATCCAAATGTATCCTGTGATTAGATGAGTCTGAATGACGCCGATGCCCTCAACAGTATCTTCCCCTTCCTATATATCTGTGCTCGCCTCTCACTCTGTGTCTGTCTGTCTGTGTGTCTGCCTCTCTGTCTCTCTCTCTCTCTCTATCTGTCTCTATCTGTCTCTGTTTGTCTGTCTGTCTGTCTGTCAGTCTGTCTGTCTATCTGTCTCTCTCTCTCTGTCTTTCTCTGTCAGTCTGTTTGTCTCTCTCTGTCTCTCTCCCTGTCTGCCTGTCTGTCTATCTCTCTCTCTCTCTCCCTCTCTCCCCCTACGTCTCTCTCTCTCCTCCCTGTCTGTCTTCTGCCTTTCTCCTTCTTTCTCTCTTGTCCTTTTCCATTCTCCTCTCTCTCTCTCTCTTTCCATCTCTCTCTCTATTTCTCTCACTCTCTGTTTTCCCTCTATCTTTCTCTGTCTCTGTCTGTCTCTGTCTGTCTGTTTCTCTGTCTGTCTGTCTGTCTGTCTCTCTCTCCCCCTCTATGTCTGTTTGTCTGTCTTTTTTTTTGTCTGTCTGTCTGTCTGATTATATGTATATCTTCCTCTCTCTCTTTCCCTTGTCTTTCTCTTTCCCCTCTCTTTCTCTCTCGTTCTCTTTTTTCCTGATATTCGATGTATAGAGTAGTAAAGACCTAATGCTGTCTGTCTGTCTCTCTTCTCTCTCTCT
>JAPXFY010000030.1:27624912-27647412 GCA_030674185.1 Monoplex corrugatus
ATACTGACCCATACATGTTTACAAACACACAGGCACAAAAACAGACATACAGACACATACACACGCACGCACGCACACACACATACACGACCCTGCACACACTGGCACACACACACACACATACAACATACATACATACATACACACATACACAGCTAACAACCTTATCTACACTGATCCAATACCTCAGAATGATCGCTGGTTTAATGCTCCAATCACCTTAGAAGAGCTAAAAAACTCAATCTTGTCTCTACACAACAAAAGGAGTTCGGTAGGTGTTGATGCAGTTTCAACTGAAATGATTAAGCATCTTCCAGAAAACTATGTTACTTTCTTACACAAAATTTTTCAGAAATGCTGGGTGAGTGGAACTGTACCACAAGTATGGCAAAAGTCTATTGTTATCCCTATATTAAAAGCAGGAAAGCCTAAAAACAACGAAAACAGTTACAGACCTATTGCTTTGACGTCCCATACGAGCAAACTAATGGAAAGATTGGTATTAAACAGACTTATACATTACTGTGATAAAAATAACGTTATTCCGGTAAACCAAGCAGGTTTCAGAAAAGGGAGATCCACAGTTGAGCACCTGGTTAAACTTACAACTCAGATAAAACAACAGTTTGCCCGCAGAAAAGGTCTTTTGGCAACTTTTTTTGATGTGAAAAAAGCGTATGATCAAGTTTGGCATACACGTTTATTGTACAAGCTGAAATCTATTGGTTTATCTGGCAATATGTATAATTATATTAAGTCCTATTTAGCCAATAGAACAATTCAAGCAAGAGTGGGAACAAGTTATTCTACTTCGCGACGTCTTGATATGGGAATCCCTCAAGGTTCAGTGATAGCACCTATTTTATTTAATATCCTTATACAGGATCTTCCTAATGCACTCTCAGATCGTGTTGTTTTGGTACAGTACGCTGATGATATATGTATTTGGATGAATATTACTTTAAAAAAGACAACTCCACAGAGAGCACAGAATTACATCAGGAAGTTGTATCAGTCTGATCTTGATAATCTTGGAAACTACATGTTAGAAAATGGACTGTCGTTATCAGCGGAAAAAACTAACATGATGCTATTTAATCCTGGTGGTACTTTAAGTCACTTGCCTACTTTCAGACTGCATGGTGAAGTGCTACATTACAAGCAGGTTGTAAAATTTCTGGGAGTCTTTATAACATCGAAATTAACCTGGAATGTCCATTTTGATTATATTTTAACAAAAGCAAGGAAAGCCTTAAATTTTCTAAAGATAATAAGCAGATTACCCTGGGGAATGGATACAAACATACCACTTCATCTGTCAACAGCACTTGTAAGATCTAAATTATCCTATGCGCAAGAAGTGTTCTTCAGTGCACCAAAATATTTACTAAAGAAGATTCAAAGCTTAGACTGCAAAAGTCTTAAAATTGCACTAGATGTACCAGTCCATGCTTCTAGTCTGGAAACGTACAAAGTTGCTGGAATTCTGCCTCTGAACAGCTATCGTGAGTTAGCGACAGCAAAGTTTGCCGTTAGAACTTCTTCACAAACGGACAATTTTGTGAGTAAGGAAATAAAAATCAGGTCAGATGTTGACTTTCCGAAACGAGCAAAGAACATTTCATCACAAATGACTGTTGCAACTTATGTATCTGACCTGGTCAAACAGTCTAACATAAATCTGGATGAAATAGCTGAAACACCATCCACAACGCCGACCCCTACATGGGAAATGCTAAAAGCTACTTTTGATATTGATTATACAGATGCTAAGAAATATGAAAACGTTAACATTTCGATATGCAGAGCAAGAGAACACGTCGATGAAAAATACCGTACCCACCTCCATATTTTTACCGATGGATCAGTCTTAGAAAATATATGTGCTGGAGCAGCATTTTATGTTCCAAAATATAAAATAATAAAGTCATTTTTCATTGGGGTAAATATATCTATCTTTACAGCGGAATTAGTCGCTATTTTACAAGCGTTGCATTATCTAGTAAACCTTACACATGTATTTTTCAAAGTAGTTCTCTTTGTTGATTCAAAATCTGTATTATATGCCTTGCAGTCTTTTGATACAGACACAAGACCTAATATAATTACTGAGGCAAATCATCTTATACATCGTTTAAGGATAAAAGGTACAGATCTCAGTTTATGCTGGGTGCCTTCTCACGTTGGTCTTCACGGCAACGAAGTAGTTGACAGAGCAGCTAAGCAAGGTGCACACAATTCTGATAATACTACAGAATTACGTATAAATACTTCCGTAAAAGAAGCTTGCAACTTGCTAGAATCAGCCTCATGGATTCGTTTTCATGAACATTTCCATGAAAAGTTTGTGTCACAACAAATGATAAAACTTTCATTTCAAAATGTATGTAAAAAATTGCAGTTTTCTTCCATATATCATTTGAGAACGATTGTTGCTGTTCATTTTCGTATTCAGCTAAACGCATTGAAAACAAAATACTGTAAAAATGTCAAGTGTATTTGCGGCGAACAATTCACACTGTTTCACTGTCTATTTTACTGCAAAATGCTACGTTCTTTTTTACCAAAAATGTTTACACAAGAAAATTATTCTGAAACTCATTTTAAAGAAGTAACTTCCGATCAATTTTTGTCAGTTAAAATTTCAGAATCGTTGGTTCACAGTCCTGTTATTGCATTACTTTAAGTTTATGAAGTTTGTAGGCTACTTTAGAGTTAAATTTTCCATACACATTGTTGATGTTAAATGTTAGAGTTAAGTTCTTGTTCCATTTTTCTATTTTCCCACCTACTTATGTCTATAACTCTGTCTCCTCTATGCCCCAAAACCAACCCGCCCATCTCTCATCTCACTTTTTTTTTTCCGTCTAATAGCACTCATAGTGAAAAGACGTTAAATCAAAGAACGAACACACACACGAACACACACATACACAGACACACACAGACACAGACACAGACACAGACACAGACACACACACATACACACACACATACACACACACACACAGACACAGACACACACACACACACACACACACACACACACACACGCACGCACACACACACACACACACACGCACGCACACACACACACACACACACGCACACACACACATATCACAATTGAAAAAGACGTATCACATACCTGCCATTCTTCCTCCTTACCGCCAACATCCCTCCATCCCTCTGTAACATCCATCTCTCCATCCCTATGTAACATCCATCCCTCTGTAACATCAATCCCTCTGTAACATCCATCTCTCCATCCCTCTGTAACATCCATCCCTCTGTAACATCCATCCCTCTGTAACATCCATCCCTCTGTAACATCCATCCCTCTGTAACATCCATCCCTCTGTAACATCCATCCCTCTGTAACATCCATCCCTCTGTAACATCCATCCCTCTGTAACATCTATCCCTCTGTAACATCCATCCCTCTGTAACATCCATCCCTCTGTAACATCCATCCCTCTGTAACATCCATCCCTCTGTAACATCTATCCCTCTGTAACATCCATCCCTCTGTAACATCCATCCCTCTGTAACATCCATCCCTCTGTAACATCCATCCCTCTGTAACATCCATCCCTCTGTAACATCCATCCCTCCATCTCGCCCATCCATGCCTCTGTCTCATGCACTGACACACACCCTGTGTCTCATGCACTCACACACACCCTGTGTCTTATGCACTGACACACACACCTGTGTCTCATGCACTCACACACACCCTGTGTCTCATGCACTCACACACAACCTGTGTCTCATGCACTCACACACACCCTGTGTCTCATGCACTCACACACACCCTGTGTCTCATGCACTCACACACACCCTGTGTCTCATGCACTCACACACACCCTGTGTCTCATGCACTCACAACACACCCTGTGTCTCATGCACTCACACACACCCTGTGTCTCATGCACTCACACACACCACCTGTGTCTCATGCACTCACACACACCCTGTGTCTCATGCACTCACACACACACCCTGTGTCTCATGCACTCACACACACCCTGTGTCTCATGCACTCACACACACCCTCTGTCTCATGCACTCACACACACCCTGTGTCTCATGCACTCACACACACCCTCTGTCTCATGCACTCACACACACCTCTGTTGTCCTCCAGCCATCCGTCCTCCATCTCATCCATCCTTCTGTTTCATCACTCTCTCCATCTGTGGCGTCTATCCCTCTGTATCATCACTCACTCCATCTGTGTGTCTATCCCTCTGTATCATCACTCACTCCATCTGTGCGTCTATCCCTCTGTATCATCCATCCACACCTCTGTATCATCCATCCACACCTCTGTATCATCCATCCACACCTCTGTATCATCCATCCACACCTCTGTATCATCCATCCACACCTCTGTATCATCCATCCACACCTCTGTATCATCCATCCACACCTCTGTCTCGTCAATCTGGTTCATCCATCCCTATGTCTCATCCATCTGGTTCATCTGTCCCTCTGTCTTATCCATCTGGTTCATCTGTCCCTCTGTCTTATCCATCTGGTTCATCTGTCCCTATGTCTTATCCATCTGGTTCATCTGTCCCTATGTCTTATCCATCTGGTTCATCTATCCCTATGTCTTATCCATCTGGTTCATCTGTCCCTCTGTCTTATCCATCTGGTTCATCTGTCCCTATGTCTTATCCATCTGGTTCATCTGTCCCTATGTCTTATCCATCTGGTTCATCTGTCCCTCTGTCTTATCCATCTGGTTCATCTATTCCTATGTCTTATCCATCTGGTTCATCTGTCCCTATGTCTTATCCATCTGGTTCATCTGTCCCTCTGTCTTATCCATCTGGTTTGTCTTATGTAGTGTAGCCATCTTCTACCTCATCCATCTATCCCTCTGTCTTATGTAGTGTAGCCATCTTCTACCTCATCCATCTATCCCTCTGTCTTATGTAGTGTAGCCATCTTCTACCTCATCCATCTATCCCTCTGTCTTATGTAGTGTAGCCATCTTCTACCTCATCCATCTATCCCTCTGTCTTATGTAGTGTAGCCATCTTCTACCTCATCCATCTATCCCTCTGTCTTATGTAGTGTAGCCATCTTCTACCTCATCCATCTATCCCTCTGTCTTATGTAGTGTAGCTATCTTCTACCTCATCCATCTATCCCTCTGTCTTATGTAGTGTAGCCATCTTCTACCTCATCCATCTATCCCTCTGTCTTATGTAGTGTAGCCATCTTCTACCTCATCCATCTATCCCCCTGTCTTATTTAGTGTAGCCATCTTCTACCTCATCCATCTATCCCTCTGTCTTATGTAGTGTAGCCATCTTCTACCTCATCCATCTATCCCTCTGTCTTATGTAGTGTAGCCATCTTCTACCTCATCATCTATCCCTCTGTCTTATGTAGTGTAGCCATCTTCTACCTCATCCATCTATCCCTCTGTCTTATGTAGTGTAGCCATCTTCTACCTCATCCATCTATCCCCCCTGTCTTATGTAGTGTAGCCATCTTCTACCTCATCCATCTATCCCCCTGTCTTATGTAGTGTAGCCATCTTCTACCTCATCCATCTATCCCCCTGTCTTATGTAGTGTAGCCATCTTCTACCTCATCCATCTATCCCTCTGTCTTATGTAGTGTAGCCATCTTCTACCTCATCCATCTATCCCTCTGTCTTATGTAGTGTAGCCATCTTCTACCTCATCCATCTATCCCTCTGTCTTATGTAGTGTAGCCATCTTCTACCTCATCCATCTATCCCTCTGTCTTATGTAGTGTAGCCATCTTCTACCTCATCCATCTATCCCCCTGTCTTATGTAGTGTAGCCATCTTCTACCTCATCCATCTATCCCTCTGTCCTATGTAGTGTAGCCATCTTCTACCTCATCCATCTATCCCTCTGTCTTATGTAGTGTAGCCATCTTCTACCTCATCCATCTATCCCTCTGTCTTATGTAGTGTAGCCATCTTCTACCTCATCTATCTATCCCTCTGTCTTATGTAGTGTAGCCATCTTCTATCTCATCCATCTATCCCTCTGTCTTATGTAGTGTAGCCATCTTCTACCTCATCCATCTATCCCTCTGTCTTATTCATCTATCCCCCTGCCTCACCCACCCCTCATTCTTATTCATTAATCACTCTGTCTTATCCAGTTATCCATCTGTCTCATCCATCCATCTACCTGTCTCATCCACCCCTCTGTCTTATTCATTCATCCATCTGTCTCATCCATCCATCTACCTGTCTCATCCACCCCTCTGTCTTATTCATTCATCCATCTGTCTCATCCATCCATCTACCTGTCTCATCCACCCCTCTGTCTTATTCATTCATCCATCTGTCTCATCCATCCATCTACCTGTCTCATCCACCCCTCTGTCTTATTCATTCATCCATCTGTCTCATCCATCCATCCATCTACCTGTCTCATCCACCCCTCTGTCTTATCCAGTTATCCATCTGTCTCATCCATCCATCTACCTGTCTCATTCACCCCTCTGTCTTATTCATTCATCCATCTGTCTCATATCCATCCATCTACCTGTCTCATTCACCCCTCTATCTTATTCATCCATCCATCTGTCTCATCCATCCACCCATCCATATGTCTCACCCATCCCTCTTTCTATCCACCCCTCTATCTTATTCATCCATCCATCTGCCTCATCCATCCATCCATCCATCCATATGTCTCACCCATCCCTCTGTCCATCCACCCCTTGTCTTATTCATCCATCCATCTATCTCATCCATCCATCCATCCATCCATATGTCTCACCCATCCCTCTGCCCATCCACCCCTCTGTCTTTTTCACCCGTCCCTCTGACTTATCCATCCATCCCTCTATCCATCCCACCTTCAGTGTCATCCATCTTGCGGACTCACCCCTGCACAAGGTAATTTCCAGTGTCTGCTGGTGGCAGACAGAGCTGTCATGCCCAATACCAGGCAACATGCGATGGGGAAGACCTCGTATGGCTTCAGCATGGTTCTGATCACAGAATTTGACTGTCTTTTCTGCAGATGTAATGATCCCTTTCTTCTTGTGAGGAGGAGAGAGAGGGGAGATGGAAGGGAGGGAGAGATGGAGAGAGAGAGAGAGATGGAGAGAGAGACGGACAGACGCAGAAACAGAGACAGAGGCAGAAAAATAGAGAGAGACGATGGGTTAGAGAGATAGAGAGAGAGAGACAAAGAGAGAGAGACAGAGAGAGAGAGAGACAGAGAGAGAGAGAGAGAGTGAGGGAGAGGAAGAGACAGACAGACAGACAGACAGACAGATGGAGACTGAGAGATACAGACAGAAACAGAGAGAGGCAGAGGCAGAGAAACAGAACGAGAGAGAGGAGAGAGGACTGAGAGAGAGAGAAAGAGAGAGAGAGAGAGAGAGAGAGAGACAGACAGACAGACAGAGGCAGAGACAGAAACAGAAACAGAAACAGACAAAGAAAGATAGAGACAGACATACAAGTAGAAAGACAGAGAGAGACGGAGACAGAGGCAGAGAAATTGAAAGAAAGAGCGGGGAGGGAGAGAGAGAGAGAGAGAGAGAGAGAGAGAGAGAGAGAGAGAGAGAGAGAGAGAGAGTGAGAGACAGAGACAGACAGACACACAGACACACAGGCAGACAGACAATGGGAGGATGAAATATAATTAAACGGCAGTTTCCTCCGATGCAGGTATTAGCATATTGGCAAACGTAGACATCAGTCGTTAATGTACTTTGGAAGATAGAGCGAGAGAGAGAGAGAGAGAGAGGCAGACGTTCAGACAGACAGACATAGAGGCAAACAAAGAGAATGAGAGACAAAGGCAGGCAGACGTAGACAGACGGGGACAGACTTACAGACAGATACAGAGACTGAAAGAGACAGACAGACGAAGAGGCAGAGCATACTAATGATGATGAGAAAAGAATTATTACAATTTCTCTTCGCTTGGCTTGAAACAAACATAGAAGATATAGTCAATTCTTTCCATTGTACAATGCAATCATTTGACTTTCTGTAGTCGTGACAAACATACTGTGAACTGGCATGATCCTGTCCTGATAATTATTAGGTCCATGATGTACAGACATCCAACATAATTATTCAAACAAGACAGATAATTATATTTATTATGTCCGTGATGTATAGACATCCAACACAATTATCCTGGCAACAAGACAGATGATGATAATTATAGGTCCATGATGCAAATACATCCAACGTAATTATTCTGAAAACAAAACAGATGATGATAATTATTAGGTCCATGATGTCAAGACATCCAACATGATTATTCTGACAACACGACAGATGATGGTAATTATCAGGCCCATGATGTACAGACATCCAACATGATTATTCTGACAACACGACAGATGATGGTAATTATCAGGCCCATGATGTACAGACATCCAACACAATTATTCTGACAACACGACAGATGATGGTAATTATCAGGCCCATGGTGTACAGACATCCAACACAATTATTCTGACAACAAGACAGATGATGGTAATTATCAGGCCCATGGTGTACAGACATCCAACACAATTATTCTGACAACAAGACAGATGATGGTAATTATCAGGCCCATGGTGTACAGACATCCAACACAATTATTCTGACAACAAGACAGATGATGATTATTATAAATCCATAATGTAAAGACATCAGACACTATTATTCTTACAAGACAGATGATAATTGTAAGACCACGATGTAAAGACATCCAACATAATTATTCTGACATCTATAACTGTAACTGTCACAGAGAGAGAAGGTTTCAGCAGATGAACTGCACGCGAAAGTACCAAAATGACGAACGTGGATACAGTAGACTGATGCGTGTTAAATGACATGAGTGATTGGGTCATCGTGTTCTACTGATGTGTTACGGCAAATGGCATCAATTCTTCGTGGTGGCGGTAAGAGAGACGACATGCAGAGAAGGGGTGTGGGGTGTGGGTGTGGGGTGTGGGGTGTGTACTTCACTTTTAATGAAGGGAAAAGGGGGTGTGGGGATGTAGTTTACTTTTAATGAAGAATCATGATCATTCAAAGGACTCTGTCTGACTTTAGCTCTCTGTCTCCCCATCCCCCTCCTCTCTCCTGTCTCTCTCTATCTCTCTCTCTCTCTATCTATATATATACATATATATATATATAAATATATATGTATATATATAGACATATATATATATATCCTATTTCTCTCTCTCCTTCTCTCTCTTCTCTCTGACTGTCTGTCTGTGTGTCTGTCTCTCTCTCTATCTCGCTCTCTCCCTCACACACATACACACACTCACTCTCTCTCTCTCCGTCCTCTCTATATCTCCCAGTCTGTCTCTCTCGTCTCCATCTCTATCTGTCTCTCTCTTTCTATCTCTCTCCGTGTCTCTTTCTCTGTCTCTCTCTCTCTTTCTCTTTCTGTCTCTGTCTCTGCATCTCTCCCTACTCTCTCTATCTCCACGTTTTTGTCTCTCCCGCTCTCTCTCTCTGTCTCTCTATCTCTCCCTCTCTCTGTGCATGTCTTTTTTTCTCTCACTCTCTCTCTTTCTCCGTCTGTCTATCTCTCTTCCTGCCCCCCTCTCTCTCTTTCTCTCTCACCCTCTTTGTCAGTCTTGCTCAGCCATTGCCTGTTGATATTCACGGAGTGTGGTTGGTTACTGTAACACTTCCCAGGCGCATATCCATACAAACTGCTTCTTTCACGGACCGATCTGTAGGCAACTGAGAGAACAAAATAACCAACACACTTAAACCTTTTTTTAACCTCTCACTGGCACTTTTATCATCAAGGCATTTTCTTGACAAACGTTTCTTCTTCTTCTTTCCTTTGCTGTCTACATGATCAGGTCACATCTGACAATGAGTGTGAGTGTGTTTGTTTGTTTGGTTGTTTGGTTTTTGTTTTGGGATTTTTTTCCTCCAGTTCCTGTCGTCTGTCATGAAGCTTTGTTGTCAGAAGAGTTGTTGTCCGCCATGTTTCCTGTCCCTCCATTTTCTAAGGGTTGTTCTCTGCCATGTTTCCTGTCCCTCCATTTTCTAAGGGTTGTTCTCTGCCATGTTTCCTGTCCCTCCATTTTCTAAGGGTTGTTCTCTGCCATGTTTCCTGTCCCTCCATTTTCTAAGGGTTGTTCTCTGCCATGTTTCCTGTCCCTCCATTTTCTAAGGGTTGTTCTCTGCCATGTTTCCTGTCCCTCCATTTTCTAAGGGTTGTTCTCTGCCATGTTTCCTGTCCCTCCATTTTCTAAGGGTTGTTCTCCGCTATATCTCCTGTCGCTCCATTTTCTAAGGGTTGTTCTCCACCATGTTTTTTGTCGATCCATTTTCCAAGGGCTGTTCTCCGCTACACACACACACACACACACACACACACACACACACACACACACACACACACACACACACATTCTTACATACACACACGCGCACAGCAACGCACACGCACGCACACACACACGTACACACACACACACACGTACGCAAGCACACACACGCAGCAATATAATCATAAACACAGTATGCCTCTTTATTCATATGAAAAATCTGTTAATCTTTCTTCATTACATAAGTCAGTGTTTAAATTTTAATATTCTGTGGTTTCTTATGTGTCTTCTTACTTGTATAGCTTTAATGTTTGTTGTTATCTTATTGTGTATGTAATTGTGAACATTTTTTTTAATCACTTTTGCCTTTCTTGCGAAAAGTAAAGCGTTGGTGAGCATGTTTTTATATGGAATATGCGCTATACAAATAAACATTATTATTATTATTATTATACGTCTCCTGTTGCTCCACTTTCCAAGGGTTGTTCTCCACTATATGTCTCTTGTCGCTCCACTTTCCAAGGGTTGTTCTCCACTATATGTCTCTTGTCGCTCCACTTTCCAAGGGTTGTTCTCCACTATATGTCTCTTGTCGCTCCACTTTCCAAGGGTTGTTCTCCACTATATGTCTCTTGTCGCTCCACTTTCCAAGGGTTGTTCTCCACTATATGTCTCTTGTCGCTCCACTTTCCAAGGGTTGTTCTCCACTATATGTCTCTTGTCGCTCCACTTTCCAAGGGTTTTCTCCACTATATGTCTCTTGTCGCTCCACTTTCCAAGGTTGTTCTCTGTCCTGTTATAGCTCCTGTCACTCCACTTTCCAAGGGTTGTTCTCTGTCCTGTTATAGCTCCTGTCACTCCACTTTCCAAGGGTTGTTCTCTGTCCTGTTATAGCTCCTGTCACTCCACTTTCCAAGGGTTGTTCTCTGTCCTGTTATAGCTCCTGTCACTCCACTTTCCAAGGTTGTTCTCTGTCCTGTTATAGCTCCTGTCACTCCACTTTCCAAGGGTTGTTCTCTGTCCTGTTATAGCTCCTGTTGCTCCACTTTCCAAGGGTTGTTCTCCGCCATATCTCCTGTTGCTCCACTTTCCAAGGGTTGTTCTCCGCCATATCTCCTGTCACTCCACTTTCCAAGGGTTGTTCTCCGCCATATCTCCTGTCACTCCACTTTCCAAGGGTTGTTCTCTGTCCTGTTATAGCTCCTGTCACTCCACTTTCCAAGGGTTGTTCTCCGCCATATCTCCTGTCACTCCACTTTCCAAGGGTTGTTCTCTGTCCTGTTATAGCTCCTGTCACTCCACTTTCCAAGGGTTGTTCTCCACCGTATCTACTGTTGCTCCACTTTCCAAGGGTTGTTCTCTGTCCTGTTATAGCTCCTGTCACTCCACTTTCCAAGGGTTGTTCTCCGCCATATCTCCTGTCACTCCACTTTCCAAGGATTGTTCTCCGCCATATCTCCTGTTGCTCCACTTTCCAAGGGTTGTTCTCCGCCATATCTCCTGTTGCTCCACTTTCCAAGGGTTGTTCTCCGCCATATTTCCTGTTGCTCCACTTTCCAAGGGTTGTTCTCCGCCATATTTCCTGTTGCTCCACTTTCCAAGGGTTGTTCTCCGCCATATTTCCTGTTGCTCCACTTTCCAAGGGTTGTTCTCCGCCATATCTCCTGTTGCTCCACTTTCCAAGGGTTGTTCTATTTCTCTGGTATGTTTTCTTTCGCTCCACTTTCCAAGGATTGTTCTTCGATATATGTCTCATGTCGCTCCATTTTCCAAGGATTGTTCTTCGATATATGTCTCATGTCGCTCCATTTTCCAAGGATTGTTCTCCGCCATGTCACCTATCGCTCCACTTTCCGAGGAGACGTCCCTTCAGTATGTGTTGAACTCGTCTGGTCCTCCTGACCGAAGGGTTAGGTTGGTGCAGGTGTCAGTTTGGATTTGCCGTTCATATGAGTGCTGAGCCTGTTGTGGCCAGTGTGAAGCCTCATCAATATCACTTGCCGCTCTCCGGACAGAAGGTGGTAGTCGTCCTTTTCTGACCGTAGCTTAACCCTTTGACTCTCACACCCTGTCCATCAGCATCCTGCATTGTCAACCATGCTAGCAAAGTAAAATTTTAACCCTTTAACTCGTCCATCCTATCCACCAGCTTCCTGCAACGGGAGAGGGAACCAGAAAGAAAAGCACGAAAAAAAGAAGAAAATAAGAACGCGTATTTTATACAAGACAAGACAGGCCCAAATTTTCGGCCAAACTGGCCTTTGTCAAGCATAAGATCACAAACAAACAAACAAACACCAGATACAAAAATTAGGAGAAAAGACTGCATTGTCAACCATGCTAGCAAAGCAAAAACTTAACCCTTTGACTCGTCCATCCTATCCACCAGTTTCCTCTGTTTGCTTGAACGAGGGCACCACACACTTGTTTTGAAATGGGAGAAGGGTCAAAAGGTTACGTGTTTACAGTTGGTGGATAGGGTGCAGGAGCCAGACGGTGAAGGAAGGATCTGATGATGCTGTTTTTGTCGCTGTAACTGACGTTATTGTCTGGTTGGTCTTCCTGTGTTCCTCTTTTAGCCAGCATATCTACTGATTCGTTTCCTGGTATCCTATAATAAGCGGGGATCTACTGGGAGGACTGCTCTTCCGGTTCTTCTGATTGCTGGAAGGCTTTGGTCTGGTGTGTGTGTGTGTGGTGTGTGTGTGTGTGTGTGTGTGTGTGTGTGTGTGTGTGTGTGTGTGTGTGTGTGTGTGTGTGTTGTTCGTGTGTGTGTGTTTGTGTGTGTTCGTGATGTGTGAGTGTGCGTGTGTGTGTGTGTGTGATATGTTGTGTGTGTGTGTGTGTGTGTGTGTGTGTGTGTGTGTGTGTGTGTGTGTGTGTGTGTGTGTGTGTTTTGGTGATGTGTGTGTTTGTGTGTGTTCGTGATGTGTGTGTGAGTGTGTGTGTGTGTCTGTGTGTCTGTGTGTGTGTGTGTGTCTGTGTGTATGTGTGTGTGTGTCTATCTGTCTGTCTCTCTCTGTGTTATTGTTTGTGATGTGTGTGTGTTGGTGTGTGCGCGCGCGCGCGCGTGTGTGTGTGCATTCGTGATGTGTGTGAGTGTTTGTGATATGTGTGTGTGTGTTTTTGTGATACGTGTGTGTGTCTTTGTGATGTGTGTGTGTCTTTGTGATGTGTGTGTGTGTGTATGTATGGCAGGGGGAGGGGGTCTCATTCTCCAGGACCAGGACAACAGACAATACATCTGCAAGGAAGACCACTCGACAGTATGTGTCATCTGTATTCTGTATCATGGAGGCTGCTTACATGGCTGTTTCTGTCTCTGGGCGGTAGCTGGTGCAGTGTTTGCCTGTAGACTCACTGGCAGTTGTGCTTTGAGTCTCCAGACTTTCATGAGGATGCTGGTTCTCCCACTAGTCACAGCATTGGTGGCTGACCCATTGATGAAGTATACATGTATCCATGCCTCCTGTGAGTAAGGCTCTTCTATCATGGCAGACGTTGAAGCCCTGTGTGCTGTGTCATCTTGGTCTTCCGATAAGGTGACATGGGAGACATTAGCGAGGATTTCGAGCCCCATGTCGCTCCACTTGATAGAGGTGAAATGTCTGTAGTACAGGTTCATGTGTCTGGTACTGTTAAAGTCCACTTGTTCTGGCGTCTGCTGTTCTTCCAGCAATCCATGGAACTCGTCCGCTTCTCTGGCTTCTCCGGCAGAAAACAAAACAATCAAACTCAAATGTTACAATATTAAAACCATTCTCTGGCTTTCACTTGTACTTTTATCAGCCATGGAGACTGCGTCAGTTTGACCTTTCTCAGTGGAAACAGGAAACACAACCTGCAGCAAAGGGAGCAACAGACAAGACAGGCAAGCAACTTGGCAATCTGATCAGACATTAACATAGACAATGTGGATTTTGTATTTCTGAGGGACACTGTCACCCTGAAATAGCAGCTGATGAAACACACGTTTTGAAGAAAGGACAACAGCAGTGCTTCACAACAAGGAAAACACAAGTGAATGTTGTCTGAAGTTCCTCACAAAATGATGGTCACCAGTAAAGGCTGAGAAACTACTGTTCGCACGCTACATATACACACGCATAGTTGCCTGCACGCACACAAAGACACATAAACACACGCATACACACGCATACGCACGTGCAGGCATTTTAAAATGAAAGTTGCATGACCTGACTGTACTCTTGGCTTCTGCTGATTGATGTTTCCTGGCTTCAACCAAGTTCGAGACATTCAGACACAGACACAGGCGGCGCTGGTCAGACAGCTTAAGCAACACCTTCATCGACGCGTGTTTGAAGTGGATGGGCTGATAAGGTGAAGTTCCCTTCCTCAAAAAAATAAAAACAACAACAACAACAACAAAACAAAACAAAACAACAATAGCACGCTCGGCTCTGGATAGGAGCCGACTGGGGCTGAGATGGTCGTTCAGTTTTTCAACCTTTCCCCACCAGGTGAAATGAAATGTACCAATGGCTCTGATATAGACAGCACGTTACAACACACTCCTTCCTTCACTCCAACACCATTGGCCTTATCTAGCCCCGATAATTATCACGATAAGTCAGGAACACAGCTTCTACAGTGGTTTCTATCGTACAAACAATTTAATTTCCATCTACACCACCTGCTGAGGACAGAGAGGGTGGGAGGTGTACTTGCAGCGACAAGGGGTTGATTCGTATGGAGGTCCATGATCGCCAACGCCATGTGGCAGGTCACATGATGATGATGATTAAATACCTGTTCCCATATCTATTACCAGCTCCAATCTCTCTACATTAGCACGTCTCATCTCTCTCTCTCTCTCTCTGTCATCAGTTGCCATCTCTCTCCACTACCTGCTCCCATATTTCGCTATCACTATCTCCCATCTCTCTACACTAACAGCTCCCATCTCTCTACGCTACCATCTCCCATCTCCCTACATTACCATCTCCCATCTCTCTCCACTACCATCTCCCATCTCTCTACACTACCAGTTTGTTTGTTTGTTTGTATGTTTGTTTGTTTGTTGTTGGTTGGTTGGCTGGGTTTCTTTGTTTGTTTGCCTGTTCGTTTGATTGATTGATTGATTGATTGTCTGTCTGTCTGTCTCTTTCTTTGTTTGCTTGTTTGTTCGCTTGCTTGCTTGCTTGTTTTTGCTCGTGTCTGTGTAGCCTACATTCTGTCTGCTACAGTGCATGAACTGTCTTCCTTGTGTGCCAAAAGGGGAATGAACTCTGGGTGTCAGTGACGCATGCATATTGCTAAACCAGGTGACTGCTCATGTCAGACCGGGCGTCCTTTTTCACAGTAACATCCTTCAGTCAAACAAATAATAGTAGGTTGACGCCTCGCCTTGTGTGAAACACCTTTGACAAAAAGGGAACTGAAGAATGACAGAGAGAAAGGTGAAGATGAGAAGAAGATGTGAAAATGAAGAAGAAAACAAGAAGAAGAGAAGAAAAGAAGAAGAAGAAGAAGAAGAGGAGAGGAGAGAAAGAAGAAGAAAGAAGAAGAAGAAGAAGAAGAAAGAGAAGAAGAAGAAGAAGAAGAAGAAGAAGAAGAAGAAGAAGAAGAAGAAGAAGAAGAAGAAAGAAGAAGAAGAAGAAGAAGATAGAGATGAGATGAGAAGAAGAAAAAGAAGAAGAAGAAGGGGGGGAGGAGGAGGAGAGGAGACGAAGAACAAGACGACGAAAATATGGAGAAGAAGAACAAGACGAGCAAGAACAAGAAGAAGAACAAGAACAAGAACAAGAAGAAGAACAAGAACAAGAACAAACACACCAACAAACAAGAAAAAGAATTGTGGAATAGTGATATGGATGATGATGATGAGGATGGTGCTGATGATGACGATACTGATGATGATGATGGTGAAGATGACTAATGATAATAGTGATAATGACGATGCTAGGGATGATGATAACAGTGATGGTGATGACAATGATAATGATGATTGTGGTCATCATGATGATGATGGCAATGATGATTACGACGACGAAGATGGTGATATTGACACACACACACACTCACAGACAGAGATAGAAAAGTAGGAAAAAAGAGAGAAAGAAAGAGAGAGAGACAGACAGATCAGACAGACAGACAAAGAGATAGAGAGAGATAGAAACAAATAGAGAGACACGGAGACAGAGAGAGATACAGAGACAGAGACAGAAGACAGAGAGCAGTCCATGATTGCACAATGAGTAATACCATAAACAATAGATCCTGAATGATCACCAATGCAAGGTAATGGACATGGATGAGAAAGAAAAACGGCATTGCAATTTTCGAAATTGGATTGTTCTCTATTGTGCCCATGTTATTTTGTTCCTTGTATTTTATCGGTTTGTTCCACAAGGGAGAGCATAACGACACAAGTGCAACCAGGCATGATGGACAATCCATAGAGTATTTATAATTACAGGCCTTTGTGTCCTACTCTAGTCAATGGCTGTACTCACTTCTGTATGCATACTTCAGAGAGGTGGGGTAGAGAGAGATGGAGGGGAGAGAGAGGGGCATAGGGAAGGAGAGAGGGAAGGGGAGAGAGAGTGAGGGTGAGACAGAGGGAGAAGGAGAGATAGATAAAAAAAAAAGGAAGGAGTTAGAGGAGAGAAAGAAGGAGGGAGAGAGGGGGATTAGAAAAGAGAGAGAGAGGGAGGGAGATATGGACATTAGAGAGGGGGAGAGAGAGGGGGAGAGAGGGGAGTTGGAGAAGGAGGGATGAGAGCGGGATTGAGAGATAAAGGAGGGAGAGGAGAGAGAGAGGAGGAAGAGAGGAGAGAGAGGAGGGGAGGCACGGAGAGGGAGAGAAAAAGAGAAAGAGAGAAGGGAAGAGAGGGGGAGAAGGTGAGGGAGGGGGAGAGAGGCAGACAAAGAGAGGGAGACATAGAGAAGGAGTAGAGAGGGAGAGAGAGAGGGGGATGAGAGAGAGGAGGAGATACACGGAGAGAGGGGGGCAGACAAAGAGAGACAGAGAGAAGGAGAGAGAGAGAGAGAAAGAGGGAGAGAGAGAGAGAGAGAGAGAGAGAGAGAGAGAGAAAGGGAAAGTGAGAGAGAAAGAGAGAGAGAAGAGAGAGAGAAAGGGAAAGAGGAGAGAAAGCGAGAGAGAGAGAGAAGGGAAAGAGAGAGAGAAAGGGAAAAAGAGAGAGAAAGAGAGAGAAAGAGAGAGAAAGGGAAAGAGAGAGAAAGAGAGAGAGAGAGAAAGGGAAGAGAGGAAGAGAGAGAGAGTGAGACAGATGTGGGGACGGAGAGACAGAGACAGGAACAGAGAGAGATATATAAAAGAGTAAACAAATGTTGTTTATAAGGCTGAGAAATGTGAAAGTATATGTCTTCTTACACCCAGCCCTACGTCCAGTCTTCACTACACATGAATAATACATGAATCAACATGAATATTTCAAGAAAGGGAAGGGAAAAAAAGGGAGAGAGAGAGAGAGAGAGAGAGAGGAGAGAGAGAGAAGGAGAGAGAGAGAGAAAGAGAGAGAGAGAGAGGAAGGGAAAGAGAGAGAGAGAGAAGAAAGGGGGAAAGGAAAGAGGAGAGAGAGAGAAAGAGAGAGAAGAGAGGAGAGAGAGAGAGAGAGAGAGGAGAGAGAGAGAGAGATAGGGGAAAGAGAGAGAGAGAGAGAGGGAGGGAAGAAGAGGAGAGAGAGAGAGAGAGAGAGAGAGAGAGAGAGAGGAGAGAGAGCATTATCGTTAGTTTTTTTTTCTCTCATCCACAATCAGATAGATGGGAGGCAGAGTGAAATGTCACTAGGTCAGTGACAAAACCAACTCACATTCTCTTTCTTCGTGCACGTTTTAAACTTGGCTTAAATTTTGTGTCGTGGATTTCAAAATGATTACAAACAGTTAATAGAAAAGAGTTCATTACATTGTATTCCGCAACAGGAAAGACATCATGTCACTTTGAGCACACTCGATGACATCCTTCAGCCATCGAAAGTCCGTTGTTGGATGTAGGCCTGCCCCAGCTGCTTCCATTTCACTTTGTTCCAGCGCTTTTCCTCTCCAGTTCTTGTCAATTCCGTCTAGGTCGTCTCTCCATCTAGTTTTCTCTATTGCTCTACATGCTCCTTTGTTTTGTATTTATTTATTTACCTATTTACGTTTATACTTAGAAACCTACTTCCTACTTATTTACTTACTTACTTACTACTTGCTTGTATACTTACTTACTTATTTACTTACATACACACCTATTTCCTCTTTTCTTTCCTCGGAACTCAGCGACAGACTGGTGGGTCTATGATTAAGAAAATATTGTCTTCACGTAGTTGATATGATAGACAGCAAAGACTTTGTGCGTTGACATGGGGGGTGGGGGAGGGTTAGGGGGGTCTTTCTGTCATGTGAGACGAGTTTATAAAGAAGAGCTAGTCTGTCTTCGGTGGACGTGCTTTTGTTTTGTCTGTTTTTCATTATCATCATTATCATCATCATCACCACCGTCATCATCATCGCCTTCGTCATCACCACCATCGTCATCATCATTATATCGTCATCATCATCATCATCATCTTTCATCATCATCATTATCATCATCGTAGTCGTCGTCGTCGTTGTCGTCATCATCGTCGTCGTCGTCGTCGTCTCGTCATCGTCATCGTCATCATATCTCATCATCATCATCATCATCATCATCATCATCATCTATCATCATCATCATCATCATCATCGTCATCGTGTGCCGTACCGCATGGCGGTGGCGATCATGGTCCTTTACATGAATGTATTCTTTTCGCCGCTTCAAGTACATCTCCCACCCTTTGTCTTCATCCACTCTGTAAATCCGTCCACTATTTTACCCCTGGGTCTACCTGGTGCTCTCTTCCCCTCCAGCTTCCCTGTTGCGACTAGGTACTCTAATTTCTATTACCTCGTAAAATGTCTTATAAATGATGCTCGTCTTTCCACGATATTCTTTATTAATGTTGTTTACTGTGTTTGCCTGTTTCTAAACTGCCTCGTTTGTTTTCTCTGCTGTCCATGGAACTCTTAATGTTCCTCTTAGAAACCACATTTCAGCTGCCTCAATCTTGTTCTGACTTTGCGTGTTGTTTGTCCACGCTTCTCATCCGTGCAACCACGGTGGGTTTTTTTCTGTTTCTATAATATTTACAGGACATGGACATGACCGACAGGGTTTTTGACATGCGTATGTGATATTCTGTATGAGAGGGGTTCAGGCATTCAGAGATGTAACACGTATATCAACCTGAAAGATGGGAAAAATCTCCACCCTTTACCCACCAGGACGGGGATCGAACCCCAGACCTTCTGATTGAAATCTGACATCTTGTCCACTTGAGTACCGTCTGTTGTGTAGGTAATATGTGTGCTGGTTTGTTACAGAGTACGTTGGATACAAAATGGAAAGGAAGTGATTGGGAAGGCCCATAAAGGACAGCACGCTGTGCGAATAGAGGTAAGTTACTGTATGATGTGTATGACATGTCGACACACATGAAGAATGACAAGAGGTGGGAAGGGATGTTACAGCAAAACATGTGTGTATTATAGTGTGTGTGTGTGTGTGTGTGTGTGTGTGTGTGTGTGTGGTGTGTGTGCGTGTGTGTGTGTGTGTGGTGTGTGTGTGGTTGTGTGTGTGTGTGTGTGTGCGTGTGTGTGTGTGTGCGTGCGTGTGTGTGTGTGTTGTGTGTGTGTGTGTGGTGCTGTGTGTGTGTGTGTGTGTGTGTGTGTGTGTGGTGTGTGTGTGTGTGTGTGTGTGTGGTGTGTGTGTGTGCGTGTGTGTGTGTGTGTGTGGTGGTGTGTGTGTGTGTGTGTGTGTGTGTGTGTAGTGTGGTGTGTGTGTGTATGTGTGTGTGTATGTGAGTGTGTGTGTATGTGTGTTGGTGTATGTATGGTACGTGTATGTATGTATGTATGTGCGTGTGTGTTTGTCTGTCTGTCTGTCTGCCTGTATCTGTGTCTGTGACATAATGACCAGGTAAAAAAAGCATGGTAAGATAATATTCTGGATGGGATCATGTGTCGTTTCATACAGCTTTCTTGGAGTTTACCATCTATCTGCCTTCTCCCATCCATGAGAGGGACGAACAGAGAGAATGATAGAGAGAGAGAGAGAGAGAGAACAGACAGACAGAAACAGAGAAAGAAAGAAAGAGAGAGAGAGAGAGAGAGAGAGAAAGAGTGAGACAGATGTGGGGAGGAGAGACAAAGACAGGAACAGAGAGATATGTAAAAGAGTAAACAAATGTTTATAAGGCTGAAAAATGTAAAGTATATGTCTTCTTACACCCAGCCCTACGTCCAGTCTTCAGTACTCATGAATAATACATGAATCAACATGAATAATTCAAGAATGCAAACATTAAATATCGGATCAAAGAAATATATTAGAAGTTTTTAAACTAAGTAGTTAAACATTTTTAACGTTTTGTTAGTGATGGATGACTAAGCTGATTTTAAACTACATGGACGACTAAGCTGATTTTAAACTACATAGATGACTAAGCTGATTTTAAACTACATTTAAGTAGTTAAAAGCTTTTGATCATTTTGTAAGTTATGCATATGATTAAAAAAGCTGATTTTAAGCTGAATAGTTAAGCTCTTGAACATTTTTTTAGTGATGGTTCTGATTGAAGAAGCTGATTACAAACTGAGAATTTAAATGTTAGAACATTTAGTTACTGATGGCTCTGATTGAAGATTCAGTTAATTCATGACGTGTGGTGTCTACCTTTTGTTTCACTCTTGTTAAAATGACATTCTCTCGTGTGTTCTGTAGTGTGTGCCAGGGGCATTACCTTCTGAACACATAACTGGATTTAAATCAGTCAATTCTTAAGAAGGGAACGTTTTATTTGTTTCCTGTTGTGCGCGAAATTGATACAGAAAGTGTGTGCGCGTATGGTTATAGACGGTGAAAAATAAAACGAGGGATCTGTGACATAGGATAGATTTCAGCAATCTGTGCTTGAGTCACAGAAACAGCCGCTGTTCAGACAAACAGAAACCACAAAGACGGCGTATTTCGCTCACACAACAAAGCTGACAAGCAATTTTAAATCTTCTCTGTCTCTGCCTCTGTGTCTGTCTCCGTCTCTATTTCTGTCTCCCCCTACCCCCTTCTCTCTCTCTCTCTTCTCTTGCCTCTGTCTCTTCTGTCCTTCTATATATCTCTGACTCTGTCTCTGTATCTGTCTGTGTCTTCTCTCTACTTCTCTCTCTCTCCCCCTCTCCTCTCTCTGTCTCTCTATCTATCTATCTATCTAATCTATCTATCTATCTATCTATTTTCTATCTATCTATCTATCTGTCTGTCTGTCTTCTGTCTATCTATCTATATTTCTCTTCTCTCTTCTTTCTTTCTCTCTCTCTCTCTCCCTCTCCCCCCCCTCTCTCTCTGTTTGTCTCTGTTTCTAACTGTTTGTCTCTGCATCTCTGTTTCTTTCCTTCTCTCTCTTTCTGTCTGCATGTATGTTTATATCTCTGTCTTTCTCTCTGTCTTCTCTCTCTGTCTCTCTCTCTATATGTATGTGTCTTTCTTTTCCTTTTCTCTGTCTTCTGTCTGTCTGTCTGTCTGTCTGTCTGTCTCCCTTTGTCTCTCTCTGCCTCTCTATGTCTCTCTCTGCCTCTCTGTCTCAATGTCTCTCTGTGTGTCTCTCTCTTCTTCTCTTCTCTCTCTCTCTCTCTGTCTCTCTGCCTCTCTCATTCTTCATTGATGGGTCTGGCAGTGAAGACGTTCGCCTTCCAATCAAAAGGTCGGGGTTCGATCCTGCTTGGGTACCTCCCGCCTGGTGGGTAAAGGATGGAGATTTTTCCCATCTCCTAGGTTAACATGTGTGCAGACCTGTTAGTGCCTTAATCCTCTCCGTGTACATAGGCACGCAGATTATGACTACGCACGTTAAAGATCATGTAAGTCATATCAGTGCCCGGTGTCTTATAGACACATGAATACACCCAGCTTGCACGCCTTGCGAAGGCGGAGTGTGCAGACTTTGCAGTGAAAAAAAGTATTCTTTTCCCTCTTGTCATCGTATGGACAGTTCTCATCTTCCACTCTCAGCCATGTATAATGTGAAGGGATTCACAAACACTATCAACATGCTTGTAATCAATCAACAGATGTTGTACTCAAGAGAACTAGGAGGAGCCCAGCATGGCACTTAAACACATTCTGTGGGGTGT
>JAPXFY010000030.1:27652412-27654912 GCA_030674185.1 Monoplex corrugatus
AAGAATAAGAACGTGTATTTAACTCAACCAGACAAGACAGGCGCAAATTTTCGGCCAAGTGGCCTTTGTCATGCGTAAGATCACAAGCGAACACACACCAGATACAAAAATTAGGAGAAAAAGACTGAAACTTCCCTGCTGCTCAGTCCAGTGTGAGAAAGGGACCGTTTTTGGCAACAACATTTCGGCTGCCTCAATCTTGCTCTTGCTTTGCGTGTTGACTGTCCATGCCCCACAACCATATAACAGTATTGGTTCTATGTAACATTCAAGAACTCTCTTTCCTAATCCAAAACAAGTGCAACTGCAGGCGTTCAAGCAAACAGGAACCAGAAAAACACAAAAATAGAATCAGAACGCCTATTTAATACAACAAGACAAAACAGGCGCAAATTTTCGGCCAACTGGCCTTTGTCAAGCAATTACAAACAAACAAACTCCAGATACAAAAGTTATGTGAAAAAGACTGAAACTTTCGTGTTGCTTCGTCCTGTTGTAACATTTATCTTGTCTAAAGGTAAGACCAGAATTGGTTTCAACAAATCAGACCGTCTGAAATAGTCATTAGAAATAAACAGTTTCGACAGCTTTGAAGGACTGGACAATACAGTGAGTGGACTTCATCTTCAATAACAGAACTACACAACGGACATAATGCATGGACATCTGTATAAGTACTACTGTATATCAGAGACAGAGGAAAGGTGATTACTCTATCAATATAGGTCGTTACATTGACATCATCATGTAACCATGTGAACACAGAGAAATCATGTCCTGTTTTAACCATTTGATCCACGTCTCAAAAACTGAGTTAATATCCATCACTAAATATGTGGAATTTCTTTAAGAAAATAATTTTCACATTGAACATTACCTCCGTCCATAATTACGTTGCTGAAAGATTCAAAGGACGTGCACACGACATTTTGGTTAATCTGAAAAAAAAGTCGCAGACAGTTGATAAATAGTTGCTGACATAAATCCCTCACAGACATTCATATATGCAAACAGAGAGACAGACAGATAGATGAACAGGCAGACAGATTAGTCAATAGATAGATAGACAGACAGATGGGCAGCAGGCAAGCAGACAGACAGACAGACAGACAGATAGATAGATGGACAGACAGACAGTCAGACAGACAGAAAGAAAGAAAGAAAGATAGATAGATAGATAGATAGACAGATAGATAGATAGATGGATAGACAGATAGACAGATAGATAGATAGATAGATAGATATATAAATAGATAGATAGATAGATAGATAGATAGATAGATAGATAGATAGATAGATAGATAGATAGATAGACAAACAGACAGTCAGTCAGGCTGATGGCAGATAATAAACAGACAAACAATCCCTAGTAACAATATTGAATAATCCTTTTTTCTTATCAAAACGTACTTTAAAATAATAAAACGACAAAAAACAAACAAACAAAATCAAAAATAAACTGCAGGGACGACATCTTGGCTATCGATTGATGTTTTGGGCAGAAAATAGCACAGCCAACACCTCCAGTCTCAAACAGCACTGGAGCACTAAGAGTTATGTGGCCAACAAGATGTCCACACGGTCCACTGGGTCTTTGATGTTCCCTTCAACGTTAATCAGCTGGGCTGATAGACAGCCCCAGGCGTCCATCAACGTCGTTAGCCTGGCCACGGTCTTCCTGATGGGGTCCCTTATTGCCCATTCCTGCAACTTGGATTGTCTATTTTGACCTATGACAAGTTAAGTTATTGCCCATTCCCGTTATATGGCATGTCTATTTTGCTGGCTTCCTCGCTATGTTTAGTCCTATGACAAGTTTAGTTATTGTTGATTCCCGTTACGTTGATTGTCCGTTTTGTTGGCGTCCTCGCCAAGTGTAGTGCTATGGTAAGTTCAGTTATTGCTGATTCATGTAACGTTGTCCTGTTTTGATGGCTTCCTCGCCATGTGTATTCTATGTAAGTTTAGTTATTGCTGATTCCCGTTACGTTGTATATTTTGGTGGCTTCCTCGCCATGTGTAATTCTATGATAAGTTTAGTTATTGCTGATTCCGTTACGTTGTATATTTTGGTGGCTTCCTCGCCATGTGTAATTCTATGATAAGTTTAGTTATTGCTGATTCCCGTTACGTTGTATATTTTGGTGGCTTCCTCGCCATGTGTAATTCTATGATAAGTTCAGTTATTGCTGATTCCCGTTACGTTGTATATTTTGGTGGCTTCCTCGCCATGTGTAATTCTATGATAAGTTCAGTTATTCCCGATTCCCATCACGTTGATTGTTCATTTTGTGGGTTTTCTCTGGAATTAGAATCCTGTAATAAAGTCAGTTTGATATGTGTGTTTATTCTCGTATGAAATGGCCACTCTGAGGGCATAGAGTGTGGAAGATGTGCTTGGGGTGACAAGGGATAGATGCATATGGAGGGCCATGATCGCCAACGCCATGTGGCAGGGCACATGATGATGATGAAATTGGCCACTTTGGTAAAGAATTCA
>JAPXFY010000030.1:27657412-27659912 GCA_030674185.1 Monoplex corrugatus
GTCAATACCCTGTTGAAAAGCCATGGGGTGGGGTGGGTGGGGAGAGATGGCAGGGGAAGGAGGTAATATCACGGTTACATTCCCTTGCTCCACTCACTGAGTGATATGAATGTTTCAGATAATGTCCTCTGCCAGTGTAAAAACATTCCCTGAGGACAAGAATTGCCATTATTTGAAATTGCTTTCCCATTAACTGAAATAATGGCGCCTGGTTCATTTAAAATCAATGTCCTCTGGTTTCACGGCAAAGAATTCCCAACAGATGGAATGAACGAATTTCGGGAACTAAGGTACTAATTGTCTGCTAAATGGCAATGTGTTCGTCCATTTGTACCTGACGTTATGAAACAGGGGAAGAAAGGGAAAAAATACTAGAAAGACAGTGTAAGAGACAGACAAGAGTTTAGGGTTTAGAATTCATTTAAGACAAATTCACTGCATCCATCATTCTGTTTTCTGTTATGTATCAGATTTCTTCTTCTTCTTCTTCTTTCTTCTTCTTCTTCTTTTTCTTCTTTCTTCTTCTTTCTTTCTTGTTGTTGTTGTTGTTGTTGTTTTTCTTCTTCTTCTTCTTCTCTTCTTCTTCTTCTTCTTTCTTTCTTTCTTTCTTTCTTCTTCTTCTTTTCTTCTTTCTTTTCTTCTTCTTCTTCTCTTTCTTCTTTCTCTCTTCTTCTTCTTCTCTTCTTCTTCTTCTTCTTTCTTCTTCTTCTTCTTCTTCTTCTTCTTCTTCTTCTTCTTCTTCTTTCTTCTCTTCTTCTTCTTCTTCTTCTCTTCTTCTTCTTCTCTTTCTTCTTCTTCTCTTCTTCTTCTTCTTCTCTTCTTCTTTCTTCTTCTTCTTCTCTTCTTCTTCTTCTTCTTCTTCTCTTCTCTTCTTCTTCTTCTCTTCTTCTTCTTCTTCTTCTCTTCTTCTTCTTTCTTTCTTCTTCTTTTCTTCTTTCTTCTTCTTCTTCTTTTTCTTCTTCTTCTTCTCTTCTTCTTCTTTTCTTCTTCTTCTCTTCTTTCTTCTTCTTTTCTTCTTCTTCTCTTCTTCTTCTTCTTTTCTTCTTTTCTTCTTCTTTCTTCTTCTTCTTCTTCTTCTTCTTCTTCTTCTTCTTCTTCTTTTTCTTCTTCTTTCTTCTTCTTCTTCTTCTTCTTCTTCTTTTTCTTCTTCTTTCTTTTTTCTTTTCTTCTTCTTCTTCTTCTTCTTCTCTTTCTTCTCTTCTCTTCTTTCTCTTCTTCTTCTCTCCTTTTCTTTCTTCTTTTCTCTCCCTCTCTTCTTCCCTTCTCCTCTCCTTATCGCTTAACTCCACGAACAGTCATTTGGGCGTCTTACTGAAGAACTGACGTAGACAGGGCATGTGAACTTGAAACAGAGAGACAGAGAGAGAGATACAGAGACAGACAGATACACAGAGAGAGACAGAGAGACACACAGACACAGACAGACAGACAGACAGAGAGAGGATTTGTGTGTGTGTGTGAGAGAGAGAGAGAGAGAGAGAGAGACAAACAGACAGACAGACAGACAAGGAGAGAGAGAGAGAGAGAGAGAGAGAGAGAGAGAGAGAACAGAGAGATTGTGACAGAGAAAGACATACAGACAGAGAAAGATAGACAAACAAAGAGACAGACAGAGAGACGGAGACAGAGAAAAATGACCACAAAATGCAAACACCTGGTTTTAACTGCCACGCAACAGCTTGATTTACGAGCAGTGTGAGGAACATCACTGGGGCAATCTTGATTGTGACTGTCCCATCTAACAGAAAATTACATGTGTGGATGGTTCCCTGCTTTCCTCTGCCCCTTGTGTTTAGCTGTTTGCCCTTCTACCGACTTACCCTTATCGCCTGTTGCCATAAGCTGTGTGCATGCAGAGCGTTACCCGTGAAAGCGTAAACAAACGCTGTATATACGTACAGACACATACACACAAGTGCGCGCACGCACGTAAGCGCACACACACACATACATGCACGCACACACGCACCACGCCCACCACACACACACACACACACACACCACGCACATGCACGCACACGCACAACACACACACACACACAACACACGAACACACGACACACACATGACACACACACCACACACAAACACACACACACACACACACACACAACACACACACACAAACACACACACAAACGCGTACGCAGACGCACGCACGCAAAACACGCTCAGGCATACACACACCACACACACACACACACACACACACACACACACACACAAACGCACACGCACACAAAACGCACACGCACACGTGCACACACACATACCACACACACTCACACAAGCACGCACACACACGCACACACACACGCACACACACATACCACACACACACACACACACACACACACATACACACACGCATAGATACACATAAACACACACAGACACACCGACGCACCAGATATGAATGGATTTCAGGTTGAATTGAATATATTTTTGCTTGTTTGATTTTGGTTTGTGTGTGTATTTTTCCCACCGCTAAATTGTTCTA
>JAPXFY010000030.1:27669912-27677412 GCA_030674185.1 Monoplex corrugatus
TCCTCATCAACCTAGAAACAAGAAAGAAGACACGAATACGACAAGAAATAAACCCGGACGACATAACTTTGATAACAAAGGACAAAATCCTTATTACACAGAAAACTAATGGAAAACAAAGAAGAAGAAGAACAAGAAGTAGCAGAAGTAAAATAACACAGAATGCAGTTTCCACATCATGACAGAGGCACAATAGCAAATCAGGAAGATTCGAGAACGACATTTATGTTTCTCTCATAATATGTTGTTTTTCGTACCTCTGTTTGTGTCAATATATGTCATTACAACTGTTTGTGTCAACATGTGTCATTATGCCTGTTTGTGTCAACATGTGTCATTATACCTGTTTGTTTCAACGTATGTCATTATACCTGTTTGTGTCAACATGTGTCATTATGCCTGTTTGTGTCAACATATGTCATTATACCTGTTTGTGTCAACATATGTCATTATACCTGTTTGTGTCAACATATATCATTATACCTGTTTGTGTCAACGTATGTCATTATACCTGTTTGTGTCAACATATGTCATTATACTAGTTTGTGTCAACATATGTCATTATACCTGTTTGTGTCAACATATGTCATTATACTAGTTTGTGTCAACATATGTCATCATACCTGTTTGTGTCAACATATGTCATTATACTAGTTTGTGTCAACATATGTCATTATACCTGTTTGTGTCAACATATGTCATTATACTAGTTTGTGTCAACATATGTCATTATACCTGTTTGTGTCAACATATGTCATTACACCTGTTTGTGTGAACATATGTCATTATACCTGTTTGTGTCAACGTATGTCATTACACCTGTTTGTGTCAACATATGTCATCATACCTGTTTGTGTCAACGTATGTCATTACACCTGTTTGTGTCAACATATGTCATCATACCTGTTTGTTTCAACGCATGTTATCATACCTGTTTGTGTAACGTATGTCATCATACCTTTTGTTTCAACGTATGTCATTATACCTGTTTGTTTCAACGTATGTCATTATACCTGTTTGTTTCAACGTATGTCATTATACCTGTTTGTGTCAACATATGTCATTATACCTGTTTGTGTCAACATATCTGATTACATCTGTTTATGTCAACATATGTCATTATATCTGTTTGTGTCAACATATCTCATTACAGCTGTTTATGTCAACATATGACATTATACCTGTTTGTGTCAACATATGTCATTACACCTGTTTGTGTCAACATATGTCATTATACCTGTTTGTGCCAACATATGTCATTATACCTGTTGTGTCAACACATGTCATTATACCTGTTTGTGTCAACACATGTCATTATACCTGTTTGTGCCAACATATCTCATTACACCTGTTTATGTCAACATATGTCATTATACCTTTTATGTCAACATATGTCATTACACCTGTTTATGTCAACATATCTCATTAAACCTGTTTATATCAACATATGTCATTACACCTGTTTATGTCAACATATGTCATTACATCTGTTTATGTCAACATATGTCATTACACCTGTTTATGTCAACATATGTCATTACTCCTGTTTGTGCCACATATGTCATTAACACCTGTTTATGTCAACATATGTCATTACACCTGTTTATGTCAACATATGTCATTAAACCTGTTTATGTCCACATATGTCATTACACCTGTTTATGTCAACATATGTCATTACACCTGTTTATATCAACATATGTCATTACACCTGTTTATGTCAACATATGTCATTACACCTGTTTATGTCAACATATGTCATTACACCTGTTTATGTCAACATATGTCATTATACCTGTTTTGTGGCCAACATATCTCATTACACCTGTTTATGTCAACACATGTCATTATACCTGTGTGTGTCAACATATGTCATTACACCTGTTTGCGTCAACATATGTCATTACACCTGTTTGTGTTCAACATATGTCATATATACCTGTTTAGTCAACATATGTCATTACACCTGATTAGTCACATCACAATCATTCACATACCTGTTTGAATCATACATATTCATTATCACCTGTTTATCAAACATATGCATTATACCTGTTTGATCAACATATCATTACACCAGTTTGTCAACATATCATTACAACTGTTTTTTGTCGACATGTCATTTACGTTTGGTAAGATATGTCATACACCGTATTGTGTCAACGTATGTCATTAACCTGTTTTTGTAAACGTATCTCATAATACTGTTTGTGTCACATATGTCATTATACCTGTTTGTGTCAACGTATGTCATTAATAACATGTTTGTCAATGTATATCATTACACCTGTTGTCCAACATATCTCATTACAACTGTGTGTAGTCACCAAATGCAATTACACCTGTTTGTGTCAACATATGCATTTATACATGTTTGTGCCAACATATCTCATTACAACTGTTTTTGTCAACATATGTCATTACACCTGTTTGTGTCAACATATGTCATTATAACTGTTTGTTGCCAACATATCTCCATTAACCTGTTTATGTCAACACATGTGCATTATACTGTGTATGTCAACATATGTCATTACACCTGTTTATGTCAACATATGTCATATACCTGTGTGTGTCAACATATCTCATTACACCTGTTTATGTCAACACATGTCATTATACCTGTTGTGTCAAATGTGTCTTATACCTGTTTGTGTCAACATATGTCATTACACCTGTTTTTCAACATATGTCATTACACCTGTTTATGTAAACATTATGTCATTACACCTGTTTTGTCAACAAATGTCATTATACCTGTTTGTGTCAACATATGTCATTATACCTGTTTGCGTCAACATATGTCATTACACTGTTTGTGTCAAGATATGTCATTATACCTGTTTGTGTCAACATATCTCATTACACCTGTTTGTGTCAACATATGTCATTAACCTGTTTGTGTCAACATATGTCATTATACCTGTTTGTGCTCAACATATCTCATTACACCTGTTTGTGTCAACATATGTCATTACACCTGTTTGTGTCAACATATGTCATATTATACCTGTCAACATATGTCATTACAACTGTTGTGTGTCAACATATGTCATTACTACCTGTTTGTGTCAACACATTTCATTCACCTGTTTGTGTCAACATATGTCATTACACCTGTTTGTGTCAACATATGTCATTACAACTGTGTTGTTCACATATGTCATTACACCTGTTTGTGTCAACATATGTCATTACACCTGTTTGTGTCAACTATTTGTCACATGTCATTCATACTGTTTGTGTCAACTATATGTCATTACACCTGTTTATTTCAACATATGTCATTATACCTGTTTGTGCCAACATATGTCATTATACCTGTTGTGTTCAACATATGCTTATGTTACCTGTTTGTTGTCAACATATGTCTCATTTATATTACCTGTTTGTGTCAACATATGTCATTATACCTGTTTGTGTCAACATATGTCATATAACCTGTTTGTGTCAACATATGTCATTATACCGTTTGTGTCAATATATGTCATTATACCTGTTTGTGTCAATATATGTCATTTAGTACTGTTTGTGTCACGTTATGTCATTTATAACTGTTTGTGTCAACATATGTCATTATACCTGTTTGTGTCAATATATGTCATTACACCTGTTTTGTCAACATATGTCATTATCACCTGTTTGTGTCAACATATGTCATTATACCTGTTTGTGTCAATATATTCATTCACCTGTTTTGTCAACATTGTCATTATACCTGTTTTGTCAACATATGTCATTACACCTGTTTGTGTCAACATATGTCATTACAACTGTTTTGTCAACATATGTCATTACACCTGTTTTTGTCAACATATGTCATTACACCTGTTTATGTCAACATATGTCATTACACCTGTTTGTGTCAACATATGTCATTACACCTGTTTGTGTCAACATATGTCATTATACCTGTTTGTGCAACATATGTAATTATAACCTGTTTGTGTCAACATATATCATTACAACTGTTTGTGTCAACATATGTCATTACAACTGTTTGTGTCAACATATGTCATTACACGTGTTTGTTTCAACTATGTCATTATACCTGTTTGTGTCAAATGTATATCATTACACTGTTTGTGTCAACATATGTCATGACACCTGTTTGTGTCAACATATGTCATTATACCTGTTTGTGCAACATATGTCATTATACCTGTTTGTGTGTCAACATATATCATTACAACTGTTTGTGTCAACATATGTCATTATACACTGTTTGTGTCAATGTTAATATCATTACACCTGTTTGTGTCAACATATGTCATTATACCTGTTTGTGTCAACATATGTCATTATACCTGTTTGTGGCAACATATGTCATTATACCTGTTTGTGTCAACATATATCATTACAACTGATTGTGTCAACATATGTCATTACAACTGTTTGTGTCAACATATGTCATTACACCTGTTTGTGGCAACATATGTCATTACAACTGATTGTGTCAACATATGTCATTATACCTGTTTGTGTCAACATATGTCATTACAACTGATTGTGTCAACATATGTCATTACACCTGTTTGTGTCAACATATGTCATTATACCTGTTTGTGGCAACATATGTCATTATACCTGTTTGTGTCAACATATATCATTACAACTGATTGTGTCAACATATGTCATTACAACTGTTTGTGTGAACATATGTCATTACACGTGTTTGTTTCAACGTATGTCATTATACCTGTTTGTGTCAATGTATATCATTACACCTGTTTGTGTCAACATATGTCATGACACCTGTTTGTGTCAACATATGTTCTTCATTACTTCCAAGCAAAAACAATAATAAAGATTATAATGATTCGTGGTGCAAATAGTTTACGTCAAAAGCATACAGGCTGCGCTTCACAGCAACAGAACTTCACTGAACTTTGAATCAAGTAAAAGCGACATCGACAAATCATGAAATTAAAATAAGTAATCGGAACCATAGTCACAGAAATAGTTAGAACCATACTAACTCCAATGAATCAAATTATATGAATGAATTCATGTATTCTGAGAAATATATGCAATTGGCATGGACATACGCACCCACGCACGTACACACACACACGCACACACACACACACACACCACACACACACACACGCACACACACACACACACACACACACACACACACACACACACACACACACACACACACACACACACACATATATATATATATATATATATATATTATATATATACACTCACAGCATACACATTCGTCTTAAAGTACATATGTGAATAGATGTTAAAAGAAACAGTACACACACACACGCACACACACACACACACACACACACACACACACACACACACACACACACACACACACACACACACACACACTCACAGAGTCAGAGAAGATGATGAGCTAGTGTACACTCATCCTGTCAGCGCACCATAAACATGAGTCACAAACTATGTAAAAGCTGGAACATCTCACTCAGCAGGGCAGTAGACAGAAAATGTGTATAAATACATAAACACCTACAACTCCCAGCCACACACTTCTTTCATTATCAGATTCCGCTGTTTTCGTAATAACGTTCTCTCCCTCATAAACATTATTTTGGTCTAAGGAGATTTTTTAAAACTTGATACCATTTTTTCAAGTTTTGTCTCTCGACATGTTCTGTTTTATCTACATGTTTAGAAATATTTTGTTTGTTTGTTTTTATGTTTCTAGTAGAAAAAAAAACAGGAAACATGATTGCAATTTGTTTGTTTGTTTTTGTCTATTGTTTGTTTGTTTCTTTGTTCCCTTGTTGGAGCAAAATGCTTTTTGTTTTTTATTTATTTGTTTGTTTCTTTCTTTGTTTTTGTGTGTGTGTCTTTCATTCTTTCTTTATCCTTTCCTTTTCGTTTCCTTTTGTTTTCTTCATTGAGTGACTTATAGTTCACTATAGCGGTTTGTAATTGTGGGTAATCATTGAGTGACTTATAGTTCACTATAGCGGTTTGTAATTGTGGGTAATCATTGAGTGACTTATAGTTCACTATAGCGGTTTGTGATTGTGGGTAATCATTGAGTGACTTATAGTTCACTATAGCGGTTTGTAATTGTGGGTAATCATTGAGTGACTTATAGTTCACTATAGCGGTTTGTAATTGTGGGTAATCATTGAGTGACTTATAGTTCACTATAGCGGTTTGTAATTGTGGGTAATCATTGAGTGACTTATAGTTCACTATAGCGGTTTGTAATTGTGGGTAATCATTGAGTGACTTATAGTTCACTATAGCGGTTTGTAATTGTGGGTAATCATTGAGTGACTTATAGTTCACTATAGCGGTTTGTAATTGTGGGTAATCATTGAGTGACTTATAGTTCACTATAGCGGTTTGTAATTGTGGGTAATCATTGAGTGACTTTTAGTTCACTATAGCGGTTTGTAATTGTGGGTAATCATTGAGTGACTTATAGTTCACTATAGCGGTTTGTGATTGTGGGTAATCATTGAGTGACTTATAGTTCACTATAGCGGTTTGTAATTATGGGTAATCATTGAGTGACTTATAGTTCACTATAGCGGTTTGTAATTGTGGGTAATCATTGAGTGACTTATAGTTCACTATAGCAGTTTGTGATTGTAGGTAATCATTGAGTGACTTATAGTTCACTATAGCAGTTTGTGATTGTAGGTAATCATTGAAAACCAAAGTGTGGTCGCTATCTATCAAAGATCATCGTTTTATTTGGTTGTATTTCCACAGAAAATAAAGAATTAGAAAAGAAAGCAAGATCATTCTGTCTGTCTGTCTGTCTGTCTGTCTATCTATCTATCTATCTATCTATACATATATATATGTATATATAGTTGTGTGTGTGTGTGTATGTGTGTGTATGTATGATGTGTGTATGTATCTCTCTCTCTTTCTTTCTCTCTCTCACTCTCTCTCTTTCGCTCTGTTTCTCTTGCTATCATCTCTTTTTTTTAGTTTTGTGTTTTTCTTGGCCATATGTCTTTCATTACTCTTACCTTAAACATATAGTACAACCTATGTGAAAAAAGAAAAAGAAACCAAACTTTTCGCTAGGCAGGGCACTAGATTAAAGAATTTGCACCAATACGTAAACAAGCCGGAGCTCACAAGCCAAACACCCCTTGCATTACCAGATTCCGCTGGTTTCATAATGGAGTTAGCGCCCTTAACACACTCGGGTCTCTGAAGTTATTTTTTAAGCTCCAAATCAATTTCCAATTTTCCTCTTTTGACACTCTCTCCTGTTTGTGAAGTGTTTTGTTTTGTTTTTTCAGTAATTTTGTTGCTGTCTGTGTTATTAAAAACCCCACGACGTCAGTTTGCTGTTTGTTTTCTTTTGTCTGTTTGCCTATCTCTGTTTATTTGTCTGTCTGTTTGTTTGTTTGTTTTGTTTGTTTGCGTGTGAAGGTTTGGTTACGGCTATTTCTTGATTACGATTTTCTTTATCTTCTTGTCTGTAGCCATGTTTAATGTTTAATACGATGGATGGTTGGTGAGTTGAGT
>JAPXFY010000030.1:27689912-27694912 GCA_030674185.1 Monoplex corrugatus
TGTCCTGGTGCGATGAATCCCTCTTGAACAAACATAAAACTCAAAACTCCTTCTGCCTTTCTTTCTCTCTTTCTTTTTCTGTTTCTTTCTCTTTTTCTTTCTATTTTCCTCTTAGGAACCAGAAAAACAAAAAACGAAAGAAAGAATCAGAACGTGTATTTAATACAACCAGACAAGACAGGCTCAAATTTTCGGCTAAATGGCCTTTGTCAAGTGTAAGATCACGAACACACAAACACCAGATACAAACATTAGGAGAAAAAGACAGAAACTTCCCTGCTGCTTCGTCTTTTTCTCCTAATTTTTGTATTTGTTGTTTGTGTGTTTGTGATCTTACGCCAGTTAGCCGAAAATTTGAGTCTGTCTTGTCTTGTTGTATTAAATACACGTTCTGATTCTTTTTACGTGTTTTTTTTTCTGGTTCCTGTTTGCTTGAACGCGGGCAGTCACACTTGTTTCTTTTTCCCCCTCTTAGTTTTGATAACCGTCTCTTCCATTATGCCTTCATTTTCGTACACTACACACAAGACAGTTCACCAGGAAGCCAGCCTGATTGTACAATGAAAGGCTCAGTGACCTTTGAGCGATGATTAACACTGATAAAAGGCTGATGATGTAAATAAGACAGTAAAACGATCCTTCACGAACGCTGCATTATGTCTGCCTGTGTACACATCAAAAGACGCGGTGCCAGAGCTGTGTTTTGCTGGATGTGGATCTGGCCGGGTGTGCTGGTGGAGTTTTTTGCACCCATTTCCTGCCAGACAGGGGGATGTTAGCACAACACAAAGCCAGTCACAACGTCAGCACACTCTTCACCAACAACTGAGGGGGAAACGTTTATAGGATGTGAAACACTGGAACAATTTTCTCTCCCCACCTCTGTCTCTGTCTTCATCTCTCTCTGTCTGTCTGTCTCTCTTTGTTTTTTTCTCTCTTTGTTTTTCTCTCTTTGTTTCTCTCTCTTTTTCTCTCTCTCTCTTTCAGTCTCTCTCTCTTTGTTTCTCTCTTTTTGTTTCTCTCTTTGTGTTTCTCTGTCTCTCTCTGTTTCTTGTTTCTCTCTCTCTCTCTTTCTCTTTCTCTCGCTCTCTCTTGCTTTCTCTATCTGTCTCTGCCTCTGCTCTCTCTCTGCTTCTCTTGTTTTCTCTTTTTTTTCTGTTTTCTTTTCTATCTCTCTGTCTCTCTCAGTTTCTTTGTCTCTCTTCTCTCTCTTTGTTTCTCTTTCTCTATGTTTCTCTCTCTCTCTCTGCGTTCTTCTTCTCTCTCTCCCCTCCTCTCTCTCTCTTGTTTCTCTCTCTCTCTCTGTTTCTTGTTTCTCTCTCTCTCTCTTTCTCCCCCCCCCCCCTTTCTCTGTGTGTCTGTTCTTTCTTTTTGTTTCTCTCTCTGTTTTTTCTGTTTCTATCTCTCTATCTCTCTCTGTTTCTCTCTCTCTGTTTCTCTCTCTCTCTATTTCTTGTTTCTCTCTCTCTCTCTCTTTCTCTTCCCCTCCCGCCCCTCCCCCCCCTCCTCTCTGTTCATTCTCTTTGTTTCTCTCTCTGTTTTTCTGTTTCTATCTCTCTCTGTTTCTCTTTCTCCCTCCCCCTCTCTCTCCCTCCCTCTCTCTTTGTCTTTGTTTTTCTCTCTTTGTTTCTCTCTGGCTCATTCTCTCTCTCCATCTCACTCCCTCTTCCTCTGTCTCTTTCTTTCTCCTCTTCCTCTCTGTCAAGTAATAATATAGCTAGAAAAGTACACCAGCTATCCAACATCAAAGACGTCTTATATGATCATGCCAGAAATCTTCATCTACACGTTCATATACTGTCGTCTATCAATAATGGCGCTACACTGTTTGTGAATACCAAGACCATGGAACCTTAGCGAGTACAAACGTCCGCTGAAAACCCTTCTTGTAGAAGATCCAGTCTGCAAATAACTGATTATATAACAGCTGGTGTGCTTCCACTTACAGAAAGGTTTACATGAAAAACAAGGGAATATTTATGCACACATACACAAACACACACACACAAACATAAAATGCATACACAAGCGTACACACACACACACACACACACACATACACACACAATACACACACACACACACACACATATATATATAATATATTATATATATATACATATATATATACATATATATATATAATATTTATATGTATATATACATACACACACACTCTCTCTCTCTTTTCTTTCTCTCTCTCTCTCTGTCTGTCTCTGCACACACACACACACATACACACGCGCGCGCGTGCGCGCGCGCGTGAGCACACATACACACACACACACAGACATACATGCATACATACACACACGCACGCACCTCTCTCTCTCTCTCTCTCTCTATCTATCTATCTATCTATCTATCTATTTGTGTAATGTTATATCAATTGTGGCATATTCACAAGTAATATGCTGTCAATCATTTCTTTCTCTCTATCCATATGTATAATGTTATGTCAATGATAGCATATTCACAAGTAGTATGTTCTCAGTCATTTCTTCCTATTTGTATGTTAGGTAAATGATGACATATTCACAAGTAGTATGCTGTCAATCATTTCTTTCTATCTATTTGTATGTTAGGTAAATGATGACATATTCACAAGTAGTATGCTGTCAATCATTTCTTTCTATCTATTTGTATGTTAGGTAAATGATGACATATTCACAAGTAGTATGCTGTTAATCATTCAGATTAACCCTTTGACTCACACCACCCTGGACACCAGCATCCTGAGTTGTCAGCCATGCTAGCAAAGCAATAACTTAACCCTTTGACTCCCTCACCCTATCCTGCAGGAAGCTGGTGGATAAGGCGAGGGAGTCAAAGGGTTAAGTTTTTGCAGTTGATAGGTAGGGTGCGGGGGTCATAGGGTTAAACATCTTGCTCCCCTGTGAGTCAAGGACAGGATGAAAAACCACATACAATGTTGATCTATTACTTTGTGGAAAAGAAATTCATCATCATCATCATCAACAACATCATCAACGTCATCAAGGTCGTCATCGTCGTCGTTATCGTCAACATTACCAGTTACTCATGGAAATGAAGATTATTCATGATCATCATTATCATGATGATGATGATCATAGTCAGAATTGTCATTACCCTTGGAAGTGAAACTTTCATCATCATCTGCAGCAGCAGCAGCATTGTGATCATCATCATCATTATCATCAACATCATCACCATTATCATCATAGTCAGAGTAATCAATTATCCTTGGAAACAAAGATTTCATCATCATCATCATCATCATCAGTCGTCGTCGTCGTCGTCGTCGTCGTTCGTTGTCGTTGTCGTCATCGTCAACATCATCATCATCATCATCATCACCTCCACTCTCTCCTCCTCTCTCCCTTTCTCTCTCCTTCTCCCCCTCTGTCTGTCTGTGTCTCTGTCTCTCTCTGTTCTCTCTCTCTTCATCTCTCTCTCCATATTACTATATCTCTCTTTTCCCCTGTCTCTGTCTCTGAGGATGCAGAAAAGCATTGTTCTGATTATGTCATTTGGAAAAAAATTCTGTCTATCTCACTTCTGTCTCGCTGTCTGCCTCACTGTCAACTCTCTGTCTGTCTGCCTGCCTGCCTGTCTGTCTGTCTGTCTGTCCTCCCACCCACTCCCCTTCCCACTCCTTCTCTTCCGAAAGCAGAGCCCAGATCTATTAGAGACCCCCCAATACCCAACACAGCAGTTAGCTCCCTTTAGTGACTGCAATCTCTGACGCCGAAGGCGAAGACAAACAATTACTTGACCAATCAGCTCTTTGATTGATGTTGGTGCTGCCACCTATCAAGATGAAAGAGACTTACTCGCTCCCTGCTCCTGTTTGTAAACCAAGATGTGAACGGTACATTTGCCGCTGTGGCTACACTCCATTAGTCAGGGAGGAAAAGAGATATGTGGTGAGTCTTGCAGGTGGTCGGACTGCGGCTGTCTTTGAGATTTCAATTCAGCGATGGTCTGTCTTCCAGCTTGAAACTTGAAAACACTGTAGTATTCAACGATAGCAGCATTTAGCTCCGCTAGCCCTGACTTACAAACTTTAAACTTCAATACAATTCCTCACTTGTCCCCCCAAAAAATGAAATTAAAAGTGAATTGTTAAGACATGACTTACAAACAGACAGTCAAAGGAAAGACAGAAAGATAACGAAACGCTAAAAGCAAACAGAGGAAGAGAGAGAGAGAGGAGGGAGAGACAGAGGGAGAGAGGGAGGGAGAAACAGAGAGAGAGAGGGGGGAGAGAGAGGGAGAGAGAGGGAGAAACAGAGAGAGTGAGTGAGAGAGAAAGACAGAGAGAGAAAGAGAGGGAGGGAGGGAGAGAAGGAGAGAGAGAGAGAGAGAAACAGAGAGACAGAGAGAGTGAGAGAGAGAGAGAAAGAGAGAGATATACTGAAACAGAGAGAGAAACAAAGACAGAAAGAGAAGGAGAGAGGGAGAGGGAGAGAGAGAGACACAGAAAGAGAGAGAAACAGAGAGAGAGAAACAGAGAGAGAGAAACACAGAGAGAGAGAGAAACAGAGAGAGAGAGAGAGAGAGAAAGAGGGATACAGAAACAAAGAAAAAGACAAAGAAACAAAGAGCGAGAGAAAGAGAGGGAGGAAGGGAGAGAAGGCGAGAGAGAGAGAGAGAGAGAGAGAGAGAGAGAGAAAGAGAGAAATACAGAGACAGTGAGATAGACAGAACGATAGAGAGAGAAACAAAGATAGAGAGAGAAACAAAGAGAAAGAGAGGGAAGGAGATAGAGAGAAACAGAGAGAGAAACAGAGAGGGGGAAAAACAGAGACAGAGAGTAAGAAAGAGAAAGAGAAACATAGAGAGAGAGGAAGAGAGAGAAACAGAGAGAAAGAGAAACAAAGAGAGAGAGGGAGAGAAACAGAGAGAAATGGGAACAAAGAGAGAGAGAGAGAGAAAGAGAAACAGAGAGAAAAAGATTAAGAGACAGAAAAAGAGAGAGAAAAACAGAGAGAAAAAGAGAAAGAAAGAGAAAGAGA
>JAPXFY010000030.1:27709912-27722412 GCA_030674185.1 Monoplex corrugatus
GAAGAGAGAGAGAGAGAAAGAGGAAGAAACACAAAATGAAACTAATTGGAACTGATATTATCACGGATGTTCGTGAGAACTGATCGGCAGACATAATTGGAACTGATATTATCACGGATGTCCGTGAGAACTGATCCGGCAGACATAATTGGAACTGATATTATCACGGATGTCCGTGAGAGATGATCCGGCAGAGACAAATGGAGTGAAATGTCCAGGGATTTGTGCAGTCTACCATCATTCAGGTGGATGGATAAATGATGAAGTTGGCAGCTGAAGACATTAGACAAGGCAGAGAGCAACGGGGGGTGGTGGTGGGGGGGGTGGTGGTAGATGGGAAGGGGGGGGGGAGGAGAATGCTGTGCTATGTTTTGTACTTTTCATCGACGTTAGTCTTTCTTTTGTTTCAGAATAAGTTTTCTAGTACTTTATTATCAATCAGTGGAATCAACAATAGCAACAAGAACACTTAACAACAACAAGGACAAAAATATAACAACAGCATCAACAACAACAGCAACAACAACAAAAGCAACAACAACAAAAGCAACCAGAAATCATAATAGAAACATGGGCAAACTGTCAAACCATACAAACATTATTTTTTTGTATTAGCGTTTACAAATCATACGATGTAATTCTCTTATTGAAACAAATACAACACAAACAAAGCCCAAAACACCAAGCCTAACAAAACTAAACCAAACAGACAAAACCACAAGCAACCAATTAACCTATTAACAAACCTATCCACCAATCAGCCAACCAAGCAATCAACTAACCAATCAATCAGTCGATAAACCTGTCAAACAACGAAACAACCAATCTATCTACCGACCAACTTACCAACTAACCAACCAACCAACCAACCAAACCCAGTAGTTTTCCGATATCCCAGTTTATCGTAACGACATAGGCTTGAGAAAAATTTATGACATATTGTTCTGATAACAAAAGGAACGGTGATCACTCAGAATCGTCAATATATTCAGCTGTTGTCAAACCAGCACCAACCCTAAACCGGAACAAGACATAATCCCTTTGATTAGATTGATGACATGTTGTTCTGATCATTATCATCATGTGCCTTCCTGCATGGCGTTGGCGATCATGGCCCGCCATAAAGACTCTATCTTTTGTTGCTGCAAGTACATCCCTGGCAATCTTTGTCTTCATCCACTCTGCAAGTCCGCCCAATATTTTCTCCCTGGGCCTCCTGATGCTCTTTTTCCCTCTAGCTTTCCTGTTGTGACTCACTGTTCTAATTTCTCTTGCTTCATAAAATGTCATATAAACGTTGCCTGTCTTTTCCTAACTTCATTAATGTTCGTTTTCTATTTGCCTCTTTCAAGACTCGTTTTTTTTTTCTTTGATGTCCATGAAACTCAGAACATTGTTCTCAGAAATCGCATTTCAGCTGCCTCAATCGTGTTCTAATTTTGCGTGTTGACTGTCCACGCTTCAATACCGTACAAAAGTATCGGTTCTATATAACACTGAAGAACTTTCTTCCTGATGTTAATTGATAGTCAAATGTTGGTAAGAACGCTTTTCATTTTCTCGAATGCTGTTTTAGCTTGGCCGATTCTCCTATTTCTGATATGCATCTGCCATCTGGTGAGATGACTGTCCCCAGATATTTAAATTCATCATCTTGTCTCAATGTTGTGCCATTTGCTGTTATTTTGCATGAGGAGATTTCTTGTTTTTTTTACTGATTACTATGACTTCACTCTTTTTGCTATTTAGCTCCAGCCCTTTAGTTTTGCTATTATATTTACAAGATTATGAAGTTCTTTTTCATTTTCTGCAATTAGAACGGTGTCAGAATCTTCGTTGTGTTCAACTATTGTCAAACCAACACTGACCGTAAACCCGAACATGATGAAGTTCCCCTGACACTCTCTCTTCAGCAACAACGAACTTTATGTAAACAGTCAACATGATGTAATGCCCATCACCATTCACGTTTCTCTCATCTCTGTTGTCTGTATGTCTGCCCTGTATTCTGTCTGTATTCGTATCTCTCTGTCTCTCTTTCTCTCTCTGTCTGTCTGTCTGTCTCTCTCTTCTATGTATCTCCTATATCTCTGTCTCTTGCCTCTCTGTCTGCCTGTATGTATGTCTTGTATCTCTCTCTTTCTCCTCTGTGTCACTATCTCTTCCCCTCTCTTCTCCCTCCCTCCCTCTCTCTCTCTCTCGTTTTACCTCTTCTCTGTCTGTCTGTCCTGTACGTGTTCTGTCTGTCATTCTGTCTGTCTCTCTCTCCCTTCGTCTCTCTCCCTCTTCTCTCTCCTCTCTCATCTCTTTCTGTATTTCCATCTGTCTGTTCTCATCCTGTCTCTGTCTGTCTGTCTGTCTGTCTGTCTCTCCTCTCTCCCTTCTCTCCCTCCTCTCTCTCTTCTCTCTTTCTCTTTCTCTCTTTCTCTTTCTCTGTTGTCTCAATCTCTGTGTGTCTTTTCTGTATGTCTGTCTGTCTGTCTCTTGTCTCCTCTCTGTCGCTCTCTTCTTCTCTCTCTCTCCTCTCTCTCTCTTCTCTTCTCTCTTCTTCTCTCTCTCTCTCTCCTCTCTCTCTTCCACATTCTCTGTCCGACTCTGAGTCTTTGTGCAGTCTAGTCACTGACAAGCTCAGCACAGAGATACCGACAGAAGAACACACTTTGAACAAAGACGTATTATCCAGGAGATGTGTTTGTTAGATGAACCAGAAATCAATAGGTTAGCTCCCTGATGATGATTTCCATATAAACATGAAGATCGGAGTACAACGAACTGCTATGCTCTGATCCCATGGATGGTCAGTGTGCTGCAAATGTTGGCTTTTGCTGGAACTGTTCATTATTATATTTGAACCAGACCAAGAAACGAACAGTTATCTCTCTTTTGCAGTAATTGGCTCATACATGGTCTGCTGCGAGCGCATACAAGTCCGCAAAGACAGGCAAACAGACAGACAGGAATGCACGCACACACACACACACACACACATATACATACACACAACATACATACATACACACACAAACACACACACATGCACACACACACACACACAGACACGCACACACAACACACAAACACACAAATACACACATACACACAAACACATACACACACAAACACACACACACATATAAACAACACACATACGCACACACATACACACACACACATACAAACACATACACACACAACAACAACACAACACACACACACATACAAATACACACAACAAATAAACACACAAACATACACACATACACAACACACGCACTGCACACACACACACACACACACACACACACACACACACACACACACACACACACTCTCTCTCTCTCTCTCACCACAAACACACACAGACAAACACACACACACATACATACACACCACACACACACAAACAAACAAACAAATCAATACCGCAGAGAGAGAGAGAGAGAGAGAGTGGGAGAGAGAAAGAGAATGAGACACAGAGAGAGAGAGACAGAGAGAGAGAGAGAGGAGAGAGAGAGAGAAAGAGAGACACAGAGAGAGAAAAAGGCAGACAGACAGAGCAGAGACAGAGAGACACAGAGAGAGAAACAGGCAGACAAACAGAGCAGAGACACAGAGACACAGAGAGAGAAACAGCAGACAGACAGAGCAGAGACACAGGACACAGAGAGAGAAACAGGCAGACAGACAGAGCAGAGACACAGGGACACAGAGAGAGAAACAGGCAGACAGACAGAGCAGAGACACAGGGACACAGAGAGAGAAACAGGCAGACAGACAGAGCAGAGACACAGGGACACAGAGAGAGAAACAGGCAGACAGACAGAGCAGAGACACAGAGAGAGAAACAGGCAGACAGACAGAGCAGAGACACAGAGAGAGAGAAAGAGAGACACAGAGAGAGAAACAGGCAGACAGACAGAGCAGAGACACAGAGACACAGAGAGAGAAACAGGCAGACAGACAGAGCAGCGACACAGAGACACAGAGAGAGAGAAAGAGAGACACAGAGAGAGAAACAGGCAGACAGACAGAGCAGAGACACAGAGACACAGAGAGAGAAACAGGCAGACAGACAGAGCAGAGACACAGAGACACAGAGAGAGAAACAGGCAGACAGACAGAGCAGAGACAGAGAGACACACAGAGAGAAACAGGCAGACAGACAGAGCAGAGACACAGAGAGAGAAACAGGCAGACAAACAGAGCAGAGACAGAGAGACACAGAGAGAGAAACAGGCAGACAGACAGAGCAGAGACAGAGAGACACACAGAGAGAAACAGGCAGACAGACAGAGCAGAGACACAGAGACACAGAGAGAGAAACAGGCAGACAGACAGAGCAGAGACAGAGAGACACAGAGAGAGAAACAGGCAGACAGACAGAGCAGAGACAGAGAGACAGAGAGACACAGAGACACAGAGAGAGAAACAGGCAGACTGACAGAGCAGAGACACAGAGACACAGAGAGAGAAACAGGCAGACAGACAGAGCAGAGACAGAGAGACACAGAGACACAGAGAGAGAAACAGGCAGACTGACAGAGCAGAGACACAGAGACACAGAGAGAGAAACAGGCAGACAGACAGAGCAGAGACAGAGAGACACAGAGACACAGAGAGAGAAACAGGCAGACAGACAGAGCAGAGACAGAGAGACAGAGAGACACAGAGACACAGAGAGAGAAACAGGCAGACTGACAGAGCAGAGACACAGAGAGAGAAACAGGCAGACAGACAGAGCAGAGACAGAGAGACACACAGAGAGAAACAGGCAGACTGACAGAGCAGAGACACAGAGACACAGAGAGAGAAACAGGCAGACAGACAGAGCAGAGACAGAGAGACACAGAGAGAGAAACAGGCAGACTGACAGAGCAGAGACACAGAGAGAGAAACAGGCAGACAGACAGAGCAGAGACAGAGAGACACAGAGAGAGAAACAGGCAGACAGACAGAGCAGAGACAGAGAGACACAGAGAGAGAAACAGGCAGACAGACAGAGCAGAGACACAGAGACACAGAGAGAGAAACAGGCAGACAGACAGAGCAGAGACAGAGAGACACAGAGAGAGAAACAGGCAGACAGACAGAGCAGAGACAGAGAGACACACAGAGAGAAACAGGCAGACAGACAGAGCAGAGACACAGAGACACAGAGAGAGAAACAGGCAGACAGACAGAGCAGAGACAGAGAGACACAGAGACACAGAGACACAGAGAGAGAAACAGGCAGACAGACAGAGCAGAGACACAGGGACACAGAGAGAGAAACAGGCAGACAGACAGAGCAGAGACACAGAGACACAGAGAGAGAAACAGGCAGACAGACAGAGCAGAGACAGAGAGACACAGAGACACAGAGAGAGAAACAGGCAGACAGACAGAGCAGAGACAGAGAGACACAGAGAGAGAAACAGGCAGACAGACAGAGCAGAGACAGAGAGACACAGAGACACAGAGAGAGAAACAGGCAGACAGACAGAGCAGAGACACAGAGACACAGAGAGAGAAACAGGCAGACAGACAGAGCAGAGACACAGGGACACAGAGAGAGAAACAGGCAGACAGACAGAGCAGAGACACAGAGACACAGAGACACAGAGACACAGAGAGAGAAACAGGCAGACAGACAGAGCAGAGACACAGAGACACAGAGAGAGAAACAGGCAGACAGACAGAGCAGAGACAGAGAGACACAGAGAGAGAGAAAGAGAGACACAGAGAGAGAAACAGGCAGACAAACAGAGCAGAGACACAGAGACACAGAGAGAGAAACAGGCAGACAGACAGAGCAGAGACACAGAGACACAGAGAGAGAAACAGGCAGACAGACAGAGCAGAGACAGAGCGAGAGACTGATGGTGCTGGATTGACAGATGGGTTTCACACAGACTAACAACGCTTGTCACATGGCAGTGTAAATGATACATGACCTAACTTAGCAGCCATCAGGACCACTCAGGGGGTAGGGGGAATCCTTTCCCCCACCAGAAACAGCTAGATAATCAGTCAGTGTGATATAGGGAGACAGCCCCTCTAGACAATCAGTCAGTGTGATATAGGGAGACAGACTCTCCTAGACAATCAGTCAGTGTGATATAGCCCAGCCCCCCCCCCCTACACAATCAGTGTAATCAAACAAGAAATCCCCCAAGACAGTGTGATAGAAGATGGCCCACCTAGACAGTCAGTCAGTGTGATATAAGGAGACAGCTTACTTAGATAATCAATCGGTGTGATATAGGGAGCAGCCCACCTATACACTGAATGTGATATAGGGAGCAGCCCACCTATACACTGAATGTGATATAGGGAGACAGCCCACCTAGACAGTCAGTGTGATATAGGGAGACAGTCACCTAGACAGTCAGTGTGATATAGGCAGACAGCCCACCTAGACAGTCAGTCAGTGTGATATAGGGAGACAGTCACCTAGACAGTCAGTGTGATATAGGCAGACAGCCCACCTAGACAGTCAGTCAGTGTGATATAGGGACACAGCCCACCTAGACAGTCAGTCAGTGTGATATAGGCACACAGCCCACCTAGACAGTCAGTCAGTGTGATATAGGCACACAGCCCACCTAGACAGTCATTGTGATATAGGCAGACAGCTCACCTAGACCGTCAGTCAGTGTGATATAGGGACACAGCCCACCTAGACAGTCAGTCAGTGTGATATAGGCAGACAGCTCACCTAGACAGTCAGTCAGTGTGATATAGGCAGACAGCCCACCTAGACAGTCAGTCAGTGTGATATAGGGACACAGCCCACCTAGACAGTCAGTCAGTGTGATATAGGGACACAGCCCACCTAGACAGTCAGTCAGTGTGATATAGGCAGACAGTTCACCTAGACCGTCAGTGTGATATAGGGACACAGCCCACCTAAACAGTCAGTCAGTGTGATATAGGGAGACAGCTCACCTAGACAGTCAGTCAGTGTGATATAGGGACACAGCCCACCTAGACCGTCAGTCAGTGTGATATAGGGACACAGCCCACCTAGACAGTCAGTGTGATATAGGCAGACAGCTCACCTAGACCGTCAGTGTGATATAGGCAGACAGCTCACCTAGACCGTCAGTCAGTGTGATATAGGGACACAGCCCACCTAGACAGTCAGTCAGTGTGATATAGGCAGACAGCTCACCTAGACAGTCAGTCAGTGTGATATAGGCAGACAGCCCACCTAGACAGTCAGTCAGTGTGATATAGGGACACAGCCCACCTAGACAGTCAGTCAGTGTGATATAGGGACACAGCCCACCTAGACAGTCAGTCAGTGTGATATAGGCAGACAGTTCACCTAGACCGTCAGTGTGATATAGGGACACAGCCCACCTAAACAGTCAGTCAGTGTGATATAGGGAGACAGCTCACCTAGACAGTCAGTCAGTGTGATATAGGGACACAGCCCACCTAGACCGTCAGTCAGTGTGATATAGGGACACAGCCCACCTAGACAGTCAGTGTGATATAGGCAGACAGCTCACCTAGACCGTCAGTGTGATATAGGCAGACAGCTCACCTAGACAGTCAGTCAGTGTGATATAGGGACACAGCCTACTTAGATAATCAATCGGTGTGATATAGGGACACAGCTCACCTAGACAGTCAGTCAGTGTGATATAGGGACACAGCTCACCTAGACAGTCAGTCAGTGTGATATAGGGACACAAGCTCACCTAGACAGTCAGTCAGTGTGATATAGGGACACAGCCCACCTAGACAGACAGTCAGTGTGATATAGGGACACAGCCCACCTAGACAGTCAGTCAGTGTGATATAGGGAGACAGCCTCACCTAGACAGTCAGTCAGTGTGATATAGGGACACAGCCCACCTAGACAGACAGTCAGTGTGATATAGGGAGACAGCTCACCTAGACAGTCAGTCAGTGTGATATAGGGACACAGCCCACCTAGACCATCAGTCAGTGTATATAGGCAGACACTCACCTGGACAGTCAGTCAGTGTGATATAGGGAGACAGCTCACCTAGACAGTCAGTCAGTGTGATATAGGGAGACAGCCCACCTAGACAGACAGTCAGTGTGATATAGGGACAGCTACAGCCCACCTAGACAGTCAGTCAGTGTGATATAGGAGACAGCCCACCTAGACAGTCAGTCAGTGTGATATAGGGAGACAGCCCACCTATACAGACAGACAGTGTGATATAGGGAGACAGCCCACCTATACAGACAGACAGTGTGATATAGGGAGAAGCCCACCTAGACAGTCAGTCAGTGTGATATAGGGAGACAGCCCACCTAGACAGACAGACAGTGTAAATGGCCATAAGAGGGTGATTAGGCAGCCACCTAGACAGTCAGTCAGTGTGATATAGAGAGACAGCCCACCTAGACAGTCAGTCAGTGTGATATAGGGACACAGCCCACCTAGACAGTCAGTCAGTGTGATATAGGAGATAGCCCACCTAGACTATCAGTCAGTGTGATATAGGGAGATAGCCCACCTAGACAGTCAGTCAGTGTGATATAGGGAGATAGCCCACCTAGACAGACCGTCAGTGTGATATAGGGAGATAGCCCACCTATACAGTCAGTCATTGTCACATAGAAGTACATAGGTCTGTCAGTACTGTGGCCCTTTCAGTCTGCTTTTATCTTGAACTGGTGTTGTGTCTCGCATCTCAATTAGTCACTGTTTAGTGGATTTGTAGTTTTAACCCCGGATCTGAGTTATGTAGCGGTGGACAACAAAGACTTTATGTAGGCCTGTTCGATGTCTGAATAAAGCCAGCAAGAAAATAATGTGTCCATTCAATTTACAAACAGAACTGCATAAAGTTACATTCAAAACAAAGAACCACCAAAAACAAAGTTTTTCAAGTGCAGAGATACACATCAAAATGATGTTTCCTATATTTTAAAACATTCTTTATTACTTTGATGCCTGATATGGCACGAAAATAAATGAAAAGTGGCAAAATAAAGAATATCTACTATCAGCTTTGATGTGCACTGGTTTTAACAACAGTGTTGTGATTAAGTGTTCTAAAGCGCCAGGGTCACATGGAAGAATGATAGAAAACTAATATCTGTAATAGAACTGATGTGTCGTCTGTCTGTAACAAACAGATTGGATCTGTTTGTGCAGTGCCATAAATTCTGGCCATATAGAGCGTTTCACATTTGAAACCAATGTGAGGTTTTGCGTGTAGTGTAACGAAGCTGCTGTTATTTGATATTTAATACTATATTGAGGACTTCCAACAGAAACCACAACGCTCTGGAAATGATACCATCATGGATTTCCGTGAGAGATGGCAGCGAGAGATAAGTGGAGCGGACATTGTCAAAGGACTGGTGCTATTTCATGGTGTAAAGAGGGATCAACTGATTGGTTCTATTTCACTATCTCATGATATACAGAATAATCAACACATTGGAGTGATCTCATTATCTCATAATAAACAGAGAAATAACATCGGTGCTATCGTATCCTATTCAGAGGAATCAACAAATTGATGTTATTTCACAATCTCACGGTGTACAGAGGAATCAATAGATCGGTGTTATCTCACTATCTCATGGTAATCAGAGGAATAACATTGCTGCTATCACATCGTATTTAGAGGAATGAACATATTGGGGTTATCTCACTATCTCATGGTGTACCAAGGAATCAACACATTGCTGTTATCTCACTGTCTCATGGTGTACAGACGAATCGACAGATTGGTGTTATCTCACTATCTCACGGAATACAGAGGAATCAATAGATCGGTGTTATCTCATTATCTCATGGTAGTCAGAGGAATAGTATTGGTGCTATCACACTGTATTCAGAGGAGTCAACAAATTGGTGTTAGCTCACTATCTCATGGTGTACAGAAGAATCAACAGATTGGTGTTTTCTGTCTATCTCATGGTGTACAAAGGAATCAACAGATTGGTGTTATATCACTATCTCATGGTGTACAGAAGAATCAACAGATTGGTGTTATCTGTCTATCTCATGGTGTACAAAGGAATCAACAGATTGGTGTTATCTGTCTATCTCATGGTGTACAAAGGAATCAACAGATTGGTGTTATCTGTCTATCTCATGGTGTACAGAAGAATCAACAGATTGGTGTTATCTGTCTATCTCATGGTGTACAAAGGAATCAACAGATTGGTGTTATCTGTCTATCTCATGGTGTACAAAGGAATCAACAGATTGGTGTTATCTGTCTATCTCATGGTGTACAAAGGAATCAACAGATTGGTGTTATCTGTCTATCTCGTGGTGTACAAAGGAATCAACAGATTGGTGTTATCTGTCTATATCATGGTGTACAAAGGAATCAACAGATTGGTGTTATCTGTCTATCTCATGGTGTACAAAGGAATCAACAGATTGGTGTTATCTGTCTATCTCATGGTGTACAAAGGAATCAACAGATTGGTGTTATCTGTCTATCTCATGGTGTACAAAGGAATCAACAGATTGGTGTTATCTGTCTATCTCATGGTGTACAGAAGAATCAACAGATTGGTGTTATCTGTCTATCTCATGGTGTACAAAGGAATCAACAGATTGGTGTTATCTGTCTATCTCATGGTGTACAAAGGAATCAACAGATTGGTGTTATCTGTCTATCTCATGGTGTACAGAAGAATCAACAGATTGGTGTTATCTGTCTATCTCATGGTGTACAAAGGAATCAACAGATTGGTGTTATCTGTCTATCTCATGGTGTACAGAAGAATCAACAGATTGGTGTTATCTGTCTATCTCATGGTGTACAGAAGAATCAACAGATTGGTGTTATCTGTCTATCTCATGGTGTACAGAAGAATCAACAGATTGGTGTTATCTGTCTATCTCATGGTGTACAAAGGAATCAACAGATTGGTGTTATCTGTCTATCTCATGGTGTACAAATGAATCAACAGATTGGTGTTATCTCACTATATCATGGTAATCAGAGGAATGCTATTGGTGCTGTCCCATGGCATATAAAGGAATCAACACATCGGTGTTATCTCACTATCTCATGGTTTACAGAGGAATCAACAGATTGGTGTTATCTCACTATCTCATGGTGTACAGAGGAATCAACATATTGGTGTTATCTCACTATCTCATGGTGTACAGAGGAATCAACACATCGGTGTTATCTCACTATCTCATGGTTTACAGAGGAATCAACAGATTGGTGTTATCTCACTATTTCATGGTGTACAGAGGAATCAATAGATCGACGTTATCTCACTATTTCATGGTGTACTGAGTAATCAACATATTGATGTTATCTCACTATCTCATAATATACTCAGGGGAATGAAAAGATCAGTGCTATCTCACTATCTCATGGTATTCATAACGAATAGATTCTTGCTATCACACTAACTCAGTGTACTCTTCCCCCCCCCCTCTCCATTTCAAGACCGTGTCATCGCATAGCTATTGCTCATGCTCAGCGAGTGTGCCAGAAAATTCTGTGCCAGATGTGGGTGTATCGCATGTGGGACTGGGTGAGTGAGATGACTACCTCTGAAACAAACCCCAAAGTCCAAACTCCAGTGTTTACAGGGGAATCTCAAACCAGTGACATAGGCACCATGGCCTGTAGGTAAAAACAGAGAACATTGTGCACATTAAAATTGGGGGAAGGGAATCACTGGAAGCGCTGTGCTCTGCTCCTTGATTACAACCAGAGTGAATCTTCTTTGTGGTGGTGGGGTTTTAGAAAACGTTTTCCGAATGACACATTCCACCACTCAGTTCAACTGGCCGTTTGAATAGAAAGAAAAATATCGCCATGGTGGTGACAAATGATGGTGATGATGATGGTGGTGGTGGTTGGTGGTGGTGGTGATGATGATGATGATGATGATGACGACGACGACGATAACGATGATGATGACGATGACGGCCACGACGATGACGATAAAAGTGATGGTGAGGGTGATCACAATGATGATGGCGATTATGACGAGGAGGGTGCTGGTGAGAGTGATGACGATGATGGTGTTAATGATGACGATGATAGAAAGGGTGATACAATTTTTGTTTTGTTTTGGCTGTATTGTACATCCATGAAATGTGATTCCTGTGTTACTCATTGTTTTCCAGTTAACATGCCATGTACATGTTTTCTCTATTCCAGACTTCACGTTGCCAAGTCCTATGGATGGTGATATGATCATACGTCCCACACATGTAACCGCAGAATTCTGGCATTGGTATGTACCACCTTGGCACCAACATATTCTTTTTGTTTTCTAATCACTCTGAAAACTGAACAGGTGGATAATGTTGAGGGATGGGAATGAGCATGATTGTTCCATTAAGTGTGCATGTGATCATATCTATCTATCTATCTATCTATCTGTCTATCTATCTATATCTATCTATCTGTCTATCTATCTATCTATCTATCTATCTGTCTATCTATCTATCTATCTGTCTGTCTGTCTATCTATCTATCTACCTATCTATATATCTAAGTATTTATCTATATGTCTGTCTGTGTAACTTTATT
>JAPXFY010000030.1:27729912-27732412 GCA_030674185.1 Monoplex corrugatus
TGACTGTCTCCCTACTCTCCTCCCATTCATCACTGACATCATCAACACTTCTCTTCAAACTGGAACTGTCCCAGATTCTTTCAAGTCTGCTATTGTTCACCCTCTCCTCAAGAAATACAATTTAGACCCAAATGAACTGAAAAATTACCGGCCTATCTCTAATCTCTCTTTCTTGTTAAAACTCATCGAAAAAGTTGTCCTCAACCAGCTGAACTCTCACCTGTCTGCCAACAATCTTCTCAATCCTTTCCAGTCAGCCTACCGCCAGTGCCATAGCACTGAAACTGCCCTGCTACACATTCTCAACAATCTCCTCCTTGCAACTGATACTGGCAAAGTCTCTCTCCTCACACTCCTTGATCTGTCTGCAGCCTTTGATACCATTGATCATGGTATTCTCCTTTCTAGACTTCATCATACTTTTGGCATCTCTGACATTGCTCTCTCCTTTTTCACTTCATATCTGTCAAACAGAAAACAAACTGTTCTCATTAATAGCACTTACTCTCAACCTGCATGCCTGACCTGTGGTGTTCCACAAGGATCTGTCCTTGGCCCTGTTCTTTTCACTCTTTACACCTCCCCCCTGTCCACCATCATCAACTCCCACTCTATAAAACACCACTTCTATGCTGATGACACCCAACTTCTAGACAGTGACACACCAGACAATATACAGCGCCTCTTGACTCGCACCACTGAGTGTTACTCGGACATTAAGAACTGGATGACGTTCAACAAACTTCAGCTTAATGACGACAAGACAGAAGCTATCCTCATTGGCACCCGTCAGAAACTTTCTCAGCTGCCTCCTCTTTCTCTCCCATTATGTAACACATCAGTCCCAATTTCTGATTCAGCTAAAAACCTTGGTGTCTGCATTGACTCTACCCTCTCCATGAACAACTTTGTTTCTCAAACTGCCAGATCTTGCTACTATCACCTCCATCGTATAAGCTTGATCAGGAAGTATCTCTCTGTGGAAACAACTGCAAAACTCGTTCTCTCCTTCATAATGTCTCGCATTGACTATTGCAATTCACTCCTATCTGGTCTTCCTGCCTCCACCATTCACATCCTACAGCGCATTCAAAACAATGCTGCACGCCTTGTACTCAAAAAGAAAAAAGCTGACCACATATCTCCTCTCCTGGCACAACTTCACTGGCTCCCTGTATCAAAGCGCATACAGTACAAACTAGACACCATGTGCTACAAAAGCCTCAATAACGCAGCCCCCCATTACCTGTCAAGCCTACTTGAGATCTATCTTCCCTCACGTACCCTCCGCTCTGCCTCCGTTCCTCTGACTTTTCGCTTTCCACGCACCAAGCTCAATACCTATGGTCCACGAGCCTTCTCTGTTTCTGGTCCACTTTCCTGGAACAAACTTCCTCTCTCTGTCCGTCAGCAACCTACTTTTGTCTCCTTCAAGTCCGCTCTCAAAACTCACCTTTTCTCCTCTGCATAAAATCCTGACCTCACTCATCCCCCCCTCTGTAGCCTGTCTCCACTCGGAGGGGAATCACATTGTAATATATATTTGTATATAATATGCTCTCTATAATTTTCCATTGCTTTTATTCTTTTTCCCCATTTATAGCCATGTGTGCGTGTGTGTGTGCGTGTGTGTGCGCGCGTGCGTAAGTGTATGTTCAGCGCTTAGATTTGATTTTTATCGAGATTTTGCGCTATATAAATATTGTAATTATTATTATTATTATTATTATATATATATATATATATATATATATATATGTGTGTGTGTGTGTGTGTGTGTGTGTGTGTGTGTGTGTGTGTGTGCGCGCGCGCGCTCGCACGTTTGAGCGTGTCTGTATGTCTCTGTTTTTATGGGTGTGTGTCTGTGTGTGTTAGTGTATGTGGGTTTGTTAGTCTGTATGTGTACTGTGTATGTGTCTGTGTGTGTGTCTATCTTTTTGTATGTATGTGTGTCTGTCTGTGAGTGTGTGTTGTGTGTGTGTGTGTGTGTTTGTGTGTGTGTGTGTGTGTGTGTTTGCGTGTGTTTGTGTGTCTGTGTGTGTCTGCGTGTCTGTGTGTCTGTCTGTCTGTCTGTGTCTGTGTCTGTATGTGTGTCTGTAAGCCAATAGGAAAGGTATCTCTATCTGTGTATGTAAGCCAATAGGAAATGTATCTATATATGTGTGTCTGTGTGCATGCTAGAGACAGAAGCTTCCACAGGCGGTTGCACGATTGTATCTTTGTTTCTTTGTGGTCTCAGAGTCTTGTTAACATGAACAGCTGGTTGAGGTGTGCCAGCCATAACTGTGTGAGCTTTGGCTGATGTCAGATACAAAGAGAGAGATATAACTGTCAATCAGACCTCCTGGAAAACTGTGTTGTGAAGATAAACACTATCTGTTGTTTGTTCCACTGATACCATGTTACCTTTCTGTATGTTCATTCAGGTGAATTTTTCTCTTTAACCAGAGAGAGAGAGAGAGAGAGAGAGACAGACAGACAGACAGACAGACAGACAGAA
>JAPXFY010000030.1:27739912-27752412 GCA_030674185.1 Monoplex corrugatus
CTTCTTTTTTCTTTATATTCTTGTTCTTCTTGTTCTTCTTCTTCTTTATATTCTTGTTCTTCTTTTTCTTCTTTCTTATATTCTTGTTTTCTCTTCTTTTCTTTCTTTTTTCTTCTCTTTTTATATTCTTGTTCTTCTTCTTCTTCTATCTTTATTTTTGTTCTCCTTGTTTCTTCTTTTTCTTCTTCTTTCTTTATTCTTGTTTCTTCTTGTTCTTCTTCTTCTTTATATTCTTGTTTCTTTTTTCTTCTTCTTCTTTATATTCTTGTTCTTCTTGTTCTTCTTCTTCTTTATATTCTTGTTCTTCTTGTTCTTCTTCTTCTTTATATTCTTGTTCTTCTTGTTCTTCTTCTTCTTTATATTCTTGTTCTTCTTGTTCTTCTTCTTCTTTATATTCTTGTTCTTCTTGTTCTTCTTCTTCTTTATATTCTTGTTCTTCTTGTTCTTCTTGTTCTTCTTCTTCTTTATATTCTTTTCTTTTGTTCTTTCTTTTTATTTCTTGTTCTTCTTGTTCTCTTCTTCTTTATATTCTTGTTCTTCTTGTTCTTCTTGTTCTTCTTCTTCTTTATATTCTTGTTCTTCTTGTTCTTCTTGTTCTTCTTCTTCTTTATATTCTTGTTCTTCTTGTTCTTCTGTTCTTCTTTCTTATATTCTTGTTCTTCTTGTTCTTCTTGTTCTTTCTTCTTTATATTCTTGTCTTCTGTTCTTCTCTCTTTAATCTTGTCTTCTTGTTCTTCTTCTTCTTTATATTCTTGTTCTTCTTGTTCTTCTTGTTCTTCTTCTTCTTTATATTCTTGTTCTTCTTGTTCTTCTTGTTCTTCTTCTTCTTTATATTCTTGTTCTTCTTGTTCTTCTTTTCTTCTTCTTTTATATTCTTGTTCTTCTTGTTCTTCTTCTTCTTTAATATTCTTGTTCTTCTTTTCTTTCTTCTTTTTCTTTCTTCTTCTTTTTACTTCTTTTTATTTCTTTCTTTTTTCTTCTTTCCTTATATTCTTGTTCTTCTTGTTCTTCTTCTTATTATTATTTTTGTTCTCCTTGTTCTTCTTTTTCTTCTTCTTCTTTATATTTTTGTTCTTCTTTTTCTTCTTCTTCTTTATATTCTTGTTCTTCTTGTTCTTCTTGTTCTTCTTGTTCTTCTTCTTCTTTTTCTTCTTGTTCTTCTTGTTCTTGTTCTTCTTCTTGTTCTTGTTCTTCTTCTTCTTCTTCTGTCTCTGTTTGTCTGAATATATGTCCGTCTGTTTGCTCGGCTGTCTGTCTATCTGTCTCTGTCTCTCTATGTCTGTCTCTGTCTCTCTGTCTGTCTGTCCGTCTGTCTGTCTGTATATATATATATATATCTCTCTCTTTCAGTTTAAAGGACTTTATTTTTTCGAATGGAGGTTTGTATGTAAATGAGTGCATATGTGTGTGTGGTGTGGGTCGGTGGGTTTGTCTGTGTGTGTGTGTGTGTGCGTGCTTTCGTGCGTGTGTGCGTGCGTGTGTCTGTGTGGGTCTGTATGTGTGTCTGTGTGTATGTACGCGTGTGTGTGTTTGTGTGTGTGTTTGTGTGTGTGTGTGTATGTGTGTGTGTGTTTGTGTCTGTGTGTATGTATGTGTGTGTGTGTGTGTGTGTGTGTGTGTGTGTGTGTGTGTGTGTGTGTGTGTGTGTGTGTGTGTGTGAGTTGTCTGGTGGTGCGCGTGCGTGCGAGTGTATGTGTGTGTGTATTTCTGTCTGTCTGCCTGTCTGTCTGTCTGTCTGTCTGTCTGCCTGCCTGTCTGTCTGTCTGTCTGTCTGTGTCTGTGTCTGTGTCTGTGGGTGCGGTCAGGAATCCTGTCAGTCTGTTTTGTTTCTGTGTACCAAAATATCTGTTTGATTTTTGGAAGTTTCCAAAGGCACAAGGTGTGTGTGTCTGTTTCTGTAGGGACTGAGGATGTTGGCACCGTTCATAGTTTGATGAGCTCATGAGCTGTGTTAACGGTGCATTGTGAGACAGACACACAGACATGTTCCTGTCAGTCATACACTTCTGTAACACTGCATTTGTACATACTGATATCGTTACCTAGTTCTACTTTAGACTTAGTGTTTGTCTGCCTATTTGTCTATTACTGTCTGTGTCTCTGTCTGTCTGTCTCTGGGTCTGTGTGTCTGTCAATGCTAGTGTGTCTGTCTGTCTCTCTCTCTCTCTCTTGCTCTCAGTCTGTCTGTCTGTCTCTTCTCTCTTTCTTTCTTTCTCTCTCTCTCTCACTCTTGCGCTCTCTCTTGCTCTCTCTCTCTCTCTCTGTAGCTCTCTGTCTCACTGCCCCAGTCTCTCTCTCCATCTCTGTCAGTCTGCCTGTCTGTCTGTCTCCTCTCTCTCTGTCTGTCTGTCTGTCTGTCTCTCTCTCTCTTCTTCTTCTTCTTCTTTATATGTGTCTGTCCATGCATGTCTGAATGTCTGTCTGTCTGTTTGCTTGTCTGTCTGTCTGTCTCTGTGTCTGTATGTCTCTCTCTAATTCTCTCTCTCTCTCTCTCTCTCTCTCTCTCTCTCTCTCTCTCTCTCTTTCTCTCACCCTCTCAGTTTAAAGGACTTTATTTATTTCAAACGCGTGCACACGCGCACACGCGTGCGCGCACGCGTGTGTGTATAGTGTGTGTGTGTGTCTGTCTGTATGTGTGTGTGTTTTTATGTGTATGTGTGTGTGTGTGTGTGTGTGTGTGTGTGTGTTTTATGTGTGTGTGTGTGTGTGTGTTTTATGTGTGTGTGTGTGTGTGTGTGTGTGTGTGTGTGTGTGTGTGTGTGTGTGTGTGTGTGTGTGTGTGTGTTTTCACTGTTGTAACAGCCTACCCGTGTCTCAATGCTAAATGTGTTTTATTTCAACCAAATTTCAAGGTCATGGTAACCTTGGATAGTACAACATCTGGATTTTGGGGGTGATATCCAAAACAAGTGCGACTGTCCGCGTTCAAGCAAACAGTGACCAGAAAAACACGAAAATAGAATCAGAACGAGTATTTAACACAACAAGACAGGACAGGTGTGATAGTTTGTCTATGCAAAGAAAAACTGGAGACTGATGCTTTCTGTTTGTTTGTTTGTTTGTTTGTTTGTTTGTTTGTTTGTTTGTTTGTTCCTTTCTTGTTTTTGTTTGTTTTTTGTGTTTGTTTTTGTTTTTTGTTTTTGTTTTTTGTTTTTGTTTTCTTGTTGTTGTTTTTTGCTTGGTTTTGACAAATGTGTCTGTTTTAGTGAAGTTGTGGCTGTACATTGTCTTGTGGATGACAAATATTCTGGCCTCCAGTTCCACTGACATGATAGATTCCTACGTCTTCTTTCGCCTTTTTTTTCTCTCTCCAGAAATGTGTGAGACAGTCTGCTTCTGTTCCTCTTATTGGATCCTGACTCCGAGTGCAGACTGTTGTTATTTTTGTGGTTATGTGTCTGTGTCTGTATCTGTGTCTGTGTCTGTTCCTTTGTCTGTCGTGTGTCTATGTTAGTGTGTGTCTGTGCCCCTCTGTCTCTCGCTCTCTGTCTGTCTCTCTTTCTCTCTGTCTATCTCTCTCTGTCTGTCTGTCTCTCTCTCTCTCTCTTTGTCTCTGTCCTCTCTCTCTCTCTCTCTCTCTCACACACAACACACACTCGCGCGCGCGCACACACACACACACACACCTGAGATTATATGATAGTATGTGCATCTATGTGTACATCAAGAGACAGAAAAAAGAGAAAAGGAGAGAGGGGGTTGATGGAGGGAGAGAGAGAGAGAGAGAGTGAGAAAGACATACAGTGAGAGAGAGAGTGAGAGAGAGAGAGAGTGAGAGAGAGTGTGTGTATGTGTGTGTGTGTGTGTGTGTGTGTGTGTGTGTGTGTGAGAGAGAGAGAGAGAGAGAGAGAGGAGAGAGAGAGAGAGAGAGAGAGAGAGAGAGAGAGAGAGAGAGACGCTGAAAAGAAAGCATTCGATACAATTTTTTACAGTCACTTCAAATCAGTCAACGTCAGACGACTATAGTACAAAACCAAACCTGAATAATATGTTACTGCTCAGTAAAGTGATAAGTGAATTCTGGAGAAATACCAACCCTCACAAAAAATGGTTGTAAAATCAAAAGACATACATAGTGACTATTTTTACAATCACAATCTTTGCAATTATAACAGTCGCTGTGATGTAGTGGTTAACGCAACGGACTACCGACTGGAAGGTTGTGGGTTCGATCCCCATCAGTCCCTTCAAACAAAAATCATTGTGGGATTTTTCGGCTCTAACCGGTTCCTACCCTGAGTTGGGCGTGCTATGGGCTCATTGGTAAGACTGGGACCACACAGTCGAGTCTCATGCACTTCATGGATGCGTCATTGAGGGTGTTGCTCAAATCTTATGACCAGCACTGCAGGTGTCTGTATCTCTCGGTGTCTGTATCTCTCGGGCCTGGTTGACGCCAGGGTATATTGTGATTGTAAGCATAGAGTACAGTCCTGTCACACAGTCGGAATACTAGATGGAACTCCATAGCATCACGATTATCATCTTCTTCGACACCATCGTCATCGCATTATAAAAAAGAATGTGCCAGCTACTGTGGCCATTAAGGTGGCGTAGAAAAATGAGACCAAGAAAAAAGTTTGAGCACAAAGGTGACCTCTCTAAGTGCGATGATCCTAAAAAAAAGGAAACAATAAAAACTTGATTAAATACAAACAGAACACCTTGAACTGTAAAGTTTGGAGAAATATCAAATATAATGAACTGAAAACCTTGATACAGGTAAAGGAAAGAAGACTGCTCACATTACAGGAAAACATAAAATTCAGCAAGATCACGCTAAAGTCGATCTTATATATAACGTTCTGATAAATGATATCCCTATGACGTAGACACAATGAATATGTAACTGTGACGTAGAGATGTAAATCTATATCATGAAAAAAAAACACACAAAAAAACAAGAAGTGGTGCTGGAGAATACGATGTTAAACCAGCTGCAATCTTAAAAGTTAACTAAGAAAAGATCTTAATCAATGTAATTGCAATAAGCACATACAGTTTTTGGCTCAGAAAACTAAAGCAGACTGGTCTCTGTCTGGAAATATTACAAAAGAAACTAGATTAAGAGAACTGCAATGGAAAATTCTCGATAACACAAACCCTACAAACATATTACTGCACAGAATGAAAATAAAAGAGAATATCAAGTTTCCATTTTGTTAAAATGAAATCGAAAACAGAACATTTTTCCATGAGTGCACTTTAGTTCGAAAATTGTTCGAAAAGATCGTAAAGTACACACGGCTGTTCACTAAAAACGTCATTAAAGTTACTCTGCATAACGTACTGTTTAGTTTTCAAAGGCAACATCAGTACTGCAGTAAGAAATACAGACGAAATACAGAGAACCAAACACCTGTAATATGACAAATGTGCATCAGCATCATCAAAAAAACAAGACTATAAATCAGCAACATGAAAAGTGCATCAGCATCATTGAGAACACAAAGTAATAGGGCAGCAGTATGAAAAAAGTGCATCAGCATCATTGAGAACACAAAGTAATAGGGCAGCAGTATGAAAAAAGTGCATCAGCATCATTGAGAACACAAAGTAATAGGGCAGCAGTATGAAAAAAGTGCATCAGCATCATTGAGAACACAAAGTAATAGGGCAGCAGTATGAAAAAAGTGCATCAGCATCATTGAGAACACAAAGTAATAGGGCAGCAGTATGAAAAAAGTGCATCAGCATCATTGAGAACACAAAGTAATAGGACAGCAGTATGAAAAAAGTGCATCAGCATCATTGAGAACACAAAGTAATAGGACAGCAGTATGAAAAAAAGTGCAATAGCATCATTGAGAACACAAAGTAATAGGACAGCAGTATGAAAAAAGTGCAATAGCATCATTGAGAACACAAAGTAATAGGACAGCAGTATGAAAAAAGTGCATCAGCATCATTGAGAACACAAAGTAATAGGACAGCAGTATGAAAAAAGTGCAATAGCATCATTCAGAACACAAAGTAATAGGACAGCAGTATGAAAAAAGAGCAATAGCATCATTGAGAACACAAAGTAATAGGACAGCAGTATGAAAAAAGTGCATCAGCATCATTGAGAACACAAAGTAATAGGACAGCAGTATGAAAAAAGTGCATCAGCATCATTGAGAACACAAAGTTATAAGGCAGCATATGAAAAAAGAGCAATAGCATCATTGAGAACACAAAGTAATAGGACAGCAGTATGAAAAAAGAGCAATAGCATCATTGAGAACACAAAGTAATAGGACAGCAGTATGAAAAAAGTGCATCAGCATCATTGAGAACACAAAGTAATAGGACAGCAGTATGAAAAAAGTGCATCAGCATCATTGAGAACACAAAGTAATAGGACAGCAGTATGAAAAAAGTGCATCAGCATCATTGAGAACACAAAGTAATAAGGCAGCAATATGAAAAAAGTGCAATAGCATCATTGAGAACACAAAGTAATAGGGCAGCAGTATGAAAAAAGTGCAATAGCATCATTGAGAACACAAAGTAATAAGGCAGCAATATGAAAAAAGTGCAATAGCATCATTGAGAACACAAAGTAATAGGGCAGCAGTATGAAAAAAGTGCAATAGCATCATTGAGAACACAAAGTAATAGGCAGCAATATGAAAAAAGTGCAATAGCATCATTCAGAACACAAAGTAATAGGACAGCAGTATGAAAAAAGTGCAATAGCATCATTGAGAACACAAAGTAATAAGGCAGCAATATGAAAAAAGTGCATCAGCATCATTGAGAACACAAAGTAATAAGGCAGCAATATGAAAAAAGAGCAATAGCATCATTGAGAACACAAAGTAATAAGGCAGCAGTATGAAAAAAGTGCAATAGCATCATTGAGAACACAAAGTAATAAGGCAGCAATATGAAAAAAGAGCAATAGCATCATTGAGAACACAAAGTAATAGGGCAGCAGTATGAAAAAAGTGCAATAGCATCATTAAAAGGACATGACAGACAAGGACATTATATTTCGAAACCAGAGGCAGATAACAAAAAAATGAACCAGTATCTCCCAAAACAAGGAAGAGATGTGAAGGCATACAGGTCATCCACAGTGGGCTGGCCATTGTTCTTCCTGTGATCGTTACGGGTATACACGAAGAATAAAAAAACATATTCCTTGAATATATCTTTTAAAACAAGACATAAGATACAGGTGACTGACAGAAATGGGGACACGCACACCACGCACACACGCACACACACCGCACACATGCCCGTGAACACGCTAGTCTCATGACTCATTGGCAAGTGTAGCATAAGTAACATAACACAATATACAATACGTATTTCAAGCACAAGTCCACATACACGTACACATACGTATTTCAAGCACAAGTCCACATACCAGTATACATACGTATTTCAAGCACAAAGTCCAACATACACGTACACACATACGTATTTCAAGCACAAGTCCACATACACGTATACATACGTATTTCAAGCACAAGTCCACATACACGTAACATACGTATTTCAAGCACAAGTCCACATACACATATACATACGTATTTCAAGTCACAAGTTTTCCACATACACGTATACATACGTATTTCAAGCACAAGTCCACATACACGTATTTCATACGTATTTCAAGCACAAGTCCACATACACATATACATACGTATTTCAAGCACAAGTCCACATACACGTATACATACGTATTTCAAGCACAAGTCCCTACATACAACGTTAACAAAATACGTATTTTCAAGCACAAGTCCACATACACACGTACATAGAGAAATACGATATTTGCAGATATTGTTTGACTTTAAATTGTGGTCTATTAACAAAAATGATGAAAGTTTGTCTGTATGCTAATGTTGCACACGTCAACGTTACTACAAAACATGCAGATACACACACGTATGTATACAGATTCATTTGGTCCAAAAACCCATGTAAAATATTATGTTATTAAAGACTAACGAAAATGGCAAACTGTTTATTTATAGATAAACACGCAGACTCTAGATCATGAATAGTATATCACCAATTCATGTCTAAACAAAACAAAATCAATAAAGCACCTAGAAAAAATGGTGTTCCATGTACCTGCAACTAAAGTCTACAACAACAACAATAACAACAACATCATCATCATCATCATCATCATCATCATCATCATCATCATCATCATGTGCCCTGTCGCGTGGCGTTGGCGATCATGGCCCTCCACACGAATCTATCTCCTTGTCGCTGCAAGTCCATCTCCCACTCTCTCTATCCTCAACCACTCTGCAAGTCCGTCCAATATTTTCTCCCTGGGTCTACCTGGTGTTCTCTTTCCCTCCTGCTTTCCTGTACAACGACAACAAAAAGAAAAACAAACAACAGAATAGTCTGAATTGATGTTTGAATAGTATAACTGAGAATTTGCTGCATTTGCATTTTTCATCCTTTGTCTTCTTTTAGAAAGCCAGGGTTTTTTAAAAAAAATTTCTGAGCATTTAATCGATAATGTGTGCAGTTTTTGGCACCACAAGCCTCGCCACCAACTATTTTCTTCGATACCGTCACTGTTGCTTGCAATGCTTAGCAACCTTTATCACACTAAGTGCCACTTCCCCCCTTTAGCTTTCTCAGCCTCTTTGGTGGTACTACTCGTAGCAATAATGCTATGTTATTGTTGTTGTTCTCGTTGCTATGTTTAAAGTTTTACATGTATAATTATTTCATTATTTACATGTCTACCATTGTCAGTCATGTTTCTGTGAAGCGCATGTGTTATTGTGTATATGTAACAGTCAACATTTAATGTCTTGTCTTGTTTTCTTTTCCGTGTGTTTTTTTTGTGTGTGTGTGTGTGTGTGTGTGTGTGTGTGTGTGTGTGTGTGTGTGTGGTGTGTGTGTGTGTGTGTGTGTGTGTATATGTTTGTTGTGTGTGTGTGTGTGGTAGTGTGTGTAGTTGTGTGTGTGTGTGTGTGTGTGTGTGTGTGTGGTGGTGTGTGTGTGTGTGTGTGTGTATGTATTTATGTTTTGTGTGTGTGTGTGTGGTGTGTGTGTGTGTGCGTGTGTGCTATGTGTGTTATGTGTGTGGGTGTGCTGTGCGGTCCTGGTGTGTGTGTTGGCTATATTCTGATATGTGAGCAGCAAGGACTCGCTGTAAGACAGTCCAATAGGACCTAATGCTAGTACCCTGAGCTTAAATATTCTAAAATCTGACATTGTACACTCTCTAGACAAAAACGCAAGCAACCAAACAGACCAAACATCAAACAGCCAAACAGTTAAACAGCTAAACAAACAGCCAAACAGCCAAAAAACCAAACAGCCAAAACAAGCCAAACAGCCAAACAACCAAACAGCAAACAGCCAAATGACCAAACAGCCAAACAACAAAACAGCAAACTGCCAAACAACAAACAAACAGCAATCACAAAACAGCAACACCAAACAACCAAACGACAAGCACTGAAACAGCTAAAAGCAGCGAAACAGCCAAAACGACAAACAACAACTAACAATAGTCAAATATCCAAACAACCAGAACCGTATAAAACGCAATCGGTAACGTGTGTAAAGATGGTGTGGGCTTGGGGTCAGACAGACGGCAGTTTGTGAGTGTAACGACCGGTCGGGTGGTGTAGGATGGCTGGGGGTTAGAGGGTGGTTGGGTTCTAGTTCCACGACAACCAGTCGTGATTCATGACGCCATGCACTAGGAGATAAATATGGTGTCTAGTCACACTGCAACTGTCTTCCCCGTAAAATGATCTAGCACAACTGACTTTGTCTTCTCCCCTGTTCTTATCACTTAAAGCTCTCTCTGTCTCTATCTCTGTCTGTGTGTGTGTGTGTGTGTGTGTGTGTGTGTGTGTGTGTGTGTGTGTGGTTGTGTGTGTGTGGTCTCTCTCTCGTTCTCTCTGTCGTCTTCTCTTCTGTCTCTCTCTGTCTGTCTGTCTCTCTCTGTCTTCTTCTCTCTCTCTCTCTCTCTCTCTCTCCACACACACGCACGCAACACACATATATATATATATATATTTCAACATTGAAAGTATTTAACCTCTACTCCAAGGAACTTTTGTGCTAAAAGAAAAACTTTGTTGACAAGATAAACTGCAGTTTGAATACACTACATTAGTTCTGATTCAAAAAGACGCAGCTTCAGATACAAACGCTCTAAACACAGAAGCAGGAAAGATTGTTTTCTGGAAACTTGGATTGTGTTTCTTTACAAATACGATATTTGCAGATATTGTTTGACTTTAAATTGTGGTCTATTAACAAAAATGATGAAAGTTTGTCTGTATGCTAATGGTGCATACAAACAAACAAAACAGCGAAACAGCTAAACAAGCAGCGAAACAGCAAAACAGACAAACAACCAACCAACCAAATAGTCAAATATCCAAACAACCAAACCGTTAAAACACCAATCTGTAACGTGTGTAACAGGTGTGCTGGTGTGCAGACAGACGGCAGTTTGTGAGTGCTAACGGTCTGTCTGTCTGTCTGTCTGTTTGTCTCTCTCTCTCTCTCTCTCTCTCTCTGTGTCTCTCTGTCTCTCGATTCAATGGTGTGTGTGTGTGTGTGTGTGTGTGTGTGTGTGTGTGTGTGTGTGTGTGTGTGTGTGTGTGTGTGTGTGGTGTGTGTGTGTGTGTGTGTGTGTGTGTGTGTGTGTGTGGTGAAATAATGTAGTGTGTTGTAGTGTGACATTTATGTTTGTTGTCTAAAGAATAATTCAGCATTGATGTGAGTTGGTCTAGACACAGTAATTACAACACACGAATGACGGGAGGTAAGGGGAGAGAAAGAGAGAGAGAGAGAGAAAGAGAAAGATAGTGCGTGAGAGAGAGAGAAAGAAAGAAGAGAAGTGAGAGAGATAGTGAGAGAGAGAGAGAAAGAAAGAAAGAGACAGTGTTTGTGTGAGAGAGAGAAAGAGAGAGAGAGAGAAAGGAATCAAGAGAAAGAGACAGACAGTGATGAAGAGAGAGAGAAAGAGAGAAATAAAGAGAGAGAGGAAGAGAGAGATATTTACTAAGACAGACAGATATACAATCAAACAGACAGACATGTGGACAGACAAACAGACATACAGAAAATCAGGCAATTTACAGACAGACATACATGGACGGGTAAGAGACATGCAGACTATTAGGCAGATGACAGACAGACAGACAGACGGATAAACAGATGTACAGACAATCAGACAGATAGACAAACAGACAAATGGGCATACAGATACACAGATTATTAGACAGATAGACAGACAGACAGACAGAGAGAGACAGACAAACGAAAAGGAGAATTCACAACACGCACAACAAATAATTGCATATTTTCTTTGTCGTTCGTTTGTTCGTTCGTTTGTTCGTTCGTTTGTTCGTTTCGTTCGTTCGTTCGTTTGTTCGTTCGTTCGTTTGTTCGTTCGTTCGTTTGTTTGACTGGTTGGTTGGTTGATTGGTTGGTTGTTTTTTTGTCTGTTTATTTATTCGTTTGTTTGCTTGTTGTTTGTTTGTTTGTTTTTGTGTTTGTGTGGTTTTCTGTTTGTTTGCTTGTTTTTTTGTTTGTTTATTGTTCGTGCGTTGGTTCGTTTAAATTTTTGTTTGTTTGTTTGTTTCTTTCTTTCTTTGATAACCTGAAATTAAATATGTGAAAAAATCTCCACCTGATAAAGTATTGTAGTACTCGTGAAGGAGTCAGATATTGGCAATGTGAGGAGTCAGATATTGCAATGTGAAGGAGTCAGATATTGGCAATGTGAAGGAGTCAGATTTTGGCAATGTGAAAGAATCAGATATTGGCAATGTGAAAGAATCAGATATTGCAATGTGAAGGAGTCAGATATTGGCAATGTGAAGGGAGTCAGATTTGGCAATGTGAAGATCAGATATTGGCAATGTGAAGGAGTCAGATATTGGCAATGTGAAAGAATCAGATATTGGCAATGTGAAAGAATCAGATATTGGCAATGTGAAGAGTCAGATATTGGCAATCTTGAGAGAGCACACCATAGGAAGGAGACAGAGACAGCGCAAGGACAATGATAGGACAATGACAAGACAATGACAAGACAATGACAAGGATTCTTTTTTTTTTCAACGGCACAATTTATCAAGTTACTGCCATTTCTAAAATAAACTGTTGCCAATCTCCATACCTACCAAAAAACTAATTGATCCTGAAAAATGAATACATGGGTAAATAATGATAGAAGGCATAATACATATGGACATCAAAGACAACAACAATCGCTGTGAGCTGAAAGATAGAGAAAGAGAGAGAGAAAGAGGGAGAGAAAGAGAGAGAGAAAAGAGGGAGAGACATAGACAGAGGCAGAGAGATAGAGCTATGGGGAGAAATAAACAGTTTTCAGATTCAGTTTCAGCTTCTCAAGATGACTTCTCTGCGATTACAGAGAGTCTGAGCACAAACACCACAGATGGCATGTGATGGAGAAGATCCACACACTGATTGTGACACAAGCCATGTGCTGTGACTAAGCCCCACACTATGGCAAGGTGTGAGGTCCTACTGGACGT
>JAPXFY010000030.1:27754912-27764912 GCA_030674185.1 Monoplex corrugatus
AAACTTATGTTGGCGTTGGACTTTAAACATGCATGCACAAATAGCATGCAGCACACAGGACCTCGGGTTATCATCTCATCTGAAAGACTAGCACCCATACTACCCTTGAAGGTGTAGTGAAGACAGTGATAGAGGGGATAGGGGTAGGGGTAAAACCCTTTTCCGACCAGAATTCGAGCCAAGGTTCCTGGACTTTAAGTTTCAGGTTCAGTTTCAGTTTCTCAAGACATCTCCGCGCTCAGAATGAATTCCATATGCACTAACGTCACAGGTGCCATGTCATGGAGAAGTTACAGAATGATCACGGCACATGCCTTAAGCCTGCACATAAACCCATGTGCTCGCCAGGTTCTGAGGTCCTACCTAGATAGTTCCATAACCCTGGGGTCGTATGGGAATGAAGAGGCAGAAAATTCAACTTTTCCCGGGCGGCGCCCATCCCCTCTCCCTCGCTTCAAATTCAAATTCATATTCACATCTTTTTGTTTACAAAGACTTCAGAAAAGCAAGAAGGCTAACTGATCTTTAAGGATTGGGACCTGGGAAATCAACCTATCTCTCCAATGTTTTATACCATGGCAGCCGGGCAGTACCCTGCTCTTCGCGATTTTCAACTGTCGTGGGATCTTTAGCGTGCACAGTGAGAAGGCACACGGGTTCGACTTGTTTTTTGTCCCATTCCGAAGGAATAGACGTTCAGTTCCATTTTCCGGTCAAACTGAGGAGAAAAGTCGAAGCAAAAATAAACAAACAAACAAACAAACAAAAAACACACACACACACACACACACACACACACACACACACACACACACACACACACACACAACACACACACACACACACACACACACACACACACACACACACACACACACACACAAGCGTAATAAAACGCCAATTTCATGAATAAACAGCAATGGAGTTTGTAAGGGCCTACTTCAGTTTGAACAAGCAGTTATGCAGTAATTAAGTGCTCATTTGTCTGAACAAGCGAGGCTCTCTAAAAGCATTATGAAGCTTTCAGTTCAGCATGCCTTACTTCTGAGATGTTGTTTGGCATTTTTTTTTCAAATTCCAAAGATGTCTTGAGCTAACGAACAGTTTATTTATTTTATTGCGATTTTCATGTTGATGAATTTATAGTCACTTTAATTTGCATCAAGAAAATCTCATCTAGCGTAAGCAGGTTTGGTAATAATTGCGTGTTACCTAGCATGAGCAAGTTTGATAAAAATACACTGTTACCTACCTTAAGCAGGTTTGATAACAATTGACTGTTACCTAGAGTTAGCATTTTGGTAACACTTTGCATGTACTGTTACCTACCTGAAGCAGTTTTGAGAACAATTGACTATTACCTAGAGTTAGCATTTTGGTAACAATTTGCATGCACTGTTACCTACAGTTAGCACTTTTGATAACAGTTGACTGTTTACCTACAGTTAGCACTTTTGATAACAATTGACTGTTACCTACAGTTAGCACTTTTGATAACAATTGACTGTTACCTACAGTTAGCACTTTTGATAACAATTGACTGTTACCTACAGTTAGCACTTTTGATAACAATTGACTGTTACCTACAGTTAGCACTTTTGATAACAATTGACTGTTACCTACAGTTAGCACTTTTGATAACAATTGACTGTTACCTACAGTTAGCACTTTTGATAACAATTGGCTGTTACCTACAGTTAGCACTTTTGATAACAATTGGCTGTTACCTACAGTTAGCACTTTTGATAACAATTGGCTGTTACCTACAGTTAGCACTTTTGATAACAATTGGCTGTTACCTACAGTTAGCACTTTTGATAACAATTGGCTGTTACCTACAGTTAGCACTTTTGATAACAATTGGCTGTTACCTACAGTTAGCAGTTTTGATAACAATTGGCTGTTACCTACAGTTAGCACTTTTGATAACAATTGGCTGTTACCTACAGTTAGCACTTTTGATAACAATTGGCTGTTACCTACAGTTAGCACTTTTGATAACAATTGGCTGTTACCTACAGTTAGCACTTTTGATAACAATTGGCTGTTACCCAGCATGAACCGGTTTACTAACAATTTACTTTTACATAGCGTGAGCAGTTTTGATAACCATGTATTGTTACATAACGTGAGCAGTTTTGATAACCATGTATTGTTACATAGCGGGAGCAGTTTTGATAACCATGTATTGTTACATAGCGTGAGCAGTTTTGATAACCATATATTGTTACATAGCGTGAGCAGTTTTGATAACCATGTATTGTTACATAGCGTGAGCAGTTTTGATAACCATATATTGTTACATAGCGTGAGCAGTTTTGATAACCATATATTGTTACATAGCGTGAGCAGTTTTGATAACCATGTATTGTTACATAACGTGAGCAGTTTTGATAACCATATATTGTTACATAGCGTGAGCAGTTTTGATAACCATGTATTGTTACATAGCGTGAGCAGTTTTGATAACCATATATTGTTACATAGCGTGAGCAGTTTTGATAACCATATATTGTTACATAGCGTGAGCAGTTTTGATAACCATATATTGTTACATAGCGTGAATACAGTTGATAACCATTTAGTCAACACGTTTTGTAGATGACAGAACTACCGGTGTCCGAAGAAGGAATGTTCACTCTAGTCGTCTACTGACTGATTATCAACTTGCTGAACAAGAGTTTAGCCCCTTTGAGCATCATGCAACATATGTATGAGGTTTCCCCTTCTTGTGAACATTCCCTCTCAAAAGACCAAAATGTTGATGGGAGGTTTGTACTGATTTATTCGTTCCATCTACCTTTACCCTCTTCCTACTGAGTTAATTAACCCTTTGACTCTTGCACCCTATCCACTAGCTTTCTCACCCTATCCACTAGCTTTCTCACCCTATCCACTAGCTCCCTCACCCTATCCACCAGCTTCCTGCAAGAAGCTGGTGGATAGGGTGAGGGAGTCAAAGGGTTCAGTTTTTGCTTTGCTAGCATGGTTGGCAATGCAGGATGCTGGTGGACAGGGTATGAAAGTCAAAGGGTTAACGTGAAATTTTGTGGCCATTTATGACTTGTTTGATTATTGTATGTGTTACGATTGACCTAGTTGCATCATAGCGTTATAATTGACGTATCAATCCCCTCCACCATCCCACCCCCACCCATCCCCAACCCCCGGGCTACGTTTGTTCTTTGTTGCTTCTTTTACGTTCTTTTCTCATATACATCTATATTAGTGATCTATGATACAGGCCTACATTGTTCTTGTTGTTAGAGGTTGACTTGTACTTGCTTTACGTGTGTTGGGTTGGGCTCCCTGCCTTTATCTCATGCTCTTGTTGTCAACATGCTCGACTATCATATACATGGACACTGATTGTTCATTTGAACTTTTAATAACTTCCATAACGTGGTATATGTTGTACTTAATCTATTCTCATCACTGCCTTTGTCGACATGCCCCCCCCACCCTTCCCCATACACCTTCATTGTTCTTAATGTTTCCTTCACTTCCTCCTTTCCATTTCACACTATGTCCTTAATGGGTTTTTTTTTTTTTTATTCATTTTTTTTTTTTAAGGTAAAACAGTAATACAACTACATGTATTAGCAATGATGTTATTCTGTTGTTGTTATTCTTTGTTATTATTGTTAAGGGTTGACATGCATTTGTTTTCGTGTGTGTGTGTGTGTGTGTGTGTGTGTGTGTGTGTGTGTGTGTGTGTGTGTGTGTGTGTGTGTTGTGTGTGTGTGTGTGTGTGTGTGTGTGTGTGTGTGTGTGTTTGTTGCTCATGCATTTTATAAATTGCATGGCCCATTGGCATATATATGTAAAGTCAATATTTTGTAACAAATCATGTTATAACGTGTTGAACAATTTACGTTTCTTTTCTGGCTGTTTTTTTCTTTGTTCTTTTTATGCTTATGGTTTGTGTGTAGGATAGCAAGGACTAGCAGTAAAACAGGTCCAGTGGGACCTAATGCTACTATCCTTGAGTATTAAGTGTTCTGAAGTCTGAAGTCTGTCTTACTCTCCCTCTCTCTCTCCCTGTCCGTGTCTCTGTCTTTTTGCCTGTCTGTCTTTTAGCCTGTCTCTCTGTCTGTCTGTCTGTCTGTATGTATGTATGTATGTTCTCTCTCTCTTTCTTCCTCTCTCTCTTCTTCTCTCTCTCTCTCTTCCTCTCTCTCTCTCTCTCTCTCTCTCTCTCTTTCTCTTGTTGTTGGTCTATCTGTCTCTTTCTCTATCGTCCTTTCTTCCTGTTTCTCTGTCTGTCTTTCCCATCATGTCTTTTTTGTTTTGTTTTTGTCACCTTCTCTCTCTCTGTCTCTCCCGTCTCTCTCTCTGTCTCTCCCGTCTCTCTCTCTGTCTCTCCCGTCTCTCTCTCTCTGTCTCTCCCGTCTCTCTCTCTGTCTCTCCCGTCTCTCTCTCTGTCTCTCCCGTCTCTCTCTCTCTGTCTCTCCCGTCTCTCTCTCTGTCTCTCCCGTCTCTCTCTCTCTGTCTCTCCCGTCTCTCTCTCTCTGTCTCTCCCGTCTCTCTCCCTCTGTCTCTCCCGTCTCTCTCTCTCTGTCTCTCCCGTCTCTCCCTCTGTCTCTCCGTCTCTCTCTCTCTGTCTCTCCCGTCTCTCTCTCTGTCTCTCCCGTCTCTTTCTCTCTGTCTCTCCCGTCTCTCTCTCTGTCTCTCCCGTCTCTCTCTCTCTGTCTCTCCCGTCTCTCTCTCTCTGTCTCTCTCGTCTCTCTCTGTCTCTCCCGTCTCTCCCTCTGTCTCTCCCGTCTCTCTCTCTGTCTCTCTCGTCTCTCTCTGTCTCTCCCGTCTCTCTCTCTCTGTCTCTCCCGTCTCTCTCTCTGTCTCTCTCGTCTCTCTCTGTCTCTCCCGTCTCTCTCTCTGTCTCACCCGTCTCTCTCTCTGTCTCTCTCGTCTCTCTCTCTGTCTCTCCCGTCTCTCTCTCTGTCTCTCCCGTCTCTCTCTCTGTCTCTCCCGTCTCTCTCTCTGTCTCTCTCTCTGTCTCTCTCGTCTCTCTCTCTGTCTCTCCCGTCTCTCTCTCTGTCTCTCCCGTCTCTCTCTCTGTCTCTCCCGTCTCTCTCTCTGTCTCTCCCGTCTCTCTCTCTGTCTCTCCCGTCTCTCCCTCTGTCTCTCCCGTCTCTCTCTCTGTCTCTCCCGTCTCTCTCTCTCTGTCTCTCCCGTCTCTCCCTCTGTCTCTCTCGTCTCTCTCTCTGTCTCTCTCGTCTCTCTCTCTGTCTCTCTCGTCTCTCTCTCTGTCTCTCTCGTCTCTCCCTCTGTCTCTCCCTCTGTCTCTCTCTCTGTCTCTCCCGTCTCTTTCTCTGTCACTGTCTCTCTCGTCTCTCTCTCTGTCTCTCTCGTCTCTCTCTCTGTCTCTCTCGTCTCTCTCTCTGTCTCTCTCGTCTCTCTCTCTGTCTCTCTCGTCTCTCTCTGTGTCTCTCTCGTCTCTCTCTCTGTCTCTCTCGTCTCTCTCTTCTGTCTCTCTCGTCTCTCTCTCTGTCTCTCTCGTCTCTCTCTCTGTCTCTCTCGTCTCTCTCTCTGTCTCTCCCGTCTCTCCCCTCTGTCTCTCTCGTCTCTCCCTCTGTCTCTCCCGTCTGTCCCTCTGTCTCTCCCGTCTCTCCCTCTGTCTCTCCCGTCTCTCTCTCTGTCTCTCCCGTCTCTCTCTCTGTCTCTCCCGTCTCTCTCTGTGTCTCTCTCGTCTCTCTCTCTGTCTCTCCCGTCTCTCTCTCTGTCTCTCCCGTCTCTCCCTCTGTCTCTCCCGTCTCTCTCTCTGTCTCTCCCGTCTCTCTCTCTGTCTCTCCCGTCTCTCCCTCTGTCTCTCCCGTCTCTCTCTCTGTCTCTCTCGTCTCTCTCTCTGTCTCTCTCGTCTCTCTCTCTGTCTCTCCCGTCTCTCTCTCTGTCTCTCCCGTCTCTCCCTCTGTCTCTCCCGTCTCTCTCTCTGTCTCTCCCGTCTCTCTCTCTGTCTCTCCCGTCTCTCTCTCTGTCTCTCCCGTCTCTCCCTCTGTCTCTCCCTCTGTCTCTCCCGTTTCTCCCTCTGTCTCTCCCGTCTCTCCCTCTGTCTCTCCCGTCTCTCTCTCTGTCTCTCCGTCTCTCTCTCTGTCTCTCCGTCTCTCCCTCTCTCTCCCGTCTCTCCCTCTGTCTCTCTCGTCTCTCTCTTCTGTCCTCTCCCGTCTCTCCCTCTGTCTCTCCCGTTTCTCCCTCTCTGTCTCTTTCGTCTCTCTCTCTGTCTCTCTCTCTGTCTCTCCCGTCTCTCTCTCTGTCTCTTCCGTCTCTCCCTCTGTCTCTTCCGTCTCTCCCTCTGTCTCTCCCGTCTTTCTCTCTGTCTCTCCCGTTTCTCTCTCTGTCTCTCCCGTCTCTCTCTCTGTCTCTCCCGTCTCTCTCTCTGTCTCTCCCGTCTCTCTCTCTGTCTCTCCCGTCTCTCTCTCTGTCTCTCTCGTCTCTCTCTCTGTCTCTCCCGTCTCTCTCTCTGTCTCTCCTGTCTCTCAGTCTGTTTCTATGTCCGTGTTTGTCTATATCTCTTTGCTGTGTGTGTATGTATGTATGTATGTATGTATGTATGTGTGCGTGTGCGTGTGTATCTGTTTGTGCGTGCGTGCTTGCGTGCGCGTGTGTATGTGTGTGTGTGTGTGTGTTTGTGTGTGTGTGTGTGTGTGTGTGTGTGTGTCTGTCTGTCTGTGTGTGTCTGTGTCTGTGTGTGTCTCTGTGTGTGTGTATGTGTGTCTTAGATAGATAGATAGAGAGAGAGAGAGTGGGAGAGTATAAATGTGTGTTAATGGGTAGTTGTATGTAAGTGTGTTAATGTGTATTGGAATAAATGTGTATGTATGATTGTGTGAGTGTGTATGTGTGTATGCATGGAAGCGTCAGTGAGTATATGTGTATGTGTGAGTGTCTGTGTGTGTGAGTGTTTGTGTCTGTGTGTCTATGTGTATGTGTCTGTGTTTGTGTCTCGTGCGTGTGTGTCTGTGTTTCTCTCTGTCTGCGTGTGAGTGTGTTCGTGTCTGTCAGTCTGTTCCTATGTCTGTCTTTGTCTCTATACCTCTTTGCGTGCGTGTGTATGTATGTATATGTGTGTGTGTGTGTGTTGTGTGCGTGCGTGCATGCATGCGTGTGTGCGTGCGTGCTTGCGTGCGTGGGAGCGTTTGTGCGCGTGTGCAGGTGTGCGCGCGCGTATGTATTTGTGTACGTGTGCGTGTGACATCATGAATATGTATTTATTGTAAGAAATATGTATACATGGAGATGATGATTACATTGCTGTATGCTACCCTGAACAATATAATCACAGTACTGTGACTTGTAAACAAACGGTGAAAAATTAGGTGGGTTTTCTTTTTCTTTTTTAGGGGTTTTGTTTGTTTGTATGTTTGTTTGTTGGTAGTTTTTATGTTTTGGTTTTGGTTTTGTGTGTGTTTTTCTTTTCTTTTTTTTAATTTACGCTGGCTCCTACATCAGTAAGGTTTGCTATCAGTTTGTACATGAAGAAAAAAGGTCAGAGAAGGTTTGGAGGGCTCGACAAAAAACAAAGAGCAAAATGAAATGTTTTGTGCGAAAATACAACACACCACCAACACACCACACACACACACACAACACTACACACACACAACACACACACACACACACACACACACACACACACAGCACACACAGAGTCACACACACACACACACCACACACACAAATACACGGTCACACACACACACATACACACACACACACACACACACACACACACACACCAAACCCTAACATTACACACACACACACACACACACACACAACCAAAACCTAACATTACATACACACACACACACACACACTCACACACACACACACACAACACACACACACACACACACACACACACACACACACACATAAGTCCAATGCTGCTCACATTTTTAAGGTTGTCCCATAATCCGTAGTCTAATATCACTTATAGTGAAAAGACGTTAAATCAGGAACGAACGAACAAACACACACACACACAAAACACACACACACGCACACACACACACACACACACACACACACACCCCAAAAAACTAACATTCTGTAACGAACATGTTACACTAGAGAAAAATTACGACACACAAGTTCTGCATTCGCTTCAAAGGAGACCTCATCAAACAGCCATTCCTCTGGAGAAGTAAAACCTTCACACTATTCTCTTCCTTCAAAGCAGACATCTGCTGTTCATGACTAGCAGTCAAAGCACCAAGTTGTATTTCTATCTCTCTCTTTACACAAGCTTCAAGGAACAAGAGTTATAAAGCCCCTGCCATATTTCTCTGGCCTTTTATGACTTCCATCAACATGAAGAAAAAAAAACACTTTGATCGTCGTGTAGTGTGAAACCACCTTTAGATCATAGCGAAATACGTGACACTCAGATTTCAGTCTAAGAGCATGAAAACGGTGATTGTGATTGTGGCGTTGTGTAAAACTACCTTTAGATCACAACGAATTGCGTGAAGTGGAGATTTCGGCCCGAGAGCACAAAAACGGTGTTAATCGTCGTGTCGTGTAAAACCACTTTTAGATCAGAATGCAATACGTGAAGTTCAATCCAAGAGCACGGAAACGGTGATTTTGATTGTCGTGTAGTGTGAAACCACCGTTAGATCATAACGAAATACGTGAAGTTGAGATTTCAGTCCAAGAGCGTTACAACGGCGTTAATGATCGTCGTGTTGTGTAAAACCACCTTTAGATCACAACGAAACACGTGAAGTTGAGATTTTAACAAAAGAACATGAAAACGTTGATTATGATTGTCGTGTGAAACCACTTTTAGATCACAACGAAATGCGTGAAGTTGATACTTCAGTCTAAGAGCGTGAAAACGGTGATTATAATTGTCGTGTCGTGTTGAACCACCTTTAGATCACAACGAAATACGTGAACTTGAGATTTCAATCCAAGAGCATGAAAATGGTGATAATGATTGTCCTGTTGTGTGAAACCACCTTAAGATCACAGTGAAATAGGTGGAATTACAGACTTCAATTAGCACATGAAGGGCTTACAGCTTTTATGGCTGGAGCAGGTTAAACTGTTTAGAAACGTCATTCCTTTCCTTTGTCAGTATGACGTCACCTGTTTCCTTCGTATAACGTCACTACTTTCCTTTGTCATTATGTTGTCACTTCTTTCGCTTGTCAGTATAACAAGGATTTTTTTTTTCGTTGTCAGCATGACGTCTCTTCTTTTCTTTGTCGATATAACGTCATTTCTTTCCTTTGTGAGTACAATGTCGCATTCTTCTCTTTGTCATCACAATGTTACTTTTCTCACTTCAGTATAACGTCACTTCTTGACTACGTCCTGATAAGGTCATTTTGTCCTTTGTCAGTATAACGTCACTTCTCTCCTTTGTCATCATAGCGTCCCATATTTCCTATGTCAGTATAACGTCATTTCTTATTTCTTTCAGTATAAGATCACTTCTTTCCTTTGTCAGATTAACGTCACTTCTTTCCTCTGTCAGTATAACGTCACGTTTTTTGCTTTGTCAGTATAAGTCACATCTTTCCCAGTATAACTCATTTTTCCTTTCGTTTGTCAGCATAACATCACTTCTTTCATTTGACAGAGTAACATCACTTCTTTTCTTTGTCAGTATAACGTCACTTCTTTTCTTTTGTTATCATAACTCACTTTTTCTCTTTGTCAATATACTTTTAAGAAGTTAAGTACATTTCTGTCATCTCCATACTTCTGACTACACACGTCTTTCATATCTTTAGCACCAGGCGTGTTCCATGAAAGACTAAAGTATAAGATCTCTGTTATTTGGCCAGTAGCGAGAACACCTGTGACATTAACAAAACAACAACAACAAAAACAACAACAGCAAAAAACAATAACAACGACAACAATGACAACAACAAGGCTTCCTGAGGATATTCAAACACTAGGCATCATGTTCCAAAGGACCAAGTATGAATTTTCTCTTTTCCAATAGAACGTTCATGCGGTTGCTTGCATGTGTGTGTGTGTGTGT
>JAPXFY010000030.1:27769912-27774912 GCA_030674185.1 Monoplex corrugatus
ACAGAGAGGGTGGGCGATGTACTTGCAACTACAGGGGATAGATTTGTGCGGAGGGCCATGATCGTCAACGCCTTGCGGGAGGGCACATGATGATGATAATGAAACAGCTCGATACGTTAGGGAACCTTCTAGAACCGTTCTATTTTGCCAGTGTAAATTGGCCTCATGTATTTTATAGCACACAAGGACCACACTGTCGCTCAAGCTCAAGACTTTTTTCCATTTAGGATTTTCGCACTTATGAAGACTTCGTGCTTGCCTTTTCTTGTTCCCATTTGTTACGCCCGCCATCTTAATAGCCACAGAAGCTAGGACATCTTTACAATACGATGATGATGATGTCAATGAAGATAATAATCATGATGCTATAGAGTTCATGTAGGATTGAGACTATGTGACAGGGCTGTACTCTGCGTTACTATCATGATACATCCTTGTGTCAACCAGCCACGAGAGATAAAGGTACTGCAGCGTTGATAAGAGGATTTGAGCAACACCGTCAATGACGCATCCGCAAAATGGATGACACTTAACTGAGTGGTCCCTTTCTTCCCAATGAGCCCATAGCATGCTCAGCTCTGGGTAGGAGCTTTTGGACCCAAAATATCCCACATAGATTTTTTGAAGGGACTGATAGGGATTGGAGCTCACAACTATCCAGTCGGTAGTCCATTGCGCTAACCACTTCACCTTGGTGACTGGAGAGAAAAAGTGGGAGGGAGATAAAGAGAGAGATAGAGAGACACAGAAAGACGAGAGAAGAAGAAGAAACGAGAAAGAAGAAAAGAAGAAAAGAAGAAGAAGAAGAAGAAGAAGAAGAAGAAGAAGAAGAAGAAGAAGAGAAGAAGAAGAAGAAGAAGAAGAAGAAGAAGAGAAGAAGAAGAAGAAGAAGAAGAAGAAGAAGAAGAAGAAGAAGAAGAAGAAGAAGAAGAAGAAGAAGAAGAAGAAGAAGAAGAAGAAGAAGAAGAAGAAGAAGAAGAAGAAGAAGAAGAAGAAAGAAGAAGAAGAAGAAGAAGAAGAAGAGAAAGAAGAAGAAGAAAGAAGAAGAAGAAGAAAGAAGAAGAAGAAGAAGAAGAAGAAGAAGAAGAAGAAGAAGAAGAAGAAGAAGAGAAGAAGAAGAAAAAGAAGAAGAAGAAGAAGAAGAAGAAGAAGAGGAGGAGGAGGGGAGGATGAAGAAGAAGGAGAAAAAGAACAAGAACAAGACCAAGAAGAAGAAGAACAAGAAGTAGAAGAAGATGAACAAGAAGAAAACGAAAAAGAAGACCACTCAGACAGACAGACAGACAGACAGACAGTGATGGAGGTGGCTGGATTAGGAGCAGAAGTCGATGACAGGGATAAAAATAGACATGAAGGAAGTGGATGTTTAGAGAGCCGAGACCTGAAGGAATTGGCTGTTTAGAGAGCTGGCCCACAGGCCACAGACGGCCAGGATAAAGAGCTGTGTGGTTTATCCCTTCAAACATCACAGTCAATCGAAGGTCTGGCCGCTTTTCACCCTAGGGGGGCAGGGATCACACAGCCACCATCATATACGTCGTGAAGACTAGACAGACTATCGCTGGAACCACGACTAAGTAAAGACTTTTTGTATAGAGAGTTTCTTAATGTCTGTGATCAGGTTCCATTTACATCAGTCTAGAAAACATGTCTATTAAGTCATAATGATGGATGTTTGCAATAAGGGATTTCATACACACAGTTCTAGAAAACTAATATTGTTATGTCGGAATAACGGATAATGCATTAGTGGTTTTCATACATTTTAATCATGTTTCTTCCTTCTCTTCCTCCTCCTCCTCTTCCTCCTCCTCCCACTCCATCCTCTGCTTTTTCTTTTTGTCCTTCTTGTTCTTGTTTTTTCTCTTGTTGTTGTCGTTGTCGTTGTGATTGTTGTTTGGTTGTTGTTGTTGTGGTGTTGTTTTGTGTGGTTGTTGTTGTTGTGGTTGTTGTTTTGTGGTTGTTGGGTTGTTGTGGTTGTTGTAGTGATTGTTGTTGTTGTTATGGTTGTTGTTGTGTTGTTTTGTTGTTGTGGTTGTTGTGGTTGTGGTGTTTTGTTGTTGTTGTGGTTGTTGTTGTTATGGTTGTTGTTGTGTTGTGGTTGTTTTTTGTTGTGGTGTGTTGTTGTGGTTGTTGTTGTTGTGGTTGTTGTTGTTTGTGGTTGTTTGTTGTGTTGTTGTTGTTGTGGTTGTTGTTGTTGTGGTTGTTGTTGTTGTGGTTGTTGTTGTTTGGTTGTGGTTGTTGTTGTTTGTTGTTGTTGTGTGGTGTGTTGTTGTTGTGTGTGTGTTGTTGTTGGGTTGTGTGTTGTTGTGTTGTGGTTGTTGTTGTTGTGGTTGTGTTGTTGTTGTGGGTGTTGTTGTTGTTGTGGTTGTTGTTGTTGTGGTGGTGTTGTTGTTGTGGTTGTTGTTGTTGTGTGTGGTGTGTTGTTGTTGTGTTGTTGTTTGGTTGGTGTGTTGTTGTTGTGTTGTTGTTGTGTGTTGTTGTGGTGTGGTTGTTGTTGTTGTGGTTGTTGTTGTTGTGGTGTGGTTGTTGTTGTTGTGGTTGTTGTTGTGTGTGTGGTTGTGTTGTTGTGGTTGTGTTTGTGGTTTGTTGTTGTGTTGTTTGGTTGTGTGTTGTTGTTGTGGTTGTTGTTGTTGGTTGTGTTGTGTGTGGTTTGTGTTGTTGTTGGTTGTTGTTGTGTGTGTTGTGTTGTTGTTTGTTTTGTTGTTGTTTTGTTGTTTGTTGTTTGTGTCGTTGTTGTTTTGCTTGGTTTTCTTCTTCTCTTTTTTCTTTCTTTCTTGTTTCTTCTTTTGTTCTTCTTGTTCTTCTTGTTCTTCTTCTTCTTTTCTTCTTCTTCTTCTTCTTCTTCTTCTCTTGTTCTTCTTCTTCTTCTTCTTCTTCTCCAAGAAATGAAACACTCCAGATAACCATGAAATGAATTATACCAGATAGCTAAGAAATGAATGATACCAGATAACCATGAAATGAATTATACCAGATAGCGAAGAAATGAATGATACCAGATAACCATAAAATGAATTATACCAGATAGCTAAGAAATGAATGATACCAGATAACCATAAAATGAATTATACCAGATAGCTAAGAAATGAATGATACCAGATAACCATGAAATGAATTATACCAGATAGCCATAAAATGAATGATACCAGATAACCATGAAATGAATTATACCAGATAGCTACGAAATGAATACCAGATAACCATGAAATGAATGATACCAGATAGCCATAAAATGAATTATACCAGATAGCTAAGAAATAAATGATACCAGATAATCATAAAATGAATTATACCAGATAGCTAAGAAATAAATGATACCAGATAACCATAAAATGAATTATACCAGATAGCTAAGAAATGAATGATACCAGATAACCATGAAATGAATGATACCAGATAGCCATAAAATGAATGATACCAGATAACCATAAAATGAAAGATACCAGATAGCCATAAAATGAATGATACCAGATAACCATGAAATGAATGATACCAAATCATTATAAAATTAATTATACCAGATAACCATGAAGTCAATACCATTTAGCCATAAAATGAATGATACCAGATAGCCATGAAATGAATGATACCAAATCATCATAAAATGAATTATACCAGATAACCCTGAAGTCAATGATACCAGATAGCCATGAAATATACGATACCAGATAGCTATGAAATATACGATACCAGATAGCCATGAAATACACGATACCAGATAGCCATGAAATACACGATACCAGATAGCCATGAAATACACGATACCAGATAGCCATGAAATACACGATACCAGATAGCTATGAAATACACGATACCAGATAGCTATGAAATACACGATACCAGATAGCTATGAAATACACGATACCAGATAGCTATGAAATACACGATACCAGATAGCTATGAAATACACGATACCAGATAGCCATGAAATACACGATACCAGATAGCTATGAAATGAACGATACCAGATAGCTATGAAATGCACGATACCAGATAGCTATGAAATGCACGATACCAGATAGCTATGAAATGCACGATACCAGATAGCTAAGAAATGCACGATACCAGATAGCTAAGAAATGCACGATACCAGATAGCTATGAAATGAACGATACCAGATAGCTATGAAATGAACGATACCAGATAGCTATGAAATGAACGATACCAGATAGCTATGAAATGAACGATACCAGATAGCTATGAAATACACGATACCAGATAGCTATGAAATACACGATACCAGATAGCTATGAAATGCACGATACCAGATAGCTATGAAATGCACGATACCAGATAGCTAAGAAATGAACGATACCAGACGTCTGTGTGTGTGTGTCCAGACTTGTGGACAAAGGTCACTGTAACGGTTGTGATTGCTGAATACAACTTGCCATCACAGGAGACAGAGACTGAGTGGAACAAATCCCAAAATAGCTGCCCTATCTGACGGCACTGTTGGAGTCATTTTATTTCCTGATGAGATGGCAAGGAAACACAGACACTGACAAAATGCTGAATACACGAGGCACACGTCTTTTATTCTTATTTATATTGTTGCTTAAAGCCCAGCCGTCTGCATAGAGCCATATCAGGGCTGTAACCGTTTCAATACACACTCAGTATTTCAACAAGAAGAAAAAAAGGACTCAGAAATTTCACAAGTAAGATAAAAAAGGAAAAGAAATATTAATACACATATCAATGCATTCCGCACATAACTAAGAGATGCACCACTGAACACACGCATCGCACACACACACACACACACACACATACACACACCACAACGCATGCACGCATACACACCACAACAACACACACACACACCAACACACACACACACACACACACTGTTCCAGCATATTCACTTTCCCCCCCCAAGACTTCAGAAAGGCAAGAAGGCTAACCGGGATGCAATGGGAGGGAGTTGGATAATAAACCTATCTCTCCAAATTGACTAGTTTCCGAAAAAAAAAGAAACAAAAACCACAGAAATG
>JAPXFY010000030.1:27779912-27807412 GCA_030674185.1 Monoplex corrugatus
CCTAGTATTTACAATTCCAACCTTGATATGCACACAAAAATACTAGAGTTTAATGACGACGGAGAGATATTGTTGGATGGTATTATAAACGAGTGACGATATTCTTACAATTTACAATTCCCACTTTGCAAACAAAAATAGGAGAGTATAATGACGATAGAGGGAGAGTATCAGACGATATTGTATGTAAATTCTTAAAATTTACACTTCAAGCCTCTGTTTCTTCTTGTCTTTCAGAGAGACAGACAGATTGACTGACAGAAAGACAGACAGACGGAGAGAGAGAGGGGGGCTAGAGACAGACAGACAGACAGACAGACAGGGGAAGAGAGAAAGAAATAGAGAGAAGAAGAAAGAGAAACAGACAGACAGATAGACTGACACAGAGACAGAAAGCGAGTGAGGGAGACAGAAGGGAAAGAGAGGGAGGGAGACAGAGAGAGGGGGAGAGATAGAAGGAGTGAGGGTGGATGTAGAGAGAGAAGGGGAGAAAGAGAGGGAGATATGGAGAGAGAGAAGGAGGGAGGAATGGAGGAGGGGTGAGAGTGTGAGGGATCGAGGGGGAAAATTTAGAGGGACGAAGGGAAGGAGAGACCAAGAAAGAGACAGAGTGAAAGAGACAGACAGACAGACAAACAAAAAGCTACAGGGAGAGAGAGAGAGACAGAAAGAGAGAGAGACAGAGAGAGAGAGACAGAAAGAGAGAGACACAGAAAGAGAGAGACAGAGAGAGAGAGACAGAGAGACAGAAAGAGAGAGAGAATGAAAAAAAAGAGGGACAGCTAGACAGACATACAGACAAACATACGGACCGACAGACGGAAAGAGTGACAGAGAAACAAGGAGAGAGAGAGAGAGAGAGAGAGAGAGAGAGAGAGAGAGAGAGAGAAAGAGAGAATGAGAGAGAGAGAGAAAGAGAAAGAAAGAGAAACAGACAGACAGACAGAGTGAGTGAATGAAAAAGAGAGAGGTAGTGAGAGAGAGAGAGGGAGGGAGACGGAGAGGGTGGCAGAGTGACAGATAAAGACGTTAGAGACAGACAGAAAGAGTGCATGTAGGGACGTTCACATGTGTGTGTGTGTGTGTGTGTGTGTGTGTGTGTGTGTGTGTGTGTGTGTGTGTGTGTGTGTGTGTGTGTGTGTTGTGTGTGTGAGTGTCAAAGATCGTCTTGCGGGGTTTCAACACTCAAGCAGACCCAGATACGAGTGCCAGCTGAGATAAGCTGATTACCGTACGGATAGCTCTTGTCGACACACTTCTTAATGTATTTCACCTTCACGTTAAGCACACCGATACCTACAACATTGCCACACATTCCCCCTCAACCCTCAACGCTCAACCCTCAAACTCCATCACCATATACCTCTCCCTCACCTGTATCGCCCTCCCTCTCACCTACCCCCTTCTCTCACACCCCCCACCTCATCCTCACCCCCCCCACCACCCCTCCTCACCTCACCCCCATCCTCCTCATCTACCCTCCTTCACCCCTCTATCCCCTCCTTCACCTCACCCTCACCTCCCTCATCCTCCTCACCTCATCCTCCCCACTCATCCCCCTCACCTATCCCCTCCTCACCTCTACTCCCCTCACCTCTATCCCCCCACCCACCCTCTACCCTACCCACCCTACCCCTCCTCACCTCTACTCCCCCCTCACCTCTATCCCTCCCTCACCTCTATCCCTCCTTCACCTCTATCCCTCCCTCACCTCTATCCCCCCCTCACCCATCCCCTCCTTACACCTCTATCTCCCCCACCTCTATCCCCTCCTCACCTCTATCCCTCCCTCACCTCTACACCTCCCTCACCTCTATCCCCCCTCACCCATCCCCCCTCAATCCCCCTACCTCTACCCTCTCACCTCTATCCCTCCTCCTCACCTCACTCCTCTACCTCCCTACCTCCCTCACCCACCTCACCCTCATCTACCCTCCCACCCACCCCCTACCTCTACCCCTCCCCACTCTCCTACCTCACCCTATCCCCCCCTCAACCCTACCACCCCCCCCACCTCATCCCTCCTCACTCTTCCCCCTCACCTCACCCCCTCACCTACCCCTCCTCACCTCTATCCCCTCCTCACCTCTACCCCCTCACCCTATCCCCCACCTCATCCCCCTCACCCTACCCCCCTCACCCATCCCCCCCACTCTCCCCCCCACCCACCCTCCTCACCTCATCCCCTCCTCACCCATCCTCCCCTTACCCTATCCCCTCCTCACCTCTATCCCCCCACCCTACCCCTCCCACCCCCCCCCATCACCTCATCCCCCCTCCCCCTCTACCACCCCACCCACCCCTCACTCCTACCCACCCCCCCCACCCCCCCCAACCCCCACCCACCTCCTCTCCACACCCCCAAACCCCACACCCTCTCCCCTCACCCTCACCCTCCCCTCCCCCTCTCTCCCCTCCCCACCTCATCCCCCCCCCACCTCTCCCCCCCCCTCTCCCCCTCCCTCACCCTATCCCACCCTCACCACCTCCCCCTCCTCTATCCCCCCCCCCTCTCCCCCTTCCCCCTATCCCCTCCCTCACTCTATCCCCCCTCCCCTTACCCCTCCCCCTATCCCCTCCCTCACCTCTATCCCCCCCCTCACCTCCTCCCCCCTCCCTCCCCCTCCCTCACTTTCCCCTCCTTCCCACCTCTATCCCCTCCCCCCTTCCCCCTCCCTCAACCCCCCCCTTCCCTCTCACCTCTATCCCCCCTCACCCATCACCTCCTACCCTATCCCCTCTCACCTTATCCCTCCCTCACCTCTATCCCTCCTCACCTCTATCCCCTCCTCACCTCTATCCCCTCCTCACCTCTATCCCCTCCTCCCTCTATCCCTCCTTCACCCTTCCCTCCCTCACCTCTATCCCTCCTCACCTCTATCCTCCCTCACTATCCCCCTCACCTCACCTCTATCCCCCCTCACCTCATCCCCTCCCTCACCCATCCCTCCTCACCTCATCCCTCCTCACCTCTATCCCTCCTCACCCTATCCCCTCCTCACCCATCCCACTCTTCACCTCTACCTCCTCCTCACCTCATCCCCTCCTCACCTCATCCCTCCCACCTCATCCCCTCCTCTCACCTCTATCCCCTCACCTCTATCCCCTCCTCACCTCACCCCTCCTTCACCTCATCCCCTCCTCACCTCTATCCCTCCTCACCTCTATCCCCTCCTCACCTCTATCCCCTCCTCACTCTATCCCCCTCCTCTACCCTATCCCTCTACCTCTACCCCTCCTCACCTCTATCCCCTCCTCACCTCTATCCCTCCTCACTCTATCCCTCCCTCACCTCTATCCCCTCCTTCACCTCTATCCCTCCTCACCTCTATCCCTCCTCACCTCTATCCCCTCCTCACCTCTATCCCTCCTCACCTCTATCCCCTCCTCACCTCTATCCCTCCTCACTCTTCCCCTCCTCACCTTATCCCCCCTACCTCTATCCCCTCCTCCACCTCTATCCCCCTCACTCTTATCCCCCCTCACTCTATCCCCTCACCTCTATCCCCTCCATCCCTCCCTCATCCCTTCCTCCCTCTATCCCCTCTCTCACCTCTATCCCCTCCTCACCTCTATCCCCTCCCTCACCTCTATCCCTCCTCACTCTATCCCCTCTCACCTCTATCCCCTCACCTCTATCCCCTCCTCACCTCTATCCCCTCCTCACCTCTATCCCCTCCTCACCTCTATCCCCTCTCTCACCTCTATCCCCTCCTCACCTCTATCCCCTCCTTCCTCACCTCCTATCCCCTCCTCACCTCTATCCCCCTCACCTCTATCCCTCTCACCTCATCCCTCTCACTCTATCCCCTCTCTCACCTCTATCCCCTCCCTCACCTCTATCCCCCTCCTCACCTCTTCCCTCTCCTCACCTCTATCCCCTCCCTCACCTCTATCCCTCCTCACCTCTATCCCCTTCCTCACCTCTATCCCCTCCTCACCTCTATCCCCCTCCTCACCTCTATCCCCTCCTCACCTCTATCCCCTCCCTCACCTCTCCACTCCTCACCTCATCCTCCCTCTCACCTCCATCCCTCCCTCACCTCTATCCCCTCCCTCACCTCTATCCCCTCCCTCACCTCTATCCCCTTCCTCACTCTATCCCCCTCCTCACCTCTATCCCCTCCTCACCTCTATCCCCCTCCCTCACCTCCTCCCCTATCCTCACCTCTATCCCCCTCCCTCACCTCATCCCTCACCTTATCCCCTCCCTCACCTCTATCCCCCTCCTCACCTCTATCCCCTCCTCACCTCTATCCCCTCCTCACCTCTATCCCCTCCTCACCTCTGTCCCTCCCTCACCTCTATCCCTCCTCTACCTCTATCCCCCTCCCTCACCTCTATCCCCTCCCTCACCTCTATCCCCTCACTCCTCTATCCCCCTCACCTCTATCCCTCCCTCACCTCTATCCCTCCCTCACCTCTATCCCCTCCCTCACCTTATCCCCTCCTCACCTCTATCCCCTCCTCACCTCTATCCCCTCTCTCACCTCTATCCCCCTCCCTCTATCCCCTCCTCACCTCCCTCCCCTCTCCCTCACCTCTATCCCCCCTCACCTTATCTCCTCCTCACCCTATCCCACTCACCTCTATCCCCTCCCTCACCTCTATCCCCTCCCTCACCTCTATCCCCTCCCTCACCTCTACCCCTCTCCTCACCTCATCCCCCTTCCTCACCTCTATCCCCTCCTCACCCTATCCCCCTTCCTCACCTCTATCCCCTCCTCACCTATCCCCCTCCTCACCTCTATCCCCTTCCCTCACCTCTATCCCCCTTCCTCACCTCTATCCCCTCTCTCACCTCTATCCCCTCCTCACCTCTATCCCCCTCCACCCTCTATCCCCTCCTCACCTCTATCCTCACCCTCACCTCTATCCCCTTCCTCACCTCTATCCCCACCCTCACCTCTATCCCCTTCCTCACCTCTATCCCCTTCCTGACCTCTATCCCCCTCCCTCACCTCTATACCCCTCCCTCACCTCTATCCTCCTCCCTCACCTCTATCCCCTCCCTCACCTCTATCCCCCTCCCTCACCTTTATCTCCTCCCTCACCTTTATCTCCTCCCTCACCTCTATCCTCCTCCCTCACCTTTATCCCCTTCCTCACCTCTATCCCCCTCCCTCACCTTTATCTCTTCCCTCACCTCTATTCCCCTGTGTATGTGTGTGTGTGGTGTGTGTGTGTGTTGGTGTTTGTATGTTGGTGTGTATTTGTGTGTGTGCGTGCGTGCGTGCATGTGTGTACGTACGTGTGTGCGTGCATGCATGCGTGCGTGTGTGCGTAAGCACACGTGTGTGTGTGTGTTTGCGTGTGTGTGTGTGTGTGTTGATATAAGTACTTCTTCAAAACCACCCATGCTGGGAACCTCTCCTATTTCACTACTCCCCCTCCCCTCCACTCCCCTCCCCTCCCCTCCACTCCCCTCCCCTCCCATCTCCACCCTGGTTCACACCCCGTCATGCCAAGTGTCCACCAACACACCTTCACACCCACCCACACGGAAGTCACCAAGACAACTGGACAGAACAATTGTCACACGCTGGGACACTTCTTCACAATGCTATCATGATGATGAGAACGAGGATGATGATAGAGATTATAATATAAATGGCTTCATAAACTGTAAACACTTGTTCCCAATGCTACAATGATGAGAAATAAGATGATGATGGTTATGATGATATAAATGGCTAGATCTATTGTAAACACTTCTTCACAATGCGATAATGATAAGAACGAGGATGATGATAGTAATGATGACATAAAGGACTTTATAAACTGTAAACAATTGTTCACAATATTGTAATGATGAGAAATAGGGTGATTATAGTGATGATGATATAAAGGGTTTCATGAATTGTAAATGATTAACTACAATATCATGATGGTGAGAAACAGGATGATGATGGTGACGATGACATAAAAAGATTCATAAAGATATATCTTCAAGCTAGACTTAAAGGAAGATAAGAGTTTGTGACTGTTCAACAGACGGGGGAAGATCGTTCCAGTTGCATGGACCGGACAGAAAAAGAGCAGCGACCTACTGTGGTACATTATATCAAGGAATTTGTAGACAACTAGTATCAGAAACAGAATGGAGAGTCGGGCTGGGTGTACATTTGAAGGCCTGAGGTACAACTTACAACAGCCGTTAGGTACATTCCCGATCATTTAATAATCAAACAATTGCAGTAGCAGCAGCAACAACAACAACAACAGCAAAGGCAATAGCAATACCAATGGCAGCAACAGCAATAGTAGCAACAGCAAGTTACTGCAAACTGGAAGGTCGCGGTTTCGAATCCCATTAGTCCCTTCAAAAATCATTGTGGGATTTTTCGGCTCTAACCGGCTCCTACCCAGAGTTGGGCGTGCTATGGGCTCATTGGGAAGACTGGGACCACACAGCCGAGTCTCATCCATTTCACGGATGCGTCACTGAGGATGTTGCTCAAATCTTCTGACCAGCACCGCAGGTGTCTTTATCTCTCGGGCCTGGTTAACGCCAGGATATATTATGATAGTAAGCGTAGAGTACGATCCTGTCACGCAAACTCAATCCTAGATAAAACCCCACGGCATCATAGTTATCATCCTTATCGACATCACCATCATCGCATTTTAAAATTGTGCCAGATTCTGTGGCCATTAAGTTGGCGTAGAAAATGGGACGAAAAAAATGTGAGCACAAAGGTAACCTCCCTGAGTGCGATGATCCTAAAACGAAAAAAACCCAGAAACAAACAACAAAATAAATTGGCAACTTCAGAATAAGATCCATACAAAGCCAGAGGGAATGATCCCCCGAACAGTTATAAATCAGTCGATGAAGAAACGCTTTGCTAAACGAAGCCAACCAGAGCCATTGGCATGTGTATTGCTATTGCTAAACAACACTGGCTCTGCCGTCAGCCTTTGCAAGCTTGGTTAAGCAAGGGTGAAACACGGCCTGTGTAGCACAGTGAGGGACTCTTAATGACACCCACTGCCTGCTGTTGAAATAAGGTAGTTAGGGACTGTAGCTCAAAATAAAAGAAGCCATAAAAAACACAAAGTGTTGTGTCTGGGGATTTTTTGTTTAAAGACTTGGCTGTGTGACTGACGTGACAGCTCGCATGATCCATCTTTTCACTCCATTGCGTCTTGTCTCTCTGTAAAACAAAGAAGAAGAAAGGAAGACAAAACAGGCAGAAAAGTGGAGAGGGGAGGGGGTAGGGCACAGAGAGAGAAAGAGACAGACAGGCAGACAGATAGACGAACAGAGACAGAGGCAGGCAGACAGATAGACGAACAGAGACAGAGGCAGGCAGACATACAGAGATACAAACACAGATACTGAAAAAGAGACAGAGAATGACAGAGGGCGCAAACAAGTGAGAGAGAGAAAGACAGACATACAGACAAACAGAGATACGGAGGCAGGCAGACAGAGACAGATATACAGAGACAGACAGAGAATGACAGAGGGAGCAAACGAATGAGAAAGAAAGAGACACACAGACAGAAGGCAGAGACAGAGATACAGAGACAGAGACAGAGAATGACAGAGGGAGTAAACAAGCGAGAAAGAAAGAGACAGGCAGACAGAGATACAGAGGCAGACAGACAGAGACAGAGATACAGAGACAGCAAACGAGCGAAAGAGAGAGAGAGGGGGAGAGGGAAACGCAGACAGAGAGACTGACAGATGGAGAATGTTTGTAGTTGTGTCATATTTATGTACTTCAGAACATTGTCTTAGTTTCTGTAACTGCTAAACTGATCGTCTCGTACGAAGTATTTCAGCTTTTAGATGTAGACAAAGACCCAATAGATAAAAGTGATCAAACCAAGAGTTGGTAAAATGTACGTGAACTTAGTGAAAGGGATTTGTTAAACCAACAGCCGCTGAATCATTTCGGCTACGTACACTCGTACAGAAGATTCACATTTCAAAGTAGTTCATATTTGTAGAATTTTATTATGTCCTTCTTCTTTCTTTCTTTCTTTCTTCCTTTCTTTCGTTCTTTCTTCCTTTCTTCCTTTCTTTCGTTCTTTCTTCTTCTTCTTTTCTTCTTCTTCTTCTTCTTCATTTCTTCTTCTTTTCTTCTTCTTTTTCTTCATCTTCTTCTTCTTCTTCTTCTCCATCTTTTTCTTCTTCTTCTTCTTCTTCTTCTTCTTTTCTTCTTCTTCTTCTTCTTCTTCATTTCTTCTTCTTTTCTTCTTCTTTTTCTTCATCTTCTTCTTCTTCTCCATCTTTTTCTTCTTCTTCTTCTTCTTCTTCTTCTTCTTCTTCTTCTTCTTCTTCTTCTTCTTCTATTTTTTTAAAATCTTTTTTCTCTGTCTTCTTCTTTCTTCTTTCTTCTTCTTCTTCTTCTTCTTCTTCTTCTTCTTCTTCTTCTTCTTCTTCTTCTTCTTCTTCTTCTTCTTCTTGTCAGATACAAAATAGAAGACAAATATGATAAATGCATCAAAAGAGAGAAAAGTTATAAAAATGACTTGAAAGAATCAGCAAGGCGAAAAAGATATCATTGGAAGGATTACTTCAAAGCTCTGGAAAAAAACTCAACTGCCCAAAAATGAAAAATATCATACTAATAAAATAAACAGAAAAAAACTCGACAATGGGCAGAAGAAAAAAAAATTTCGGTACGTATTAGCAAAAAGACGCTATCTGCTCAAGTGCTGCACACAAGTTTTATCTTTAAACGGGAAACAAGTACAAAAGTGGAGCCCACCTCCCTCGTGCACTTAAACCTAGCAGTTTTTCGAATCATTGGCATTCCCAGATTAGCTCAAGCCTTGCAGGAATTTGATAGCGTTTCCAGCCTGTTCGGTTCTGGCAAGGGGTAGAGAGTTTTATCGGTACGCTCATCGTCAGAGGTAATCACTTGAAGCAAAGCGTTGATGCAGTCTATCTGGACTGGGATCAGAAATCTGTTGGCAACGATCGTCTGCTCGGCTGTTACAGGTGATAAGTCACGTCTGCAAACTTGACGTGTCGTCAGCACCTGGCTCAGCATATCGTCTGTGTTTATGTTTTCATTTCAATCTGAAGTTGAAAATAGAACGAGCGAGATAAACACAGATACCACAAGCAGTTGAAATACAACACAAAAAAGAAATAAAGAAAAAAGAAAGGAAGGAAGGAAGAAAAAAAGGAAAGAAAGAAGGAAAGAAAGGAAGCAAGGAAGAAAGAAAGAAAGAAACAAAGAAACAAAGAAACAAACAAAGAAAGAAAGAAGGGAAGAAAAAACAAAAACAAAAGAAAGAAAGAAAGAAAGAAAAGAAAGAAAGAAAGAAAGAAAAAAGAAGGGAAGAAAGAAAAAAAGGAGGGAAGAAAGAAACAAGGAAAGAAAGAAAAAAGAAAGAAAGAAAAAAGAAAGAAAGAAAAGAGAAACAAAGAAAGAAAGAAAGGAAGTAAGAAAAAAGAAAGAAAGAAAAGAAAATACAGAACGGATGAACAAGAGAAAACATGGTGATATAAAGGAAGGTGATGATTGAGTTAATTCCTAATCTGGGTCTGATTGTATGTCCGCCTTTTTTATATCTGTTTGTCTGTCTGTCTGTCTCTCTCTGTGTCTGTCTGTCATTCTCTCTCTCTCTCTCTCTTTCTCTCTCCCGTCTGTCTGTCTGTCTGTCTGTCTCCTTCTCTCTTTCGTTATCGCTTTCTCTCTCTCTCCGTCTGTCTGTCTCTCTCTCTCTCTCTCTCTCTCTCTTCTTCTCTTTCTCTTCGCTCTCGCTCTCTCTCTCTCTCCCGTCTGTCTGTCTGTCTGTCTCTCTCTCTCTTCTCTCTTCGCTCTCTCTCTCTCTCTTCTCTCTCTCTCCGTCTGTTGTCTGTCTCTCTCCTCTTCTCTCTCTCTCTCTTCTCTCTCTCTCTCTCTTCTCTCTCTCTCTCTCCCCTGACTCCCTCTGTTTCTTTCCGTCTCCCTTGTCTCCTTTTTCTGTCACTCTCTCTGTCTGTCTCTCTGTCTGTCTCTGTTCTGTCGTTTGTTGTGTGTGGTGTGTGGTGTGTGTGTGTGTGTGTGTGTGTGTGTGTGTGTGTGTGTGTACGTTACAGAACTCTGCTATTAAACTGTGATCAGAACTTTTGACAGATTAGACTCGGTTAGTGATGTTTTCTTCACTTTAACATGCATTATCTAATAACACGACATATTGATTAACACAGTTAGTGATGTTTTCTTCACTTTAACATGCATTATCTAATAACATGACATATAGATTACACACAGTTAGTAATGTTTTCATCACTTTAACATGCATTATCTAATAACACGACATATTGATTACACACAGTTAGTGATGTTTTTCATCACTTTAACATGCATTATCTAATAACACGACATATTGATTACACACAGTTAGTGATGTTTTCTTCACTTTAACATGCATTATCTAATAACACGACATATAGATTACACACAGTTAGTGATGTTTCTTCACTTTAACATGCATTATCTAATAACACGACATATAGATTACACACAGTAGTGATGTTTCTTCACTTTAACTGCATTATCTAATACACGACATATTGATTACACACAGTTAGTGTGTTTTCTTCACTTTACTGTCTGTATCTATAACACGTACTATTGATTACACACAGTTAGTGTGTTTTCTTCACTTTAACTCGCGTTGTCTAATAACACGACATATAGATTCACACATTAGTCTGTTTTTCTTCACTTTAACTCTTTGTCTAATACACGACATTTAGATTACACACAGTTAGTGATTTTTCTTCACTTTAACTCTCTTTCTAATAACACGCTATAGTTCTTACACACAGTTAGTGATGTTTTCTTCACTTTAACTCTGCGTTGTCTAATAACACGACATATGATTACACACATTAGTGATGTTTTCTTTCACTTTAACTCTGTTTCTAATAACAGACATATGATTCACACAGTTAGTGATGTTTTCTTCACTTTACTGTGTTGTTAATACACGACTATTGATTACACAGGTTAGTGATGTGTTTTTCACTTTTAACTGTGTTGTCTAATAACACGACATATAGATTACACACAGTTAGTGTGTTTTCTTCACTTTAACTGCTGTATCTAATAAACACATATGATTACCACAGTTAGTGGATGTTTTCTTCACTTTAACATGCATTATCTAATAACACGACATATTGATTACACACAGTTAGTGATGTTTTCTTCACTTTAACATGCATTATCTAATAACACGACATATTGATTACACACAGTTAGTGATGTTTTTCTTCACTTTAACATGCATTATCTAATAACACGACATATTGATTACACACAGTTAGTGATGTTTTCTTCACTTTAACATGCATTATCTAATAACACGACATATAGATTACACACAGTTAGTGATGTTTTCTTCACTTTAACATGCATTACTAATAACACGACATATAGATTACACACAGTTAGTGGTGTTTTCTTCACTTTAACATGCATTATCTAATAACACGACATATTGATTACACACAGTTAGTGATGTTTTCTTCACTTTAACATGCATTATCTAATAACACGACATATAGATTACACACAGTTAGTGATGTTTTCTTCACTTTAACATGCATTATCTAATAACACGACATATGATTACACACAGTTAGTGATGTTTTCTTCACTTTAACATCTTTCTAATAACACGACATATAGATTACACACAGTTAGTGAGTTTTCTCACTTTAACTGCTTACTAATAACACGACATATGATTACACACAGTTAGTGATGTTTTCTTCACTTAACTCGCTTTCTAATAACACGACATATAGATTACACACAGTTAGTGATGTTTTTTCACTTTAACTGCTTATCTAATAACACGACATATTGATTACACACAGTTAGTGATGTTTTCTTCACTTTAACATGCATTATCTAATAACAGACATATAGATTACACACAGTTAGTGATGTTTTCTTCACTTTAACTGCTTTTCTAATAACAGACATATAGATTACACACAGTTAGTGATGTTTTCTTCACTTTAACATGCATTATCTAATAACATGACATATAGATTACACACAGTTAGTATGTTTTCTCACTTTAACATGCATTATCTAATAACATGACATATGATTACACACAGTTAGTGAGTTTTCATCACTTTAACATGCATTATCTAATAACAGACATATGATTACACACAGTTAGTGATGTTTTCTTCACTTTAACATGCATTATCTAATAACACGACATATTGATTACACACAGTTAGTGATGTTTTCTTCACTTTAACATGCATTATCTAATAACACGACATATAGATTACACACAGTTAGTGATGTTTTCTTCACTTTAACTGCATTTCTAATAACACGACTATAGATTACACACAGTTAGTGATGTTTTCTTCACTTTAACATGATTTCTAATAACACGACATATGATTACACACATTAGTGATGTTTTCTTCACTTTAACTCGGTTGTCTAATAACACGACATATAGATTACACACAGTTAGTGATGTTTTCTTCACTTTAACTCGCGTTTCTAATAACAGACATATAGATTACACACAGTTAGTGATGTTTTCTTCACTTTAACTCGTTGTCTAATAACACGACATATAGATTACACACAGTTAGTGATGTTTTCTTCACTTTAATCGCTTGTCTAATAACACGACATATTGATTACACACAGTTAGTGTGTTTTCTTCACTTTAACATGCATTATCTAATAACACGACATATGATTACACACATTAGTGATGTTTTCTTCACTTTAACATGCATTATCTAATAACACGACATATTGATTACACACATTAGTGTGTTTTCTTCACTTTAACATGCTTTCTAATAACACGACATATTGATTACACACAGTTAGTGATGTTTTCTTCACTTTAACTGTGTTGTCTAATAACACGACATATAGATTACACACAGTTAGTGAGTTTTCTTCACTTTAACTGCTTTCAATAACACGACATATTGATTACACACAGTTAGTGATGTTTTCTTCACTTTAACTGCATTTCTAATAACACGACATATAGATTACACACAGTTAGTGATGTTTTCTTCACTTTAACTGCGTTGTCTAATAACACGACATATTATTACACACAGTTAGTGTGTTTTCTTACTTTAACTCGTGTTGTCTATTAACACGACATATATATTAACACAGTTAGTGATGTTTTCTTCACTTTAACTCGCTTTCTAATAACAGACATATGATTACACACATTAGTGGTGTTTTCTTCACTTTAACATGCATTATCTAATAACACGACATATAGATTACACACAGTTAGTGGTGTTTTCTTCACTTTAACATGCATTATCTAATAACACGACATATTGATTACACACAGTTAGTGATGTTTTCTTCACTTTAACATGCATTATCTAATAACACGACATATTGATTACACACAGTTAGTGATGTTTTCTTCACTTTAACATGCATTATCTAATAACACGACATATAGATTACACACAGTTAGTGATGTTTTCTTCACTTTAACATGCATTATCTAATAACACGACATATGATTACACACAGTTAGTGATGTTTTCTTCACTTTAACATGCATTATCTAATAACACGACATATAGATTACACACAGTTAGTGATGTTTTCTTCACTTTAACATGCATTATCTAATAACACGACATATAGATTACACACAGTTAGTGGTGTTTTCTTCACTTTAACAGTGTTTCTAATAACACGACATATAGATTACACACAGTTAGTGATGTTTTCTTCACTTTAACATGCATTATCTAATAACACGACATATAGATTACACACAGTTAGTGATGTTTTCTTCACTTTAACATTGCATTATCTAATAACACGACATATAGATTACACACAGTTAGTGATGTTTTCTTCACTTTAACATGCATTATCTAATAACACGACATATAGATTAACACAGTTAGTGAGTGTTTTCTTCACTTTAACATGCATTATCTAATAACACGACATATAGATTACACACAGTTAGTGATGTTTTCTTCACTTTAACTCGTGTTGATCTAATAACACGACATATAGATTACACACAGTTAGTGATGTTTTCTTCACTTTAACATGCATTATCTAATAACACGACATATAGATTACACACAGTAAGTGATGTTTTCTTCACTTTAACATGCATTATCTAATAACACGACATATAGATTACACACAGTTAGTGAGTTTTCTTCACTTTAACATCGCAGTTATCTAATAACACGACATATAGATTACACACAGTTAGTGATGTTTTCTTCACTTTAACATTGCATTATCTAATAACACGACATATAGATTACACACAGTTAGTGATGTTTTCTTCACTTTAACATCTTGTCTAATAACACGACATATAGATTACACACAGTTAGTGATGTTTTCTTCACTTTAACATGCATTATCTAATAACACGACATATAGATTACACACAGTTAGTGATGTTTTCTTCACTTTAACATGCATTATCTAATAACACGACATATAGATTACACACAGTTAGTGATGTTTTCTTCACTTTAACATCATTATCTAATAACACGACATATAGATTACACACAGTTAGTGATGTTTTCTTCACTTTAACATGCATTATCTAATAACACGACATATAGATTACACACAGTTAGTGATGTTTTCTTCACTTTAACTGCATTATCTAATAACACGACATATAGATTACACACAGTTAGTGATGTTTTCTTCACTTTAACATGCATTATCTAATAACACGACATATAGATTACACACAGTTAGTGATGTTTTCTTCACTTTAACATGCATTATCTAATAACACGACATATTGATTACACACAGTTAGTGATGTTTTCTTCACTTTAACATTGCATTATCTAATAACACGACATATAGATTACACACAGTTAGTGATGTTTTCTTCACTTTAACATGCATTATCTAATAACACGACATATAGATTACACACAGTTAGTGTGTTTTCTTCACTTTAACATGCATTATCTAATAACACGACATATAGATTACACACAGTTAGTGATGTTTTCTTCACTTTAACATGCATTATCTAATAACACGACATATAGATTACACACAGTTAGTGATGTTTTCTTCACTTTAACATGCATTTATCTAATAACACGACATATAGATTACACACAGTTAGTGATGTTTTCTTCACTTTAACTGCTTATCTAATAACACGACATATAGATTACACACAGTTAGTGATGTTTTCTTCACTTTAACATGCATTATCTAATAACACGACATATAGATTACACACAGTTAGTGATGTTTTCTTCACTTTAACTCGTTATCTAATAACACGACATATAGATTACACACAGTTAAGTGATGTTTTCTTCACTTTAACATGCATTATCTAATAACACGACATATAGATTACACACAGTTAGTGATGTTTTCTTCACTTTAACATCATTATCTAATAACACGACATATAGATTACACACAGTTAGTGGATGTTTTCTTCACTTTAACTCATGCATTATCTAATAACACGACATATAGATTACACACAGTTAGTGATGTTTTCTTCACTTTAACATGCATTATCTAATAACACGACATATGATTACACACAGTTAGTGATGTTTTCTTCACTTTAACTGCATTATCTAATAACACGACATATAGATTACACACAGTTAGTGATGTTTCTTCACTTTAACATGCATTATCTAATAACACGACATATAGATTACACACAGTTAGTGATGTTTTCTTCACTTTAACATGCATTATCTAATAACACGACATATAGATTACACACAGTAGTGATGTTTTCTTCACTTTAACATGCATTATCTAATAACACGACATATAGATTACACACAGTTAGTGATGTTTTCTTCACTTTAACATCATTTATCTAATAACACGACATATAGATTACACACAGTTAGTGATGTTTTCTTCACTTTAACTCGCTTGTCTAATAACACGACATATAGATTACACACAGTTAGTGATGTTTTCTTCACTTTAACATGCATTATCTAATAACACGACATATAGATTACACACAGTTAGTGATGTTTTCTTCACTTTAACTCTGTTGTCTAATAACACGACATATAGATTACACACAGTTAGTGATGTTTTCTTCACTTTAACATCATTATCTAATAACACGACATATAGATTACACACAGTTAGTGATGTTTTCTTCACTTTAACATGCATTATCTAATAACACGACATATGATTACACACAGTTAGTGATGTTTTCTTCACTTTAACTCATTGTCTAATAACATGACATATAGATTACACACAGTTAGTGGTGTTTTCTTCACTTTAACTGCGTTGTCTAATAACATGACATATAGATTACACACAGTTAGTGATGTTTTCTTCACTTTAACTCGCGTTGTCTAATAACACGACATATAGATTACACACAGTTAGTGATGTTTTCTTCACTTTAACATGCATTATCTAATAACAGACATATAGATTACACACAGTTAGTGATGTTTTCTTCACTTTAACTCGTGTTGTCTAATAACAGACATATAGATTACACACAGTTAGTGATGTTTTCTTCACTTTAACATCGCGTTGTCTAATAACACGACATATTGATTACACACAGTTAGTGATGTTTTCTTCACTTTAACGTGTTGTCTAATAACATGACATATAGATTACACACAGTTAGTGATGTTTTCTTCACTTTAACTCGCGTTGTCTAATAACATGACATATTGATTACACACAGTTAGTGATGTTTTCTTCACTTTAACTCGTGTTGTCTAATAACATGACATATAGATTAAACACAGTTATATGTTGTTTCTTTCACTTTAACGTGCATTGTCTAATAGTATGACATAAATGATACACAGTGATGTTTATTTTACTTTTATTTAGTCATTTATTTATTCATTTGTGTATTAGTTCATTCATTTACTACTTACTTATGTCTATGTTTATTTTATTTGTTTATTCATTCATTCATTTACTCATGTATTTGCTTCACAATGGATCAACTATATTTACCGTTTAGAGTACGTCACCACAGTGTAGTACCAGCTTTTCATTATGTATGCATTTCCATTCTTTCTGAGAAGAATGTTGTGAGTTACATGGACAGCAAAGAAAACAAACGAGACAGTCTTGATGGACGCAGACACAAGTAGATCATTCATAAGGAAGATTAGGAAAAGACAGGCAACATTTTGTGGAGGAAGGGGGAACTGGAGCACCTGGTCACAACGGGAAAGCTGGAGGGAAAGAGAGCACCAGGTAGACCCAGGGAGAAGATACTAGACGGACTTGCAGATTTGGCTGAAGACAAGAAGGGTGGAAGAGATGCTTGAGGCAACAAGAGATAGAGTCAGTCCATGATCGCCAACGCCATGCAGCAAGGACTTGATGATGATGATGATGATGATGATGATGATGATGATGATGATGATGATGATGATGATGATGATGCATTTCCATTGCCTGTGCAAGCCGATCATAGACAACATTTTGCCAGATACATTTGTTTTGTTGCCACTGGATCTTTAACATGCAAAGAATACAGTCTGCATGTGATTGTTCAAAACGTCTCAAGATAGTACCTAGACCATCGCTCAGTGAATTTGGGAGAGGATGTGGAGAGTATAATATCCCTGATTGGAAACCAGGTGGTGGTGGTCTTGATTTAATGTCTATTCACTAAAGTGATTTTAGACAGCAACAAAAAACATAAATAAGGGATACATGAGAAAACCAGGAAACAGGTGTGTGTGTGTGTGTGTGTGTGTGTGTGTGTGTGTGTGTGTGTGTGTGTGTGTGTGTGTGTGTGGTGTGTGTGTGTGTGTGTGTGTGTGTGTGTGTGTGTGAGTGTGTGTGGTGGTGGTCTTTGATTTAATGTCTATTCACTAAAGTGATTTTAGACCAAAAAAAAAAAAAAAAAAAAAAGGATACATGAGGAGAAAAGAGGATTAACGATTGAAACAGCAAAACTGGCTAACCATAACAAAGAGGATTAACGATCGAAACAGCAAAACTGGCTAACCATAACATTGAACATGAGAAGTAACAGAACGTTAAAGATAATTCGCTATAGGACTTTTTGACAGGCTAACAAAAAATTCATATGTTAAGGATGATGAGGCAAATATGTCAGAAACTGTCTTCGTTAATAGCGTAGGTATATGTCGTTTTACCCGAACACATGAAAGAATATGACTATGTGTTATCTTCTTTCCACACAGACACACTACATTCCTAGTGTATTTTGTTTTGAATGCATCAAGTTTCCACCTATACATAAGGGATTGTATACTTTTGCTGGCAGGAAGCTGCTTCGGTGTTTTGCTAATTTCAAAGTTCATGTAACATTTTTCATACTTTTTCTGTTTATCTTGAAACTGCTTCCATACATATGTGTCCACTAAGGTATAACACTCATGCAATGAGAGGGAAAGTTGTATATGATTTGAATCTGGGGAGCTCTTTGCCCCCCGTTTGGCAGCCCTATCAACCATATCATTGTAATAAAAAGAACTATGAGATGGTATCCAGCAGAAAGTAATGTCAGTGCCTCTTAAGGATAAACTATTAATCAAGTGAGTAATTTCCAATATCATTTCAGATCTTGTGAGTGTGTGTGTGTGTGTGTGTGTGTGTGTGTGTGTGTGTGTGTGTGTGTGTGTGTTGTGTGTGTGTGTGTGTGTGTGTGTGTGTGTGTGGTGTGTGTGTTGTGTGTGTGTGTGTGGTGTGTGTGTGTGTGTGTGTGTGTGTGGTGTGGTGTGTGTGTGTGATGAGTGTGTGTGTGTGTGTGTGCGTGCGTGTGTGTGTGTGTGTGTGTGTGTGTGTGTGATGCTGTGTGTGTCTCTATGTGTGTGTTTGTATGTGTGTGTGTGTGTGTTTGTGTGTGTGTGTGTGTGTGTGTGTGTGTGTGTGTGTGTGTGTGTGTGTGTGTGTGTCTGTGTCTGTGTGTAGAAAATGACCGTGCATTTTGTATATAATGAGCGGAGAGTTGAGTGTGTGTAGAAAATGACTGTGTGTGTGTGTGTGTGTGTGTGTGTGTGTGTGTGTGTGTGTGTGTGTGTGTGTGTGTGTGTGTGTGTGTGTGTGTGTGTAAAAATGATGGTGTGTACTTTTTGTGTGCTTCCAGAGACAAGAGGAGGACTGGTGTGACCAGACAGTTAGAGACATCATCACTTCAGGTTGGTCTACCACTCTATCTCTTCAGCTTTTTGTCTGCCTTGTGTGTGTGTCTCTCTCTCTCTATTACTCGGTCTCTCACTCTTTCTGTTTCTCTGTCTCTGTCTCTGTCTCTGTCTGTCTGTCTGTCTCTCTGTCTCTGTCTCTCTCTCTCTCTCTCTGCCTTCCTTTCTCCCGTTTTCTCTCTTCACTGTACTCTCTCTCTGTTTGTTTCCTTCCCTCTCCCTCCCTCTCTCTCTCTCTCCCTCTGTCTTCCTCCCTCTCTAGCTCTCTGTCTTTCTCTTTTACTCACTCTCTTTCTCTCTCTTCCTCTCTCTTTCTCTTACACACTTACTCTGTTTCTCTCTGTCTCTCTCTTACTCTGTCTGTCTGTTGCTGTCTCTCTGTCTTCATCTCTATCTGTCTGTCTGTCTGTTTCTCTCTCTCTCTCTCTCTCGACATATATATCCCTCTCTCTACGCTCTCTGTCTCTGTCTCTCTCTCTCAACTGTCTCTCTTTCTCATTGTTCTCTTTTAAATGAATCTCAATCTACATTGAGATGTAGTGCCAGCAGGCAACATGTCTGTTTTGTCTGCGTCCGGCATTAGTTCATCCAGAACCGCCCACACATCACTAATACATATATGGGCAATAAAGGACAGAGTTTAATTATTTGGTGTGAAACGCTTTGGCAATTTTGTGTCATCTGCATGTCTACGGAAAATCACGATCATGTAGAGCAACTTCATCAACACAGAGTTGTGAATGTATTGTAAACAAACCAGGCCCCAAACAGAACCTTGTGATACACCACATCGGAGAGAGCAAGGAGTTGATAGACTACCATACCCTTTGGCTGCCAAAGTGTAAATAAAAAGGTGAATCGCCTGTGCCATGGAGTTTTAAACGTCTTGACTTAAAAAAATTTTAAATTGTATCTCTTCATCTAGCCCAGAAAACCCCACAACACTATATATTTTCTTGTTCAGTACACTTTACAACACACCAGGAGCAGCAGTACTTTCGTTTTTACGATCGCCAGTGCTAGTAATGTCACTCTGACGCTTATCTAGGTCAAGTCCGACTTCGGACATCAACACCAAAAAATCACCTGCATGCGCCAAATTGTTGTCATTTTCACTCTCATCGACAGACTGCAAATCAGAATCAGCTCCACAAGTAATGATTTCTGCAACTTCTTTTGCTGCATAAGTTGTTTTTCGGGTCCGATCGACGCTCGGTGTTGAAGCGAGTTCGTCCGCCATTGTTTACAGTCGCTGAATAGTAGGGGGTCACATTTTCAACCACACGGGCAGAAAAGACCGTAAAACGTCACACATACATAATTAGCATCTATTTGTAGAGGGAATACTGAAGTTTCCGTTGATATCTCATGTGTCACTGAAAGCGTAGGGGTTTTCTGGCTAAAAATACGAAAAATGCCTACCAAATATTTGGTGGTGGCACTGGAGGCATATGTTTCTTCTGACCGAATATTCGGTCGGAAGCAGTGAACAGGTGGATTGGGAGCGCTGATTGACATTAGAGACAAACCTCTTACGGGCGGTGTCCTGAATCCCAAACGTAGCTTCTGTTCTCTTTCAGGCACATGGAATGATCAACCGTATCAAATGCTGCACTGACAGAGTTACTTGTCATCTAGGTTTGTAAGCTGTCATCTAGGTTTGTAAGCTGTCATCTAGGTTTGTAAGCTGTCATCTAGGTTTGTAAGCTGTCATCTAGGTTTGTAAGCTGTCATCTAGGTTTGTAAGCTGTCATCCAAGGCACTTTGCGTTAAGACTTGCCGAGAGCTGTATGTTATGAGAACAGTGGCAGAATGGTTCAGACTTTCACCTGCCTATAACTAAATTCGAGGTTCCAGGGTTCTCTCCCCGTACAGGCCTCGTTTTCTCAGTTTGACCGGAAAATCGAACTGAATGTCTAGTCCTTTGGAAGGGGACGAAAAACGAATCGGACCTGTATGCCTTCTGGCTGCGAACGCTAAAGATCCCATGGCAGTTGAAAATCGTGAGGAGCACTCATTGCAAGACTACCTCGGTAAATAAACATTGGAGAGCTAGGCTGATTTCCCAGGTCCCACCCCTTGAAGACCAATTAGCCTTCTTGTCTTTCTGAAGTCTTGGTTAAAAAATGTGAATATGAATATTAATTTGAAGCGAGGGAGAGGGGATGGGCACCGCCCTCTTGGTGCTGGCCCCGGAAAAGGTTGAGGTCTCTGCCACCTCACACCCTACGACTTCAGGGTTATGGAACTATCAAGGCAGGACCTCAGTACCTGGCCAGCCCATGGGTTTATATGCAGGCTTAAGGCTTGAGCTGTGACCATTCGGGATATTCTCCGTCACATGGCACCTGTGGCGTAAGTGCATATGGAAACTGAAACTGTGTGTCATGAATAGGATAAAGATGTACGTTTACACTGTAGACAGAAATACTGTATAATTTAAATCCAACTGGGCTTTATCAATCGTACAAAAATAAGCAAACAAACAAATGAATAAATACACAAATAAAACTGAAAAAATGCACATATTGTATACACACATGCACACACATACACACACATGCCTATACACACACATACACATTCACACACTCACTCGCGCGCGCGTAAAACACACCACACACCACCACACACCACTACAACAACACACGCACACACACACACACACACACATATCGCACCACACTCACACACCACACACACACACAGCTGTACAAAGATATGCGCATCGTCACACTCGCACATGGCAAATGCCCACAGCTGTTTTGAAGGGTTTAAACGATTCTCTATTCACCCATCCGTTTATAACCTGTTTTGTTTGTCAAAGCCCATGATCCCTTGTTTATCCCTCCATGTTTATCATTGATTATTCCTTCTGTTTTCTCTCTATTATCCCTCCGTTTTATCTCTCTGTTTTCTTCGTTTGATTTGTTCTCCTTTTCCCTCCGTTATGTTTGTCTCTCTCTTTATCCCTCCGTTATGTTTGTCTCTCTCTTTATCCCTCCTTATGTTTGTCCTCTCTTTATCCTCTTATGTTTGTCTCTCTCTTTATCCCTCCATTATGTTTGTCTCTCTCTTTATCCCTCCGTTATGTTTGTCTCTCTCTTTATCCCTCCGTTATGTTTGTCTCTCTCTTTATCCCTCCGTTATGTTTGTCTCTCTCTTTATCCCTCCGTTATGTTTGTCTCTCTCTTTATCCCTCCGTTATGTTTGTCTCTCTCTTTATCCCTCTGTTTATCCCTCCATTATGTTTATCTCTCTGCTTATCCCTCTGTTTATTCCTCCATTATGTTTATCTCTCTCTTTATCCCTCTGTTTATTCCCTCCATTATGTTTATCTCTCTCTTTATCCCTCTGTTTATCCCTCCATTTGTTTATCTCTCTCTTTATCCCTCTGTTTATCCCTCCATTATGTTTATCTCTCTCTTTATCCCTCTGTTTATTCCTCATTATATTTATCTCTCTCTTTATCCCTCTTGTTTATCCCTCCATTATGTTTATCTCTCTCTTTATCCTCTGTTTTATCACTCCTTCTGTTTATCTCTCTCGTTTATCCTCTGTTTATTCTCCATTATTGTTTATTCTCTCTTTTTCCTCTGTTTATCCCTCTCATTATGTCTACATCCTGTTATCCCTCTTGTTTATCTGTCCATTCCATTTATCCTTAAATTCATCCCTCATTCCGTTTATCCCTCTATTCTGTTTATGTCTCCGTTTATCCCTCTGTTTATCCATCTGTTTATCCTTTCATTCCGTGTATTCCTGTGTTTATTCCTCTGTTTATCCATCTGTTTATCTCTCCGTTCATCCATCCCTTTATTATCCACTCATCGCTCTGTTTATCCGTCCATCTTTCTGTCTATTCATCCGTTTATTTATCCGTTTATCCGTGATTATCCATTTGTTTATCCCTTCCATATGTAGATCTGAACTTGTGCCGCCCTTTCGTGAAACCTTTCTTTGACCCCCCAGCCACCCGATCTGTTTTGTACCCATTCTACTGACGTCATAGATTGGCGAGAATTAGGTCAGACAACTCTTTCAGTGCATACCAAATTGCAGTTTCCTCCCTTGCAGGCCATTGGTGGTTTGTCTAATCTCGTTTATCTGCCCCTGCTAAGCAAGATGACGGAGTTATCTTCCTTGCAGTCAAATGACCAGATCTATGGCTTCGGTGCACTGTGAAAGGCGGGCGAGGGGATTAGGTGACATGTCTCAGTGTATTCCCTAAGCAGTATCTACCCAGGACACTTTTGTTGTTGTTGTTTTTGTTTTTATTTCTTGAGAGAAATAATACGACAGCTATGTTGATATCATTGGCTTGATTTTCCGACTTATGGTGTTACTGGCTTAGGGTATTTTCCAATTCTACATGATACTGGCTTCATTTTCCAACTCTACATGATACTGGCTTCATTTTCCAATTCTACATGTTACTGGCTTCATTTTCCAACTCTACATGTTAATGACCAGATATTTTCCAATTGTACCAGTTACTAGTTTCATTTTCCAACTCTACATGTTACTGGCTTCATTTTCCAATTCTACATGTTAATGACCAGATATTTTCCAATTGTACCAGTTACTAGTTTCATTTTCCAACTCTACATGATATCGGCATCTTTTTCCAATTCTACATGTTAATGACCAGATATTTTCCAATTGTACCAGTTACTAGTTTCATTTTCCAACTCTACATGATACTGGCTTCTTTTTCCAATTCTACATGTTAATGACCAGATATTTTCCAATTGTACCAGTTACTAGTTTCATTTTCCAACTCTACATGATACTGGCTTCATTTTCCAATTCTACATGTTAATGACCAGATATTTTCCAATTGTACCAGTTACTAGTTTCATTTTCCAACTCTACATGATACTGGCTTCATTTTCCAATTCTACATGTTAATGACCAGATATTTTCCAATTGTACCAGTTACTAATTTCATTTTCCAACTCTACATGATACTGGCTTCATTTTCCAATTCTACATGTTAATGACCAGATATTTTCAATTGTACCCGTTACTAGTTTCATTTTCCAACTCTACATGATACTGGCTTCATTTTCCAGCATGTTTTTGGTTTAGGTATTTTCCAAGTGTGCATGTTATTAGCTGAACTTTCTACTCTGCATGTTACTGGTTTAGGTACATGTTATCAGCTTCATTTTCCAACTCTACATGTTACTGGCCTATGGTATTTTCCAACGCTATATGTTATTGGCCTATGGTATTTTCCAACTCTACATGTTATTGGCCTATGGTATTTTCCAACGCTATATGTTATTGGCCTATGGTATTTTCCAACTCTACATGTTATTGGCCTATGGTATTTTCCAACGCTATATGTTATTGGCCTATGGTATTTTCCAACGCTATATGTTATTGGCCTATGGTATTTTCCAACGCTATATGTTATTGGCCTATGGTATGTTCCATCTCTTCATAGTATTAGCTTAAGGTATTGTCCATCTCTACTTCTTATTGGTTTAAGATATTTTCCAGCTCTATATATTGGCTTCATTTTCCATCTCTATATGTTATTGGCTTAAGGTATTTTTCAAACTTCCCGTTGCTGAGCTGCATGTCTGCCTACCGCTAGAGCTGCACAAAAACCATATCAATAAATCCATAATATCAGACATAACACATAAGGACGTTGAAAAGAAACAGCTATTGTTTTCACTTACCAAAGATGGAATGCAATGCAGGCCGAAAAAGTAATCAATGCGTGTGTTAAACATTTTCAAATCGTCAGAGTTCGAAATATCGTAAATCTAAAGAAAATGCTTGAATAGCAAACCTAAATAAACTCTTATACAACAAACTTAAACAAACTGTTTAAATAACAAACCACAATAGCTAACAATTCCACGCACTTCAATGTCATTGTTTTCACTGTTGTTGTTGTTCTTCTTCTTGTCATTCTTGTTGTTGTCCTTAATGTTGTTGTGTTTGTTGTGATTGCTGCTGCTATTCTTCTTCTTCTTTTCTTCTTCTTCTTCTTCTTCTTCTTCTTCTTCCTCCTCCTCCTCTCCTCCTCTTCCTCTCTCTTCTTCTCTTCTTCTTCTTCTTCTTCTCTTCTTCTTCTTCTTCTTCTTCTTCTTCTTCTTCTTCTTCTTCTTCTTCTTCTTCTTCTTCTTCTTCTTCTTCTTCTTCTTCTTCTTTTCTTCTTCTTCTTCTTCTTCTTCTTCTTCTTCTTCTTCTTCTTTCTCTTCTTCTTCTTCTTCTTCTTCTTCTTCTCTTCTTCTTCTTCTTCTTCTTCCTTCTTCTTCTTCTTCTTCTTTTTCTTCTTCCATTCTTCTTCTTCTTCTTCGCTTTCTTCTTCTTCTTTCTTCGCATTCTTCTTCTTCTTTCTTCTTCTTCTTCTTCTTCTTCTTCTTCTTCTTCTTCTTCTTTTCTTCTTCTTTCTTCTTCTTCTTCTTCTTCTTCTTCTTCTTTCTTCTTCTAATTCTCAATCTTCTTCATTTTCTCTCATTCGAAATTCCGTATCTTTTCTTTCCTTCTCTTTCACACTTCACTGCATTTTCACACTTCTTCCCCACTTCTTCTTTTTTCCTGTCTTTTTGCTTCTTCTTCTTGTCTTCTTCTTTTCTTCTTTTCTTCTTTTTTCTTCTCTGCATTTCTTCTTCTTCTTTCTTCTTTCTTCTTCTTCTTCTTCTTCTTCTTCTTCTCTTCTCTTCTTCTTCTTCTTCTTCTTGCATTCTTCTTCTTCTTCTCTTCTTCTTCTTCTTCATTTCTTCTTCTTCTTCTTCTTCTTCTTCTTCTTCTTCTTCTTCTTCTTCTCTTCCATTCTCTTCTTCTCTCTTCTTCTTCTTCTTCTTCTTCTTCTTCTTCTTCTTCTTCTTCTTCCATTCTTCTTCTTCTTCTTCGCATTCTTCTTCTTCTTCGCATTCTTCTTCCTTCTTCTTCTTCTTCTTCGCATTCTTCTTCTTCTTTTCTTCTTGCATTCTTCTTCTTCTCTTCTTCTTCTTGCATTCTTCTTCTTCTTCTTCTTCTCTTTCTTCTTCTTCCTTCCTTCTCCTTTCTTTTCTTCTTTTCTTACTTTTCTTTCTCTTCTTCTTCTTCTTCTTCTTCTTCTTCTTCTTCTTCTTCTTCTTCTCTTCTTCCTTCATCTTCTTCTTCTTCTACTTCTTCTTCTTTCTTCTTCTCATCTTTCTTCTTCTTCTTCTTCATCTCATCTTCTTCTCTTCATTCCTTTCATTCTTCTTCATTCTTCTTCATTCTCTTCTTCTTCTTTTCTTCATTCTTCTTCTTCATTGCAAATTCTTCTTCTTCTCTTCTTCATCGCTTCTTCTGTTCTTCTTCTTTTTTCTTCTTCTTCTTCATTCTCTTCTTCTCTTCTTCCTTCGCACTTCTTCTCTCTCTTCCATTCTTCCTTCATTCTTCTCTTCCTTCTTCTCTTCTCTTCATTCTTCTCTTCTCCATTCTTCCTTCCCATTCTTCTCTCCTTCTTCTTCTTCATCCATTCTTTCCAATCTTCTACTTCTTCTCTTACACTTCTACTTACTACACACTACATTCTTCTTACACTATCATCACTAGTATTCATCTCATCACATCATCATCTTCAATCATTCACTCAATCCATCATCTTCTACACATCATCACTCATTCACCATCATCATCTTCAATTCTTCGCATCACTTTACTCTTACTTCTCATTCATTCACACATCCTCCACAACCTTCTCCCACCACTCTCTCCTTCACCACTCACCCACAATCTTCTTCGCATCCTTCCCCCTCCATCTCCATACACTCCCACCATTCCTCACACACTCTCTCCATCAACTCACTACTTCCATTCCATCTACTCTTGCCTCTCATTCTACTCGCATTCTAGCTTCAATTTCTTCAATCTTATCAGTCAATCATCATCAGTATGTCAATCAATCATCATTTCATCAATCACTGTCATTCTTCATCATCGTCTTCATTCAGTCTTCAATCAATCGCCAGTCAGTCAATCAATCATCAGTCATTCAATCAATCAGTCAATCATCAATCAGTCAATCAATCAATCATATCAATCATCAATCAATCAATCATAATCAATAAGAGGGGTAAAAAGGTAAGGACAGAAGAACTGACAATTATCTGGAGCAACTTTTTTCTCGGGGGGCCACTCGTTGCCTCTGACACCGGATCCTGGCTTGACTAGAAGGCTGTATAGAGAGAAAAAATTAGCCGGGGTAGTCATTCGTGCATGGTGTACTGCTTCGTTAGCTCCTCGAATATCAATAGACTGGTCTGGTGGCACTGCGCAGTTGTCAGACTGACTGCTTGCTGTAGAATGCAATGCTGGCAGTGTATAGATGGCTGGTGAGGATTTGTGCTGGGGACTTCTG
>JAPXFY010000030.1:27812412-27827412 GCA_030674185.1 Monoplex corrugatus
AGAACAAGAACAAGAGCGAAAAGAACAAGAAAAAGAAAGAGGAGGAAGAGGAGAAGGAGAAAAAGAAGAAGAAGGAGGAGAATGAGGGAAGGAGAAAAAGATGGAGAAGAAGCAGAACAAGAACAAGAACAACAAGAACAAGAACAAGAAAAAAATAAGAAAAAGAAATAGAAGAAGAAGGAGGAGGAGGAGGAGGAGGAGAGGAGGAAAAAGAAGAAGTAGTAGTAGAAGAAGAAGCAGAAGAAGAAGAACAAGAAGAACAAGAAAAACAAAAACAAGAACAAGAAGAAAAAAAAGAAAACAAAAAAATGAAGAAGAAGAAAAAGAACAAGAACAAAAGAAAAAAAGAAAAGAAGAAGAAGAGAAGGAGGAGGAGAAGGAGAGAAGAGAGGAGAGAAAGAAGAAGTAGAAGAAGAAGCAAAAGAACAAGACAAGAACAAAAAGAAAAAACAAGAAGAAGAAGAGAAGAAGAAGAAGAAGGGAAAAAGAAGAAGAGCAACACAAAAGAACAACAACAAAGAAAAGAAGAACGAGAAGAATAACAAGAAGAAGACAAGGAAAAAGAGCAACAGAAGATCACAAGAACACAGAATAAAAGACTAACAGACAACACAGATCACACAGACTAAGACAACAGACTTACAGAAAGACACAGACAAGATACAGACACACAGAAAAAGAAGTCAAGATTACAGATCAACAAAAAGAACAGAGATCAAGCAAGACAAGACTAAGATACAAGACAAGAACGAAAGAAGCAAGACAAGCACAACAACAAACTTAAGATCACACAGACTTCACAGATCACACAGATTTAAGACTACAAGACTATTCGACGAGATCACAATAGACATTAAAGCTACAGAAACACAGCAACAGACTTCACAGACTCACACAGACATATCACAGATAAGACAAAGACTTTCAAGATCAACACAAAGACTAACAATAAGACTACACAGACTTCAGACTCACACAGACTTATCACAGACTCACAGATCCAGTCACACAGACTTTCACAGACTCACACAGACTTTCACAGACTCACAGACTCACACAGACTTTACAGTCAACTTAAGACTCACACAGACTTTCCAAAGACTCACACAGACTTTACTCACACGACTAGCTCACACAGACTTTCACAACTCACACGACTTTCACAGTCACACAGACTCACACAGACTTTCACAGACTCACACAGACTTTCACAGACTCACACAGACTTTCACAGACTCACACAGACTTTATCAACAGACTTTCACACAGACTTCTACACAGACTCACACAGACTTTCATCACAAGACTCCACACAGACTTTCACAGACTCACACAGACTCACACAGACTTCACAGACTCACACAGACTTTACAGACTCACACAGACTTTCACAGACTCACACAGACTTTCACAGACTACACAGACTTTCACAGACTCACACAGACTTTCACAGACTCACACAGACTTTCACAGACTCACACAGACTCACAGACTCACATCACAGACTTTCACAGACTCACACAGACTTTCACAGACTCACACAGACTTTACAGACTCACACAGACTTCACAGACTACACAAGACTTTCACAGACTCACACAGACTTTCACAACAGACTCACACAGACTTTCACAGACTTCATACAAGACTTTCACAGACTTTCACAGACTCACACAGACTTATCACAGACTCACACAGACTTTCACAGACTCACACAGACTTATACAAGACTCACACAGACTTCACAGACTCACACAGACTTTCACAAGACTCACACAGACTTTCACAGACTTCACACAGACTTTCACAGACTCACACAGACTTTCACAGACTCACACAGACTTTCAACAGACTTTCATCACGACTTTCACAGACTCACATCACGACTTTCACAAGACTCACACAGACTTTCACAGACTCACACAGACTTTCACAGTTTCACACAGACTTTCACAGACTCACACAGCTCACACAGACTTTCACAGACTCACACAGACTTTCCAACAGACTTTAAAGACTCACACAGACTTTCACAGACTCACACAGACTTTCACAGACTCACACAGACTTTCACAGACTCACACAGACTTTCACAGACTCACCACAGACTTTCACAGACTCACACAGACTTTCACAGACTCACACGACTTTCACAGACTCACACAGACTTCACAAGACTCACACAGACTTTCACAGACTCACACAGACTTTACAGACTCACACAGACTTTCACAGACTCACACAGACTTTCACAGACTCACACAGACTTTCAAGACTCACACAGACTTTCACAGACTCACACAGACTTTCACAGACTCACACAGACTTTCACAGACTCACACAGACTTTCACAGACTCACACAGACTTTCAAGACTCACACAGACTTTCACAGACTCACACAGACTTTCACAAGACTCACACAGACTTTCACAGACTTCACAACAGACTCACAGACTCACAACACAGACTTTCACAGACTCACACAGACTTATCACAGTTTCACACAGACTTTCACAGACTCACACAGCATCACACAGACTTTCACAGACTCACACAGACTTTCACAGACTATCTACACAGACTTTCACAGACTCACACAGACTTTACAGACTCACACAGACTTTCACAGACTCACACAGACTTCAACAGACTCACACAGACTTCACAGACTCACACAGCTTCACAGACTCACGCAGACTTTACACAGACTAACACAGACTTCCACAGACTCACACAGACTTACATCACACAGACTTTTAAGATTCACACAGACTATCACAGACTCACACAGACTTTACACAGACTCACACAGACTTTCATAGACTACACAGACTTTCATAGACTCACACAGACTTCACAGACTCACACAGACTTCAAAAGACTACACAGACTTTCACAGACTCACACAGATTTCATAACTCACACAGACTTTCACAGACTCACACAGACTTATAAAGACTCACACAGACTTTCACAGACTAACAGACTTTCACAGACTCACACAGATTCACAGACTCACCAGACATAAAGCACACAAGACTTCACAGACTCATCACAACAGATTCACACAGACTTCACGATCACACAGACTTCACAGACTCACACAGACTTTCACTAGACTCACACAGACTTATAAAGACTCACACACTTACAAGACTCACACAGACCACATACACAGACTTAATCACAGCACCACACAGACTCACACAGCCTTACACAGACTTATAAAGACTCACACAGACTCACAACAGCCTTACACAGACTTATAAAGACTCACACAGACTTCACAAGACTCACACAGCCTTAACAGATCACAGATCACACAGATCACAGCCTACACAGACTCACACAGACTCACACAGACTCACACAGCCTTACACAGACTTATAAAGACTCACAGATCACAGACTCACACAGCCTTACACAGAACTATCACAAGATCCACAGACTCACACAGCCTTACACAGACTCACAACAGATTCACACAGACTCACACAGACTTACACAGACTTATAAAGACTCACACAGACTCACACAGACTCACACAGTCTTACACAGACTTATAAAGACTCACACAGACTCACACAGCCTTACACAGACTTATAAAGACACACAGACTCACACAGCCTTACACAGACTTATAAAGACTCACACAGACTCAAACAGCCTTACACAGACTTATAAAGACTCACACAGACTTTCACAGACTCACACAGCCTTACACAGACTTATCAAGACTCACACAGACTCACACAGACTCACACAGACTCACACAGCCTTACACAGACTTATAAAGACTCACACAGACTCACACAGACTCACACAAACTCACACAGACTCACACAGCCTCACACAGATTTATAAAGACTCACACAGACTCACACAGACTCACACAGCCTTACACAGACTTATAAAGACTCACACAGACTTACACCTACATACACACCTTACAGAGACTCACACAAACTTCCAGTTTCACACAGACTTTCACAGACACGCACAATACAATCCCACTCAATTCACGCTTATACAGTGGCTTACGCAAAATGTTGGGCAAACCCCAAACAGCTATGGACGACGGACTGCCTTCACAAGGCTAACATCTTTGACATGGGATTCCATGTGTTACCGTCAGTGTAATGTTTTTTGCTCCAAAAGTCATTCACTCATGCCAATGCTGTCCTAACAGAAAATCAATAGAAAACCTTTTAGACACACCTGATTAGATTATGGCCACCTAGGCTGAACACAAAACAAAAACAGCACTAAAACACACAAACTAAAAACAGAACACAAGGTACCGGTAAATAGATGTTTTAACATTTGTTCCGGTCACGTATTATGGTCCAGTGGTTTAACACAACGGACAAATGACACAGACAATGGTGGTTCAAATCCCAGCGGAGTGTATATGCTGTAGTGGCGTGTGTGCTTTCGTGGTTAAACAACTATCCTAGGACACTAGAAACCAACGTTCAGATCACAGTCTAACAAGGATAGCCTGGGTGCTAGTCTTTCAAATCACACAATCAGCCGAGGTCTGATGTGCAGCAGGCACTCAGCGCACGTTCAATATCCCTCCGCAAATAAGCTTTTTTTCAAAAGTCTTTAACAAAATAAATAAATCAGTAAATAAACAACAACAATAACAGCAACTACAACAATAATGATAATAAAAATAAGAATGATAATAAGAATGATAATAAAGACTATCATCATGATCGTATTAATAACAACAACAATAAATCTAATACTAATTCTAATACAAATGCTAATACTAACACTGATACCAATAATACTGATGATGACGATGATGATATGATGATGATGGTGATGATGATGATGATGAGGATGAGGATGATGATGATGATGATGATGATGATGATGATGATGATGATGATGATGATGATGATGATGATAAAATCACCTTTCAAAGGTAAATAAGATAAGAGCATGTAGAATGTAGTGGGCAGGTTGTAATGCAATGTCATTGATAAGACGACTCATCAGTGTATCGTTAAGGATCTAACACGCAGACAGAATCAGCAACCACACGACTAACAAGTTGGAGTCTACAACATAATGTAGGCTATTTTTTTTAACGATCATGGCACTCAGGGACGTTATCTTTGTGCTCACCTTTTTCTTTTTTTTTTTTTTTTCCTTTTTTTTTTTACCCATTTTCTATGCCACCTTAATGTCTACAGAAGCTGGGGCGGTTTCTTTTTTATACAGGGGGGTGCAAAAGTAGGTATACAGTTATGAAAAAAGAAAACACGTACAATACTCATTGCATTTATTATACAAACAAATGAATATTGCACATAGATGTAATAACAAGCACAGCCTTAATCCCTCAGATACTCAAACTGATTGCCGTCGGTATTCACACACTCCTCTAATCGAGAGCGGAATTAAGCATTATAACAATGATGTGATACTTACTGTATACCTACTTTTGCACCCCCCTGTATAATGCAATGATGATGATGATGTCGATGAGGAGGATAATCATGATGCTATGGAGTTCCATCTAGGTTCGGGACTTTGTGACAGGGCTATACTCTACGCTTACTATCATAATATATCCTGGTGTCAACCAGGCCCAAGACATACAGACACCTGCGGTGCTGGTCAGAAGATTATAGCAACACCCTCATAGACATCCGTGAAGCGGATGAGACTCGACTGTATGGTGGTCCCAGTCTTCCCAATGAGCCCATAGCACACCCAACTCTGGGCAGGAGCCGGTAAGAGCCGAAAAATCTCACAATGATGTTTTGAAGGGACTGATGGGGATTGGAACCCACAACCTTCAAGTCGGTAGTCCGTTGCGTTAACCACTACACCACGGCGACTGGTATAATGTAGGTTAGTTTAATTAAGCAGACGACACGCTCACCCTACTGACGTATCAGTATCTTCTCTTGAGCTTTTGGAGCAAACCGCTGGGAAATCTTTCCTTATAAAATATGTGACTATGTCTGTCTTATTACTTGCTGGATTAGCAACCAATGAATGAGAGACAGACAGACAGACAGACAGAGACAGAAAGAGACAAAGAGATAGAGACAGACAGAGAAACAGAGAGAGAGACAGATAGACAGACGGAGACAGAGAGAAACAAAGAGAGACAGACAGACAGACAGATAGGCAGAAACAAAGAGAGAGACAGAGAGACAGACAGAGAGACATACAGACAGAAGGATAGAGAGACAAACAGACAGAGAAAGAGGCATACACACACATACACACGCACACGCACACACACACACAAACACACACACACACACACACACACAAACACACACACACACACACACAGGCAGAGACACAGAGAGAAACAGACAGAGAGAGTCAAAGAGAGAATGAGAAAACAGACACCGAGAGAGAGAGAGGAGAGAGAGAGAGAGAGAGAGAGAGAGAGAGAGAGAGAGAGAGAGAGAGAGAGAGAGAGAGAGAACTTTAGAGCTTCAGACCGCTTTAGTTCTCAAGAATAGTAGCATTGTCTCATTGGATCTGTTCTACAGCTAACCCTTGCTGCTCTATACACACAGCACAAGCATATAAAAAAGACAAATAAATAAGCAAATAAAAACCGATGTGCCGTAACACATACATGATGAAACAAGATATACAAATGAACCGTAAACGGAGAGCAAAGAGAAGAGAGAGAGAGAGAGAGAGAGAGGAGAGAGAGAGAGAGAGAGAGAGAGAGAGGATGAGAGAGAGAGAGAGAGGAAGAGAGAGAGAGAGCGGATATGTGGTGGGAGAGAGAGAAATGCAAAGATTGAGAGAGAAAGAGAGAGAGAGAGAGCGGATATGTGGTGGGAGAGAGAGAAATGCAATCTCCATCAATCATATCATCCAGACGTAGTATTATGGACAAATATACGGGTGATGTGTATGTATGCAAATGTGTGCGTGTGTATGTGTACATTGTGTGTATATATGTTTACACACAAAGGCACGGATATACGACCAAACTCACGTGCACACACAAATAAACACACACACACACACACACACACACACACACACACACACACACACACACACACACACACACACACACACACACACACACACACACATAATCATCACCGCCGTCGTCTTCGTCATCATTTTTTTTTTCAAAAAAATCGTAGCTGTCCATAGTCGGAACATTACTGGGGCCAGGGAGATGTTAAGAGTCAGGCGCCTTGCATGTGTTGATACCGGCCTTTCTGGGTCCGGCGTTGTTTTTGTTGTTGCATCATCAGCTTATTGTTACTGTTATTGTTGTTTAAAGCCCAGCCGACTGCGTAGAGCCATATCAGGGCTATAACCACCTCAAAACACACAGAAGCTCAACAGGAACAAAAAACAGAAAAGAAAACTAATTACACACCGACGCACCTGCGCACACAATCCTAGGACACGCCCCGGCGTCGACCACTCCGTCCAATTTATTTCACAGGGGACCTAAAAAAATACACCTGGATACAAATTTAAGCATGGATAAGGACACCAAAACAATTAAAAACGGGCATAAATTACCCAAAATTGTTCCTCACATCTCACCTCCCTGGAGCCAAAATTGCACTAATATATATGTACCCAGTTATCAATCCTAACGGAAAATACGCAAGACTTTATCGAACACATACAGGTGAATGGACCAGCAAAGCAGAAATTGAAGGGAAGAAATGACAGCAAGCAAAGGAAACAAGGCAAAAAAAAAGAGTGACAGAAAAGAGGAAATTTGTAGCACAGAATTTCCAGAAGGTGGTGATACTATTTATACTGAAAGAACCCCCGGCATCTCCACGTGGGGGGAGGGGGTTAATGGACAGTACCAGTGAAGAAAGCTGATAAAGCAATCACAATGTTTGGAGCCATAAACTTTTTCAGGTGGACCCCCAAAACCTGTCGTGATCCCCCTCACCGCGAGAACAACTCAAGACGACGAGCCAGTCACATGACTTCCCTTGTAGGGGGAGACAGGCAGGATGCTGGGAACGGCTTCCGTTGTATCTGCTTTTGTCAGAGATGTCATTTTCTCTCTGTTTCTGTCTCTCTCTCTCTCTCTCTCTCTCTCTCTCTCTCTCTCTCTGTCTGTCTGTCTGTCTGTCTATCTCTGTTTCTGTCTATCTCACTCTCTCTCTCACTCTCTCTCTCTCACTCTCTCTCTCTTTTTGTTTTTTTTTTCTCTCTCTCTCTGTGTTACTCTCTCTGTTTCTCTCCCACCCACCCACCCCTCTCTCTCTCTCTCTGTTTCTCTCTCTCTCTCTGTTTTTCTCTCTCCGCTTTTCTCTGTCTCACTCTCTCTCTCTCTCTCTTACTCTCTCTGTTTCTCTCCCACCCCACCCCTCTCTCTCACTCCCTTTTTTATCTTCTCTGTATATGTACGTGTGTGTATGTGTGCATAAGAACATACATGTGTGCTTATGAATGTGGGTATGTGTGAGTGCGTTCGTACGTGTGGGAGGTATGTGTGCTGCGTATGGTGTGTGAGTGTGTGTGTGTGTGTGTGTGTGTGTGTGTGTGTGTGTGTTGTGTGTGTGTGTGGTGTGTGTGTGTGTGTGTGTGTCTGTGTGTGTGTGTGTGTTGTGTGTGTCTGTGTGTGTGTGTGTGTGTGTGTTGTGTGTGTTGTGTGTGTTGTGTGTGTGTGTGTGTGTGTGTGTGTTGTGTTGTGTGTGTATGTGTGTGTGTTGTGTGTGTGTGTGTTGTGTGTGTGTGTGTTGTGTGTGTGTGTGTGTGTGTGTGTGTGTGTGTGTGTGTGTGTGTGTGTGTGTTGTGTGTGTGTGTCGTGTAGTGTGCATGTGTGTGTTGTCTGTTGCTGTGTGTGTGATGCTGTTGAGTGTCCTTATGCATCGTGCAGCTAAAGATAACGCGAAGAACACAGATGCAAGAATGTAAATTCATTTGCAAGCACACACACACACAACCATACACACAACACACACCACCACCCCACACCACACACAAGAGAGAGAGAGAGAGAGAAGAGGGAGGGAGAAAGAAAGAAAGAGAGGGAAAGATAGAGAAAAGGAAGGGAGAGAAAGAGAGACAGATAGAGACAGAAAGACAGATACAAAGACAGAGACAAGGAGAGAGAGAGAGAGAGAGAGAGTGACAGAGAGGACAAAGAAGAAACAGAAAGAGAAAGACAGAGAAATAATATATATATATATATATATATAGAGAGAGAGAGAGAGAGAGAGAGAGCTAGAGACACATACAGACAAATAGAAAGACAGAGAAAAAAGAAAGAGAAAAGAAGGGAGAGAGAGGGAAAGAGACACAGAGAGACACACACAGAGAGAGAAAGAGAGGGAGAGAAAGAGAGTCAGACAGGCAGACAGACAGACAGAGACAGACAAACAGAGAGACAGACAGAGAAAGAAAGAGAAAAAGAAGGAAAGAGAAGGAAAGCTACAGAGAGAGACATAGACAGACAGACAGACGGATAGACAGACAGATAGAGACAGAGAGACAGCGACAGAGAAACAAAGAGAGAGAAAAAGGAGAGAGAGAGGGAGAAAGAGAACGAGATAGAGAGAGAAAGAAATAGAGAAAAAAAGAGAGAGAGAGAGAACGAGAGAGACAGAGACAGACAGAGAGAGAGAGAACGATAATCAGAGATGACCCTCACTAACTGTTGTTCAATAATGCACACACTTGCCAGTGGCAATGGACAGAACGGTTCCAGATGGCGTCTATGCATGCTGGAGCAGGGCACTGGCTGCATACTCAATGAGCACAATAACTGCAGATTAAATAGGCACATTTCTGTTGATGAACACAACAACAACAAAAAATACTGGTGCTAACCTTTCCATGTGTACCGCGTGTGATATGTATGTTGGGTGTAATTACCAAAGGAAAGCGATAAAATACGGTGGGAAGAAGAAGAAGAAAGAAGAAGAAGAAGAAGAGAAGAAGAAGAAGAAGAAGAAGAAGAAGAAGAAGAAGAAGAGATGATGATGATTGGATGATGATGATGATGATGATGATGATGATGATGATGATGATGATGATGGATGATGATGAAGAAGAAGAAGAAGAAGAAGATGAAAAAGAGAAGAAGAAGAAGAAGAAGAAGATGATGATGATGATGATGATGATGATGATGATGATGATGATGATGATGATGATGAAGAAGATGAAGATGAAGATGAAGAAGAAGAAGAAGAATATGATGATGATGTGATGATGATGATGATGATGATGAAAAAGAAGAAGAAGAAGAAGACACCAAGAAGAAGACCAAGAAGACCAAGAAGAAGAAGAAAAAGAAGAACGAGAACAAAAAGAAAGAAGAAGAAGAAGACACCAAGAAGAAGATCAAACAGAAGAAGAAAAAGAACAAGAAGAAGAAGACCAAAAACAAGCAGAACAAGAAGAAAACAAGAAGAAGAACAAAAAGATCAATAACAACAAGAACAAGAAAAACAACAATAACAACAACACGAAATAACCAAATCGACCAAATGTAACACACTGCTCTCCATGCACAATATGTAATTGACAGAAGGCTTTTTCTTTCGGCTTCAGACTCTTAGACATTCTTTCTTCTCGATCTCCCCTGGGTTTCAGAGAAAGGTTACAGGAGAAAGCGGAACCATGACAAACAGGAAAGGGACGTCACTCTAACAAGCCCATGCTGTCACTCTTGACGGCCGGCAGTATGCAGTGTGTTGTTTTTCCTATCCCTGGTTCTCTGCCCTTGACCTCTCTGCTGTTACCGGCATCAGGGCACTGTGGGCATATCATTAATTAACACTCAACGTGTCCTCTGTGGTCATGTCTCATGTGTTAACCGTCAGGCTTTTAATTCAAAACTTTCTGCATAACACGGAGGCAAGGGGAAGGGAGGTAGACCAGTGATAATCACAGGAAGTTCGTGGCGAATAACAAGAGAAGGGAAGTGAACAAAAGAGGCAAAAACCGAATGAGTGGAATAATACAAAAAATAACATACGCAAGCACACACACATACACATACACACACGCGCGCACGTGCGCGCACACACACGCGCGCGCGCGGGCACACACACACACACACACACACATACACACACACATGTTAAAAACGATGACAAAATAAACTATAAATTATAATGGCGACAAAGAAGAAGACAATGACGAGAATGACCAATAATACTAATGATGATGATGATGATGATGATGATGACGGACGACGACGATGAAGATGACGATGACGATGATGATGATGATGGTGATGATGATGATAATGATGAGACGACAACGACGATGACGGTGAAAGAAAACAAATCACTACATCTCTCATTGTACGCCAGTTGTTACGTCATTGTGGTCTTCACAATTCAAACAGAAAATGGTAATATTGGCTGTGGACGTGCAACATGATGAGTTAGAGACAGACAGACAGACAGACAGACAGACGGAGACAGAGAGACAGACAGAGACAGAGAGAGGACACACAGACAAACAGACAGAGATAGAGATAGAGAGAGAGAGAGACAGAGAAGAGAGAGTGAGAGAAAAAGAGAGAGACAGAGACAGCGAGAAGAAAGAGATGAAGACACAGAGAGAGAAGAGAGAGTGAGAGAGACAGAAAGAGAGAGATTAAGACAGACAGACAGACAGACAGGTAGATAGATAGATAGACAGACAGACAGATAGATAGATAGATAGATAGATAGATAGATAGATAGATAGATAGATAGATAGAGACAAACAGACAGACAGACAGCGAAAGAGAAAGACACAGAGAGAGAAAGGAAGGAGAGAGAGAGAGAGAGAAAGGGAGAAAGAGAGAGAGAGAAAGAGAGAGATAGAGAGAGAGAGACAGTGAGAGAGAGAGAATGAGTGAGAGAGAGAGAGGATCAGGGAAAAAGAGAGACAGAGAAATGGGGAGAGAGAGTGAGAGAGAAAGACAGAGAGAGACAGACAGACAGACAGACAGAGAGAGCAGAGCAACCTTACAGTCTTCACTGTTGTGCCACAATCTGTTCTGTGTATCTTGCTCTTTGACATTTTCAATGTAGCACGTGCCAAGATAATGTAATGATAATGATCATAAATCCTCCTTGTATCACGATGGTCTCTAAGCTCATTTGGCCTTGCTGCACATCACACATCTTCCAGATGCAAACTGTAATACATAGAAAAGCAATGATACATCACACACATACACACACAGACACACACAGACACACAGACACACACACACACACACACGCACGCACGCACGCACACACACAGACACACACACACACACAAAGTCACATGAGCCTTCACCCCCTGTGGGGATGCCGGGGGCTCTTTCAGTATAAATAGTATCCCCACCTTCTGCAACTTCTGTGCTACAAATTTCACTCCTTTTTTGTTTCTGCGTTATTCCTTTGCTTTCTGTCATTTCTTCCTATCAATTTCTGCCTTGCTGGTCCATTCGACTGTATGTGTCTTACGAACTTTCTCTTAGGATTGATAATTGGGTACATGTGTTTTGTGTGCATTTTTGCCTCTAGGGAAACAAGATATGCGAAAGCCTCTAAAACAAAAGTATCCACCCTCATTGCATCAGCAAAAACAAGCTATTTCCAAACCAAAATCCTGAATGCCTCTTCTTCAAAAGAACTCTTTACAACCATGAATCATCTCCTTGGCACACGAAAAGATTTACCTCTCCCAACAAAACATACAAATGAAGAACTCCCATCTGTATTCTCCAACTATTTCACCACCAAAATACAAACTCTTCGTGACAGGCTTGACAGGACACCCTGTCAACCATGCCCACCTGACCCTTCCTTCTCTGGCACACCTCTTACTACTTTTACCCCAGTCTCACAAGAAGAAATTCTCAACACAATCAGATCCATGTCGTTCAAAACCTGCGAACTGGATCCTCTTCCAGGTTCTGTCTACGCCGACTGTCTCCCTACTCTCCTCCCATTCATCACTGACATCATCAACACTTCTCTTCAAACTGGAACTGTCCCAGATTCTTTCAAGTCTGCTATTGTTCACCCTCTCCTCAAGAAACACAATTTAGATACAAATGAACTGAAAAATTACCGCCTATCTCTAATCTCTCTTTCTTGTCAAAACTCCTTGAAAAAGTCGTCCTCAACCAGCTGAACTCTCACCTGTCTGCCAACAATCTCCTCAATCCTTTCCAGTCAGCCTACCGCCAGTGCCATAGCACTGAAACTGCCCTACTACACATTCTCAACAATCTCCTCCTTGCAACTGATACTGGCAAAGTCTCTCTCCTCACACTCCTTGATCTGTCTGCAGCCTTTGATACCATTGATCATGGTATTCTCCTTTCTAGACTTCATCATACTTTTGGCATCTCTGACATTGCTCTGTCTTGGTTCACTTCATACCTATCAAACAGAAAACAAACCGTTCTCATCAATGGCACTTACTCTCAACCTGCATACCTGACCTGTGGTGTTCCACAAGGATCTGTCCTTGGCCCTGTTCTTTTCACTCTTTACACCTCCCCCTGTCCACCATCACCAACTCCCATTCTATAAAACACCACTTCTATGCTGATGACACCCAACTTCAAGACAGTGACTCACCTGATAATATACAGCGCCTGTTGACTCGCACCACTGAGTGTTACTCGGACATTAAGAACTGGATGACACACAATAGACTTCAGCTTAATGACGACAAAACAGAAGCTATCCTCATTGGCACCCGTCAGAAACTTTCTCAGCTGCCTCCTCTTTCTCTCCCATTATGTAACACATCAGTCCCAATTTCTGATTCAGCTAAAAACCTTGGTGTCTGCATTGACTCTACCCTCTCCATGAACAACTTTGTTTCTCAAACTGCCAGATCCTGCTACTATCATCTCCATCGTATAAAGCTGATCAGGAAGTATCTCTCTGTCGAAACAACTGCAAAACTCGTTCTCTCCTTCATAATGTCTCGCATTGACTATTGCAATTCACTCCTGTCTGGTCTTCCTGCCTCCACCATTCACATCCTACAGCGCATTCAAAACAATGCTGCACGCCTTGTACTCAAAAAGAAAAAAGCTGACCACATATCTCCTCTCCTGGCACAACTTCACTGGCTCCCTGTATCAAAGCGCATACAGTACAAACTAGACACCATGTGCTACAAAAGCCTCAATAACGCAGCCCCCGATTACCTGTCAAGCCTACTTGAGATCTATGTTCCCTCACGTACCCTCCGCTCTGCCTCTGATCCTCTGACTCTTCGCTTTCCACGCACTAAGCTCAATACCTATGGTCCACGAGCCTTCTCTGTTTCTGGTCCACTCTCCTGGAACAAACTTCCTCTCTCAGTCCGTCAGCAACCTACTTTTGTCTCCTTCAAGTCCGCTCTCAAAACTCACCTTTTCTCTCCTGCATAAAATCCTAACCTCACTCAACCCTCCCCTCTGCAGCCTGTCTCCGCTCGGAGGGAATCACATGGTTATAATATATAATTGTATGCTATGCTCTCTATAATTTTCCATTGCTTTTATTCTTGCTTTTATTGCTTTTATTCTTTCTCCCCATTTATAGCCATGCGTGTGTGTGGGTGTGTGTGTGTGTGTGTGTGTGTGTGTGTGTGTGTGTGTCTGTGTGTGTGCGTGCGTGGTGTGTGCGGGCGTGCGTGCCTGCGTGTGTGTCTGCTTCAGCGCTTAGATTTGATTTTATCAAGATTTTGCGCTATATAAATATTGTAATTATTATTATAATTATTATTATTATAATTTTAAGTAATTCTGGCCTGTTTTTATATATGTTTTAGTATTCTCAGTTATGTTTAAATTTGTATTCAAGTATGAATCCCCTGTGTGATGAATTGGACGGACGTGGTCAACACCAGGGGCATCTCCTTAGATTATGTGCATGAATGCATTGAGACGTGTACTTCATTTTCTTTTCTTTTTTTTCCCCCCTCGTTGAAGATATGTTTTCAAACGAGTTGTAGCTCTGATATGGCTCTACGCAATCGGCTGGGCATTGATAAAAAAAATAACAGTAACAGTAACC
>JAPXFY010000030.1:27837412-27847412 GCA_030674185.1 Monoplex corrugatus
CTCTCTCTCTCTCTCCTCTCTCTCTCCTCCTCTCTCTCTCTCTCTCTCCACTCCTCGCAACAGATCACTAAGCACCAGTTCCATGTGTACTCTCAGTCTAGAACATATCATCATTTCTTTGAGTCAAGCTGTCCACAGACCAATGCCACCTACTATCAGCGCGATATACAGTTCTCCACAAAACTGGATGGACTGAAAAGCAGTCAGGCAGAAAATGGAAATGAAACGGGAAAGCTTCGGGGCCAGTTGGTTTAGACAACGGACAATGACAGGGAAAAGACAGAAAAACAGTAGAACAAAAACCAGAAAAAATGAAAAAAAACTTTTTTAAAAGGCAAAGGCAGGCCTTTCTCAAAATATTTTATCATAAGACTTTCTTTAAAAAATACGCTGGTTTCCTATTGTTTTTTATTTGTTGTGTTGTTGTTCATTATGTTGTTCATTTATTCATTTGTGAAGTTCGTGATAGTTTTGTTCATTGTGTTGTTAATTCGATTATCAGTTAAGTTCATGAAAGTTGTGTTCATTGTGTTATTAATTCATTCATTAGTAAAACACGTGATAGTTTTGTTCATTATGCTGATTCATTTACAGATAAGTTTGTTCATTGTTCTGATAAATCATTTATAGTTAAGTTCGTGATAATTGTGTTCATTGTGTTGTTAAGTTATTCATTAGTTAAGTTCGTGATAATTGTGTTCATTGTGTTGTTAAGTTATTCATTAGTTAAGTTCGTGATAATTGTGTTCATTGTGTTGTTAAGTTATTCATTAGTTAAGTTCGTGATAATTGTGTTCATTGTGTTGTTAAGTTATTCATTAGTTAAGTTCGTGATAATTGTGTTCATTGTGTTGTTAACTTATTCATTAGTTAAGTTCGTGATAATTGTGTTCATTGTGTTGTTAACTTATTCATTAGTTAAGTTCGTGATAATTGTGTTCATTGTGTTGTTAACTTATTCTTAAGCTAAGTTTGTGATTGTTGTGTTCATTTTGCTGTTAACGTATTCATTAGTTAAGTTCGTGATAGTTGTGTTCATTGTGTTGTTAACTTATTCTTAAGCTAAGTTTGTGATTGTTGTGTTCATTGTGTTGTTAACTTATTCTTAAGCTAAGTTTGTGATTGTTGTGTTCATTGTGCTGTTAACTTATTCTTAAGCTAAGTTTGTGATTGTTGTGTTCATTGTGTTGTTAACTTATTCTTAAGCTAAGTTTGTGATTGTTGTGTTCATTGTGTTGTTAACTTATTCTTAAGTTAAGTTTGTGATTGTTGTGTTCATTGTGTTGTTAACTTATTCTTAAGCTAAGTTTGTGATTGTTGTGTTCATTGTGTTGTTAACTTATTCTTAAGCTAAGTTTGTGATTGTTGTGTTCATTATGTTGTTAACTTATTCTTTAGTTAAGTTTGTGATTGTTGTGTTCATTATGTTGTTAACTTATTCATTAGTTAAGTTTGTGATTGTTGTGTTCATTGTGTTGTTAACTTATTCATTAGTTAAGTTTGTGATTGTTGTGTTCATTGTGCTGTTAACTTATTCATTAGTTAAGTTTGTGATTGTTGTGTTCATTGTGCTGTTAACTTATTCATTAGTTAAGTTTGTGATTGTTGTGTTCATTGTGTTGTTAACTTATTCTTTAGTTAAGTTCGTGATTGTTGTGTTCATTGTGCTGTTAACTTATTCATTAGTTAAGTTTGTGATTGTTGTGTTCATTGTGCTGTTAACTTATTCTTTAGTTAAGTTCGTGATTGTTGTGTTCATTGTGCTGTTAACTTATTCATTAGTTAAGTTCGTGATTGTTGTGTTCATTGTGCTGTTAACTTATTCATTAGTTAAGTTTGTGATTGTTGTGTTCATTGTGCTGTTAACTTATTCATTAGTTAAGTTTGTGATTGTTGTGTTCATTGTGCTGTTAACTTATTCTTTAGTTAAGTTCGTGATTGTTGTGTTCATTGTGCTGTTAACTTATTCATTAGTTAAGTTTGTGATTGTTGTGTTCATTGTGCTGTTAACTTATTCATTAGTTAAGTTCGTGATTGTTGTGTTCATTGTGCTGTTAACTTATTCATTAGTTAAGTTTGTGATTGTTGTGTTCATTGTGCTGTTAACTTATTCATTAGTTAAGTTTGTGATTGTTGTGTTCATTGTGCTGTTAACTTATTCATTAGTTAAGTTCGTGATTGTTGTGTTCATTGTGCTGTTAACTTATTCATTAGTTAAGTTCGTGATTGTTGTGTTCATTGTGCTGTTAACTTATTCTTAAGTTAAGTTTGTGATTGTTGTGTTCATTATGTTGTTGATTCATTTATTAGTTAAGATCGTGATAATTTTGTTCATTGTGTTGTTAATTCATACATAATTAAGTTTCGTGAAAGCTTTGTTCATTACGTTTATAATCCTTTCATTAGTGAAGTTGGTGATAATTAATTGAAATTTTATTCATTGTGTTGTTAATTCTTTCATTAGTGAAGATTGTGGTAGTTCACTCATTTGTTTGTTAATTCATTCATTACTTAAGTACGTGACAGTTTCTTCGTTATGTTGCTAATTCATTCATTAGTTAAGCAAGCTGATTAGTCATCTGCTAATCTTGATTCTGATGTCACTTGTAGAACCTCTGCTGCTGTTTGTTACCGATTCTGATAATGATCAGCACTGGAATTTCTGGCACTGTCGTCCTCTGTATGCATAAAAACATTCCTGTCAAGCTTGAGACCAAACAGTACACGTAAGGCCATGGAGGGGTGGTGGTGGTGACTTAGGTCCACTCCCTCCTCCATAGCCAGGCATGTATCGTGTGGATTATATGAGCGCAAGCTTCGGATGCTTATGAATAATTCATAAGGATGACGACTGCTTGATGGTTTAGTCTCCATCTGCTAAAAGGAATGACCGCTGACGTCCATTGGCATACCTTGAAGAAAGGTTCAGTTGGTTGGAGACAAATTCTCAGCGAACCAGTAGCGTATGCGCGTGGGTGTGCGTATTAGCGTTTAGAGTAGGGTTAGGGTTAGGGTTAGTTCTCTGTTCGGGTTAGCTTATCCGTCGGCTGGTTGGTCAGTCAGTCTTCTGTTCGTTTGTCCGTTTTGTTCTTTCGTTCATCTGTCAGTCCGTTGGTTCGTCCGTTTGTTCGTCTGTTTGTTCGTTTCTTCCTTCCTCCCTTCCTTCCTTCCTTCCTTCCTTCTTTCCTTCCTTCCTTCCTTCCTTTCTTCGTTTGTTCGTTCGTTCCTTCGTTCGCTCCTTCAGTCAGTCAGTCAGTCAGTCAGTCAGTCAGTCATCAGTCAGTCAGTCAGTCAGTCGGTCGGTCAGTCAGACCGTTCGTTCGTTCGTTCGTTCGTTCGTTTGTTCGTTCGTTCGTTCGTTCGTTCTTTCGTTAGTTCGTTAGTTCGTTCGTTCGTTAGTTAGTTAGTCAGTCAGTCAGTCAGTCAGTCAGTCAGTCAGTCAGTCAGCCAGTCCGTTCGTTTGTTCGTTCGTTCGTTCATTCGTTGTTATTTAGTTAATTGGTCAGTCACTTAGCCAGTTAGTCAGATAGTCAGTTAGGTAGGTAGGTAGGTAGGTAGTCAGGTAGTAAGGTAGTTTGTGTGTGTATTTGTGTGTTTGAGTCTGTGTGTGCGTGTGTAATTGTGTGTATATGTGTGTATGCGTATATAGGGGTGTGTGAGTGTATGTATGTGTGTATGGGCGTGTGGGTGTGTGTATATGTGTATATGTGTTTGTGTATGTATCTATGTGTATGTATCTGTGTATGCGTGTATATGTGTGTGTACGTGAATGTGTGTGTGCCTGTCTGTATGTGTGTATGTGTGTGCGTTAGAGTGCATATGCGCCTGCGTACGTATGTGTATGTGTGTGTATGCATGCCTAATGTGTGTATGTGTATGTGTGTCCTTGTAATCCGTGTGTATGTACACGTGTGACTGGCGCGTGTGTGTGTGCGCGTGTGTGTATGCATATATGTGTGTGTGTGTAATGTGTGTGTGTGTGTGTGTGTGTGTGTGTGTGTGTGTGTGTATGTGTGCGTGTGTGTGTGTACGCGGGCGCGTTCGTGCGTGCTTGTTTCGAGTAATTTAGGAGGAGAGAAAACAATATCACAATTGTTTAACATTGTGTTATAACGTCACAATCTTTCTCGTACTGATTCTCTCTGTCATTGGTCATAGCCTTTCCCTCTTTTTCCGTCTGTCTGTCGGTCTGTCTTTTTCTCTATTTTCTTTTTCTTTTTCCTTCTCTTTTCCTCTTGTTTATGACTTTGTTTACGAGGATATTAGAGGATTTAATCCGTTCTTTTTTTATTTGTCACCTTGTTTTCGATGTGGTTGTCCGTTCATTTTTCTTTGTCTCTTTGTTTTTTTCGGTGTTAGTGTGTGTTTTTTTCTTTTTTTCTTTGTCAGTTGATTTGTTGTCGGTGTTGTTGTGTTTTCTTCTTCTAGCTGTAGTGTTAAAGACAGTCTGTGCCTATGTTATGAATAGCAAAAGCTGATTAAAACAAGTAATGAAGAATTAGGATTTTTCAATAACGTACACATACACACACAAACGCACAAACACACATTCGCTCGTGCGCGCACGTGCACACACACACACACACGCACGCACACACACACACACACACACACACACACACACACGCACGCACGCAAGCACGCACGCACACACACACACACACACACACATTCACACATGCACATATCACCACCACTACCACTATTCCGTCCTCGAGCCAAACGTCTTTACTGAGTAACTATAGGACCAAGTGAAGACACCAAGTTCTGGGGGTATACCCCCATGTGAAGGATATAGTTGGACCTCATGGCCTTGGTGCACAAAATGAAAGAGGGGGGAAGCTTGTAGAATGGGCACAGATAAATGAGTTCATAGTAGGAAACACCTGGTTTGATCAGCCTAACAGAAGAAAATGGACTTGGATGAGTCCAGGAGATAATACCAAAAATCAAATTGACTACATCCTGATCAACAAAAGATTTAGAAATTCTTTACTGTCAGCAAAAACACTACCAGGCGCAGACTGCAACAGTGACCACAATCCGGTAGTGGGAAGGTTTAGGCTGAAATTGAGGAAAAGGAAACAGACCAAAAGCAACATCAAACTAAACCTTGGACTCTTAAAGTCAGATGAAATGATACGTCAAAAATTTAATGTACATGTTCAAAACAAATTCAGTGCTCTGGAAGACGTTGGTGACAGTGAGGAACAATGGACAAAGTTGAGAAGTTCTATAAATGAAGCTTGTGAAGAAATCTCTAAGGCAAATAGAAAAGCAAAAAAGAGTTGGATGACTAATGAAATTTTGGGCCTGATGGAGGAAAGGAGGAAGGCAAAGAGAAACGAGGAGATATACAGGAAGATAAACAAAGAAATCAGGTATAGGTGCAATCAAGCTAAGGAAGCTTGGCTGATCACAAAATGCAAAGAGATAGAAGAACGACACAAAATGGATCCTCAGGGTATGTATAGACGAATTGAAGAAATTGTCCACAGGAAAAATACATGCACATCAACTGGTTGCTTGAAATCGAAAGATGGCACGCTTATCATGGAAAAAGACAAAATATTAGACAGATGGGGAGAGTACATTAAAGACCTTTTTGAGGATGACAGAAACGAGGAACACATTATAAAAAAAGAACTTTGAAGGACCACCCATAATGAAAGATGAAGTTAGAGCAGCACTGAAAAAGATGAAACCAGGAAAAGCCCCAGGACCAGACAACATTACTACACACATGATTGAAGCCCTGGAGGAATTTGGCATAGAAAAAATAACAGTCCTCCTAAATGAAATTTATGACACTGGAAAAATCCCCAAAGATATGTCAAAATCAATGTTCATTGCACTTCTAAAGAAGACAGGGGCTATAGAATGCGAACTCCATCGCACAATCAGTTTGATGAGTCATGTAACAAAAATCCTGTTAAGAATAATCATGATGAGGACAAGGAATAGAATCAAAAGAGAAATAGCAGAAGAACAGTGTGGATTTGTGGAGGGGAAAGGAACTATTAATGCCATATACATCCTAAAAACTATCATAGAGAGGTCAATTGAGATGAATAAGGATTTGTATTTATGCTTTGTTGACTATACCAAGGCTTTCGATCGGATACGACATGATGAATTGATCATCCAACTGGAGAGACTCAATGTCGATGGAAAAGATCTACGAATAATCAGGAATATGTACTGGGAACAAACAGCTGCAATGAGAATAGAAAACAATATAAGCTCTTTTCAAAACATCAAAAGAGGAGTCAGACAGGGTTGTGTTTTGTCACCAAATCTGTTTTCACTATATAGCGAAAACATCATGAGAAACCTAGAAGAAGACCCTGGATTAAAGGTTGGAGGGAAAATGATAAACAACATTCGGTACGCAGATGACACCGTGCTAATTGCAGAAAATGAAAGGGACCTACAAAACCTTGTGAATATACTAGAAACAGAAAGCAAAGGTAAGAGGTTGGAACTAAACAGCAGGAAGACTGAAGTCATAGTGATCAGTAAAAAACATGAAATCCCCTCATGCAAAATAAAAACAAATGGCACAACCTTGACACAGGTTAATAAGTTCAAATACCTGGGAACGGTCATTTCATCAGACGGCAGCACATTGGAAATAGCTGGCAGAATCGGCCAAGCCAAAACAGCATTCAAGAAGATGACAAGCATTCTTACCAACAAATGCCTATCAATTAACATCAGAAAGAGAGTCCTTGAATGTTATATAGAACCAATACTGTTGTAGGGATGCGAGGCGTGGACAGTCAGCAAGCAAAGCCAGAGCAGGATCGAGGCAGCCGAGATGTGGTTTCTCAGAAGAATGTTGAGAGTTCCATGGACAGCAAAGAAAACAAACGAGACAGTCTTGATGGAGGCAGACACAAATAGATCACTGATAAGGAAGATTAGGAAAAGACAAGCAACATTTATAGGACATTTTATGAGGAAGGGGGATTTGGAGCACCTGGTCACAACGGGAAAGCTGGAGGGAAAGAGAGCACCAGGTAGACCCAGGGAGAGAAAGCTGGACGGACTTGCAGAGTGGCTGGGGATGAAGAGAGTGGGGGAGATGCTGGGGGCAACGAGAGATAAAGATGGTTGGAAGTCCATGGTCGCCAACGCCATGCGGCAGGGCACCTGATGATGATGATGACCCCTATGTGATGTATACCTCATGTTGTATATACCAAAGTGATATATACCCAAAGTGATATATACCTCAAGTGATATATACCCCATGTGAAATATATACCCCCATGTGATACATACCCCATGTGATATATACCCATGTGATATAAACCCTCTATGATATATACCCTATGAGATATATATACCCCATGTGCTAGCTATATATATATGTATATATATATACACACATATATATATATATATATGTATATATATATATATATATACTGTGTATATTATATAAATAACAGCAGAATACACACCACAGCTGTCTAAGTGATTGGCTGACTGACTGATATATATGATACATATGTACATATATATATATATATATACAGACATATATATATATACCCCATGTGACATATATCCCCATGTGATATCTACCCCATGTTATATCTACCCCTGTGATATATATCCCATGTGATGCATATACTCATGTGATATATACCCAATGTGATATATACCCTATGTGATATATACCCCCATGTGATGTATACCCCGTGGGATGTATACCCGATGTGACCCATATCCCGTGTGATATATACCCCCGTATAGTTCATAACCCGTGTGATATATACCCCCGTATAGTTCATATCCCGTGTGATATATACCCCCGTATAGTTCATAACCCGTGTGATATATACCCCCGTATAGTTCATAACCCATGTGATATATACCCCCATGTGATGTATACCCCCGTGGGATGTATACCCGATGTGACCCATATCCCGTGTGATATATACCCCGTATAGTTCATAACCCGTGTGATATATACCCCCGTATAGTTCATAACCCGTGTGATATATACCCCCGTATAGTTCATAACCCGTGTGATATATACCCCCATGTGATGTATACCCCCGTGGGATGTATACCCGATGTGACCCATATCCCGTGTGATATATACCCCCGTATAGTTCATAACCCGTGTGATATATACCCTGTATAGTTCATAACCCGTGTGATATATACCCCGTATAGTTCATAACCCGTGTGATATATACCCCGTATAGTTCATAACCCGTGTGATATATACCCCCGTATAGTTCATAACCCGTGTGATATATACCCCGTATAGTTCATAACCCGTGTGCTATATACCCCGTATAGTTCATAACCCGTGTGATATATACCCCCGTATAGTTCATAACCCGTGTGATATATACCCCGTATAGTTCATAACCCGTGTGATATATACCCCCGTATAGTTCATAACCCGTGTGATATATACCCCGTATAGTTCATAACCCGTGTGATATATACCCCGTATAGTTCATAACCCGTGTGATATATACCCCGTATAGTTCATAACCCGTGTGATATATACCCCCGTATAGTTCATATCCCGTGTGATATATACCCCCGTATAGTTCATAACCCGTGTGATATATACCCCGTATAGTTCATATCCCGTGTGATATATACCCCCGTATAGTTCATATCCCGTGTGATATATACCCCGTATAGTTCATAACCCGTGTGATATACACACGTGTAAAATTCACACGCAAAGTAAAAACTCAACATTTTGCCAGCACATACAGCTCGTGCGCTGGCTTAAGGCTACAGATGTTTGTCCATGCGTTTTCCATGCTGATTAACCCTTTGACTTCCTCACCCTGTCCACCAGCAGTCTGTATTGTCAACCATGCCAGCAAAGCAAATTCTTAACCCTTTAACTCCCGCACCCTTTCCACCGGTATCCTGTATTGTCAACCATGCCAGCAAAGCAAAAGCCTAACCCTTTGACTCCCTCACCCTACCCACTAGCTTCCTGTCGAAATCTGGTGGATAGGGTGATGGAGTGAAATGGTTAATTTTTTGCAGTTGATGAATAGGTTGGTGGATTCAAAGGGTTTAAAAAACAAAGCTGGAAGACCAGACACAATGTAAACAAGGGTTCATTCCGATCCTTTCACCCTTTTCCTTATCGTCTACACAAACACTGTGTAGTTCGTGGAGCAGATCTCAGTGTTAATGTATGGCTGAAAACCAGTCGTCCCTGTGGTTGATTGAAACAATGCTGGTGACTGACCATTAAAGGCTCCTCTGTGTGTGTGTGTGTGTGTGTGTGTGTGTGTGTGTGTGTCTGTGTGTCTGTGTCTGTGTGTGTTGTGTGTGTGTACATGAACACGTGTGTGAGTGTGTGTGAGTGTGTGTGTGTGTGTGTGAGTGGGTGTGAGTGTGTGTGTGTACATGAACACGTGTGTGAGTGTGTGTGTGTGTGTGTGTGTGTGTGTGTGTGTGTGTGTGTGTGTGTGTGTGTGTGTGTGTGTGTGTGGTTTGCTGAGCTATAAGGAATATGAATTTGAACTTGAACATGTGTGTGTGTGTGTGTGTGTGTGTGTGGTGTGTGTCTGTGTGTCTGTGTCTGTGTGTGTTGTGTGTGTGTGTACATGAACACGTGTGTGAGTGTGTGTGTGAGTGTGTGTGTGTGTGTGTGTGTGTGTGTGTGTGTGTGTGTGTGTGTGTGTGTGTGTGTGTGTGTGTGTGTGTGTGTGTGTGTGTGGTTTGCTGAGCTATAAGGAATATGAATTTGAACTTGAACATGTGTGTGTGTGGGGGTGTGTGTGGGGGGGTGTGTGTGTGTGTGTGTGTGTGTGTGTGTGTCTGTGTGTGTCTGTGTGTCTGTGTCTGTGTGTGTTGTGCGTGTGTGTACATGAACACGTGTGTGAGTGTGTGTTAGTGTGTGTGTTAGTGTGTGTGTGTGTGTGTGTGTGTGTGTGTGTGTGTGTGTGTGTGTGTGTGTGTGTGTGTGTGTGTGTGGTTTGCTGAGTTATAAGGAATATGA
>JAPXFY010000030.1:27852412-27857412 GCA_030674185.1 Monoplex corrugatus
TGTATGTGTGTGCATGTATGTATGTATGTATATATGTATGTATGCATGTATGAATGTATGTATGTATGTATGTATTATCCATTTATTTATTTACTTATTTATTTTTTCATTTTTGAGGACGGAGGGGGTCGTCACTATGGATTTACTGTATGGATTTCAGGCTTCTCTCCCCTGGATAAAAGAAACTTCACCGTACTGTAGTGCCTCCAACTTTTTCCTCTTTTTATGTGTATGCACATTTCTCTCTCTCTCTTTCTCTCTCCCCTCTCTCTCTCTCTCTCTCTCTCTCTCTCTTCTCTCTCGCTATCTCTCTCTTATCTCTCTCTCTCTCTCGCTATCTCTCTCTCTCTCTCTCCTCCTCTCTCTCCTCTCTCTCTCTCTCTCTTCTCTTTTCTCTCTCTTCATTTTCCGCTAGCAGTTAGCAAATGCCTATCAGTTAACATCAGAAAGACAGTTCTTGAATGTTACGTAGAACCGATAATGTTATACGGCTGTGAGGCGTGGACAGTCAGAACAAGATTGAGGCAGCCGAGATGTGGTTTCTAACAAGAATGTTTAGAGTTCCATGAACAGCAAATACAACAAACGAGACTGCCTTGATGGAGGCAAACACAAAAAAATCATTGATAAGGAAGATTAAGAAAAGACAAGCAATATTTAGAGGCCATTTCATTAGGAAAGGGGAATTAGAGCACCTGGTCACAACAGGAAAGCTTGAGGGAAACAGAACACCAGATAGACCCGGGGAGAAAATATTGGACTGATTTGCAGGGTGGCTGAGGACAGACAGGGTGGCAGATGTGTTTGTGGCGACAAGGGATAGATGCATATGGAGGGCTATGATCGCCAACACCATGTGACATGATGATGATGATGATGAGTCAGCCGAGCTGATGTCCCTGTCTACGCTACGATTTTGGCATTTTTTTGGTTTAGTTTATTTGTTCTATTTGATCAGTTTTTGCATCATGTTGGGCGTAACTGAGAAGAGGAACTCAAAGACTCTTAGCTGAACCTGTTTTCAACACTCTATGACATTCCGTAACGGGACGACGCACGGAGACATCAGGTAACCATAAAAGGGATAACACTAAAATGTTCACAGTCTGACCAGCATTGTTTAGTTATAGCATACAGATACAATGATACACAAACTAACAAGTTCACAGAGTCTGACCAGCATTGTTTAGTCATAACATACAGACACAATGATACACAAACTAACAAGTTCACAGAGTCTGACCAGCATTGTTTAGTCATAACATACAGACACAATGATACACATAACATCATCCACTGTTTAGTCATAGGATGCAGACAACCTGATAAATACACAGCGTTCATTGTTTAGACATAGGATGCAGACAACCTGATAAATACACAACGTTCATTGTTTAGACATAGGATGCAGACAACCTGATAAATACACAGCGTTCATTGTTTAGACATAGGATGCAGACAACCTGATAAATACACAGCGTTCATTGTTTAGACATAGGATGCAGACAACCTGATAAATACACAACGTTCATTGTTTAGACATAGGATGCAGACAACCTGATAAATACACAACGTTCATTGTTTAGACATAGGATGCAGACAACCTGATAAATACACAACGTTCATTGTTTAGACATAGGATGCAGACAACCTGATAAATACACAACGTTCATTGTTTAGTCATAGGATGCAGACAACCTGATAAATACACAACGTTCATTGTTTAGTCATAGGATGCAGACAACCTGATAAATACACAGCGTTCATTGTTTAGTCATAGGATGCAGACAAACTGATTCACAACCTTTCACCTTTCACAACTGAAGTTTTATTCATGGTGCATTTCATTATTAGCCATGATCCGTTTTTACAGAATATCACAGAAGTTGACACTTAAATAAAACACCGATAACTCGATAATTTTCAATCAGTCACTCTCATGTGAAATAAATAACTGAATGGTTGCTAGTTTTGAGGGGTTGTTTGTTTGTTTGTTTGTTTATTTCTTCTTTCTTTGTTTTGTTTTGTTTTGTTTTGTTTGGTTTGGTTGTTTGGTTGGTTGATTGGTTGCTTGCTTGCTTGCTTGGTTGGTTGGTTGCTTGGTTGGTTCTTTGTTTACTTGTTGTTTGTTTGTTTGTTTGTTTGTATGTTTGTTTGTTTGGGTGGGTGGGTGGGTGGTGATGGCTAAGTAGTTGTTTCAAGCGCTGATTATAATCAACGAGACAAAAACCGCTTTGAATCAAGGGACATCACTATTGAAGATAACACCTTTTTTGTCACGAGTTTCTCCCCGTACAGTAAGCGAGAACATGTTATCTTTAATAGTCGGCATTCAGATGCGTGTTCAATATGGCAAAGGTAAGCCACAGACCTGAGTGACCCCTTGTCCGTGGAGCTCAGCGTGATGCACATACCGGTGTGCATCGTTGTGAAACACTAGCACCCAGCCCAACATTTAAAATCCAGTAAAAGAAAGAAAATTCCCTATCTGATCTGATACTATTTTACGTCTGAGTATGGTTTTCTGTAATTGCATTTTAGACTAGTTAACAGTGAGCACGCTTTTGAACCGTTGTCTTTTATCTTAACCTAGTTGTCGTTTTTGACGTGGTGTTAGCCCTGATATGGCTCTAGTAGTCGGCTGGGCTATAAGCAATATGAACTTGAACTCCCTGGCTGATCCGTGATTTGAGCCCCTGTTTGTGGAGTCACAGGCATGTCCTTTCTCCACAGGACCACAGTCTCCAGAGTGGAATAATAATGATTCTGTCATGTCTCTTGTACTTTGGTATAATTACAATCAAGCTTACACATAGATATAATCAGCATGAATCCTTTACACTGATACAGTCACAATACCAGATCTTGATAGAATCACCATAATCCTACACATCAATACATTCACCATAAATCCTATACATCAATACAATCACCAGAAATCCTATACATCAATACAATCACCAGAAATCATATACATCAATACAATCACTAAAAATCCTATATATCAATACAATCACCAGAAATCCTATACATCAATACAATCACCAGAAATCCTATACATCAATACAATCACCAGAAATCCTATACATCAATACAATCACCAGAAATCATATACATCAATACAATCACCAGAAATCATATACATCAATACAATCACCAGAAATCATATACATCAATACAATCACTAGAAATCCTATATATCAATACAATTACCAGAAATCATATACATCAATACAATCACTAGAAATCCTATACATCAATACAATCACCCGAAATCCTACACATCAATACAATCACCCGAAATCCTATACATCAATACAATCACCCGAAATCCTACACATCAATACAATCACCAGAAATCATATACATCAATACAATCACCAGAAATCATATACATCAATACAATCACTAGAAATCCTATATATCAATACAATCACCAGAAATCCAGTGCATCAATGAAATTATCAGAAATCCTATACATCAATACAGTCACCAGAAATCCTATGTATCAATAAAGTCACCAGAAATCCTATGTATCAATAAAGTCACCTGAAATCCTTTGTATCAATAAAGTCACCAGAAATCCTATGTATTAATAAAGTCACCAGAATCCTATGTATCAATAAAGTCACCTGAAATCCTTTACATCAAAACAATCACCAGAAATCCGATACATCGATACACTCACAATAAATCCTATACATCGATACACTCACCATAAAAATAGATACAACCACCATAATCATTCACACTGATACAGTCACATTGAATTGTATGCATGAATACGTTCACCATAAATCTTGTACATCAATGCAATCACGATACATCGTATGCATCAATACAATCATCGTAAATCTTGTACACCAATGAAGTCACAATACATTGTATACATCAATACAATCACCCTAGACGATGTAAAGAATTCATGGTGATTGTATCGATGTACATGATTTATGGTGATTGTATTGATGCATAGGATTTATGGTGATTGTATTGATGTATTGGATTTATGGTGACTGTTTTGGTGTATATGATTATGTTGATTGTATTGATTTATGGTGATTATATCGATGTATGGGATTTATGGTGATGGTACCCTAGACATCAATACAGTCAGGAGACCCAGACAGCGCAGGGTGGTTTAGTATACCAACCGGGTTAGGAGAGATTTATAACAGCAGAGTAACGGCCGTTTCCACAGGCCACGTGTCTGGTGTAATCTTAACACCTTGGTGGTATTCTTCACACGGCTCTCAACTGCGGACCTCATCAATATTCACGAGGGTCAGTGAGGTCAAGGCTAAGATGTGGTCACACAGCTCGGCCAACTAGCTAAAAAAGATTTGCAAAGCCAGGAGAACTCTAAATCAAAAGAGACAGACAGCGTTCAGTGTCAGTTTCAGTTTCTCAAGATAACGTCTCTGCGCTCGGAATGAATTCCATATATACTGATGTCACTGGTGCCATGTGGTGGAGAAGATCCGAAATGATCCTGGCATAAGGAACCAGAAGAAACAAAGAAAAAGGATAAGAACGTGTATCCAATACAAGACAAGACAGGCGCAAATTTTCAGCCAACTGGCCTTTGTCAAGTGTAAGATCACAAACAAACACAGGATACAAAAATTAGGAGAGAAAGACTTAAACTTCCCTGCTGCTCAATCCAGTGTGAGAAAAGGAATGTATACTATTGGTATATTGTATACGTTGGTATACTAAACCACCCTGCACTGTCTGGGTCTCCTGACTGTACTGATGTACTGATGTACATTCCTTTTCAAACACTGGACCGAGCAGCAGGGAAGTTTCAGTTTCAGTCTTGTTCTCCTAATCTTTGTATCTGGTCTTTGTTTGTTTGTGATCTTACGCTTGACAAAGGCCAGTTGGCCGAATATTTGCACCTGTCTTGTCTTGTTTTATTAAATACGCGTTCTTATTCTTTTTTCGTGTTTTTGTTTTTTGTTTTTTTTGGTTCCTGTTTGCTTGAACGCGGGCAGTCA
>JAPXFY010000030.1:27859912-27867412 GCA_030674185.1 Monoplex corrugatus
TCTGTCTCTCTCTGTCTCTCTCTGTCTCTCTCTGTCTCTCTCTCTCTTTATCTATCTATCTCTTTCTCTTTTTTTTTCCTTTCCTATTCTTCCTTCTTTCTCTCTCTCTCTCCCTCTCTCTCTCTCTTTCCCTATCTCTTTCTCACTCTGTCTGTCTCTCTGTCTTTCTCTCTCTTTCTCTCTCTTTAACTCTTTCTTTGTTTTTATCTCTCCCCCCCCTCTCTGTCTCTGTCTCCCCTCTCTGTCTCTCTCTTTCTTTCCATCTCTCTCTCTCTCTCTCTCTTTATCTCTTTCCATCTTAATCTCTCTCGACTCTGTCTCTCTCTCTCTCTTTCCATCTCTCTCTCTCTCTCTCTCTCTCTCTCTGTCTGACTCTGTCTGTCTCTCTCTCTCTCTCTCAATCCCTCTCTCGCTTTCTCTCTCTCTCTCTCTCTCTCTCTCTTTATCTCTTTCCATCTTAATCTCTCTCGATTCTGTTTCTCTCTCTCTTTCTGTCTCTGTCTCTCTATCTCTGTCTCTCTGTCTCTGTCTCTGTCAGGCTCTCTCTGTCAGTCTGTCTGTGTCTGTCTCTCTGTCTGTCTCTGTCTGTCTGACTGGGGCTGATAATAGCCTGCAAACAGACTTTCACAGGAAAACCAGTTTTACAAGCAAATGAATTGATCACGTAAGTACTAACCATCACTCCTATAATGATGTTAGGTCAGTGGTCTGGTCGGTCTGTGGTAGATGAGTTTGACAGACAGCTGTGGGGAACACAGGAAGAAGCTATGGTTTGTGCTGATTGTCGGACATCAAGACTGTGTGTCATTGAGCTTATCTCCCTTGATGTGTTGAACTGGCAGTTTGCGTGCCATGAGAGACGATTTGATGAACCCAGCAATTGCCTACACCTCCTCCTCCTCCTTCCCATATGTCTCTGTCTCTATGTTTCTCTGCCCCTCTCTTTCTCTCTCTCTCTCTCTCTCTCTTTCTTTCCCTTTTTCTTTCCCATTCTTCCTTCTCTCTGTCTCTCTCTCTTTCTTTCTCTTTGGCTGTCTCTCTCTCTCCTACTCTCTCTCTTTCCCTATCTCTCTATCACTCTGTCTCTCTGTCTTTCACTCTCTTTCTCCACCCCCCTCTCTCTGTCTCTGTCTCCCCTCTCTGTCTCTCTCTTTCTTTCCATCTCTCTCTCTCTCTCTCTCTCTCTCTCTGTCTGACTCTGTCTGTCTGTCTCTCTCTCTCTCTCAATCCCTCTCTCTCTTTCTCTCTCTCTTTCTCTCTCTCTCTCAATCCCTCTCTCTCTCTTTCTCTCTTTCCATCTTAATCTCTCTCGACTCTCTCTCTTTCTTTCTGTCTCTGTCTCTCTGTCTCTGTCTCTGTCTCTATGTTTCTCTGCCTCTCTCTTTCTCTCTCTCTCTCTCTCTTTCTCTTTTTCTTTCCCATTCTTCCTTCTCTCTCTCTCTCTTTCTTTCTCTTTGGCTGTCTCTCTCTCTCTCCCTCTCTCTCTCTTTCTCTATCTCTCTCTCACTCTGTCTTTCTCTCTGTCTTTCTCTCTCTTTCTCTCTCTTTAACTCTCTCTTTCTTTTTATTCTCTCTCTCCCCCTCTCTGTCTCTGTCTCCCCTCTCTGTCTCTCTCTTTCCATCTGTTTGTCTGTCTGTCTCTCTCTCTCTCTCTCTCTCTCTGTCTGACTCTGTCTGTCTGTCTCTCTCTCTCTCTCAATCCCTCTCTCTCTCTTTCTCTCTTTCCATCTTAATCTCTCTCGACTCTCTCTCTCTCTCTTTCTTTCTGTCTCTGTCTATCTGTCTCTGTCTCTCTGTCTCTGTCTCTGTCAGTCTCTCTCTGTCAGTTTGTCTGTGTCTGTCTCTCTGTCTGTCTGACTGGGGCTGATAATAGACTGCAAACAGACTTTCACAGGAAAACCAGTTTTACAAGCAAATGAATTGATCACGTAAGTACTAACCATCACTCCTATAATGATGTTAGGTCAGTGGTCTGGTCGGTCTGTGGTAGATGAGTTTGACAGACAGCTGTGGGGAACACAGGAAGAAGCTATGGTTTGTGCTGATTGTCGGACATCAAGACTGTGTGTCATTGAGCTTATCTCCCTTGATGTGTTGAACTGGCAGTTTGCGTGCCATGAGAGACGATTTGATGAACCCAGCAATTGCCTACACCTCCTCCTCCTCCTTCCCATATTCTCTGTCTCTATGTTTCTCTGCCTCTCTCTCTCTCTCTCTCTCTCTGTTTCTGCCTCTCTCTCTGTGTCTCTCTCTCTGTCTCTCTCACTCTCTCTCTCTCTCTCTCTCTCTCTCTTTCTCTCTCTTTGTGACTATAATGTTTGTTGTTGTTGTTGTTTTTGCAACAAAGTGTTTTGATCAGGAAAATCATCTTCAGGGTATTTGGTGTCTGGTGGCAATAGAGAAAGAGAAGGAGAGAGAAAAGGGAAGAGAAGGAAGGAGGGAAAGAGAAAATCAGATATTTCCGCCGTACTCTAATAAAGAAAACTACAACATTTTCATGCCTTTGACCATAAAAGAAAAAAAATACCTTGAAGTGGTATCACAATACAAATTGTCCTTATTTGAAGGGATGGCTTCGTTGTAAACGTTGTGTTTCAAGATCCGCACACACACATACACTCACATACACACACATACATACACATACATACACGCACACACACACACATACACATACACGCATTTATATATATATATATACATGCACACAAAGATACACATACACACACATACATACACACATGCATACATACATACATACATACATACATGTACATACATACACATATGCATACACACACACGCACACACACACACACTTACACTTACACACACACACACACACTCACACAAAACACACACAAACACACACAACAAAACACACACACATACAAACTCTCTCTCTCTCTCTCTCTCTCCTCTCTCTCTTCTCTCCAAATGAATTAGTCAGACTCATAGAGCAACAGGAGAACCCCCAGCAAACACTTCAGCCAGAGCCAGTCAGTGATACTTTGACATTTCGAGGCACAAGTGTAGTCAGGGAATTCTTGCTGCTATCCCCTGCGATTACTGGGAACAGTTTTCTTATTCTTGTCTTTAGTTTTGTGGGCCCTGAAGCTGTCCATTTGTCTTTCTGCACAGCTGCCTGTGCGTTCGTCTGTCTGTCTGTCTGTCTCTCAGTCTGTCTCTGTGTCTCTGTGTCTGTCTGCCTGCCTGCCTGCCTGCCTGCCTGTCTGTGTGTCTGTGCGTCTGTGTGTCTGAGTGTCTGTCTTCCAGTACAGCTGCTTGTCTATCTGCCTGCCTGGCTGGTGGGCTGTCAGCCTGTCTGTCTGTCTGTCTCTCTCTCTCTCTGCCTGCCTGTCTGCCTAACCGTCTGTCTGCCTGCCTGCTTGTCTATGTGTCTGTGTGTCTGTGTGCCTGTGTGCCTGTGTGTGTCTCTCTCTCTCTCTCCTCTCTCTCTCTCTCTCTTAATTATGAAAAATACCCAGGACTATCTGTATTAAGACGTCTGTAAAACGACTCATTACTTTCCATGTCAGCACACGCAATATGTGGCCGAAACTATACATTCCTTGACAGTTTTTACCAGCATATATCAAATACTAAACCTGAACACTGATAACCAAATGTCTTGACACTACACCGCATTCCATGTACGATCTGTGCTGCTCTCTTGTCGAAAAAAAAGCGTGCAATACAAATCTCTGTGCTCGTGTGATTAATGTTTTTCTCTCGCACCCTATCTACCAACAGCAAAAACTTAACCCCTTGAAACGGTTATCCCGTCTACCAGCCTATAAGCTGATGAATAGGGTGAGGGAGTCAAAGGGTTAATTTTTTGTGATTACGCCTTTGTTTAATTTAGTGTTTAGCCTTTGTTAATGAGTGGTTAGGCTTTGTTAATCTAGTGGTTGGCCCTTTGTTTATCTACGGTTGTTGCTTTGTTTTTTCTGGTGTTTGTGCCTTTGTTTATCTAGTAGTTGACCCTTTGTTTATCTTGTAGCTGACCCTTTGTTTATCTAGTAGCTGACCCTTTGTTTATCTAGTAGATGACCCTTTGTTTATCTAGTGATTAGGCCTTTATTCATCTAGTGATTGTACCTTTGTTTATCTAGAGATTAGGCCTTGGTTTATCTAGAAGCTGACCCTTTGTTTCTCTAGTAGCTGACCCTTTGTTTATCTAGTAGCTGACCCTTTGTTTATCTAATAGCTGACCCTTTGTTTATGTAATAGCTGACCCTTTTTTTTATCTAGTGATTAGACCTTTGTTTATCTAGTAGCTGACCCTTTGTTTATCTAACAGTTGACCTTTTGTTTATCTAGTGATTAGGCCTTTGTTTATCTAGTAGCTGACTCTTTGTTTATCTAGTGATAAGTCTTTGCTATCTAGTAGCTGATCCTTTATTTATCTAGCGATTAGGCATTTGTTTATCTAATAGCTGACCCTTTGTTTATCTAGTAGCTGACCCTTTATTTATCTAGTGATCAGGCCTTTGTTTATCTAGTGATTAGGCCTGTTGTTAATCTTGTGGTTGGTCCTTTGTTAATCTTGTGGTTGGTCCTTTGTTAATCTTGTGGTTGGTCCTTTGTTAATCTTGTGGTTGGCCTTTTGTTAATCTTGTGGTTGACCTTTTGTTAATCTTGTTGTTGGTCGTTTGTTAATCTAGTGGTTGGTGCTTTGTTAATCTGATGATTGGGCCTTTGTTAATCTAGTTGTTGGCCCTTTATCTTGTAGTTGGTCCTTTATTTATCTAGTAATTTAAGCCTTTGTTTATCTAGTGATTTGGACTTTGTTAATCCAATGATTTGGCCTTTGTCTACTTAGTGATTAGGCCTTTGTCTACCTAGTGATTAGGCCTTTGTTTACCTAGTGATTAGACCTTTGTTTACCTAGTGATTAGGCCTTTGTTAATCTAGTTGTTGGCCCTTTATCTTGTAGTTGGTCCTTTATTTATTAGTATTAAGCCTTTGTTTATCTAGTGATTTGGACTTTGTTAATCCAATGATTTGGCCTTTGTCTACTTAGTGAGTAGGTCTTTGTTTACCGAGTGATTGGGCCTTTCTTAATCTTGTGGTTGCCCATTGTTAGTCTTGTGGTTTGTTGATTAGTTTATCTAATGATAGGCGCTTTGTTAGCCTTGTGGTTGCCGCTTTTTAATCTAGTAGTTGGTCCTTTGTTTATCTAGTGGTTAGGTCTTCGTTTATCAGGCGGTTTGACCATTTGTTAATCTATTGTCTGGGGTGCTTTGTTGATGTATTGGATGGCCATTGACCCTTTGTGCTGGGGACCAGTGGATGCTGACTCTCCAGGTCAAGTGTGTTTCTGTCTGTGTTTTCAGGATCCATGATAACTACAGTTCCTACACACACCCATACAGGCCCCCACAATTCATGTCCGTCTTCTGTGCATGACAACATCACTGGTGAGTTGAGTCTCGGTTGTTGTTGTTGGTTTTTTGCTGTAGCTGTGTGTTTTTGGCGGTGGTGTGTGGCGGTGAGATTGGGTTGAAGATTGGGGTTGTGATATGTGTGTGTGTGTGTGTGTGTGTGTGTGTGTGTGTGTGTGTGTGTGTGTGTGTTTGTGTGTGTGTGAGAAAGAGAGAGTGTGTGTGTGTGTGTGTATGTGTGTGTGTGTTGTGTGTGTATGTGTGTGTGTGTGAGAGAGAGAGACACAGAGAGAGAGAAAGAGAGAGAAAAAGAGAGAGTCTGTTTCTTGTTCTTTTTTTTTTCCTTAGCTCGTTTTATTATTTGTATAATCTCTCCCTCACTCCCTCCCCTCTCTCTCTCTCTCTCTCTCTCTCTCTCTCTCTCTCTCTCTCTCTCTCTCTCTCTCTCTCTCGCTGGCTCGCTCGCTCTGTTTTTTTAATATCTGTATCTTTTTTGTAGTCTCCCTGTCCATCTCTTTGTCTGTCGCTCTCATTCCCTCTGTCGCCATTTGGCGTTTTCTTTGTCTCTGTCTGTCTCTCTCTCTCTCTCTCTCTCTCTCTGTCTCTCTCTCTATCTCTCTGTCTCTCTCTCTCTCTCTCTCTCTCTCTCTTTCTTTCTTTCTTTCTTGCTTTTCTTTTTATCTTTCTCATTCCCTCTCTCTTATTACCGTTGATAACTAAACATCAGTCAGTTAATCAATCATCAGTCACTCAATCAAGTAATCATTTACTCATCTACCAATCAATCACTGAAGCAGTCGCTAAATCAATCAGTCAACTATCCAATCAGTCTACCAATAATAGAGTCAATCAATCAATCAGCTGATCAAACAATCGATCGATCAATTATTCAATAAATCAATCAGAATATTATTAAATCATCAGGCAATCAGTCAATCAAACAATCATTTGATTTTCCAATCATTTAATCAATCAGTAAATCAGTCAATTAGTAAATCAATCAATCAGTAAATCAATCAATCAGAAAATCCGTCAGTCAAATAATCAATAAATCGGTCATTGTGTAGCAAAAAATCAGATACACGGTGACACATTCATAGTCTTACATCTTCATCTTGATAACATAACCCATGCGGAATTTTTTTTCATGGGTTATCTTTTCATTGCTAAATCAGTCCTCCTCAGAACTATTGAAAGGGAGAGACACCGAGGATGGATTGACAACATTGCAGAGCAGAATGGACAGAGAAACTATTTTAAAAGACCCAGGTTTTAGCACATAACCGACACTCCTGGAGGAGTCCGGTGACAGTTCTTTAGAGCGGCGCCTGTATGTCTCGGTATGAAGTGAAGGGAGAACAAGACTAAAAGAAGAACAGGAAAAAGAGAAGAAAAAATGAAGAACAAGAACGCAAACAAATCATCCTTGGCGCTAATTCCTTGCTGTTGTGTGCAAAACTTAAGTACAACATTTTTTTTCTAGAAAACAAACAGAAATGCAGGAGAGTGTACAAATGAATGTTTCTCGGCAGAACAAACACCGAACAAATATAATGAACAATCATTCTAAATATTTTAGGACTTCAAAAGGCAAGGGCCAAACTGGAATGAAACCAATGCAAATTGTTATTTGTTTTCCATTTTCTTTGTTGTCAAGTCTATAAAAATCTATATTTGTGTTCATGCAAAAGGCAAACCCAAGAATTATATCTTAAATGTTTGTATGTCTCTTTGTGTTAAAGTTCCCTATTAAGACAATAGTGTTTTAGACATATGCATGGAAGCGTAGGCACAGAACCAAGAGAAAGAAAGAAAATGGAGATGTTGTTTTAGTTGATCGGTTTCTTTGTTATGTCCGGTGTCTATTATCATCTATCGTTTGATTATTCAATTTAACTGACATAAAGAGATTGGTATAATGTCTAAGAATGATATCAGAAGTTAAAGGAACATACAGGAATAGGCTGGCTGTTCCATTGGCAATTTGAAGAAAAACAGAATATATGAGAACAACAAAAACAGAAAGTATGAGAACAACTTGGCTATTCTATTGGGAAGAAAGAAAAACAGAATGCATAGGAATAGGCTGTCTATTCATCTGGCAATTAAAATA
>JAPXFY010000030.1:27879912-27884912 GCA_030674185.1 Monoplex corrugatus
TCATCATCATATTATTGTAGACCCTCCATGGGTATTATAGTGTGCTTATATTATTGTAGAGCCTCCATGGGTATTATAGTGTACTTATATTATTGTAGAGCCTCCATGGGTATTATAGTGTACTTGTATTAGTGTAGAGCCTCCATGGGTATTATAGTGTGCTTATATTATTGTAGAGCCTCCATGGGTATTATAGTGTACTTATATTATTGTAGAGCCTCCATGGGTATTATAGTGTACTTATATTATTGTAGAGCCTCCATGGGTATTATAGTGTACTTATATTATTGTAGAGCCTCCATGGGTATTATAGTGTGCTTATATTATTGTAGAGCCTCCATGGGTATTATAGTGTACTTATATTATTGTAGAGCCTCCATGGGTATTATAGTGTACTTGTATTATTGTAGAGCCTCCATGGGTATTATAGTGTACTTATATTATTGTAGAGCCTCCATGGGTATTATAGTGTACTTATATTATTGTAGAGCCTCCATGGGTATTATAGTGTACTTATATTATTGTAGAGCCTCCATGGGTATTATAGTGTACTTATATTATTGTAGAGCCTCCATGGGTATTATAGTGTACTTGTATTAGTGTAGAGCCTCCATGGGTATTATAGTGTATTTGTATTAGTGTAGACCCTCCATGGGTATTATAGTGTACTTGTATTAGTGTAGACCCTCCATGGGTATTATTGTGTACTTGTATTAGTGTAGAGCCTCCATGGGTATTATAGTGTACTTGTATTAGTTTAGACCCTCCATGGGCATTATAGTGTACTTGTATTAGTGTAGACCCTCCATGGACATTATAGTGTACTTGTATTAGTTTAGACCCTCCATGGGTATTATAGTGTACTTGTATTAGTTTAGACCCTCCATGGGTATTACAGTGTTATGTTAGACTTTGTACGGGCGAGGACTGGACCTAAAAGAAGCATTAAGTCTGTTTATCCACCAGCCTGGGAAATAAAAACCTGTTTTTCCTGTGATCGTTGTTGTCAGTGTATCGATTGAGTTCTACCGTTCAGAAGCAGTGATGGCATCTTGCCTGATGGTTATGGAAGAAAGACTGAAGTTGCATTGAAAAAAAAATTCTGTGTCTAGAAAGGAGATCTGTTTGTGGTTTATGGGCTGTTTGGTTTGATTTTAATCTGATTTCACAGGCACCTAAGAAATACTTAGGGAATGTATAAAAACAAACTGTTGTTTAAGCTGGAAAAGCCTGCTGCCTTCCTCTTCTCTGTATGATTTTCTGCGTGTCCTCTCCTCCCATCTCTCTCTCTCTCTCTCTCTCTCTCTCTCTCTCTCTCTCTTCTCTCTCTCTCTCTCTCTCTCTCTCTCTCTCTAATCTGGGATTAATTTAAACTCTTTTGACTGACGTGGGCTATATTACGTTAACTCCAAAAGAAGCCGCTTTATTATGGACTCTGTTTTGTAAAGAGCTGTTTTCATTTGCTTTATTTTGCTTTGTTTGCCTATAATTTACGAGTAGCTAACAACATGAAAATAATGGTATATTTGTAGACACTTAAGGGTCTACTATACATGTTAACAACAACAACAAAATAAATAAAAGGCATATTTATGTCCCTTGTTAACAGAGTATTATGGGCAGTTATGTGAAGATTCCATCATTACCACTGAATGTAAGGTTTGGATGGTCGAGCCCAGTTGTATCATCATAATACAGTTTTGATGTGTGTGTGTGTGTGTGCCTGCGCCCGAGCGCGCGCCCGCGTGTGAGTGTTCGTTTGTTCTTCGTTCGTTCTTTGATTTAACGTCTGTTCACTATAAGTGATATTAGACGGGTGTGTGAGTGTGTATGTGTGCGTGTGTGTGTGTGTGTGTGTGTGTGTGTGTGTGTGTGTGTGTGTGTGTGTGTGTGTGTGTGTGTGTGTGTGTGTGTGTGTGTGTGTGTGTGTGTGGGTGTGTGTTGGGTGTGTGGGTGTGTGTGAAAAAGATTTTGGTTTGCCTAAACCTAGGCAAATTATAGGCCTGAATGTGGGAACACTGTTCTGATATTTTTTGTTTGCATCATGTAATACTGATAGAATGGTTGTTTGTTCATTATACATAATCTGAACATGTTCGACTGTTTAAGGAATGGATGCTTGATACTTTTTTGATTATGCTTGCAGAATTTGCACACAGAAAAAGTGGATTATATGTCGCACTACTGGAAAATTGTTATCCCCGTTGTCAAAAGACCTTTTCGGGTAATGACAATAAACAGTTTCAGTTTCAGTTTCTCTTCTTCTTCTCTCTCTCTCTCTCTCTCTCCTCTCTCTCTCTCTCTCTCTCTCTTTCTTTCTTTCTTTCTGTTTCTGTCTCTGTCTCTGTTTCTGTCTGTCTGTCTCTCGGTCTCTGTCTCTGTTCCTGACTCTCTATCCGTCTCTCTGTCTCTGTATCTATTTTGGATCTCTCCCTTCCTAATGTATCCAGACAAACACCCTCTTTCCCCATTTTTGGATCTCTCCTTCTTAATGTATCTAGACAAGCAGCCACTTTTCCCACATGTTTTAGATCTCTCCCTTCTTAACGTATCCAGACAATAAATTAACAGCCACTTTCCACATGTTTTAGATCGCTCCCTTCTTAACGTATCCAGACAATAAATTAACAGCCATTTTCCCCATGTTCTGGATCGCTCCCTTCTTAACGTATCCAGACAATAAATTAACAGCCACTTTCCCACATGTTCTGGATCGCTCCCTTCTTAATGTATCCAGAGAAAAAAGAACTACTTTCCCCATCATTTCATTCTGTCCTTTCAATGCCAGTGGTACAACACTAGACCTGCAGCACAAACAAGCTCTGTAACAGTGTCATCATCATCATCAGGTGCCTTGCCGCATGGCGTTGGCGATCATGGACTTCCATCTGTCTCTATCTCTTGTTGCCTCAAGCATCTCTTCCACCCTCCTTGTCCCGAGCCACTCTGCAAGTCCGTCTAGTATCTTCTCCCTGGGTCTACCTGGTGCTCTCTTTCCTTCCAACTTTCCCGTTGTGACCTGGTGCTCCAATTCCCCTTTCCTCATAAAATGGCCTATAAATGTTACCTGTCTTTTCCTAATCTTCCTTATGAATGATCTACTTGTGTCTGCCTCCATCAAGACTGTCTCGTTTGTTTTCTTTGCTGTCCATGGAACTCTCAACATTCTTATTAGAAACCACAATTCAGCTGCCTCAGTCTTGTCTTGGCTTTGCTTGTTGACTGTCCACGCCTCACAACCGTACAACCGTATTGGTTCTATATAACATTCAAGAACTGTAACAGTGTGCTGCTGTCAAAAATCAGCAATGCAGCAGAGAAGAAAATAGGGACACCCTTACCTATATTGAACAGATATATCTTAGCGTCCATTCATTCAATCGTCTTTATTCGTGACTCAAGTTAAAGGAAAATGAAACTTGTATATAATAAAATCATCCATTTATAAGTACTGGTTGAGCAGGTTTTGAAACCAGACGAGAAAGTGATAACTTGACCAGTTTCAGACTCGGGCTTAAAAACTTTGTCACTGTCTCTGTCCAGGTCGTTATAAATTGGCCATGAAAGTTCTTCGCCGCTGTCACTATCAACAACAGGCATTCCAAGGTGTTAATAGTGTCAAATTCATGTTAAGCGCTTATGTGGCGTTGTATGACGTCTTACTGGTAGATCTAGCGTTTCCTGAAGTACTGGCCATGTTTCAAGTCAGGTCGACTCGAGGAAACTTGTGAAAAGCTGTTGTCACATCGAAGAGAGGAAGTTGATGTCAGCGCCAAGTGAAAGACAAAGCCTCTGCTGTCACGTGGCAAATAGGAGGCGCTTCCGACTTTTCTTTCACAAAAGATCAATCTGAGTTTTATACCACTACAGTGCGATGGTCCTGCACGGCGCCTGAAGCGTTTTGCCTACAAGTCGCGGTACAGCGCTTGAAGAGTCGGAAAGGTTGTTAATGCTTCTAGACAGCCCCTTTCCCCAGGTACAGTTCTCTCCCTTCTTAATGCATCCAGACAGCCCCTTTCCCCATGTTTTGGTTCTCTCCCTTCTTCATGCAAACCACGGAGATGGTCAGCTGCAGATGAAGATTTAAGAGACAGGGTTGTCCCCCTTCATATGACGCTAGAGGGCGCTGAGGTGAGTGAATGGAACTTTGGGATACGATTGATTACCCAGCGTCACATCGTATATTAGCTTCTGTCTCTCTGTCTCTCTGTTGGCTCTGTCTCTGTCTCTGTTTTCTCTCCCTCTCTCTCTCAGTCTCATCTCTCTCTCCCTCTCTCTGTCTCTCTGTCTGTGTCTCTGTCTCTGTCTCCCTTTCTCCCTCTCTCTCCTCTCTCTCTCTCTCTCTCTCTCCTCGTATGTCTCCGTTTCTATTTCTGTCTTCATCTATCTCTTCTCTGTCTTTGTCTGTCTGTCTGTCTGTCTGTCTTTCACTCTCTCTCTCTCTGTCTGTCTGTCTCTCTCTTTCTCTTTGTCTCTCTCTCTCTCTCTCTCTTTGTCACACACACACACACACACACACACACACGCGCGCGCGCGCCCTCACTCTTCTTCTCTTCTTTGTCTCTGTTTCTGTCTACGTTTCTCTCTTCTCTCTTTCTGTCTCCTGTCTGTCTGTCTGTCTGTCTGTCTGTCTCTGTCTCTGTCTCTGTCTCTGTCTCTGTTCTCTGTCTCTGTCTCTCTCTCTCCTCTCTTTCTTTCTTTCTCTCTCCACCCCCCCCCCCTCCCGTGTGTTCATCGATTACTCTGTGTGTGTGCTGATGTGATGGTGTCTTCATTAATGTTTACGGAGGGAAAAGGAGGAAGTTGCACTGACCTGAAAAAAAGTTCCAGTAATCTTGGCAGTGGATCAGTTTTTGGTTTATGACTTGTTTGCTGTGGAATTCATCTAATTTGGTTCTAGACTGGGAAGTTTTAGCGCCTGTACGTAGTAAATACATAAACACATGCCAGTTGTAAAAAAGATATATAAACAAATAGAGAACACGGTTTAAGTTCAGCAG
>JAPXFY010000030.1:27889912-27897412 GCA_030674185.1 Monoplex corrugatus
TGTTTTTTTTACTGATCACCATGACAAGTTTTCGTGCTATTTGGTTCTACCCCTTTGTTTTTCTATTTCTAGCGTCACTGGCATCGTTTTATTCCACGTTCTTTTGATCTCACTGACATGCTGGTCCCGTCTCTGTTCATCCTGGAATTCAGATGGAAAACTCTTACAATGTTATTTCAAAGAGCGGATCCTAACAGGACAGAGTCTGACGCTGTATCGAAACAGGGGAATGTACTCTAGACATACAGAAACTTTTCAGTCTCCTCCCTTTCACTCATCCCTCTCTCTCTCTCTCTCTCTCTCTCTCTCTCTCTCTCTCTCTCTCTCTCTCTCTCTCCTCTCTCTCTCTCCCTCTTTGCTTGCTTAGTGCTCGGCATGGAGTCGGCCAGCTAAAGATGAAGATTTACGACACAGGATTATGCCCCTTCATATTAACGCTAGGGGGCGTGGAGGTGGCCGAATGGAACTTTGGGATAGGATTGATTAGCCGGCTACACATCATAAATTAGTTGCTGATCCAAAAGCTGAGTCCCTACATTTTTTTTCCTGTTTGTAAAACTGCTGAAGTACGTGAGAGAAAGGAAAAGTTTTGGTATATCTGTGTGGTTGTGTGTACGTGTTCACGTGCATGTGTGTGTGTGTGTGGTGTGTGTGTGTGTGTGTGTGTGTGTGTGTGTGTGTGTGTGTGTGTATTACTGTGTGTGTGTACGTTAGTGTGTATGTTTGTGTATCTACATGTTAGTGTGTTGTGTGTGTGTGTGTGGTGTGTGTGTGTGTGTGTGTGTGTGTGTGTGTGTGTGTGTGTGTTAGTGTGTGTGTGTACGTTAGTGTGTATGTTTGTGTATCTACATGTTAGTGTGTTGTGTGTGTGGTGTGTGTGTGTGTGTGTGTGTGTGTACGTTAGTGTGTACGTTAGTGTGTACGTTAGTGTGTATGTTTGTGTATCTACATGTTAGTGTGTTGTGTGTGTGTGTGTGTGTGTGTGTGTGTGTGTGTGTGTGTGTGTGTGTATGGTGTGTGTGTATGTGTGTGTGTGTGTGTGGTGTGGTTGCATATGTGTGTGTGTTCCTCCTTTCAGTTAACGTAGACGTTGTGTGTGTGTGTGTGTGTGTGTGTGTGTGCGTGCGTGCGTTCGAGCTTGTGTGTGTACCTGTGTGTTTAAGTGTGTGTGTGTGTGTGTACCTGTGTGTTTAAGTGTGTGTGTATGTGTGTTTGGGGGCCGGGGGTTGCAGGTGAATGTGTGTTCCTTCATTCATTTAACGAATTTTCATTCAAAGTGGTGTTAGACGTTAGACGTGTGCGCCGTGCGCGTGCGCGTGCGCGTGCGCGTATGTTTGTGTGTGTGTGTGTGTGAGTGCAACTGTGTGCAACTGTGTGTGTGTGTGCAACTGTGTGTGTGTGTGTGTACGCATGTGTGTGCAATTCTCTGTGTGTGTGAATGTGTGTGTGTGTGTGTGTGTGTGTGTGTGTGTGTGTGTGTGTGTGTGTGTGTGTGTGTGTGTGTGTGTTTTGTGTGTGAGTGTGACTGCATATATATGTGTGAGTGTGCACACGCAAGTGTGTGTGTATGCGCGCTCGTGTGTCTTTGTGTGTGTGATGTCTTTGAAGCAGACCAGACACTAGGCACTTTTCAATATAAAACATAAACGATTGTGAAAATAACACCGGTTAGTTATAGTTAGCTACGGAGGGGTACATCATTTTCATTGACTACAGCAAAGCCTTCGACAATGTCAATCATCAAAAGCTGTTTACTACCCTTCTGACAATGGGCTTTTCAACACACCTCATTGCCCTCATAAAATCCTTCGACGAAGATCAGAATGACAAAATCAAATGGGACAACAAACATACTGAGCCATTTAACATCAAGAAAGATGTGCGTCATGGGTGTACCCTGTCACCGTATTTGTTCAGTACATGTACGGAACAGGTTATGAGGGATTCCAACAGGGAAGAATATGGCATAAAAGTGGGAGGCAGAAACATCTCAAACCCCAGGTAGGCTGACAACACAGCACTCAGTGCAAACAATCACCAGGAGGCATCATATAAATAATATAATAATAATAATAATAATAATAATAATGATAAATAGCTTTTGTATAGCGCTATTCTCAGTTCGACTCACTGCGCTGTTACATAAACAAATAATCTCACTCACATACCAATAACATCATTTTTCAATCGCGCGCGCACACACACACACACACAACACACACACACACCACACACACACACACACACACACACACACGCACGCACGCACGCACGCACGCACACAGAAAGAAAAAAAGAGGGGGATACTTATGAAAATGCCTGAGGAAACAAATGTGTTTTGCGTTTACTTTTGAAGGCTTGAAGGGTTGGAACATCTCTTAGACTGGTCGGCAATTCATTCCATGCAGACGACGCGGTGTATCCAAACGAACGGTCTCCTGCAGTCTTTAGATTAAACCTTGGGGGTACTAGGCGTTTCTCCTGCGACGAGCGGAATTTGCATGATGGCCGATAAGTACACAGTGTGTCAGACAGGTAGGGAGGCAATGAGCCATCAAAATGATGGTAAGCCAACACACAGATTTTGTACTGGCAACGAAAGCGGACTGGGAGCCAGTGAAGTTCCTTGAACAGTGTTACATGATCACTCTTTTTCTTTTTCATTACGAGCCTAGCTGCATTGTTTTGTACTTTCTGCAAACGGGAAATTTGCTCGTCTGGTAGACCTGCGAGAATAGAGTTACAATAGTCTAACCAGGAAATAATCATGGCTGAAACAAGCATTGATGCAGAAGAAGTTGAAAGGTAACAACAGATTGATGCAATGCGTCGAGTTCCAGAAAGGGTGTGGGGCATACACTACTGATGTGATTTTGCATCGACAGAGTTTAGTCAATCATAATGCCAAGATATTTAACAGATGACACGAATGGAATATTGTTACCGCCTATGCAAGCACAATTACCGCCGACCAGTCCAAGGCGACTAGAGGCACCAACAGGCATGAGTTCAGTTTTGTCTATGTTCAGCTTCAAATAATATATGGTAAATGTCCCGAATAAGATCGGGGAAGAGAAGAACCTTACTTAAATGAATGCCAAGAAAACCAAATTTTTCAACATTGGCCCGGGTTCAGCCAAAATTATCTACTTATGTCAAGCTAAAGCCGAAGAAGTCTGCCAGTTCAAAATATCTAGGATCAATCAAATCCAACGATGCAGATTATTCCACCGACATCAACGCCAGATTTGGTATGGCAAAGAACCGGATGATCGATCTCACAATTACCTGGAAAGACAAAACGACAGACACAAAACTAAAAATGAGAATAATGAAATGTCTGGTCTGGACCATCATGTCATACGTAGCTGAAGGGTGGATCCTTGAAAAGAAAAAGAAAAAGATAAATTCAACTGAAATGTGGTCTATAGACATGTCTTAAAGGTAAGTTAGAAAGACAAAAAAAAGTGACGAGAGCATACTCGACGAGCTGAAATTCCGGAGAAAACTTGTACTTAAGAAGAAATTGGTCTTCTTTGGACATGTGTGCAGAAACAACAAAATGCATTCTCATGAAAGATGCCATTCACGAAAAGCCAAGAGCGAAAGAGGAAGGAGAAGACCACGAAAAGATTACCTAGGAAACATCAAGGAGCGGACAGGTCGTAACAGTTCAGAGATTTTAACCTGGATGAGGAAAGATAGATGTGGAGGACATACACCCGGAGAGCAGTACGGGCAGCCAACATTGCAAGAAGAGATGCTGTAGACTGAGACTGAGTTACAGACACATTCACCACGACATGACTAATCACACCACAACGTAAATCAGTAAACGGACGAATGTAGACAAAACAAACAAACAAAGCTCAAGTGACGACAAAGGGAAAAATAAACTAAAGGAGGTGCTCTCCACCAGAAAAGGTGCTAATGTGCATCAATTTTCACAACGTCAGCAAAGAAAAAGAACAGCGAAATGTATACGAGGTTGTGCAAATAAAGCGATTTACGATGTCTAGAGATGTACATAAACCTGTGCAAATAAAGCGATTTACGATGTATAGAGATGTACATAACTTGCAAAAATGCTTAGACTGAGACTGAGTTTACAGAACATGTCACTAGAATGTACTAATAAAACTGTGAAATAAATGTAACGGAGGAATGTAACAAACAACCGTGCAAATAAAGTGATTTACAATGGAAAAATAAAACTGTGTCAAATAAAGGTGTAACGATGTATAGCAATTTTCACAACTGTGCAAAAAAAGATACGATGTAGAGATGTACTACATTGTGCAAATAAAGCGATTTACGATGTTAGAGATGTACATAAACCTGTGCAAATAAAGTGATTTACGATGTCTAGAGATGTACATAAACCTGTGCAAATAAAGTGATTTACGATGTATAGAGATGTACATAAACCTGTGCAAATAAAGTGATTTACGATGTACAGAGGTGTATAGTAGTCTTTTCAAATAAAGCAATTTACGATGCATAGAGATTGTACACAAGTAGGTCTGTGCAAATAAAGCAATATACGATGCCTAGAGACGTACACAATTCTGTGCCAGCAAAGCAATTTACGATGCCTAGAGACGTACACAATTCTGTGCCAGCAAAGCAATTTACGATGCCTAGAGACGTACACAATTCTGTGCCAGCAAAGCAATTTACGATGCCTAGAGACGTACACAATTCTGTGCCAGCAAAGCAATTTACGATGCCTAGAGACGTACACAATTCTGTGCCAGCAAAGCAATTTACGATGCCTAGAGACGTACACAATTCTGTGCCAGTAAAGCAATATACGATGTATAAAGATGTGTACAAATCTGTGCAAAAATATCTACAATGTGTAGAGATGTACACAAGTCTGTGCAGATGAAGCATTTTAAGATGTGTAGATCGCTTTGCAAATGAAGCAATTTACGATGTACAGAGATGTACACAAGTAGGTCTGTGAAAATAAAGCAATTCATGATGTACAGAGATGTGCACATTAAGATATGTGCAAATGAAGCAATTTATGATGTACAGAGATGTACACAAATAGATCTCTGCAAATAGGGCAATCTATGATATACAGAGATGTATACAAGTAGGTATGTGCACAGAAAGCAATTTATGATGTACAGAAATATACACAAGTATGTATGTACAGATGAAGCAATTCACGATGTACAGAGATGTACATAAGTAGGTCTGTGCACATGAAGCAATCCATGATGTACAGATATACACTCAGGTAAGTCTGTGCAAAGAAGCAATTTATGATGTACAGAGATGTACACAAGTAGGTCTGTGCCAGTGAAGCAATTGACGATGTAGAGACATGTACACAAGCATGTATGTACAAATAATACAATTTACGATGTATAGACATGTACACAAGCATGTATGTACAAATAATACAATTTACGATGTATAGACATGTACACAAGCATGTATGTGCAAATAATACAATTTACGATGTATAGAGACGTACACATGTCTATGAAAATGGAACAATTTACGATACATGGAGATGTTCGTAAGTCCTGTAATGAAGCAATTCATTACGTACAGAGATGTATACAGATTAAGATATGTGCAAATGCAGCAATTCATGATGTACTGAAATGTATACAAATTTATTATGTACATGGATGTACACATTAAGATATGTGCAAATGAAGCAATTTACGATGTGTAGCTGGATCATCCATCGTATCCCAGCATCCCATTTGTCCACCTCCACGCCCTCTAGCGATATATGAAGGGACGATAACCCTGTCTCGTAAATCTTCATCTCCATTAGCAGTGGTTGTGCCTAGCGTGTAGAAGAAACGGCCGGTAAAACTCTTACTGGCTAAGAGCATAAAAACAAAATGGTGTTGAAATTCAATAATAGGAGAAAGGAGATGGGAGGAAGAGAAAGAGAGAGAGAGAGCAAAAGAAACACAAGGGAGACGGAGGGAGGGAGGGGAGGGAAGGGGAGAGAGAGAGAATAATTGAGAAAGAGAGAGAGAGAGAAAGAGAGACAGACAGAAAGAGAGAGAGAAAGAGAGAGAGACAGACACAGAGACAGACACACAGAGAGAGAAGAAACACTGGAGAGAGAAAAAGACAGAAAACAGACGTACAGAGCATAAGCAACAATAGCAAAGTTATACGGAAAAGGAATTTCAAGCAACTCAGCCATTCGTTAAGAAGGAACAACAATCAGCTTTGACTTTCATGAAGAAGGAGCCACAAATATCTCTGCCTTTCATTGATTAAGAAGGAACTATAAGCAAGTCTGCCCTTCATTAAGAAAGAACTACAAAAAAACTGCCTTTCGTTAAGAAGGAGCTACAAACAACTCTGCCTTTCATTAAGAAGGAACTACAATCACCTCTGCCTTTCATTAACTCACCTACATTCTCCCATAGTGACATTGACATGGTTCCATTTGGATCTAAAAAATCTAACATTAAAAAGGCTGTATGTTATATATTACTTGAAACTGCAAACATTTCTGAGTGTTATGGTGTTTAGTTTGATAATATAATTTGATAATATGAGTTAATATTTGACGAAATGGCATGCTTTCTGGTAAATGTACTGTCAGTTTCGTGAAAAATCATAACAACATTCAGAACGGAAAAAGATTAAGAACGAACTACAAACAACTGTTCTTTTCATTAAGAAGGAAGTACAAACAATATTCCTTTTGTTAAGAAGAAACTACAAGCAACTGTTCTTTTCATTAAGAAGGAGGTACAAACAAGTATTTCTTTTGTTAAAAAGGAACTACAAACAACTGTTCCTTTCATTAAGAAGGAACTACAAACAACTCTTCCTTTCATTAAGAAGGAAATACAAACAACTCTGCCTTTCATTAAGAAGAAACTACAAACAACTCTTCCTTTCATTAAGAAGGAAGTACAAACAACTTTGACTTTCATTAAGAAGGAAATACAAACAATTCTGCCTTTCATTAAGTAGAAACTACAAACAACTCTGCCTTTCATTAAGTAGAAACTACAAACAACTCTTCCTTTCATTAAGAAGGAAGTACAAACAACTATTCCTTTCATTAAGAAGTAAATACAAACAACTTTGCTTTTCATTAAGAAAAAACTACAAACAACTTTGACTTTCATTAAGAAAGAAGTACAATCAACTCCGACTTTCATTAAGAAGGAACTACCAACAACTTACCTTTCATTAAGAAGGAACTAAAAACAACTCTGCCTTTCATTAATTAAGAAGGAACTACTAACAAGTCTGCCTTTCATTAAGAAGGAACTACAATGAACTCTGACTTTCATTAAGAAAAAAATTATAACAACTCTACCTTTCATTAAGAAGGAACTACAAACAACTCTGCCTTCCGTTAGGAAAGAACAACAATCAATTTTGACTTTCATTAAGAAGGAACTACAAACATATCTGCCTTTCATTAAGAAGGAACTACAAACAACTCTGCCTTCCGTTAGGAAAGAACAACAATCAATTTTGACTTTCATTAAG
>JAPXFY010000030.1:27907412-27922412 GCA_030674185.1 Monoplex corrugatus
ATGGATGTCTATATTGTTGGTATATGTATGTATTGACATAACAGACTATTTTATTGTTAGTATATATATGTATTGACATCATGGATGTCAGTATTGTGTGTATGTGTATGTATTGATATCATGGATGTCAGTATTGTGTGTATGTGTATGTATTGACATCATGGATGTCAGTATTGTGTGTATGTGTATGTATTGATATCACAGACTGTTGTATTGTCGGTATCATAGATGTGTGTACGTGTATGTATTGACATCACAGACGTGTGTATTGTTGGTACGTGTATGTATTGACACCACAGACGTCTGTATTGTTGGTACGTGTATGTATTGACATCACAGACGTGTGTATTGTTGGTACGTGTATGTATTGATATCACAGACGTGTGTATTGTTGGTACGTGTATGTATTGACATCACAGACTGTTGTATTGTTGGTACGTGTATGTATTGATATCACAGACGTGTGTATTGTTGGTACGTGTATGTATTGACATCACAGACGTCTGTATTGTTGGTACGTGTATGTATTGACATCACAGACGTGTGTATTGTTGGTACGTGTATGTATTGACATCACAGACGTGTGTATTGTTGGTACGTGTATGTATTGACATCACAGACGTCTGTATTGTTGGATGTTTATGTATTGACATCACAGACGTCTGTATTGTGTGTATGTATGTATTGACATCACAGACTGTTGTATTGTGTGTATGTATGTACTGACATCATAGACATCTGTATTGTTGGTGAGAGTATTGCGTTGTGTGCATGTGTATGTATTGACATCATAGACTATTGTAGTGTGTGTATGTGAATGTGTTGATGTCATAGACGTCTATATTGTGTGTATGTGTATGATTGACATCATAGACTATTGTAGTGTGTGTATGTGAATGTGTTGATGTCATAGACGTCTATATTGTGTGTATGTGTATGATTGACATCATAGACTATTGTAGTGTGTGTATGTGAATGTGTTGATGTCATAGACGTCTATATTGTGTGTATGTGTATGATTGACATCATAGACTATTGTAGTGTGTGTATGTGAATGTGTTGATGTCATAGACGTCTATATTGTGTGTATGTGTATGATTGACATCATAGACTATTGTAGTGTGTGTATGTGAATGTGTTGATGTCATAGACGTCTATATTGTGTGTATGTGTATGATTGACATCATAGACTATTGTAGTGTGTGTATGTGAATGTGTTGATGTCATAGACGTCTATATTGTGTGTATGTGTATGATTGACATCATAGACTATTGTAGTGTGTGTATGTGAATGTGTTGATGTCATAGACGTCTATATTGTGTGTATGTGTATGATTGACATCATAGACTATTGTAGTGTGTGTATGTGAATGTGTTGATGTCATAGACGTCTATATTGTGTGTATGTGTATGATTGACATCATAGACTATTGTAGTGTGTGTATGTGAATGTGTTGATGTCATAGACGTCTATATTGTGTGTATGTGTATGATTGACATCATAGACTATTGTAGTGTGTGTATGTGAATGTGTTGATGTCATAGACGTCTATATTGTGTGTATGTGTATGATTGACATCATAGACTATTGTAGTGTGTGTATGTGAATGTGTTGATGTCATAGACGTCTATATTGTGTGTATGTGTATGATTGACATCATAGACTATTGTAGTGTGTGTATGTGAATGTGTTGATGTCATAGACGTCTATATTGTGTGTATGTGTATGATTGACATCATAGACTATTGTAGTGTGTGTATGTGAATGTGTTGATGTCATAGACGTCTATATTGTGTGTATGTGTATGATTGACATCATAGACTATTGTAGTGTGTGTATGTGAATGTGTTGATGTCATAGACGTCTATATTGTGTGTATGTGTATGATTGACATCATAGACTATTGTAGTGTGTGTATGTGAATGTGTTGATGTCATAGATGTCTATATTGTGTGTATGTGTATGATTGACATCATAGACTATTGTAGTGTGTGTATGTGAATGTGTTGATGTCATAGAGTCTATATTGTGTGTATGTGTATGATTGACATCATAGACTATTGTAGTGTGTGTATGTGAATGTGTTGATGTCATAGAGTCTATATTGTGTGTATGTGTATGATTGACATCATCATCATGTAGTGCCTTGTCACATGGCGTTGGCGATCATGGCCCTCCATATGTTTCTATCCCTTGTTGCTGCAATGACATCATAGATGTCAGTATTGTTGGTATGTGCATGTATTTGTGATTAGCGCTTTGTGCTCTGGAAAGCGCTATATAAATTGCCTTTATTATTATTATTATTATTATGTATTGACATTACAGACTATTGTATTGTTGGTGTATGTATATATTGACATCATGGACGTGTGTATTGTTGGTGTATGTATATATTGACATCATGGACGTGTGTATTGTTGGTGTATGTATATATTGACATCATGGACGTGTGTATTGTTGGTGTGTGTATATATTGACATCATGGACGTGTGTATTGTTGGTGTGTGTATGTATTGACATCATGGATGTCTGTATTGCATGTATGTGTATGTATTGACATTACAGACGTCAGTATTGTGTGTATGTGTATTACTGTCATCAAAAACTTTTGTATTGTTGGTATGTGTATGTATTGACATCACAGAATACTGTAGTGTGTGTATGTGTATGTGTTGACATCACAGACTGTTGCATTATCAGTATGTGTATGCATTGACATCATAGACATCTGTATTGTTTATTTATATATATGCATGTTTACCTCGTAATGTATGTATGTATTACGTATGTATGTGTTGACATCACAGATAATTGTATTGTCAGTGTGTGTATGTATTGACATTACAGACGTCAGTATTTTTGGTGTATGTGTGTATTGACATCATGAATATCTGTATTGTTGGTATGCGTATGTATTGACATAATAGAGTATTGTAGTGTCGGTATGTGTATGTACTGACATCATACACGTCTGTATTGTGTGTATGTTTATGTATTAACATCACAGACGTCTGTCATGGAGTTTGCAGTTTCAAGACAGATTCGGACAATTCCATACGCGCTCCACTTAAGAATGCCAGCAATTTTTTTGGAGTAGACTCCATAGGCCTGCGCAAAAGGCTACACGCTGGCAAGATATTGAAATGGGGAAGGGGGAAGAGGGACATATGAAACACTAAGCTGACACCACCAGAATGATAGAAAGGATAAGATGGGCAGCGAACAGGCCAGTTTTTAATGATTCAGGCTGGGATTGAACTCGAGATATCATATCTTGAATCCGCAGCTATAGTGGAGAAGACGAAGACGAAAAGAAAGATAAACACGGAATCGAATCCATACCTTCCAGATTAGCCAGTGGCTGCTGTACCCACAGAGCCACCAGTGCACATAACGACAGCACAGAGACAGGCTAACACAGGCAGAAAACCACATTATTGCAATGTCTTGACTGTTCTGATCATTCTCCCTGGGGTCGGCTGCCACCTTCCTTGTTAGCGAGATAGCGTTTACTTTTTTGAGCCGCCAGGCGGCGTGCTAGTCCCAAGTGACCCACTTACACGAAAACGAGGCTTGTCTATGCAAATGACCCATGTGTTTTGATCTGCTTCCTGCCCTTGGCTCTGCCCTTGGGTAGTTGATGGCTGATATCTTGTTCATTCAGAGCATGTGTGTGTGTGTGTGTGTTTGTTTGTTTGTGTGTTTTGTGTCTGTGTGTGTGTCTGTGTTGTGTCTGTGTGGCTGTGTGTGTGTGTGTGTGTCTGAGTGTCTGTGTGTGCGTGTCTGTGTCTCTGTGTGTGTGTGTTGTGTGTGTGTTATGTGTGTGTGTGTGTGTGTCTGTGTGTGTCTGTGTCTGTGTCTGTGTATATGTGTGTGTATGTCTGCGTCTGTGTGTGTGTTTGTTTGTGTGTGCGTCTGTGTCTCTGTGTGTTTGTTTGTGTGTGTATCTGTGTCAGTGTGTGTTTGCTTGTTGTGTGTGTGTGTGTGTCTGTGTGTGTTTGTGTATGTTTGTGTGTCTGCGTGTGTGTTTGTTTGTGTGTGTCTGTGTGTGTGTTTGTTTGTGTGTATGTGTTTGTTTGTGTGTGTGTCTGTGTTTGTTTGTTTGTTTGTTTGTTTGTTTGTGTGCGTGTGTTTGCGTGTGTGTATGTCTGTGTTTATCTGTGTATGTATATAATAATAATAATAATATAATAATAATAATGTTTATTTGTATAGCGCATATTCCATATAAAAACATGCTCACCAGCGCTTTACATTTCGCAAGAAAGGCAAAAGGTGATAAAAAATGTTCACAATTACATACACAATAAGATAACAACAAACATTAAAGCTATACAAGTAAGAAGACACATAAGAAACCACAGAATATTAAAATTTAAACACTGACTTATGTAATGAAGAAAGATTAACAGATTTTTCATATGAATAAAGAGGCATACTGTGTTTATATATTGCTGCGTGTGTGTGCTTGCGTACGTGTGTGTGTACATGTGTGTGTGCGTGCGTGTGCGTTGCTGTGCGCGTGTGTTTGTAAGAATGTGTGTGTGTGTGTGTGGTGTGTGTGTGTGTGTGTGTGTGTGTGTGTGTGTGAGAGAGAGAGAGAGAGAGAGAGAGTGTGTGTGTGTGTGTGTGTGCGTGTGCTGTGTTTGCATGCGTGTGTGTGTGTTTATGCATGCAATAGTTGTACATAAAATTATAATCAATATTTTGAATGAAGATAAAAACAGAAAAATTCTAATCCATATACAGGAAAAACATTACAACTTCAGTATTACAGCATTAATACCTTGACAATCAAAATTCCTCACAAATTATGAACTATTCGCATATCATACATCACAATTTACATACAAACAAAGATTTGAAAAAGTTTCTTAAAGTATTTCAGTCTCTTTCCCACTCAATTTCTCCCCTATCCCTTCCTCAGCTGTACACATACAGTGATACACACACATGCTCACTCAAGCACACACACACACACACACACACACACACACACACACACACACACACACACACACACACACACACACATACACACATGCACGCACACACATACCTTGCTCTATAGGCCCTTATACAAAATACTGTTATACAGGCAGGAGAGATTAGTCTGATGACAGACTTGCAAACTAAGGCTCTTCAGGTTAGATGAGTTTGAAAGAGGTGGGTTTTCAGGTGCCGTTTGAAGGTTGAGAAACACTTAGTTTTTCTGAGAGACAGTGGTAGAGAGTTCCATACATTTGGGCCAAAGACAGAGAAAGATTTTTTACCAAAGGTGTCTAGAGAGAAGCGAGGAACAGTCAACAGTGAGGTGTCAGAAGAGCGGAGCGTTCGAGAAGGTTTGTAACCCTGCAGGAGGTTGGCAAGATAGGATGGCATGTTCTCGTGATAGATACACTGAAAGCAGAGACAGGCAACTTTATATTGAATCCTAGCCTTTACCGGGAGCCAATGAAGTGTTCTAAGCAGAGATTTTGCACTCTCACGCCTGGGCTTGCGGAGAACAAGGCGAGCCGCGTGGTTCTGTATGCGCTGAAGTTTAGATAGTTGATTGTCATGGAGACCTGCGAATAGAGAGTTACAATAGTCCAGTCTAGATAGTATGAAAGAGACAGCAAGCTTGTTGGTAGCATCAGTGGAAAGGAAGGAGCGAATCTTACCAATTCTGCGTAGCTGATAGTACAGAGTACGGCACAACTGTTTGACATGGGCTTCCATAGACAGTGTTTCATCCAGATAGAAGCCAAGGTTTCTAACAGTTTGTGAGAAAGATACATCACAACCAGAGATAGACATGGGGGCATGAGTAACCTGATTGACCTTTGACTTAGTACCAGTAACAATAAACTCAGTTTTTCATCATCAGTTCATATCTTCATGCTTTATTCTTACTACATCATATCAGTGTGTGTGTCTGTGTCTGTGTCTGTGTCTATGTATGGATGTAGATCAGTGTCTGTGTGTCTGTGTGTGCCTGTGTCTGTGTCTATCTATGGATGTAGATCAGTGTCTGTGTGTCTGTGTGTGTTGTGTCTGTGTCTATGTATGGATGTAGATCAGTGTCTGTGTGTCTGTGTGTGCCTGTGTCTGTGTCTATCTATGGATGTAGATCAGTGTCTGTGTGTGTCTGTGTCTGTGTCAATGTATGGATGTAGATCAGTGTCTGTGTGTCTGTGTGTATCTGTGTCTGTGTCTATCTATGGATGTAGATCAGTGTCTGTGTGTCTGTGTGTGTCCTGTGTCTGTGTCTATGTATGGATGTAGATCAGTGTCTGTGTGTCTGTGTGTAGCTGTGTCTTGTCTATGTATGGATGTAGATCAGTGTCTGTGTGTCTGTGTGTGCTGTGTCTGTGTCTATGTATGGATGTAGATCAGTGTCTGTGTGTCTGTGTGTGTCTGTGTCTGTGTCTATGTATGGATGTATATCAGTGTCTGTTGTCTGTGTGTGTCTGTGTCTGTGTCTATGTATGGATGTAGATCAGTGTCTGTGTGTCTGTGTGTGTCCTGTGTCTGTGTCTATCTATGGATGTAATCAGTGTCTGTGTGTCTGTGTGTGTCTGTGTCTGTGTCTATGTATGGATGTAGATCAGTGTCTGTGTGTCTGTGTGTCCTGTGTCTGTGTCTATCTATGGATGTAGATCAGTGTCGTGTGTGTGTGTGTCTGTGTCTATGTATGGATGTAGATCAGTGTCTGTGTGTCTGTGTGTGTCTGTGTCTGTGTCTATCTATGGATGTAGATCAGTGTCTGTGTGTCTGTGTGCCTGTGTCTATGTTATCATGGATGTAGATCAGTGTCTGTGTGTCTGTGTGTGTCTGTGTCTGTGTCTATTACTATGGATGTAGATCAGTGTCTGTGTGTCTGTGTGTGCTGTGTCTGTGTCTATGTATGGATGTAGATCAGTGTCTGTGTGTCTGTGTGTGCCTGTGTCTGTGTCTATGTATGGATGTAGATCAGTGTCTGTGTGTCTGTGTGTGTCTGTGTCTGTGTCTATGTATGGATGTATATCAGTGTCTGTGTCTGTGTCTATGTATGGATGTATATCAGTGTCTGTGTGTCTGTGTCTATGTATGGATGTAGATCAGTGTCTGTGTCTGTGTCTATGTATGGATGTTGATCAGTGTCTGTGTCTGTGTCTATGTATGGATGTAGATCAGTGTCTGTGTCTGTGTGTATGTATGGATGTAGATCAGTGTCTGTGTCTGTGTCTATGTATGGATGTAGATCAGTGTCTGTGTCTGTGTCTATGTATGGATGTAGATCAGTGTCTGTGTCTGTGTCTATGTATGGATGTAGATCAGTGTCTGTGGTGGTTGTAGTCATTAGTTTCATGTCTATTCACTTAAGTGATTTTAGATAAATCTGTGTCTGTGTGTGTAAATCTGTGTGCGTGCGTGTGTGTGTGTGTGTGTGTGTGTGTGTGTGTGTGTGTGTGTGTGTGTGTGTGTGTGTGTGTGTGTATGTGTGTGTGGCTTGTGTGCCTGTGTGTCTGTGTTTGTGTCTGTGTATCTGTGTGTGCCTGTGTATTTCTGTGTCTGTGTATATGTCTATATCATTGTCTGTGTAATTGTGTTTGTGTGTGTGTGTGTGCGCGTACATGTGTGTGCGTGTGTGTGTGCGTGTGTGTTTTGTGTGTGCTGTCTGTCTGTCTGTCTGTCTGTGTGTATGCAGGTGAGTGTGAAGTTTTGTGTGTATCTGATGTGTGTGTGAGTGGTGCGTGAGTGTTGTGAAAAAGGTGTGGCTTGCCAAATACAGAATGTCTACACATCAAAAGCTGGCTCTGTTAAGCAGGATACGTTGTCTGTACAATAGACAACCAGACATCCTAAAGATACTTCTGCAGGGAAACCTGAAGTAAGGCCACCGTGACCAGGGAAGACAACATAAACGATACAAGGATACTCTGAAGGCCAACATCGTCAGCTGCGGCATCAACATCACAGCACAGTAAGCTGGTGACAGCAGCGCACGCAGGACACAATCACACAGAACAGAACAGCTGCTATTCAACATGATAAGAGGAACCAGCAGAAGCAGAACCCCAAATTCAACAGACGAGGAACCAGCAAAAGCAGAACTCCAAATTCAACATGATAAGAGGAACCAGCAGAAGCAGAACTCCAAATTCAACATGATAAGAGGAACCAGCAGAAGCAGAACCCCAAATTAAACATGATAAGAGGAACCAGCAGAAGCAGAACCCAAAATTCAACAGAAGAGGAACCAGCAGAAGGAGAACCCCAAATTCAACAGAAGAGGAACCCGCAGAAGCAGAACCCCAAATTCAACATGATAAGAGGAACCAGCAGAAGCAGAACCCCAAATTCAACAGAAGAGGAACCAGCAGAAGGAGAACCCCAAATTCAACAGAAGAGGAACCAGCAGAAGCAGAACCCCAAATTCAACAGAAGAGGAACCAGCAGAAGCAGAACCCCAAATTCAACAGAAGAGGGACCAGCAGAAGGAGAACCCCAAATTCAACATGAGAGGGACCAGCAGAAGCAGAATCCCAAATTCAACAGAAGAGGGACCAGCAGAAGCAGAACCCCAAATTCAACAGAAGAGGGACCAGCAGAAGCAGAACCCCAAAGCCACTAAACGACTTCCCACACAACTTCTGTTGACAAATAAGTGCTATTCAGATCGGTCTTGTATCTGTAATGAAGACCCATACGGGCGATACAGGCCTAGTGTGTCTATTTATCCATGAAATCGACGGCAGAGAATCCATGAAACTGAATTCAATATCTATCCGATTGTAAGATAGTGAAACCTGAAACTAAAAGTATTTAGAATGGAAGGGTTATAACTGCTGTGATCAAATCGTGATAGGCAAGGAGAGACCGCACCACAAGTCAAGGACAAAGCAAGCCCTGGTGTTGGCAGTGGACTAAACACATTGCCAGCAGTAGCTAGACGTGAGTGCCTGTAAATGTGTGCTCGACAATAAAATTCATTCATTCTTGTCCCTCAAGTCGAACAATGCTCGATAATAAAATTCGTTCATTCTTGTCCCTGAAGTCGAACAATGCTCTTATCTAAAGAAAACAAAACACTTCTGTTAACGTGTGTCGAATATCAAAAACCTTTCTCACAGGAAATCACCGACTTCCTCCAATCACGATGTTTCAAAGCCAGTAACACGTACAGCAAATAAAAGGCCTCTTCTCATTGGCAGATTTATTTCATTTGCAGAAAAAAAAAGGTTCATCCGGCTGTTTTTCCAAGGTCGTCTTTTTGTCTGAATTCCGTGGCCAGTTTCTATTGTTGTGGCCGTGATACAGGCTTTTCCTTTCTTCGTCCAATCGTTGGCAAACATGGTCACTAATGGAGGCACACAGACCGGAAATTTCCTTTCGTCTGCATCTGGGTATAGTCAACGGCGTGTGTGTGTGTGTGTGTGTGTGTGTGTGTGTGTGTGTGTGTGTGTTGTGTGTGTGTGTGTGTGTGTGTGTGTGTGTGTGTGTGTGTGTGTGTGTTTGTGTGTCTGTGTCTGTGTCTGTCTGTCTGTGTTTGTGTGTCTGTGTGTATGTTTGGTTGTGTCTGTGTGTGTGTGCAAGCGTGTGTGCTTGCGCGCGCGCATGCTGCGTGTCTATGCGTTTGTGTGTGTGTGTTGTTGTGTGTGTGTTGTTTGTGTGTATGTGTTTGTGGTTTGTTGCGTTTGTTTGTTTGTTTTTGTTTTTTGTTTCTGTCTGTTTGTATGCCCCTGTCTGTCTGTCTGTGTGTGTGCTTGTTTATGTGTGTTTTTGTTGTTGTTGTTGTTTTTGTTTGTGTATGTGTGTGTTTGTTTCTTTGTTTCTGTGTGCGTTTGTGCATGTTTGTTATTTGTGTGTGTGTTTGTTTGTGTGTGTGTATGTGTGTGTGTGTTTGTATGTGTGTGTTTGTGTGTGTGTGCGTGGAATGTGTGTGTCTGTGCTTGTCTGCTTGTTTCTTTCTTTCTGTCTGTTGTCTTTCTGTTTGTTTGTGGTGTTTAGTTTCAGATTGCAATGTGTACACCAGAAGACTATTGACAGAAATAATAAGTGTTTTGCAGAAATCGTTGTTAAAACAATCAGGATTGACAGGACAACAGGACAAGAGGACAACAGAATATCCTGATGTCAACCGAGTCAGATCAATACAGACACTTGCGGTATTGATAAAGAAGTTACAGACACCCTGAATATCGTGTCTTTGAAGAAGATGAGACAGAATTGTGTGATGCCAGTCTTCTCAAAGCCACCATAGACCAGAAACCCTTCAGGCAGTTTCTAATGGAAAAGGAACTACACGGTATCATCACTATCATCACCATTGTCATCGTCATTGCATTTCAACCAATTGTCCAGATCCTGTGACATTTCACACCTGATATTCCTGTTGACTTCAGTTTCAGTATGTCTGATGATGTGATGTAAAACGGAAATGAGCAGTGTGGGGTTTTGTGACCCAGGAACGGATGCATAAGATGGAGGGAAAAAATCAACAAACAAAGAAACAAATAAAACAGACATCAAGATGGTCAAGCCATTCTCACAATCTCTTTTTTTTATGTATGAAAACTAAGTGCGCACAATCCAGATATTGTACTGCTGGAAGTCACTGTGACTTTAACGAAACTTCAGTTGAAATTGAACTTGACATTCATCAAGGACGACGGTGGGCTGTTAGGACGGTGAAAATGGATGTAAAATACTGTCTGAAGTGAAGTTCCTGACACGTGCTCTTTCCTTGAGGAATACTAATTTTAGAAACCTTTTCGGTTCAAGAGGCCTTGACCTTGATGTCTTTTCTTCCGCATTTTTGATGTCGTGATTCCCACGCAATTCACACAATTGACCATGACTCAGTGAATGATCTGCATATCAAGAGCTCACGCCATTTGTTCCCATCTCTCTATTTCTCCTCTACCCTCTGTCTGTCTGTCTGTCTCTCTCTTTGTGTTCTCTCTCTCTCTCTCTCTGTTTCCTTGTTTGTGCCTCCAAGTGTCTCTCTCTATCGTCTCTATCTCTCTTTGTATATATCTGTCTGTCTGTCTGTCTGTCTTTCCCTCTCTCTCTCTCTCTCTGTTTCCTTGTTTGTGCCTCCAAGTGTCTCTCTCTATCGTCTCTATCTCTCTTTGTATATATCTGTCTGTCTGTCTGTCTGTCTGTCTGTCTGTTTGTCTGTCTCCCTGTCTGTCTGTCTCTCTGTCTTTTCTCTCTTTCTCTCTCTCTTTCTTTTTTCCCTTCTCCTCTCTCTCTCTCTCTCTCTCTCTCTCTCTCTCTCTCTCTTTGTCTCTGTCTCTACGAGTATCTCTGTCTGTCTCTCTGTCTCTGACCGTCTATCTGTCTGTCTGTCTGTCTGTCTTCTGTCTCTCTCTCTCTCTCTCTCTCTCTCTCTCTCTCTCTCTCTCTCTCTCTCTCTCTCCTCTGTGTCTCTCTTTTTCTATGACCATTTTTTTCGTTTGCTCTCCTTTTTTTCTGCCCCAGTCTTAACAGAGTTATCGTACATGTTTCAGATCTCCATGACAGCAGACAGCCAAACGCTCCCTGTAGGATCATCATCCACTTATGGGTGACACCACAAACACGAATCTGACGTCACATCCTCCGTGGTCCAAAATGACGTCACTTCCGCCCAACAACCGCAGCAGCCACGGCCTGCCCAGCTCGTGGAACGCCTCACACGACGTCACGACCTCTCCTTCGACAGATGACGTCACGTGGTGTTTGTTCAACGTCACGGTGAACACGACTATATGTGACGTCAGCAACCAGGACAACTTAAGCCTGGTGACCACGACCTTGACCCCTGACCCTCCCCCGGAATACTCTCTTTGGCTGACGGTGTTTTTAGGGATTTTAGCGGCGGTGGTCTCTATCGTGACTATCTTGGGCAACCTGACGGTGTTGCTGGCTTTCGGGTTGGAACGAAGCATACGCCAGCCGACCAACTACTTTATAGCTTCTCTGGCCGTGTCTGATCTGTTGATCGGGACGTTCTCCATGCCGTTGTTCACGCAGTACCTGTTGCTGGACTACTGGCCCCTGGGCCCCTGGCTGTGTGACCTGTGGCTGTCCCTGGACTGGACGGTGTGTTTGACCTCCCAGTACACCGTCTTCTTCATCACCATGGACCGCTTCCTGTCTGTCAAGATCCCTGCCAAGTACAGGAACTGGCGGACTGAGCGTAAGGTCTGTGTGTTGAAAGAAATGGGGGTGGGGTGGGGTGGGGGTGGGAGTCAAAGACATGGACACAGAGACAGGAGGGAGAGTAAGAGGAGAAATAGAGAGATATGAACAACTTGTTTGTCAACTCGTTTGTCCACAGTTTATAGTAAGAAACTCTGGGGAGAGCTGGACAGCAGAAGGTCCTCAGATCCCCGCCAAGTACAGAAACTGGCGGACTGAGCGTAAGATCTGTGTGTTGGAAGAAATCGGGGGGGGGGGGGATGGCGAGGTGGGGGGAGACATTCACAGACACAGAGGGAGGGGGGATGATAACAGGAGAAATAGAGAGATGTGAACAAATGGTTTGTCAGCTCTTGTTTGGCTACAGTTTGTAGTAGGAAGCTCTGTAGATAGCCGGACAGCCGAAGGTTCTAAGAGGAGAAAACCCCGTCAAGCAACTGTTTCGACCGTTACTTCCTGACACTCTAAGGGGGCAGGGCCTCATCCACGGTGGTTTGATTGATTGATTGATTTGGTTCAGTTTTTACGTCGACACCCACCTCAGGTGATATGGCCGACGAGGATAACCATCCTAGGGAAGTGGGAGGTGGGTGGGTGGGACCTATCCAATTCTGTACTGACACCACCAGAACAACAATGATGTTAAGATGGGACGGCGAGAAGGCCAGTTTTAATGTAGGGCACCCCAGGATTCGAACCCACAACCATCAGCATGTGAATGGGTGGGGATACAATTACAGTATTTGTACGGCGCCTAATCTTAACAATTCAAATCAAAGCGAACTCACGCGCTAGGCATACGCATTCAATCGACCAAGACTACCTTACAATATTTAATATTTTAAAAAGAAATGACACAAACTGAGGGAAAGAGGTAGTTGTAGATTTCACTGTTGGGCAAAGAGGTGGGTTTTAAAGTGGATTTAAAAATAGAAAGGGTAGGTGTTAGGCAAAGGGAGAGCGAAAGTCTGTTCCAGGCTGACGGTCCTGAGACAGCAAAAGAACGCTGGCCAACACTTGATAGTTTAAGAATCTAGGGACCTGAGGGGAAAGATCGTCTGAAACTGAGCGCAAGGTGCGAGTTGGCTTATAACGACTGATGATGTCGCAAAGATAAGGTGGAGCAGACTGGTGAATGCATTTGTAACGCAAGGTATCCAACTCATATTCAGTTCTTTTTAAGACAGGCAATCAGTGAAGAGAGCAAAGGAGAAGACTGACATGACAACGACAATGACAACGGAAAGGATAATGACGATATCATTTATTACATTTTGGTCATTGACCAACATACAGTTGTAAGGATGTAGGGGTGGGGGTAGGCAACCAGCTGGTAGCATGGCATTTGTCATACACATTATGTATTGTATTTTGCCTATTGACTCATAGACACACGGATAAGGCTGCGAGGATAGTAACATAGCATTTTCCGCGCACATTGTTTACTACATTTTGGTCCTTACACCCCCATACAGTTGTACAGGTGTAAGGATTAGGGTGGGAATCAGTTGGTATCATGGCATCTGTCATACACATTATTTGTTGTATTTTGGCCATTTATCCATACACAGTTCTAAGGGTGGAATGATAGTAACAAGGTATTTTTCATACACATAATTTATTGTATTTTGGCTATTTGCCTATACACAGTTCTAAGGATGGAATGATAGTAACATGGCATTTTTCATACACACTATTTATTGTAATTTGGCTAATGACCCATACTCAGTTTTAAGGGTGGAATGATGGTAACGTGGCATTTTTCATACACATAATTCATTGTATTTTGGCTATTGGCCCATATACCGTTGTAAACATATAGGAGTGGGGATGGAGAATCAGATGGTAACTTGGCGTTTTTATATTGCATGTAAACTGGCGGCATGAAGTAAACGTTATGCACTGTAGGTCATAGTTCACAGTCATGTTTTTAAAAGCAAGTCAAAGTTCATTACAACACAGCCACATATTCAACCATTTTAAATACAAACGTTGAATAATTCCATTCCACTACAATTGAATGACACGATAATCAGGATGTAACCATTTTCAAAATTTTTGTTTATGTTTTCTTAAGTGTTTTCTTTAATACTCGGCGTGAAAAACAAAATTTACAACATTTGGTTTTTGGTTTTGTTGTTATTCTGGCATAGCAGATTAGCCATGAACAGATTTGATCTGCTGTTCAGAAACCTTGATGCCAGATTTCAGATCACCAGGCAGAGCTGTTTGGTTTGGTTTTTTTCTTTATTATACACCGAGAGTAGGAGAGAGAGAGAGAGAGAGAAGGAGAGACAGACAGACAGACAGACACAGAGACAGACAGACAGACAGATAGACTTACAGAGAGAGAACAAACAAACAAACGAACTGAAATGGCTTATTGAACATTTTCCATGGGCCTCAAATCAAAACAATTCAGAGTTGTGGGGGGTGAGTCTGCATGGTCATATCATACGCCTGCATCAAACAATATACATATACATATACATTTATACATATACACTTATACATATACACTTATACATATACACTTATACATATACACTTATAATATACACTTATACATATACACTTATACATATACACTTATACATATACACTTATACATATACATTTATACATATACACTTATACATATACACTTATACATATACACTTATACATATACACTTATACATATACACTTATACATATACACTTATACATATACACTTATACATATACAAACATAAAATACGTCTCGCTGCAAAACTGCTGGTATCAATAACATCGTGTGTTACAAGTATTTGACAAGATCAATAACACTGTGTCTTTATAGGTGTGTCTGATGATATCAATAA
>JAPXFY010000030.1:27929912-27932412 GCA_030674185.1 Monoplex corrugatus
TTTTCCTCTCTGTCTTTTGTCGTGTGTGTGTGTGTGTGTGTGTGTGTGTGTGTGTGTCTGTGTGCGTGCGTGTGTGTGTTTGTGTGTGTGTGTGTGATGGAGAGAGAGAGGAGAGAGAGTCAAAGGGTTAATTTTTTGCAGTTTGTTTGATAGGGTGCGGGAGTTAAAAGGTTAAAGATGGGGACTGGTTTTGTATGCATCTTAGCTTAGCAGTGTTTTGTATCTGCCCTGACTTGCTGTGTGACTGTGGTGAGCTGTTCGTACTCCTGGGGGACTTTAAGACAGGCTCCTGTGTCGCCATGGTTCATGTCACTGTCCCTAACGTGCTCTTCGTACAAGTTATAATGTGTCATATCGAGTCAAACGACACGTGTGTTGCTCCTAGCTTTCTATCCGTACAAATGATCACTTGTGTCAGACAATTGACTGTTCACAGGAAACTCAATGAAACTATTGTTGTCTCATTCGCAGCAAACGCTCACTTTTAAGACATACGAAGTTTTTGACATTATACATTTGTATGTATGTGTATGTATGTATGTATATGTACATATTTATATATGTATATGTATGTACATGTATGTATGTATGTATGTATGTATGTATGTATGTATAATATATATGCATATATATATATATATATATATATATATATATATATATATATATACATATATACATATGTGTGTGTGTGTGTGTGTGTGTATGTATATGTTGTTGTTTCCACAAGGGATATCGGCTGACTCACTGTTTTGTGTGTGTGACTGCATTGGTCATATTGTAATGGCTTCACTCCCGGCGCAGAGTTCCTGGGGGCCCAAATTACCCTTGGACTCCCGAGGGCGACTATGTGCAACTGTCTCCCGGTCATTCCCTCCGCACCAAGCACCATCACTACCACAACAACAATAACAAAAGCCTGAAACAGGCAAAACCTGAGACAGACACACAGACACAGACACAAACACACACACACACACACACACACACACACACACACACACACACACACACACACACACACACACACACACACACACAACAGAGAGAGAGAAACAGAGAGAGAAAGAGAGAAAATAGAGAGAGGGGAAGGAAAGAGAGAGGGAGAGAGACAAAGGACGAAAACAGAGAAAAGGCGAGAGAGAGAAAGAGGGAGGGCGGACTCTGAGAGAGGGAAAGAGAGAGAGGGAAAGAGAGAGGGAAAGAGAGAGAGGGAAAGAATGGGGGAAGAAAGCGAGAGACAAAGAGAGAGAGAAAGGAAGAGAAAGAGGCGGAGAGAGAAAGAGAGACAGAAAGACAGAGAGAAAGACAGAAAGAGAGAGAGAGAGAAGAGAGAGAAGAAGAAGAGAGAGACAGACAGAAAGAGAGAGAGAGACAGAAAGAGAGAAGGAGCGACAGAAAGAGAGAGAGACAGACAGACAGAAAGAGAGACAGACAGACAGAAAGAGAAAGAGACAGAAAGAGAGAGAGATCCCTTACCACTGTGTCACTGGGCAGTACCCATGAACATTGTGTACGTTGTTTCGTCATTTCCGGTGTGTGATGCACATTGACTTCAACACTCTTTGGATTGTTATCGGGTTGGGTTGTTCTTTTTTTCGGGATCATCACGAGACTGTTCTTTATACATTTTACTACCTTGTTTGTTTATTTGTTTGTTAGTTTGGTTGTTTGTTTGACTGATTGTTTTTTCGTTTGTTTTGTTTGTTGCTTTGTTTGTTGCTTTGTTGCTTTGTTTGTTGCTTTGTTTGTTGCTTTGTTTGTTTGTTGCTTTGGTTGTTTGTTGCTTTGGTTGTTTATCGCATTGGTTGTTTGTTGCTTTGTTTGTTGCTTTGGTTGTTTGTTGCTTTGTTTGTTGCTTTGGTTGTTTACCGCTTTGGTTGGTTGTTGCTTTGTTTGTTGCTTTGGTTGTTTGTTGCTTTGTTTGTTTGCTGCTTTGTTTGTTGCTTTGTTTGCTGCTTTGTTCGTTGCTTTGTTCGTTGCTTTGTTTGTTGCTTTATTTGTTGCTTTATTTCTTTGTTGCTGTATTTGTTTGTTGCTTTGCTTGTTTATTTGTTGCTTTGTTTGTTTGTTGCTTTATTTGGTGCTTTACTTGTTTGTTGCTTTGTTTCTTGCTTTCTTTGTTTGTTGCTGTGTTTTTTGTTGGTTTGTTTGTTAGTTGATTTGTTTGTTATTGATTTGTTTGTTGCTTTATTTGTTTGTTGCTTGTGTTTGTTTGTTGCTGTGTTTGTTTGTTGCTGTGTTTGTTTGTTGGTTTGTTTGTTGTTTTATTTGTTAGTTGCTTTTTTGTTTGTTGCTGTGTTTGTTTGTTGCTGTGTTTGTTTGTTGGTTTGTTTTTTGCTTTATTTGTTTGTTGCTTTATTTGTTTGTTTGCTGTGTTTGTTTGTTGCTGTGTTTGTTTGTTGCTGTGTTTGTTTGTTGCTGTGTTTGCTTGTTGCTGTGTTTGCTTGTTGCTGTGTTTGTTTTGTTGCTGTGTTTGCTTGTTGCTGTGTTTGTTTGT
>JAPXFY010000030.1:27937412-27939912 GCA_030674185.1 Monoplex corrugatus
CACAGGGGACATTGGCTGATTTACTGTTTTGTATGTGACTGTATTGGCTATTACAGGGGATGTATTGGTGATCACAGGGGACATTGGCTGATTTACTGTTTTGTGTGTGACTGTATTGGCTATTACAGGGGATATTGACTGATTCACTGTGTTTTGTGTGTGACTGTATTGGCTTTTACAGGGGATATTGGCTGATCCACTGTGTTTTGTGTGTGACTGTATTGGTTATCACAGGGGATATCGGCTGATTCATTGTGTTTTGTGTGTGACTGTATTGGTTATCACAGGGGATATCGGCTGATTCATTGTGTTTTGTGTGTGACTGTATTGGTTATCACAGGGGATATCGGCTGATTCATTGTGTTTTGTGTGTGACTGTATTGGTTATCACAGGGGATATCGGCTGATTCATTGTGTTTTGTGTGTGACTGTATTGGTTATCACAGGGGATGTATTGGTTATCACAGGGGATATCGGCTGATTCACTGTGTTTTGTGTGTGACTGTATTGGTTATCACAGGGGATATCGGCTGATTCACTGTGTTCTGTGTGTGACTGTATTGGTTATCACAGGGGATATCGGCTGATTCACTGTGTTCTGTGTGTGACCGTGTTGGCCTAGGGGTTTACAGGTATACAGGTATACAGGTATAAAGGCATACAGGCATACAGGAGTACAAGAGTACAGGCCTACAGGCATACAGTTATAAAGACATACATGCATATGGGCCTACAGGCATACAGGTGTACAGGCATACAGGTATGCAGGCATACAGGCACACAGGCCTACAGGCCTAAAGGCATACAGGTGTACAGGCATACAGGCCTGAAGGCATACAGGTATACAGGCATACAGGCGTACAGGTATACAGGCATACAGGCCTGAAGGCATACAGGTATACATGCATACAGGCATGCAGACATACAGGTTATGCAGGGCTACAGGCACAGGCATACAGGTATACAGGTATACAGGCATACAGGTATACAGGTATGCAAGCATACAGATATACAAGCATGCAGGCACAGGCATACAGTCATGCAAGTGTACAGACATAACGGCCCACAGACATACAGATATACAAGCATACACATATACAGACATGCAGATATGCAGGCATACAGACATACAAGCATACATACATACAGGTACACAGCATACAGGCCCACAGGCACACAGGCACACAGACATACAGACACACAGGTATACAGACACACATTCAAGTGGCAGCAAGGAGACATTCAGTCACTAACTATGACAAAACCGTAAAGCCATGACTGTGTCTCTCACTCTTAACTCTGCACACACGCTGTAAGGGTGGGCTATACTGCACACCTGAGTCAGATGCCGGGCTATACAGTAGACCTGAGTCAGATGCCGGGCTATACAGTAGACCTGAGTCAGATGCCGGGCTATACTGTAGACCTGAGTCAGATGATGGGTTATACAGTAGACCTGAGTCAGATGATGGGTTATACAGTAGACCTGAGTCAGATGATGGGCTATACAGTAGACCTGAGTCAGATGATGGGCTATACAGTAGACCTGAGTCAGATGCCGGGCTATACAGTAGACCTGAGTCAGATGCCGGGCTATACAGTAGACCTGAGTCAGATGATGGGTTATACTGTAGACCTGAGTCAGATGATGGGTTATACAGTAGACCTGAGTCAGATGATGGGTTATACTGTAGACCTGAGTCAGATGATGGGCTATACTGTAGACCTGAGTCAGATGATGGGCTATACTGTAGACCTGAGTCAGATGCCGGGCTATACAGTAGACCTGAGTCAGATGATGGGTTATACAGTAGACCTGAGTCAGATGATGGGTTATACAGTAGACCTGAGTCAGATGATGGGTTATACTGTAGACCTGAGTCAGATGATGGGTTATACTGTACACCTGAGTCAGATGATGGGTTATACTGTAGACCTGAGTCAGATGATGGGTTATACAGTAGACCTGAGTCAGATGCCAGGCTATACTGTAGACCTGAGTCAGATGATGGGTTATACTGTACACCTGAGTCAGATGATGGGTTATACTGTAGACCTGAGTCAGATGCCAGGCTATACTGTAGACCTGAGTCAGATGATGGGTTATACAGTAGACCTGAGTCAGATGCCAGGCTATACAGTAGACCTGAGTCAGATGATGGGTTATACTGTACACCTGAGTCAGATGATGGGTTATACTGTAGACCTGAGTCAGATGATGGGTTATACAGTAGACCTGAGTCAGATGATGGGTTATACTGTAGACCTGAGTCAGATGATGGGTTATACTGTAGACCTGAGTCAGATGATGGGTTATACAGTAGACCTGAGTCAGATGATGGGCTATACTGTAGACCTGAGTCAGATGATGGGCTATACTGTAGACCTGAGTCAGATGATGGGTTATACAGTAGACCTGAGTCAGATGATGGGCTATACTGTAGACCTGAGTCAGATGATGGGCTTATACTGTAGACCTGAGTCAGATGATGGGCTATAC
>JAPXFY010000030.1:27944912-27952412 GCA_030674185.1 Monoplex corrugatus
GTGTGTGTGTGTGTGTGTGTTGCGTGTGTGTGTGTGTGTGTGTGTGTGTGCGTGTGTTTTTCGGTGCGTTGTGTGTGTGTATGTGTGTGTGTGTGTGTGAGTGTGTATGTGTGTGTGAGTGAATGTGTATGCGTGCGCGCGTGTATATGTGCATGTGTGTATGTGCGTGTGTGCGCGCACGTGTGTGTGCGCGCACGTGTGTGTGTGTGTGTGTGTATGTTGTGTGTGTGTGTTATGCGCGTTTTGTGTGCGTGTGTATTATGTTTGTATGTGTGTGTGGTGTGTGTGCGTGTATGTGTGTTTTGTGGTTGTGTGTGTATGTGTATGAGTGTGTGCGTGTTATGTGTTTGTGTTAAGTATGTGTGTAATGTGTGCGTGGTGTGTATGTGTGTTTTGTGTCTATGTGTTTTAGGTGGGTATGTTATGTGTGTGTATGTGTGTGTATGTGTATTTTGTGGTGGTGTGTGTATGTGTATGAGTGTGTCTGTGTGTGTATGCGTATGTGTCTGTGTATTTTGAGGGTGTGTGTTACGTATGTATGTGTGTTTAACAACAGGACACGTGCGACTGCCCTTGTTCAAGCAAACAGGAACCAGAAAAACACGAAAATAGAATCAGAACACAGCGGAGAAGTTTCAGTCTTTTTCTCCTTTGTGTGTGTGTGTGTGTGTGTGTGTGTGGTGTGTGTGTGTGTGTGTGTGTGTGTGTGTGTGTGTGTGTGTGTGTGTGTGTGTGTGTGTGTGTGTGTGTGTGTGTGTGTGTGTGTTTGGTGTTTGTTCGTTTATGATCTGACATTTACGCTTGACAAAGGCCAGAAAAAAACTGATGAAGGAACCTGCTCCAAAGACATCAAAATAAGAATTGGAATGGCAAACCAAAAAATGGTCCAACTCAACAACATCTGGAAAGACAGAGGCATACGAAATGGCCTGAAAGTTAGAATTCTAAAATGTTTGATTTGGCCAGTCAGGATTTATGGCTGCGAAGACTGGACTCTGAGAAAAACTGAATGCAGAAGAATTGAGGCAGCAGAGATTTGGTTTTAACGGAGACTACTAGGTGTCAAATGGACAGACAGAAGAACTAATGAAAATGTCCTGGAAGAACTTGATACTGCCAGAATACATACTAGCAGACATCAACAAGAGATGACGAAAATACATTGGCCATGTGTCACGCAACAGGAGCACATACCTCGTGGCAACCATTTTTCAAGGAAAAACAGTGGCAAATAGAAGAAAGGCAGGCCTCCAATCTCTTACATCGAGAACATAACCAACATCAGTGGCCTAAATATTCAAGAAATTGTCCACAAAAGTCAAGACAGAGTGGCCTGGAGGAAGATGGTGGCATCCACGTGTGCAGCGGTCAACACCGACAGGTGAGGTGAGGTGAAAGGCCAGTTGGCCGAAAATTTGCGCCTGTCTTGTCTGGTTATATCAAATACGCTTTTAATTCTATTTTCATGTTTTTTCTCCGGTTCCTTCAACCACTTGTTAAACAAAACACTGCCCACAATGCTGAGATTGACGTCAGGTTAGAGGTCAGACTTATTCAAGAGACATTTATTGCACTCAGACATTTCCATACGTGCTGAGACTCCTTGAGTCTGCACAAAATGCTATACGCTGGTATAGTACTGAAATGGAAGCAGATGAAAGGGACACAGGGAAGATACAGATCCTATCAAACAGTAAGCTGACACCACCAGAATGATTCGCGGGACACTGCTGGCGTAGCAAAGAAGAACTGGTGGGGGGATGTTCTACTATGGAGACCCAGTCACGGCAAACAAAGACCAGGACGTCCAAAGAAGACCTTCATCGACCAACTGATGGATGATACGGGCTGTCAGTATGATGAACTACCTACTGCAATGTCTGACAGAGAAGGATGGAAGAAACGCGTCATGGATAGCCGAGCAAGCTCGACATGATGATGATAATGACCAGAATGATTGGAGCATTATTCAGATGGGCAGCGAACAAGCCAGTTGTAATGTGATGGGCTGGAATTGAACTCGAGATATCGGATCTGAAGTCCATGGCTGTATTACAGAGCCTGCCAGCTTACAAAACTGTTATCAGGGATATCGGACATCATCAGTCCAATTATCTGTGACTGAAATATCAGAAGACAGACGATTGGTATTGATCAGTTGTTGGTTGATGGTGTAAGGGCCGCCGACCATCTCACTTTCTGTGGTAAAACAATCACTGAATTACTCCAGTCCTCTCTATGTCTATGTCTCTGTCTGTCTCTGTCTCTATGTCTCTCTGTCTCTATGTCTCTCTGTCTCTGTCTCTGTCTCTGTCTGTCTGTCTCTCTCTCTCTCTTTCTCCCTCTTTCTTTCTCTCTTTTTTCTCTTTCTCTCTCTCTGTCTCTCTCTCTCTCTCTCTCTGTCTCTCTCTCTCTCTTTCTCTCTCTTTCTCTCTTTGTGTCTCTCTCTCCATCTATCTATCTATCTGTCTGTCTATCTATCTATCTGTGTATCTATCTATCTATCTATCTATCTATCTATCTATTATGAAGCTGTCTGTCTGTCTGTCTGTCTATCTATCTATCTCGCTCTCTTTTCCTCTGTCTCTCGCTCAGTCCTTTCTCTCTTCTGCAAACTCTCCTTCTTCGGTTTGTCTTTCTCTCTCAGTCCCATTGTGTTTGTTCATCAACTTCAGAGAGAGAGACTTTAGACTTCAGAACACTTTATTACTCAAAGATAGCACTATCAGGTCCCACTGGACCTGTTTTACAGTGAACTGTTACTCTACACACAGACAATATGAGCATAAAGAAGAAAACAAACCATTGGACAGATATTGTGAGAGTAGTTATAAAAGAAGTTGTCATAACATACTGAGTTTTAGTCCTTTTCTCCCACTGGACTGTGTGTGTGTGTGTGTGTGTGTGTGTGTGTGTGTGTGTGTGTGTGTGTGTGTGTGTGTGTGTGTGTGTGTGTGTGTGTGTGTGTGTCTGTGTGTCTGTGTGTCTGTGTGTGTGCTTGGTTTTTGTTTGTTTCTTTCTTTCTTTGTTTCTTTGTTTCTTTGTTTTGTTTTGTTTTGTTTTGTTTTGTTTTCGCTTTGTTTTGTTTTTCTGGTCCCTGTTTGCTTGAACGCGGGTGGTCACACTTCGTTTGAAAACATATTGACTGTTACGTACACGCCATATGCTTATGTGCTTTACAACATCATGAAAGACAAAGGTAGACATATGTACATAAATACATGCCAGCCCCTAACAATAATAACGAGAACAAGAACAACCTATTATAGTACTGCTAATATTCTGTTAGAAAAGTAAATGATAAACATAGAATCAAAGAAAAAGGAGACCAGTCGCCGTGGTGTGATGGTTTACGCAAAGGACTACCGACTGGAAGGTTGTGGGTTCACATCCCTATCAGTCCCTCCAAAATTACATCATTGTGGGATGTTTCGGCTCTAACCGGCTCCTACCCAGAGTAGGGCGTGTTGTTGGGAAGACTGGGACCACACAGTCGAGTCTCATCCACTTCACGAATGCGTCATTGAGGGTGGTGCTCAAATCTTCTGACCAGCACTGCAGGTGTGTACATCTCTCGGGCCTGGTTGACGCCAGGAAATATTGTGATAGTAAGCGTAGAGTATAGCTCTGTCATACAGTCTCAATCCTAAATGGAACTCCATAGCATCATGAATATCATCCTCATCGACATCATCGTCATCACCGCATTGTAAAAAGTGTGCCAGCTTCTGTGGTAATTAAGGTGGCGTAGAAAATGGGACCAAAAAAAAAAAAAAAGGTGAGCACAAAGGTAACCTCCCTGAGTGCAATGATCCTGAAAACAGGAAAAGAAGGAAATAAAGGAAGTACTTAGAAAAATAAAGAGAGGGGGAAGACACGTCAGCTATAGAAGTGACGACAGTAGAGTAATAAGAACATAAACGGGAGATAAAGACAGATATACGTCCAGCAAGTACGTGGCAACACCTATCAACTATAATGCACAGTGTAATCATTACCATCATCAAGTGCCTTGCCACATGGCGATGGCGATCATGGCCCATCATATGTTTCTATCCCTTGTTGCCGCAAGCACATCTTCCACCCTCTCTGTATGTAGATCTAAAAAAGCAGTTATTATCGAAATATCTATGTATTATATTTCAAGCGGATATTTGTAAACCTTACATTTAAATCTGTTTTTGGTTTTGTGCATGACTTGATGTTTTTCTGTCTGTCTGTCTGTCTGTCTGTCTGTCTGTTTTGTCAGTCTGTCTGCCTGTCTCTGTCTCTGTCTCTGTTTCTGTCTCTCTATCTCTCTCTCTCTCTCTCTCTATATATATATATCTCTCTATTATATATATACATGTATATATATATATATATATATATATATATATATATATATATATATATATATGTATGTATGTATGGATATTAATTTGAAAACAATGATAGCAAAATTTAGACTTGGTTTATCAATTTTGAAAGCCCATCAATTGAAATACAAGCAACACAGAGAGTCTGATTTGCTCTGTCCCATATGTATGCAAGCTGAAGAAGACGAAATACATTTTGTCCTATGTTGTCCAGCTTTAGATGAAATCTGTACAAGGCGTATCCCTCAAAAGTATTTTAGATCACTGAACATGTTTAAATTGTGTTGGTTAATGTGTTCAACTCGTTTCGATTATATTAAAAATTTTGGTTTGTTCCTGCTTAAAGCAGTTAAAATCAGGGAAATTGCTTTATCGTAATACACAATTCATTTTGTTGTTGATTGTTAATCCTATATGATATGCTGTCTGATTATTTCATTACGCTTATAAGCACCCCTTCAGTAGGGGATATGGCCTTTCTTGAATGAAAATTCTGAAGTCTGAAGTCTGAAGTCTCTCTCTCTCTCTCTCTCCTCCTCTCTCTCTCCTCTCTCTCTCTCTCTCTCTCTCTCTCTGACCTTGTCTGCCTGTCTGTCTGTAGTTAATCTGTTCTCATTATAGAGGTAGGGTTCGACATGTATTTCCTTTCAGCAGGTCTCCCTTAGCTGTCGTCCATGTTTCTGTGAAACGCTTATGGTTTCAAGTGTATTGTTCTTGTTGTTGTTCTTATTATTCTTGTTCTTCTTCTTCTTCTTCTTCTTCTTCTTGTTTGTTGTTTTGTTCTTCTTCTTCTTCTTCTTCTTCTACTTCCTCTTCTTCTTCTTTTTTTTTTTTTTTTTTTTCTTCTTCTTCTTCTTCTTCTTTTTAGTAGTAGTAGTAGTAGTATCCTCATAAAAATCATCATTATTATTATTGTTGGTGGTGGTGGTGGATTTTGTTGTTGTTGTTGCTGTTGTTGTTGTCAATATAATCATCAGTTTTATAGGTTCATTCTACTCTTGTCTGGGTTTTGTTGTTGTTGTTGCTTTGTTGCTTTGTTTTGTTTTGTTTTTGCTCGTTGTTCCAAAACTAAAGCTATTTTGTCTCTTTAACATGCCATGAAGCTACAATACACAGTAGAATAGATCAGACATGATCATTGGGATTTATCATGCAAAACGCAGTCTAGAAACGGTACTGAGCAAGCAGCACTGGGGGAATAACGGTTAAATCCCTGCCATGTGGCTGTTACTAGATATCCTTTCATTCCACTGAGAATAACCAAATGCGAAACTGAAGGTGGAGGTAATCCCTACCAAAAAAAGAGAAAACATGATTTGGCCATTTGTAGTATGGCACTTCTTTTACAGGTTCTCTGTACTGATGTTGGAGACACCCGTGGTATTTTTCCGACCTTGTTCAGACGATCCAATGACTGGTCTGTGTCAACAAGACATTGCACTCAGGGCGTCTGCCATACCTTAATCGGTACAGTCCTGATGTGACACCACACGCCCATTTGCTAGCTATGCATTTCTCTTCACACCAGAGCAGTTCCATTGAGTTGCATTATGGAGACTTGTCCAACACGACTTGCTGTTAATGAGTTCTGTCTCATAGAATGAGTAAGTTTCAGTTTCAGTTTCAGTTTCTCAGGAACTATGTCTCCGCGCTCGGAACGAATTCCTTATGCACTAACGTCACAGGTGCCATGTGTATGGTGATCATGGCACAAGCCTTATTAAGCCTGCACATAAACCCATGGGCTGGCCAGGTCCTGATGGTACTACCTACCTAGGATGAGTAAAAACACATGCAGACAGAGAAAGAAGAGAGCAAGTGGGTGGGGTGGCGCTTTATCCATTCAGATCAGCTCAAAATGTACACGGCATTGAACAACATCTGGAAAGACTGAGGCATACCAAATGACCTGAAAATTAAACTTTCAAAATGTTTGATTCTGCCAATCATGATTTATGGCTGCGAAGCCTGGACGGACTCTCAAAAAAGTTGATTGCAAAAGAATTGAGGCAGCAGAGATGTGGTTTTATCGGAGATTAATACGTGTCAAATGGACGGATAGAGGAGCTAGCTAATGAAAGTGTCCTGGAAGAACTTGATACCACCAGAAAACTACCAGCAGACATTAAAAGATGATTAAAGTGTATTGGCTATGTTCATGTAAGAAGAGCACAGACTTCATGGCAACCATTTTTCTTTTCATTATTTACGATTCTCATTTCTTTTACAATAATATTTATGGATGTCCTTCTATCGATGATTCTAATTTTAATCATTTTAACACAAAACTTATGACATGAAGGTGGAGGTAATCCTTGGTCTGAACTTCTTAAAACCACCCTGAGTGAGAGAGGAGGAGGAGAACACAGAGAGAAAGAGACAGAACAGACAGGACAGAGAGGCAGAGAGAAAAGAGAGAGAGAGACATAGACAGAGATAGAGAGACACACAGAGAGACAGACAGACAGGGAGACACAGAATCAGAGAGAGACACAGAGACATAAAAAGACAAAAAGATAGAGACTTGAAAGAGAGAGAAAGAAAGACAGACAGACAGACAGAGAGAGAGACAGAGACAGACACAAGAGAGAAAGAGAGACAGACAGACAGAGAGAGAGAATGAGATACAGACAGAGAGAGAGAGAGAGAAAGAGAGACAGAGAGACAGAGAGAAAGAGAGAGACAGACAGACAGAGAGAGAGAGAAAAAAAGACAGACAGAGAGAGAGAGAGAGAGAAGACAGAGAAAGAGACAGACACAGAGAGAGGAAGAGAGAGACAGACAGAAGAGAAGAGAGAGACAGAGAGGACAGACAGAGAGAGAAAGAGAGACAGAAGAGAGAGAGAAGAGAGAAGAGAAGAGAGGAGAAAGGACAGACACTAGAGAGAGAGAAAAGAGACAGACAGACAGACAGAGAAAGAGATTCACGGCAACTACAAAAAAGGGAGAAAACCCGTGTGGTACACCAATACTTTGACTATTGTTTTAATAGCCATTGTGTCCCTTCGCCTAGGTTCACCCAACCAATATGCCATGAGTACACACATGCACACACACACACACACACACACACACACACACACATGCACGCACGCACGCACGCACACACACACAGACACACCACACTACACCACACCACACT
>JAPXFY010000030.1:27957412-28007412 GCA_030674185.1 Monoplex corrugatus
CAATACGTCTACACATTACACACGTCAAATGTTCAATACGTCTACACATTACACACGTCAAATGTTCACTACGTCTACACATTACACACGTCAAATGTTCACTACGTCTACACATTACACACGTCAAATGTTCACTACGTCTACACACATTGCACATGTAAAATGTTCAGTACGTCATTTTCTACACAACAATGAATACGTCAAATGTTCAGCACGTCATTTTCAAGACAACATTACGCACGTCAAATATTGAGGACGTCATTTTCCACACAACTTTACACAAGTCAATTGTTCGGTACGTCATTTTGTACACAACATTACACACATCAAATGTTTGGTACGTTATTTCTACACAAACATTACACACGTCAAATGTTCGGTACGTCATTTTCTACACTATTTTACACACGTCAAATGATCGGTACATCATTTTGTACACAACATTACACACGTCAAATGTTCAGTACGTCATTTTGTACACAACATTACACACGTCAAATGTTCAGTACGTAATTTCTACACAACATCACACGTCAGATGTTTGATACGTCATTTTGTACACAACACTATTCACGTCAAATTTTCGTTATGTCAGTTTCTACATGTTCTGTACGGTAGGCACCAGGATGACTAATAGCATCATGTGGATTCATCCATGTATGTCCCCAGGTTGTTCACCTCGGTAACATCGTACACACGGCACACAATAACTTCTGTGTTGTCTGAGGAAAGGAGACTTACAAGTTCTCTTTATGTCTTGTCGCTAAGGGCACTTTGAACGCTTTGCAACACTTTGACAGAGACAGGAAGAGAGGGAAAGAGACAGACAGACAGACAGACAGACAGAGATAGAATGATCGAGAAAAAAAAAGACCGAGAGACAGACAGAGACAGACAGAGACAGAGAGAGAAGAGACAGAGACAGAGGCAGAATGACGAAGAAAAAAGACTAGAGAGAGAGAAAGAGAGACAGACAGACAGACAGAAACAGAGATAGAGACAGAGACTGAGACAGAGAGAGACAAAGAGAGAGAGAGACACAGAGAGAGAGAGAGAGACAGAGAGAGACAGACAGACAGACAGGGAGAAGGAGACAGACAAACAGACAGACAGAGAGATAGAGAAACAGACAGAGAAACAGACAGAATGACAGCATAAGCAAAGTCAAAGACATGTATAAACAGAAGAAACAGAACTACATTTCTATGTAATTTTCCATTAGCACATCGACCAACTTACACATGCGGTGTTGCTGGTTTACGAAAAATGGTACACTAAAAAACACTTCAATTATTTCCACAAAAAATACACAACGTAAGGCAAGTCATCAAGAATGCACAACAGTGTGTATACTTATTTGCTCACGCATGTACGTGTATGAGTGTATCTGTGTGTGTGTGTGTGTGTGTGTGTGTGTGTGGGGTGCGTGCGTGCGTGCGTGCGTGCGTGCGTGCTGTGTGTGTGTGTGTGTGTGTGTGTGTAGGTCATTAGTTCAATGTATATTTATTTAAATGATATTAGAACAAAAAGGTGGTAGGGTAAGTAAGTGGAAAAGGTAAATGATAGGCTTATGCATATATAGTAGGTTATTGTCAACACACAAAGTCAGAACAAAACTGAGGCAACATAATGTGGTTTCTAAGAAGAATGTTGAGAGTTCCATGGACAGCAAAGAAAACAAATGAGACGGTCTGGAAGGAGACAGACACTAGAAAAAGATTAGGAAAAGACAAGCAGCATTTATAGGACATATTATGAGGAAAGGGGAATTAGAGCACCTGGCCACAACAGGAAAGCTGGAGAGAAAAAAAACACCAGGTAGACCCAGAGAGAAAATATTGGACGGACTTGCAGGATGGCTGAGGACAGAGATGGTGGAAGATGTACTTGCAGCGACATGGAACAGATTGGTATAGAGGGCTATGATCGCCAAGGCCATGCGACAGGGCACATGATGATGATGATAGGGTCTTTGAGAAAGAAGGAAGGGAGATGCAACTGTCAGAGGGGGTGAAAATCTAACAAATGAGTTAACTTACTATAACCAACTATTTAAACACTATACTAGCTAAATTATTTAAATTCAGAGAGTTAGCAGTCGCTGTGGTGTAGTGATTAGCGGAACACACTACTGACTGGAAGGTTGTGGGTTCGAATCCCCATCAGTCCCTTCAAAAATCATAGTGGATTTTTTTCGGTTCCAACTAGCTCCTACTCTGAGTCGAAGATGCCATAAGCTCATTGGGAAGACTGGAAACACACAGTCGAGTGTCATTGACGGTGTTGCTCAAATCCTCTGACCAACACCGCAAGTGTTTGTATCTCTCGGGCCTGGCAGACACCAGCATATATTATGATATGATAGTAAGCATAGAGTACAGCCCTGTATCAGATAATTTCATCCAGCCTTATAGAATTACCTGCCAGTGGTGGCAACAACGCTCGGTGTTCGTCTGGTCCACTTTCCGGTCGTCTTTCTCCTTGAACTTTGATTGGTTGAACTCTGACCTCTGGCCTGGGATGACCTGTCACCTGTATCGTTGAGGTTGCTGTCTAGGGGTTGAGAGGTGGTGGTGGTGGTTGAGGTGGTGGTGGTTGAGGCCATGTCAGTTGTGGTAATAGTGAAGGGGGTGGACGGAGGAGTGGTGGTGATGGTGGTGGGTCTGGCAGCAGTTGACGCTGACGTCATCATTTTTGTGGTGGTACCGTGAATCTGTGAGGACAGAGAAAGATTTAGAAAATGATGATATTGGCAGATATTTGAGATGTGTATTTATGTGTGTATATGTGTGTCTGCCCTACTGTGGGGATGCTGGAGCCTCAGCCTCTTTCAGCATAAATAGTATCCCCACCTTCTGGAAATTCTGTACTAGAAATTTCCTCTTTTCTGTCACTCTTTTTGTTTCTCTGCCTTGTTCCTTTGCTTTCTGTCATTTCTTCCTATCATTTTCTGCTTTGCTGGTCCATTCACTTGTATGCGTTCGATAAAGTCTTATATGCTTTCTCTTAGGATTGATAATTGGTACATGTATTAAGTGCACTTTTGATTCTAGGCAAATGATACACGTGGAAGCAATTTTAGGTAATTTAGGCCCGTTTTGATATATATTTTATTGTCCCTAGTTATGTTTAAAATTTACGTCAGGTATGGGTTTTTTTAAAATCCCCTCTGCGAAAAAATTAGATGGAATGGTCAACGCCAAGAGTATTTCCTCAGATTGTATGCACAAATGTATTGACGCGTGTACTTGATTTTGTTGTCTTGTCCTTTTAGTTTTTTGTTTTTTGTTTGTTTGTTTGTTTGTTTGTTTGTTTGTTTGTTTGTTTTGTTTTTTGTGTGTGTGAAGTTTTATGTATGTTTTGAAACTGTTATAGCCCTGATATGGCTCTACGCAGTCGGCTGGGCTTTAAACAAAAATAACGATAACAACGTGTGTGTATGTCTGTGTATGAGTGTGCACAAGGCCAGTTATGTGTGTGATTGACAAAACAAATCAGACTTGTTTACTTCCAGAGGTGGCTTCCCTTTGATGTATTCAGTAGTGAACGCCACCAAAACAAGTTTAACAAGTATCTTCCATTGTGTCAAAGACTAGGCGACATGGGATCTCCATGAACCAGAACAACACGAAAATAGCACGAGAACGCGTATTTAATACAAGTCAAGACAGACACAAATTTTCGGCCAAATGGCCTTTGTCAAGCGTGAATGTAAGATCACAAACAAACAAACACCAAATACACAAATTAGGAAAAAAAGACTTAAACTTGCCTGCTGCTTCGTCCAGTGGGAGAAGAGGACTAAAATGAAGTCATAATGTGTTTGTGAGTAAATATTACCTTCACTTGTTTTTTCCATGTTTAATTATTGTGCTCATTGTGGGATCGCTTGGCCACGTCCACCATCAATCCACAAGCTGACTTAACCCTTTGACTTACTCACCCTATCTACCAACTGCAAAAACTTAACCCTTTTATTTATTTATTTATTTATTTATCTATTTATTTATTCATTTATTTATTTATTCATTATTTATTTATCTATTTATTCAATCGTTTATTTATTCATTTAGTTATTCATTTATTTATTCATTCTTTCATTCATCCATTCATTTATTGATATATTTATTTACATGTTTATTTATTCAAATACATAGTGGGTGCACTGTGTGTGCCCTTCAGTTACATTTACATGTAGCTGTAAAACCAGACGATAATTTCTGTCTCATCTATGGAAATTCAGGAGGACTGTGAATATTTTGATTACTTTTAAACCCAAGGGAGTTAGCTGCAAATCCTTCAATGTGCTGATGTTTATAAACTTGCCTTATGTCATCAGTGTGCTGATGTTTATAAACTTGCCTTATGACATCAGTGTGCTGACTGTTTATAAACTTGCCTTATGTCATCAGTGTGCTGACTGTTTATAAACTTGCCTTATGACATCAGTGTGCTGACTGTTTATAAACTTGCCTTATGTCATCAGTGTGCTGACTGTTTATAAACTTGCCTTATGACATCAGCGTGCTGACTGTTTATAAACTTGCCATATGACATCAGTGTGCTGACTGTTCATAAACTTGCCTTATGACATCAGTGTGCTGACTGTTTATAAACTTGCCTTATGTCATCAGTGTGCTGACTGTTTATAAACTTGCCTTATGACATCAGTGTGCTGACTGTTTATAAACTTGCCTTATGTCATCAGTGTGCTGACTGTTTATAAACTTGCCTTATGACATCAGTGTGCTGACTGTTTATAAACTTGCCTTATGACATCAGTGTGCTGACTGTTTATAAACTTGCCTTATGTCATCAGTGTGCTGACTGTTTATAAACTTGCCTTATGTCATCAGTGTGCTGACTGTTTATAGACTTCCCTCATTTTATCGGTATGTCATGTTAGTTATAAACTTCTTATAATTTAAAGCACGTCAGTATGAAAACTATGAATTAATGCCTGCATATTTGTGGATAGTGTATTACATATTCGAAAAGATTACAATGTATTCATATTCAAATACTAAGCAATGAATGTTTACGTAAGTGAAGGATCTAACGCAATCAGTTTATGTATTGCTAGCGAAATGTCACCAACTATTGCCAGTTTTCAGTCAAGGTAGTGTGTATCTGACAATTCTAACTAATTGTTATTTAATGAACTCCTTGTGTCATATGATGTCTCTGCCCTATTTACCAGCGTACCAGTGAAAGAAAGCATAGAGATCATACGCCGAAGGTTACAAAACGACCAAACCCTCCACCAACGTACATCTCTCACAGTGGACGACGTATGTGAACTCTTGTCCTGCTGCCTCACCACCACCTACTTCACCTTCCAAGGTGAATTCTACCAACAAAAAGAAGGAGCAGCCATGGGCTCCCCAGTAAGCCCAATAGTAGCCAACCTGTTCATGGAGGATTTTGAAGAGAAAGCATTGGCTTCTTTCCACTCCCCACCACGATACTGGGGGCGCTACGTAGACGACACCATGACTATCCTCCCCCAGCAACTGGTCGAACAGTTCACAGAACATCTGAACAACCAACACCCAGCCATCAAATTCACGAGGGAAGTGGAACAGAACAACTCCATAGCCATGCTGGACACCCTCATCACCAGAACTGATGGCATTCTATCCTTCTCGGTCTACCGTAAACCAACTCATACGGACCAATATTTACAGTTCGACAGCCACCAGCCCCTTGAACACAAACTGGGAGTGATTCGAACCCTTACCCACAGAGCTAACACCATATGCAGTACCCAAGAGGCAAAAGACAAGGAGACAAACCACCTGAAAAAAGTGCTCACCATCTCGGGCTACAAAAAGTGGGCCTGGAACAGCCCGGGAGGCAGGAAATCCAACACCGCATCCCAACAGCCAGTGAAACAACACCAGCGCAAGGGACACATCACCATCCCATACGTAGGAGGTGTGAGTGACGCTCTGTCCAGAAAGATCAGAAAACTGGGGGTGGCTGTACATTCCAAACCTTCCAACACCATACGCAGCCAGCTGGTCACCCCCAAGGACAAAACCAGCAAACTCGACAAAGCTGGCATTATATACAGAATAGACTGCCAGGACTGTAACCAACATTATGTCGGTGAAACTGAACGCCCCCTTCAGAAGAGACTAACAGAACACAAGAGGGACTCTTCTCCAGTAGGAGCTCACCTACACGCCGAAAAACATCAATTCAGTGCGGACAATGTCAACATCCTGGACAGAGAAAATAAGTGGTTCCAGCGAGGAGTCAAGGAGGCCATCTACATCGCAGCCACCAACCCCCCGCTCAACAGGGACCGGGGCCGTTACACCCTGCCCCCGGTGTACCATTCTCTGATTCGATCTCGTGAACTGGGTTCATCCCATGTTCGCGAGATCTGAGTAGAGATTCACGCAGACAGCATTAGAGCGCTGACGAAGATGGCGAGAACGCCATCGAAAGCTACGGAACTGTGAGTAGCGATTTTTACACTGTTGGGAGACCTTGTTCTTCAAAATTGGTAGCATTATGTTATTTAATAATCATGATATATGTAAATGACACAACATTGTAAACATGTATTTGATAATTCTAACAAATCGTTATCTAATCACCATAATGTATGTAAATGATATGACATTGTAAACAGTGACAGCTGTATGTAGGATCAATCATAGCTGTGTCTCAGATATGATAAATAGTGACATTTTTATATAATGTGTTTTGACGATTTTCTTTACGTAAAACCGAGTATAGCTTAGCAGCATACGCAAGACCTAACGTTTTGTTAAATGATTGTCTATATAAATGAAGATTTGACTGAACAAAGAAATGATTGTTGGCTCGAATCCCGGGGCGCGCTACATTAAAACTGGCCATCTCACTGTCCCATCTTAGGGGGGCCTAACATCATTGTTGTTCTGGTGGTATCAGCATAGGATTAGATAAGTCCCCCCCTTCCACCACTTCTTTAGGATGGTTATCCCCGCCGACCATATCACCTGAGGTGTGGGTGCTGACGTAAAAGCTAAATCAAACCGAACCAACAAAGAAAGCCCTCTTACTTTTGTACTCGTTGACGAAGGTGTCGCTGGCGATGACGTTGTCGTTGTTAATGACGTTGTCGTCGTTGATGACGTCGTCGTTGTTGATGACGTTGTCGGTGGTGATGCTGTTGATGTTGATGATGTCCTGTCTGTCATTTTAACTGTGAGATGGGGTTGTTTCGTGGCATATGTGGTCGTTGATAATGTGGAGGTTGATGACTTGGTCACGGTTGCCCGAGATGTGCTTGGTGACGATGATGATGAAGATGATGGTGAAGATGATGATGAAGATGATGGTGAAGATGATGATGAAGATGATGGGTTTTCCGATGCAGTTGTCTGTTGTCGTGTTGGAGACGTTGTTATCGTGGACAATGGTGGTTTTTCAGAGCTTCGTGTTGGTGTTGACCTGTTTGAGGGAGAAGATTTCGTGGCTGTCCAGGTTGTAGTGAATGTAGCAGGGTGTGAAGGTTGATGTGACGAAGCAGTAGTTGGTCGTGAGAACACAGCAGAACTGTTACTTTCGTTGACTGTCGGGGTGGTGGTTATAATAGATGGCGTACCGGTGTCGTTGTTGGCGTTTGTCACATCGTTGACGTTTTCTGTCCTCCCTGGTCTGGTGGACACATCGTCCGCGGTGACTTCTGGTGGTAATGCTTCCTTTGTGTCATCACTACGTGTGGTGGGTAGAGGTGAGTGGACAGTCAGGTGACTCACAGTTGCTGATGTCAGTGGGAAACGTTTTCCAGTGATGGACGCAGTCGAGGTGTACCCTAAAGTACTGTCCAAGTTGTAATCCTCTGTGGTGATGTCTCCAGAGCCCTCTGCGCTTGTCAAGGGAGGTAATGTAGAAGTGGTAGTGGTGGTGGTGGTGGGGATGGTGGTGGTGTAGTAAAAGACGTGGATGGGAAGATCGGCAATGGCAGCCCCGGCCAGGTGCATGGGCATGGCACACAGCACTTCGTCCTTATCCACAAAAATGTCAGGGGCTTGCTGTATCCAGTCATGCAGCCACAACAACCTGGAGTCACACAGCCAGGCATTACGGGCCAGCATGATGGACTTGAGGTTAGAGAAGTAGCGGGGAAGGTCCGTCTCCAAACTCTGTAAGCTGTTGTCCCTCAGATCCAGGTTCTCCAGGTTGTAGAACGACGCCAACGTTTCTGGAGAAGTCATGATGTTACGAGCCAGGGAAGGGCTGTAGCGGAGGGACAGTGTCTTCAAGAAAGGCACGTCACGGAAAAAGTCACCCTTCATAAACGGCTCAGTGTCATCCACATAGGACAGGTCCAGCACTTCCAGGGCGTGAAGTCCTGCAGCGAACCTCGTGTCAATATGAGTGATGGGGTTTCTGCCAACCTCCAACGCTGTCAGGTTTCGGAGACCAGCAAACGATCTTTCTTTGAGTTCTGAAATGGCATTGCCACTGAGGAAAAGCTTCTTCAATGCTTTTAAACGAGCGAAAGTAAACGGTTCGAACGAATATATTTTATTGCCTTTCAGTGAAAGTAAATTGATCTTAGAATTTTCAGGGAAGTCTCCATTGATGATTTCTGTGATTTCATTTTGCTCAATGCTGACAGTTTCAACCGTGGAAGGGATGGGAGAGGGAAAGGTGGTCAGCTGGTTTCCGTTCAGCCAGATCTGCTGAAGGTGAACGATGGGCATGAACGCACCGGGTTCGATCTCCGTCAGCCCATTTTCATCCAGAATCACAATACCCAGGAAGCGTGTCTGCTGGAAGGTGTTCTTGTACACCTTGCTGATGTTGTTCTTGCTGAGCTGTAGGTGTCTTGTCGTCCATGGCAACCCAGCAGGTACGGTGTCTAACTGGCATTCTGAGAGGTCAAGGAAAGATAAGCGGGCATTTTCAGTCAGCACATTGTCGATGTTTTTCAGAGGGTTCTTTTTCAGGCTCATGTAGGCCAGGTCTTTCAGTGTATGGAAAGCTGTAGGACTGATGTGAGACAGTTCGTTCTCCTCAACCATAAGATAAATCAGATTAGTGAGCGGCTTGAGACCCCGTTCTGTCAGTTGTTCCAATCTGTTCCGCGTCAGCACCAGCTTGGTCAGAGTGGGAACGTTCTGGAATGAGTCTTGGGTGGTGGTGATCAGGTTGTCCGCCACATCCAGAATACTCATCTTTGGGACGTTCTGGAACACGCCCGGTCCCACAGTGGTCAATAGATTGGAGCCTAAGTTCACGTGCCTCAGGTGTGGCATGTTGCTGAAAGCCCCTTCCGACAGGTGGGAGATTTTGTTGAAGCGAAGCATCACTTCTTCTGCTAAGCTGAGATTCTGGAGCTGGGGGCCAACAGTTTCGATCTCGTTGGCTTGCAGATCAATGAAGACCGCGTCTGAAGGGATATCCTCTGGGATCTGGGTCAATCCATTGCCATAACAGTTAACGTGGGAGTCAGAACAACTGCATGGAGAAGGACAACAACGTGAATAGATAGGGACAGACAATAGAATGAGCAAAGTCAACAGTCTGCCTTGGTCCACAGCCATGATGCCACGCATTTATATGAATGCAAACCAGTTTGATTTTTTTCACGAAATTAGGAAATATTTCACGCACGAGAGATGTAACAAGACCAAAGCATATGCACAATCATACAAGCATAATGTATGTATACACCCAATGTCATTCTTTAATAGAAATTCGTTGATCTCAAACAAGAGCAGCCTCACTCGTTTTCGTTGCAGAGAATAGGAAAACATTCAGTTGTTCAGCCCTGTCAAGCAAAAAAAAAAATGTTAGTACATCGTAGTACTACTTTACCATCGGTATTTCGACAATCTGTTAACAACTATTTCTGTCAATTCTTATTACCATCGATTTACAGTTCACACTGTATACCAACGTATTTCTGTCCACGTTTGTATTCCATCGAATTATCTGTCACATTCTGTATTACAACGGTATTTCTGTCACATTACTGTATTACCATCGGTATTTCTGTCACATTACTGTATTACCATCGGTATTTCTGTCACATTGCTGTATTACCATCGGTATTTCTGTCACATTACTGTATTACCACGGTATTTCTGTCACATTGCTGTATTACCAACGGTATTTCTGTCACATTACTGTATTACCATCGGTATTTCTGTCACATTGCTGTATTACCAACGGTATTTCTGTCACATTCTGTATTACCATCGGTATTTCTGTCACATTGCTGTATTACCAACGGTATTTCTGTCACATTGCTGTATTACCATCGGTATTTCTGTCACATTGCTGTATACCAACGGTATTTCTGTCACATTACTGTATTACCACGGTATTTCTGTCACATTACTGTATTACCATCGGTATTTCTGTCACATTTGTATTACCAACGGTATTTCTGTCACATTACTGTATTACCATCGGTATTTCTGTCACATTACCAACGGTATTTCTGTCACATTCTGTCACTGTCTGTATTACCATCGGTATTTCTGTCACATTAGCTGTATTCCAACGGTATGTCTGTCACATTCTGTATTACCATCGGATTCTGGAACTACGGTCTCACATTACTGTATTACCAATACGGTATTTCTGTCACATTGACTGTATTACCAACGGTATTTTGTAATTGCGTATACCACGATTTCTGTCACAGCTGTAGATTACCATCGGTATTTCGTCACATTGCTGGTATTACCTCAACGGTATTTCTGTCACTATTATTACCATAACAGTTAACTGATCTGTCACATACTGTATACCATCGGTATTTGTAAGCATACCAACGTGAATATCTGTCACATTACTGTATTAACCATCGGTATTTGTCACATGCCTGATACCAACGGTATTTTCTGTCACCATTACTGTTTTACAATCGGATATTTCTGCACATTAACATACCAACGTATTTCTGTCACATACGTATACCCAACGTAATTCTGTCACATTCTGTATTACCAACGTATTTTGTCCAAACTGATTGACCATCGTATTTCTGTAATTGCTGTATTACCAACGGTATTTCTGTCCATTAGCTGTATACCAATCGGTATTTCTTCACAAATACTGTACTACAAATCGGTATTTCTTACATCATTGCCTGTAATTACATTCGTATTACCTGTCACATACTGTATTACCAACGGTATTTCGTCACACTTAAGTCAACCATACGCGTTCAGATTTCTGTCACTTTGTTGTATTACCAATCGGTATTTCTGTCACATTACTGTATTACCATCGGTATTTCTGTCACATTACTGTATTACCAATCGGTATTTCTGTCACATTACTGTATTACCATCGGTATTTCTGTCACATTGCTGTATTACCAACGGTATTTCTGTCACATTGCTGTATTACCATCGGTATTTCTGTCACATTGCTGTATTACCAACGGTATTTCTGTCACATTATTGTATTACCATCGGTATTTCTGTCACATTACTGTATTACCATCGGTATTTCTGTCACATTACCAACGGTATTTCTGTCACATTACTGTATTACCATCGGTATTTCTGTCACATTACCAACGGTATTTCTGTCACATTACTGTATTACCAACGGTATTTCTGTCACATTGCTGTATTACCATCGGTATTTCTGTCACATTACTGTATTACCATCGGTATTTCTGTCACATTACTGTATTACCATCGGTATTTCTGTCACATTACTGTATTACCATCGGTATTTCTGTCACATTACCAACGGTATTTCTGTCACATTACTGTATTACCATCGGTATTTCTGTCACATTACCATCGGTATTTCTGTCACATTACTGTATTACCATCGGTATTTCTGTCACATTACTGTATTACCATCGGTATTTCTGTCACATTACCATCGGTATTTCTGTCACATTACCATCGGTATTTCTGTCACATTACTGTATTACCATCGGTATTTCTGTCACATTGCTGTATTACCATCGGTATTTCTGTCACATTACCAACGGTATTTCTGTCACATTGCTGTATTACCAACGGTATTTCTTCACTGACATCACTTCTGCCAAACAAAACAAAGGCCTGTCTCCACTGATACGTCACTTTTACCAAAACAAAGATCTAGTCCTACTGAAATACTTCTAACAAAACCAACAAAGGTCTTTCTCCACTGACATAACTTGTAACCAAACAAAGGAAGATCTTTTTTTTTTTCCTCCACTGACTTTTTACCAAGACAACGTACAACACACACACACGCACACAGCTCTTTCTCAATAACTTCTCCAGAAATGACTGTCAAGTATATCACATATCAGCTAGCCTACTTCAGTTCCTGCTGATTTCTTTATCGTTGTTCTCCGTGAGACCGTGGGCAGGCCACTTAGAGCCGGACCAAAATAACCTGCTTGCTGCTGTGCTGTCTACAAGATGGACTTGACATGTGGTCGTAAGTCTCAAATGTCGCCATAGTACGTTGACAACAAGACCCGGAAGTACTACAGTACGCTGGAGTTGTTATGATCAGGTCCGTTCTGTTCTGTGTCCTGTGTTGTTATGGCAACGTTAGTGATAACAAATGATTGTTACAACATAGCAACAACAGTAATAACAGTGATACTGACAACAAGACAACAACTGTAATAACAGTGATAATAAGAACATAACGGCAACAGTGATAATAACACTATAACAACAAGAAATAGTAATGATAGATATAATAACAACGTAACAACAACAGCAACAACAGTGAAAATTAAACACAACAACAACAATAATAACACTGATAATGACAATATAACAACAAGAGTAATAAAAGTGTTTACAACAACATAACAACAGTAATAACAAAGATGATAACAACATTACAACAACAATATTAACAGTATAATAACAACATATCAACAACAGTAATAACAGTGGTAATAACAACATAAAAACAATGGCAATAACAGTGATAATAACAACATAACAAAAACAAGTAGTAATGATAGCGGTAGTAACAACATAATAACAGAAATAACAGTGGTAATAAGAACATAATAACAGTAATAGCAGTGACAATAACAACATACCAGCAACAGTGCTAATAGCAATAATAACAACATAACGACAACAGTAATAACAATAATAATAACGACAAACAACAACAGTAATAACAGTAATAATAATGATATAACAACAACGATAATAACAGTGATAATAACAACATAACAACAACAGCAACAACAGTGATAAAAACAACATAATATAAACAAGCAGTAATAACACTGATAATTACAACATAACAACAGCAATAATCACATTGATAATAACAGCATGACAACAACAGAAATAACAGTGATAATAACGACACAACAACAACAGTAATACGGTGATACTAAGAACATAACAGAAATGAATAGGAGTAACAGTGGTAATAACAACATAATAATAGTAATAACAGTGATAATAACATAACAACAATAGTAATAACAGTGATAATAACATAACAACAATAGTAATAACAGTAATAGTAACAATAAAACAACTACAGTGACAATAACAACATAACAACGCTAGTGATAATAACAACATAACAACATCAATAATAACGGTGATAATAACCATATAACAACAACAATAACAGTGATAATAACAATATAACAACAACAATTACAACAATGATGATAACAACAAAATAATAACAGTAACAACAATGATATGACAACACAACAACAGTATAACAATTATAACAACAATATAAAAACAGTAACAATAGAAGACAGCAACAATAATAACAGTGATAATAGCAACATAACAACAACAGTAATAATAATAGCATAACAAGGGTAATATCAGTGATAACAACAACATTACAACAACAACAAAGATAATAACAGTGATACTAACAATCACATTCATGTAAAGTAATGACGTCACTGATTTGAATAAATAGGAAGAGAAGGACAATCATGTAAGCTAATGACGTCACTGATTTGAATAAATAGGAAGAGAAGGACAATCATGTAAGCTAATGACGTCACTGATTTGAATAAATAGGAAGAGAAGGACAATCATGTAAGCTAATGACGTCACTGATTTGAATAAATAGGAACAGAAGGACAATCATGTAAGCTAATGACGTCACTGATTTGAATAAATAGGAAGAGAAGGACAATCATGTAAGCTAATGACGTCACTGATTTGAATAAATAGGAAGAGAAGGACAATCATGTAAGCTAATGACGTCACTGATGTCTAAAATAGCAACAGAAAATGAGCGCCAGAGACCCCAATGTCCAGGTAATGTAAATATAAGGACATTTTAACATCTGCAAGAGGGGTTGTGGGTTCCAATCCCGGGGTGCGCTACATTATAACTGGCCTTCTCACTGTCCCATCTTAACATCATTGTTGTTCTGGTGGACTCAGTACAGGATTAGATAAGCCCCTCTGCCAACACTTCCCTGGGATGGTTATCTCCGTCGGCCATGTTACCTGAAGTGGGTGTCGACGTAAAAACTGAACCAAATCTGCAAGAGGAACGAGCATTTCATGCAGACAGCGTAGAAGACAACACACTCGGCATATATGTATGATACGTATGGTGGAGATGCTGTATACACACAGCTGTGTTACTTAACCCTTTAGCTGCCACTCCTTGTCCATCAGCATGCTGAATTGCCAACCCCCTGCTAGCAAAACAAAAGCTTAACCCTTTGATTCCCTCACCCTTATCTACTAGCTTCTTGCAGGAAGTTGGTGGTGGATAAGGGAGGAGAATCAAAGGGTTAAGTACTTGCAGTTGGTATAGAGGGTGCGGGAGTCAAAGAGTTAACTCAGGATGCCAGCTCTTGACATGTGGGCCTGTTACGTTACACCTCTACTTCAGTTAGATGTAATATTTTGTTCAGTTCGTTTTTACGTCCCAGCCATTGCTTTCTGTTAAACTGAAAGCTGGTGGTGGAGAAGGTGACGGTGGTATCCTTCTGGATACGACCTTCTTCATCTTTGTCTTGTGCTTCTTCAACAACAATTGTTGTCTCAAGTTTCCCTGTTCGTCTGATGCTTACACCTTTCTCTTCTTATGTTTTAAAGACAGGACAAGGACCTGTCGGCTATGTGAGTTAACGCCCTATTGGTATACTCAGCCTTATCGGTACATTCAGCCCTATTGGTATACCCAGCCCTATCGGTATGGAAGCAGGTGTTTTCCATCCCACACATCCCGACTAACAACTCGTCCCCAGGAGCACTTAGCACTGGCAACCGGGTCTATTACATGTATCTCATCACTGGCACCGGTGGTCAGCCAGTGCGCATAACCATATAAAAATTAAGGCATTCCACTTTATATTTTACGTACATTCATTCTGATTTAGAAACACCACAAACATGTTCTTATAGAATAAATTCAAACTCAGCGCTTAGATTTGATTTTTATCGAGATTTTGCGCTATATAAATATTGTAATTATTATTATTATTAAAATGATAATTTCTTTTAGGTATATTAGATCGAAATAGGACTATCGAAATTATGAAACGTTTTTGGATAATTAGTTGGGGGTGCCAAAAATTGTATCATCGTTCGCTGTAAAAAGCAAGCGAAACCAAAAGTAGGTCGGAATAGGGAGGCAAAGTGTACCAAAGAATTTTAAATAAGTGTATTTCTGACTTAACTTTATTGTGATCTTTTACTTTTTATTGTGTACACATTTATAATCTTCCAAAGCAATGTGTTGACACGATAAGCTTTAGATTTCGTAATATTGCTGTGTATACTGTTTTCAACGAAATATACTGATAGGGCTGGGTATACCAATAGGGCGTTAACATACGTGTGTGTCTTGATCTTGATCTTGATCTTGATACGTACCAGGTAGAGCAAATGGCTGGCAAAAGTGTGAAGACAAAGAGCAATATGTTTGGTGTATCACGTCAGACTAATGATAAATGTGAAGACAAAGAGTGGTATGTTTGGTGTATCACGTCAGACTAATGATAAATGTGAAGACAAAGAGTGGTATGTTTGGTGTATCACGTCAGACTAATGATAAATGTGAAGACAAAGAGTGGTATGTTTGGTGTATCACGTCAGACTAATGATAAATGTGAAGACAAAGAGCAATATGCTTGGTGCATCACGTCAGACTAATGATAAATGTGAAGACAAAGAGTAGTATGCTTGGTGTATCACGTCAGACTAATGATAAATGTGAAGACAAAGAGCAATATGTTTGGTGCATCACGTCAGACTAATGATAAATGTGAAGTCACAGGGTGATATGTTTGGTGTATCACGTCAGACTAATGATAAATGTGAAGTCACAGGGTGATATGTTTGGTGTATCACGTCAGACTAATGATAAATGTGAAGACAAAGAGCGGTATGTTTGGTGTATCACGTCAGACTAATGATAAATGTGATGCGGATGCACGGCTGTTCTTTCCGTTCCCTTTAGTTGGGAGGAAACTCCCCGTACGCGCAGAGGAATGTGATATCTTGACCCAGCCCACCGGACTGGCGCACAGCACGCTGGCCGGTTGTAAGACGGTTGTAAGATTAGCGCGTGCCAGTACCGCACAAGACTGCTGCCGCGCTCTTTCGCGTATCACACACACACACACGCGGTATTCCCCACCCAATGCACAGCTGCTTAGCCAGACAAAAAAATCACTTGGTTTACACTTTCGTTGTTTTCTTTTCTTAATGTGCTTACAGTTATACAACATGCATAGAAATGAATAGAGAAGAAATTTCTCAACAAAACAAGACCAAAAATGGCCTATAAAAAGTTGCATGCACCTCAAAGAGACTGTGTTGAATGCAACTGTTTGAAGCAGCACTAATCATAAAACATACACAATTAGAAAAACAAGTGAAGTTTTAAACTTCCTTTTCACAAAGATGCAACTTTCCATTCATACAGTTTGCTCACACAGTGACACACTATCACTCTGCATGCCATTCCACTCACCCAAAGGCGTGAGATATTCCCACGATTCGGAGCAGGTCAGCTTTAATTACTCCACTGACAGGGGAAAGATAGAGAGACACAGATATGGGCCAGACTGTGCTTGTTCTGTGTTTCACTGCTGTTTGCTTTGGCCTTCCTGATCGTTTTACTGGTTTGCCACCTTTTCTTTGTTCACAAAACTGTGAACACACAGACCAGTCACTAAACTGAAGTGACTGATCAGATGGAACCACAGGGCTGCCGAGTTTTCTATGTCTCAAAGGGACATAGGTGAATTGTTTGAGCTTTGTTTTTTTCAAATTGATCAGTCTGGAGTGACATTTTTGACAAAATGTTTCTGAATGCCTTCTCCGTCTGACCGAAGGTTTATATTGTGAAATGCCTTTAGTTCAGTGTCTATATTTCTGCAAAATTTTACACTAGTTTCTGCTGTTCTTTTTGAGCACCCATCACACACTCTATACAATAAATGTAATCTTTTTAAATGCAACTGCTTTGAATGTTCTGTCTCCATACTGTTTTGATTAGACACAAACAAATCACATACTAAATTAGTAGCTCACCATGAAACCACCCTAATATATAAATGATGAAAAAACACGCGCACACACAAACCGATTTGTTCTGTGAATCCTTTTGTGTATACTTTAACACACAAAGTTCATATTTTCCTTAAAAAGTAGATAAACCAGGCACCACAACAAATTACTAAGCAAAATAGACTGCACAAAACAAAAGAACAGTTTTTTGCCCCAACAAAGTTTGAGATGGACACTGCAAAACATGATGTAGCCGTGCACACCCAACGGCGTGTAGCAGACGTCTTTTCATCTCAAACGATTTTGAGTACAGTTAATTCCCCTGGTTCAGCGATTCTCAGAAATATTAGGAAATGCTATTATTTAAACCCTTAAAAGCTAAGAAGTGAGTAACTTGTGCACTCTAATTCAGCAGAAAAGTATGTATTTCTTGTAGGAAATGTCCTCGAGGCGAAATTTCCCCTCGTTTGCCTGAAATCAATAATTTTGTTGTCCGATCGTTCGGTACTTTTCAAATTTCCGACCAGTGAGCCGTGATGATGATCGGAAATTTGTATAATAATGAAATAAATTGTGGAAATTTTAAGATCACGATTAGAATGTTGGCATTCTAATCTTTCATTTGGACCGCATCACACCTTTAATCATTAGATATTAAGCTTGCATTAAAGAAAGTTCAGGCCAAGTCAAAGTGCGACAAACCGCCAAAATGACCGCCATCTTGCCGGGATGTATAATCAAATATTTAAAATCTGACTTAGAATACATAATTACATTTACATTTTTGCTCCTTTTATATACAGAAATGATATTGCAATAAAATATTGCTAAGCAGTAAAGTATTCGAAGAGATCTTGGCATTCCGTATTGTGGTCGAACTATGCGTGTCCAAATTGGGGTCATTTGTGTTTTCTATTGCCTGTTCACCGATCAATTTCTGCACTGAAAGATTGATTTACCTATTCAAAGTATGTCCACATAAACTTATCGATCATCGTGTATTCACTCATTGGTTTGATATTTTTCATAGACTAATATTGATTGATTAAATACGTAAAAATACGGCTAAAATCCCTTTCAGCAGAGTGTAAACATTGACTTAAATCACTTATAGTTTCGATCTGTGTGAATGTTGTGCAAAATGATGTAGAATACAACAATCTGTATGCTGTGTAGAATTTTCTGATATATGATATGTTGGTATTTGTTATGTGGACCGCAAGATAAGCACCGCTAAGCTTGCTCGAAGAAACACAAATCTGGCCCCTAAGGGGTTCCAGAGAGTCGTTTTGCCTGCGGGCTCGCGGTGCGGTCAATGCGGTTCACATGCGGAATATATAAGCGGATGAGTGCGAGTGCCATGTATGCCTTTCTCCTCTGGTCTGGTCTTGAACGGTTGGGTCAGAATAAAGAGAGAAACATCATCTCTGTCTTCCCTGGGTCTTCTTCGTCAGGCTGCATTACCATCTGCGCTCTTCTGCTCTTTTGCCTCCTTCTTCACCTTCACCCTTACCACCACTCCATCACAATGATATTATTTCTTTTCGACCGACCCTCAAGATCATAGTTTTTCTTTCCATTTGGCAAGTCTGTCCTTTAGTACTGTATTCTCTGCTTAAAGAGAGTCATTTTCTCTTGTCAGATTGCGAACAGAGTCACTCATATCATGCATTTCGTTTTTTAAATCACTGACAGTTTCATGTAGATTTTTCAGTTCAGTTTTCATATCATCGAACTTAGTATGCATACACGAAATCGAAGACATAATGTCCTTCAATGTTGGGTCACTGGATAGTCCCTCACCTGATGCTGAGCGGTCGTGGTCCATGAGTGAAGGTCGGTCAGCACTGGCACGTTGTGTGGAACCATCACTGGTCAGTCGAGCCTGTTTCAACGCACTGCTCTGGCTGGACCTAGGCCCGGGGTTTGGCTCCACGTCGCCACAACGCAGTAACAGATCACTGTAGAAAATTGACGTAAGGACCAGCCCTACCATGACACCAGCTACACGGATCCTAGCTGTCAACACACGTAGAGTCATGGCTAACTGAAAATTAGCCCACTTGGCCTTGAAATTTATGTAAATGGCGAGAAATCCACCACACTGTACCCTAAAATCTACACCTGCCAGAGGCATGGTGACTTAACATCAGTTTTCAGACGTCAGACTTAGTGAGGTACTCCATAATTAACGCAAATTGGTTACTTGGGTGCAGAGAGACCCATGCCACACAAAAGCTTCTAGACATTCCCATAAATCAAATTTTGTTTAGAAAAGAAAACGCAGAATTTGTTTCATACGATTACTGAGGCTGGATGTGTCAAGGTTGTGCCATTTGCTGTTACTTTGCATGAGGGGATTTTATGTTTTTACTGATCACTATGACTTCAGTCTTCCTGCTGTTTAGTTCCAGCCCCTTACCTTTGCTTTCTATTTTTTGTATATTCACAAGGTTTTGTAGGTCCCTTTCATTTTCTGCAATTAGCACGGTGTCATCTGCGTATCGAATGTTGTTTATCATTTTCCCTCCAACCTTTAGTCCAGGGTCTTCTTCTAGGTTTCTCATGATGTTTTCGCTGTAAAGTGAAAACAGATCTGGTGACAAAACACAACCCTGTCTGACTCCTCTTGTGATGTTTTGGAAAGAGCTTGCATTGTTTTCTATTGTCATTGCAGCTGTTTGTTCTCAGTACATATTTCTGATTATTCGTAGATCTTTTCCATCAACATTGAGTCTCTCCAGTTGGTTGATCAATTCATCATGTCTTACCCGATACATACATACAAACATACATACATACACACACATGCACAAACACACACATACGCACAAACGCACACAGACATGCACACACAAACACACACACACACACACACAAACACACACACACACACACTCACACATATATACACGCGGGCGCACGTGCGCCGTCTCTCTCTCTCTCTCTCTCTCTCTTCCTTTCTTGCATGAGTGCAATGCGTGCGAGATCAGTTTGAAGGCTTCTGTCCGCGTGTGCTTGCGCGTGCGCTTGCAAATGTATGTGTGCGCTTATGCTTGACCGAGGTTTTGTTTATTTGTCTTCTGATCGAATGCTCGCCTGTAAAATATATATATAGATTTTTTTTTCGCTAATAGCAAACCTCTTTGGATAAAGGAATGCACTGAGGAGAAATAAGATCAATACATTTATTTCTCATGTACGGCAAGGTAAAAAATACTGAACATCGAAATGGGTAATAAAGAGAGAGAGAGGGGGGGAGAGAGAGAGAGAGAGAGAGAGAGAGAGAGAGAAAGCCAGCCAGCCAGACAGAGACAGAGAGAGACAGAGAAGGAGAGACAGAGAAAAGGGAGAGACAGAGACAGGGAGAGACAGAGACAGACAGAGACAGAGTAGAGGGAGAAGGGAGAGAGAGAGAAGGAGGGATGGAGAGAGAGAAGGACAAAGACAAACGCGGAGAAGAGAGAGAGAGAGACCCGTCTGAGAGCGTTGAAGCGGAACGACCCCTCCGTATGCGAGCTTCAAGTGTCTGGTATGTTGGGGACCTACGTGCACTCAGCTGCCTAGTGGCTGCCATGTTGGTGACCTACGTGCACTCAGCTGCCTAATGGCTGCCATGTTGGTGACGTACGTGCACTCAGCTGCCTGTTGTTTACACAATGTAAATGGGTGTAGGACAGAGGGAAAAGCCAACTGTACCGTTAAAATATTGTTTAAAAAGAAATAGGCCTATCGTTGACAGATTACAAACAGTAGACACTATACTCCACAGCATGATGAGTACATTCAATCTGACACTGTAAATTATTTTTTTGCTGAATATGTTTTTCTGTGCAGTAGTTTTACTCTGAGATATCTTAAAGCTGGACAACAGGACAAGAATTGCATTTGTTCTTCCTGTGGCGTTTTCCATAAACACGACAAAAATATTCACATGAGAGAGAGAGAAAGAGAGAGAGAGAGAGAGAGAGAGAGAGAGAGAGAGATTAACACACACACACACACACACACACACACCACACACACACAACACACACACAACACACACACACTCACTCACACATACACACGCACGCACACACACAACACATACACACGCATGCACATACACATACACACGCACGCACACAAACACACACACACACACACACACTCATAAACTTATAAACACACGTGTGTATATGGACAAACACAACACACACACACACACACACACACACACACACACACACACACACACACACACACACACACACACACACACAAACACACACAAACACACTCAGTTTTAACGTCAGTTGCCTGCCAGTTCACTCCTGTAGTGGAGTGAGTGGGGTGGGGTGGGGATGGGGGTGGGGGGTTCATTGTGTTCTTGCAAAGTGGTGGTTCAGATTGGATCCTTTATGGTGTACAGTCTCATTCGAAGATACGCCTCATGACAAGCAGGAGCTCATCATATGGTTACGTTTTCAACAGAACAGGTTGACACAAAAGAAGTCGACACGCAGAATATTGCTTTATTGTTGAACAAAATTTCCTCGTTGATCCAAAGCAACGTAAGTCGTTTATAATCATTTGTATATTATAATTAATGTCATGATAAATGCTTTTACTCTAAATTAGATGTTGTCGTTTATGATTACTTATATATTATGATTAATGTCATGATAAATGCTTTTACTCCAAATTAGATGTCTTACTGTACTGTGTACGTACGTCATTTTTGATTATTTGTTTGATGTGTTCTGTGTTTGTTGATGTACAATGTTCTGTTTTAGATGTAAACTATTGCATTTAGAGGTTGTTGTTTTTTATTTTTTGTTACGAGGTTCCAAGGTTTGTTTCCTAGTGAGGCCTCAACTTTTCTCCTCAGTTTGAAAAACAAACAAACAAACAAATAAACAAACAAACAAACAAACAAAGAAACAAACAAACTATAACTGTGTGGGGAAAAGTATAAATACAATAAAATGGAGAACGATAGTTGGACAGGTTGGATTGGGGTAGAGGGGAGACAGAGGAAAAAGTCATAAATAGGTGGTAGAATAGTAAAATGGAACGAAATCTTAACTCTAACATTAGTAACAATTAACTTCTACAATGTGAAGGGAAAATTTAACACTAAAACATAAACTGCATAAAGTTAAAGTAATGCATTACCAGGACTGTGAACTAATGATTCTGTAATTTTAACAAGCAAAGATTGATCTGATGTTACTTTTTTGAAATGAGTTTCAGAATAGTTTTCTTGTGTAAACGTTTTCGGTAGAAAAGAACGTAGCATTTTGCAATAAAATAAACAGTGAAACAATGTGAACTGTTTGCCGCAAATACACTTGACATTTTTACAATATTTTGTTTTCAATGCGTTTAGCTGAATGCGGAAACGAACAGCAACAATCGATCGCAAATGATACATGGAAGAATACTGCATTTTTTTTATATAAATTTTGAACGGAAAGTTTTATCATTTGTTGTGACACAAACTGTTCATTGAAATGTTCATGAAATCGAATCCATGAGGCTGATTCCAGCATGTTGCAAACTTCTTTTACGGAAGTATGAACATGGAATTCTATAGAATTAACAGAATTCTCTGCACCTTGCTTAGCTGCTCTGTCAACTACTTCGTTGCCGTGAAGACCAACGTGAGAAGGCACCCAGCATAAACTGATATCTGTACCTTTTATCCTTAAATGATGTACAAGATGATTTGCCTCAGTAATTAAATCAGGTCTTGTGTCGGCATCAAAAGGCCGTAAGGCATATAGTACAGATTTTGAGTCAACAAAGAGAACAACTTTGAAAAACACGACTAATTCCGCTGTGAATATAGATATGTTTGCCCCAATGAAAAACGACTTTTTTTATTTGTGGTGTGTGTGTGTGTGTGTGTGTGTGTGTGTGTGTGTGTGTGTGTGTGTGTGTGTGTGTGTGTGTGTGTGTGTGTGTGTGTGTGTGTGCGCGCGCGCGTGCGTGCGTGCGTGCGTGCGTGTGTGTGTGTGTGTGTGTGTGTGTGTGTGTGTGTGTGGTGTGTTGTGCTGTGTGTGCGTTGTGTTGTGTTGTGTTGTGGTGTGTGTGTGTGTGTGTGTGTGTGTGTGTGTGTGTGTGTGTGTGTGTGTGTGTGTGTGTGTGTGTGTGTGTGTGTGTGTTGTGTTAGCACATTCACTTGTACAAGCCAAGCATGAAATGATGAAAGTGCCTACCCCTGCCTACCAATGTGTGTCAGGACCAGGTCTACATGAAATCACACATCGCTTTGAAAGAGTACAGGATTGCAGATAATCTTTGTTAATATACATGTAACAATATACACTTACTTACCAAACTAAAAAAAAAAGAATAAAGATGATGAATGAATAAATAGTTAAATAGAAAAATAAATAAGAAATAAATAAATACATAAATAAATAAATGAATGAATGAATGAATAGAAATAGATAAATAAACAAATAATACATAGCCAAGAAAAATCAATAAATACACATAAAACAAATAGAAAATTAAACAAATATATAAAATGAATAAGAAATAATAAACAGACAAACAAATAAATAATATAAATAGTCAATGAATGAATAAGATGATTAAAAAAATATAACATAGATAAATGAGTAAATAAATGTACGGATCGATAGGTAGACAGATAGACATACAGACAGACAGACATACAGACAGACATATAGATACATAATAGATAAATAGGTAGAGAGATAGTAAATCTACATATATATATACTATATGTATATATATATATATATATATATATATATATATATATATATATATATATATATAATACTACACGTCATTATTGAAGGGCCAGGAACGTTTTTGAGTCAATTTTTGAAAGGAGAAATAACCTATTTTCTCTTACTCTTTTCTCCAATTCGTTGCCGTAACTGAATGGATAAGAGCTCAGACAACATTGCAGTTTCCTTTTGGCACGTGTTTGGGGATTTGCCGATTTGCAATGGGCGGCCCAAGGAAGACAATTTCCACACGAAATTGTCGAATCTTCAGCAGGGTCTCTCTGACGACGCAGGCAAGGTAGCGACAAAATTCGCTTTGCACGTGCAAGGCAAGCCCTTTTTGAACACTACTCCAGCCAAAGTTGCCCGCAGACGAGGATAAAAAGGACCCGTTCTTGGTTCGTTTTAACCATGCTTGCAAGACGACGGATGACGGATGAGCAGCGGGGGAGAGCCCTCGCTCTGCTTGATGAAGGCCTAGCGCAGCGGGAAGTTGCTAGACGACTTGAAGTGTCGCATTCCACAATCCAGAGACTGCTGGAGCGCTTCAATGAGACTGGAGCAGTCCAGGAAAGGCGTCACACGGGTCGACCCAGAGTAACGACAAGACAGCAAGACCGCTACCTTGCCCTCTCCGTCCTGAGGGAAAGGGCATCCACTGCGGTGACCTTGAGGGGTCAGCTGAGGGACGCAACAGGTGCTAACATCAGCTGCAGCACGGTGAGAAGACGGCTACATGAGGCAAACTTGAGGTCACGGAGACCGGCCGTCCGACCCGTGCTGTCACCGGTCAACAGAGTGCGCCGCATGACCTGGGCCAGGGAGCACGTGACCTGGACAAGGCAACAGTGGGCCCGGGTCTTGTTTTCGGATGAGTCCAGGTTCACCCTGACCTTTAACGATGGCCGGGCTCGGGTGTGGCGACGTCAAGGGGAGAGGTTCGCTGACGCCACTGTCCAAGAGCATAACCGGTACGGCGGCGGGTCGGTGATGGTGTGGGGTGGCATGAGCCGTGGTACCCGGACCCCCCTGCTCCCCATTGACGGCATCCTGAACGGGGTCCGGTACCGGGACGAGGTTCTGGCGGCCGTGGCACTGCCTGCGCTTGTGGACCTTGGTCAAGGCGCCATCTTCCAGGACGACAATGCACCTGCGCATCGAGCACGCCTTGTGACCGACTTCCTGGAGCAGCATGAAGTCGTCCGTATGGCCTGGCCAGCGTGCTCACCTGACCTGAACCCAATTGAACACCTGGGATGTGCTCGGGAGGCGCATCAGGGACAACCACCCCCCACCGGGCACCCTGGCCAGGCTGGTCGACATCCTGCAGATCGAGTGGGCGGCCATCCCTCAGGACACACTCCGTACCCTTGTGGGGTCGATGCATCGGCGCTGTGAAGCATGCATCCAGGCTCGGGGCGGACACACGCGATATTGAAAACAGATTGGCCAAATCTGACACTTTCTGTTTTTTGAAAAGGGGGGATGTTCCTTTAAATGCATGTGCTGTTCACTAATGGGTCATTGTGCTAATTTCTTTTTCCAAAACAGGTGTGGAAATGATGAAATAAAACATAGAATCAATTCTAAACATTGTCAATTATTTCAACTTAAAATTAGAGAGGAAGGAAGAAGTGGCCCTTAAATTATGATTAGGAGTATATATATATTTCTCTCTCTCTATATATATATATATATATAGATAGAAAGAACGATAGATAGATAGATGGACAGATAGATAGAAAGAGCGATAGAGAGAGAGACAGACATACAGCTAGCTAGCTAGATAGATAAATAGTACAAAGATGTAATGATAAGAGAAATTGTTAAGAGTAGCTTCATCTGTGTTTCTGTTCATTATGTGTATTGCTGTATACTGGTTTGGCCCCGGCAGCCAAGAGAATAACACATAGTTTTTGGGTTTTCCACTGGCTGTTGTATTACCCTGTTTGTGTTTGTACACTGTTTGTGTTTGTACCCTGTTTGTTGTTATACACTGTTTGTGTTTGTACCCTGTTTGTGTTTGTACACTTTGTGTTTGTACCCTGTTTGTTGTTATACCCTGTTTGTGTTTGTACCCTGTTTGTGTTTGTACACTTTGTGTTTGTACCATGTTTGTTGTTATACATTATTTGTATTTGTACCCTGTTTGTGTTTGTTCCCTGTTTGTTGTTATACACTGTTTGTTGTTATACACTGTTTGTTGTTATACCCTGTTTGAAGTTATACCCTGTTTGTGTTTGTTCCCTGTTTGTTGTTATACCCTGTTTGTTGTTATACCCTGTTTGTTGTTATACCCTATGTGTTGTTATACCCTGTTTGTTGTTTATTTTTATACCCTGTTTGTTGTTATACCCTGTTTGTTGTTTTATACCTGTTTGTTGTTATACACCTTTTGTTGTTATACCTGTTTGTTGTTATACCCTGTTTGTTGTTTATACACTGTTTGTTGTTTATACCATGTTTGTTGTTATACCTGTTTGTTGTTATACCCTGTTTGTTGTTATACCTGTTTGTTGTTATACCTGTTTGTTGTTATATACCTTGTTGTTGTTATACCCTGTTTGTTGTTATACCCTGTTTGTTGTTATACCTGTTTGTTGTTATATACCCTGTTTGTTGTTTATACCTGTTTGTTGTTATACACTGTTTGTTTGTTATACCCTGTTTGTTGTTTATATCCGTGTGTTGACTGTTTGTTATACCCTGTTTGTTGTTATACCCTGTTTGTGTTATACCCTGTTTGTTGTTATACCTGTTTGTTGTTATACACTGTTTGTTGTTTATACCCTGTGTTGTTGTTATACACTGTTTGTTGTTATATCCCTGTTTGTTCTGTTGTTGTTATACCTGTTTGTGTTGTTTATATAACCTGTGTGTTGTTATACACTGTTTGTTGTTATACCTGTTTGTGTTGTTATACCTGTTGTTGTTATACCCTGTTTGTTGTTATACCCTGTTTGTTGTTATACACTGTTTGTTGTTATACCCTGTTTGTTTGTTATACCCTGTTTGTTGTTGTATACCCTGTTTGTTTGTTATACCCTGTTTGTTGTTATACCTGTTTGTTGTTATACACTGTTGTGTTGTTACCCTGTTTGTTGTTATACCCTGTTTGTTGTTATTCCTGTTTGTTGTTATACCCTGTTTGTTGTTATACCCTGTTTGTTGTTATACCTGTTTGTTGTTTATACCCTGTTTGTTGTTATACCTGTTTGTTGTTATACACTGTTTGTTGTTATACCTGTTTGTTGTTATACCCTGTTTGTTGTTATACCTGTTGTGTTGTTGTTTACACTTGTTTGTTGTTATACCCTGTTTGTGTTTTACCCTGTTTGTTGTTATACCCTGTTGTTGTTATACCCTGTTTGTTGTTATACCTGTTTGTTGTTTATACCTGTTTGTTGTTATACCCTGTTTGTTGTTATACCCTGTTTGTTGTTATACCCTGTTTGTTGTTATATACCTGTTTGTTGTTATACCTGTTTTGTTGTTATACCTTTGTTGTTATACCCTGTTTGTTGTTATACCCTGTTTGTTGTTATACCCTGTTTGTTGTTTATTTGTTGTAACTGTTTGTTAACTGTTTGTGTTATACCTTTGTGTTATACCTGTTTGTTGTTTTGCCTTTTGTTGTTATACTTTTTTCTGTTTTTGTTTACCGTTGTTTATACGGTTGTTCCGTTGTTTCGTTTGTTGTTATACTGTGTTTCCTGTGTTTTTCTTTTTTCGTTTTAACTTTTTATCTGTTGTGTTATACCGTTGTTTTATACCTGTTTGTTTTAACCTTTTGTTTTTCCTTGTGTTACCTGTTTGTTATCCGTTGTTTACCTGTGTTTTCCTGTTTGTTACTTTTTTAACTGTTTGTTGTTATACTTGTTGTTAACCTGTGTTGTTCCTGTTGTTTTATACCCTTGTTGTTAACGTTTGTTGTTTCTGTTTGTTTATATGTTTGTTGTTCTTTTGTTTTCCCTGTTTGTTGTTATCCTGTTTGTTGTAACTGTGTGTTTGTTTTAACCTTTTGTTGTTATGTTGTTTACCTGTTTGTTTTATACCCTGTTTGTGTTTAACCTTTGTTGTTATACCCTGTTTGTTGTTATAACTGTTTGTTTTTTCCCTGTTGTTTTTACCTGTTTGTTGTTTACCCTGTTGTTGTTCCTGTTGTTGTTTACCTGTTTGTTGTTATACCTGTTGTTGTTACCTGTTATACCTGTTTGTTATACCCTGTTGTTGTTATACTGTTTGTTGTTATACTGTTGTTTTCTGTTTGTGTAACCCTGTTTGTTGTTATACCCGTGTTGTTATACCCTGTTTGTTGTTATACCCTGTTTGTTGTTATACCTGTTTGTTGTTTACCTGTTTGTTGTTATACCTGTTTGTTGTTATACCCTGTTTGTTGTTATACCTGTTTGTTGTTATACCTGTTTGTTTACTGTTTGTTGTTGTTTTCCCTGTTTGTTGTTACCTGTTGTTGTTATACTGTTTGTTGTTTACCTGTTGTTGTTTACCTGTTTTTGTTTTTTTTATCCTGTTTGTGTTTACCCTGTTTGTTGTTATACTGTTTGTTGTTTATTTTGTGTTATACCTTTGTTGTATACCTGTTTGTTATACTGTTGTTGTATACTGTTTGTTGTTTACTTTTGTTTCTGTTTGTTGTTACCTGTTTGTTGTTATACGTTTGTTGTTATACCCTGTTGTGTTAACCTGTTTGTTGTTATACGTTTGTTTCCTGTTGTTTCCTTGTTGTATCTGTTTGTTGTATACGTTGTTGTTATACCTGTTTGTTGTTCTGTTTGTTGTTATACCTGTTTGTTTTATACTGTTTGTTGTTTACTGTTGTTGTTATACGTTGTTGTTATACCTTGTGTTATACCTTGTTGTTTACTGTTTTTGTTATACTTGTTTTATCCTGTGTTTTTTACGTTTGTTGTTACTGTTGTTGTTACTGTTTTGTTACCTGTTTGTTGTTATACCTGTTTGTTGTTATACTGTTTGTTGTTATCCTGTTTGTTGTTATACCCTGTTGTTGTTATACCTGTTGTTGTTATACCCTGTTTGTTGTATACCTGTTTGTGTTATACTGTTTGTTGTTATACCTTTTGTTGTTATACCTGTTTGTTATATGTTTGTTGTTATACCCTGTTTTTGTTATACCTGTGTTGTTATACTGTTGTTGTTATGTGTTGTTATACCTGTTGTTTTACCGTTTGTTACTGTTTTTTCCTGTTTGTTGTTATACCTGTTTGTTGTTACCTTTTGTGTTTCTGTTTTTTATACTTTGTTGTTGGTTTTTTGTCTGTTGTTGTTACCCTGTTTGTTGTTATACCTCTGTTTGTTGTTATTCCTGTTTGTTGTTTATACCCTGTTTGTTGTTATACCCTGTTTGTTGTTATACCCTGTTTGTGTTTGTTGTTATACCATGTTTTATTGTTTATACCCTGTTTGTTGTTATACTCTGTTGTTTATCCCTGTTTGTTGTTATACCCTGTTTGTTGTTATACCCTGTTTGTTGTTATACCCTGTTTGTTGTGTTTTGTTCCCTGTTTGTTGTTATACCCTGTTGTTTATGTGTTTGTTGTTATACCCTGTTTGTTGTTTTACCATGTTTGTGTTTTGGTTTCCCTGTTTGTTGTTATACCCTGTTTGTTGTTATACCCTGTTTGTTGTTATTGTTTGTTGTTATACCCTGTTTGTTGTTATACCTTGTTTGTTTTATATACCCTGTTTGTTGTTATACCCTGTTTGTTGTTATACCCTGTTTGGTTATACCCTGTTTGTTGTTATACCCTGTTTGTTGTTATACCTGTTTGTTATACCCTGTTTGTTGTTATACCCTGTTTTGTTGTTTTATACCCTGTTTGTTGTTATAACCTGGTTTTGTTGTTATACACTGTTTTGTTTGTTTATACCTTTGTTTTAGTTGTTTATACCCTGTTTGTTTGTTATACCCTGTTTGTTGTTATACCCTGTTTGTTGTTATACCCTGTTTGTTGTTATACCTTGTTTGTTGTTATACCTTGTTTGTTGTTATACCCTGTTTGTTGTTATACCCTGTTTGTTGTTATACCCTGTTTGTTGTTATACCCTGTTTGTTGTTATACCCTGTTTGTTGTTATACCCTGTTTGTTGTTATACCTTGTTTGTTGTTATACCCTGTTTGTGTTATGTTATACCCTGTGTTTGTTGTTATACACTGTTTGTTGTTATACCCTGTTTGTTGTTATACCTTGTTTGTTGTTATACCCTGTTTGTTGTTATACCCTGTTTGTTGTTATACCTTTGTTTCGTTGTTATACCCTGTTTTTTGTTTTTTGTTATAACCTGTTTGTTGTGTTATACCCTGTTTGTTGTTATACGCTGTTTGTTGTTATACCCTGTGTGTTGTTATACCCTGTTTGTTGTTATACCCTGTTTGTTGTTATACCCTGTTTGTTGTTATACCCTATGTGCTGTTATACCCTGTTTGTTGTTATACCCTGTTTGTTGTTATACGCTGTTTGTTGTTATACCCTGTTTGTTGTTAAACCCTATGTGTTGTTATACGCTGTTTGTTGTTATACCCTGTTTGTTGTTATATGCTGTTTGTTGTTATACCCTGTGTGTTGTTATACACTGTTTGTTGTTATACCCTGTGTGTTGTTATACACTGTTTGTTGTTATACCCTGTGTGTTGTTATACGCTGTTTGTTGTTATACCTTGTTTGTTGTTATACGCTGTTTGTTGTTATACGCTGTTTGTTGCTATACCCTGTTTGTTGTTATACCCTGTTTGTTGTTATATGCTGTTTGTTGTTATACCCTGTTTGTTGTTATACGCTGTTTGTTGTTATACCTTGTTTGTTGTAATACCCTGTGTTGTTATACCCTGTTTGTTGTTATACCCTGTTTGTGTTATACCCAGTTTGTGGTTACTTGGTGACTGATTGATCGATCGATCGATTGTTTGATTAATTGATTGATTGATCGATTGATTGATCGATCGATCGATTGAGCAAATGACTGTTGAGTAAGTGAATCATTAGTTGACTGATTCATCCAATTAAACGATTGGTGATTGGTGATTGATTGTTAATATTTTTCATATATATATGTTTGTTAATTTGGTGATTTATTCGATTATCGGTCAAATCATTGTTACCCTTTTGATAAACCGTTGATTGGAGATTTGTTGAATTAGAGGATTTGTGGACTTACTGTAGGGTTAACTGATCGGTTGATTGACTGATCAGTCAGTATAATCGATTGATTAATCAATAGGTTGGCAAACTTGACAATCTGTTCGACAAACTGTTGAGTAATGAATAGACTACATGGACTCGAGGAACAGTCATATGGATAAATGATTCAAAAATAAATTGATCGATGGATAGATTGGTTTATTGACTGATTGTATGATTGGTTATGTTTCATGACTGGTATACTGATTGATATGTTGACAGATTATCCAGTGATGATGAAAAACATATGAATAGTCATGGGTTGAGCAATGGATATACAGACATATTACCTATTGATGAAAATCATATTTATAGGAAAGTATTATGATATTGATATAGTCAGACAGGTGTTGTGAATGTATTATTATGTATCATGGATGAAATACCTTTTGGGATTACTCCAGACTGTGGATTACATCGAATTATAAAATGCGCTGGAAATGAACAAAATGCAAGTCCCATCCAATTGTTGTATTGTGGCCCAAGACCAATGTACATTAAACTGAGTCTGAGCCTCTCTCTCTGTCTGTCTCTCTCTCTCTCTTTCTCTCACACACACACACACATGCATGGGCAGACACACACACACACACACCACACACACACACACACACACACACACACACACACAGTTACACTAGCAAACACACATGCCAGGGCATGCACACTCACAAACACACGCGCGCGCGCTCGCTTGCTAATAATGGGTCAATGGAGATTACTTTAATTTAACTATTTGCCAGGGAAATTTCAGGAAAAAACGGGTACTTGTTAAAAAAAATTATTATGGACTCAGTGTAGGTATAAGATATATAAGTATATATTTTCTGAAAGGATATTGAATGGACAATACAGAAAAAAATATTTTGTTACACTTGTTACATGTTTGTGACCAGGAGAATTTTTGAAAAATAAAAATTTTGGAAACACTGAATGCTTTTTCTGAGTTATTATGATTATTCCTAATTGTTAGATTAGTAATCTGTGTATAAAAATGTGTTAGTTGAACAAGAACAATGTTAGAATAACAAAAAAAAAACAATAAACTGCTTACATTACTCTTGCTTCATTTGAAAATACTGCCATTCTTGGAAGAACCATAAATTCCACGTTTTCACAAAAAGTAGTACTCCACAGCACAGACAGTCTCTGAAGGTTGTTTACAGGAGAAGAAAATCAGCACAGTTCACAATCTGCCCAGTCCTATGCAGGAACACACTGAACACAATCAGTTTCTTCATCCAAGAGTGAAATTTGTTTTGAAATGACAGCGACAGTAAGTATTTCACAACGGAAACAGTCTCTGAAAGTTTTTGTTCTTCAAAAAAATAACAAAAAATACACACTCAGTTCTGTACAGGAACATACAGGAACATGACTAGGTAGGAAATGCCATAAAAATAATCAAAAATAGAAAATAAAAACTACTGATATGATGCTAAAAAGGAATCACGGTGCAGGCTGGTAGCGAACTCAGAAGCGCCGCTTGGTGTGCCAGATCTCAAAGCAGGGGACAACGCACAATCCAGGTTGGCTTGGGCACTTCTCACAGAAGAAGGTGCCGTCTTTTCTTCTCCCTTGCTTTGAGCAGACTTGGCATCGCTTCTGAGACAGGCGGTTTGTACCTGCAGTGAGTGGACAGTGGGATGGAAAATGTCGCTCAAAAAGGCGCACGGAGTCGTCGGTCCGCAGCTGCTCAGGGGGTGGCAGACACTGGTTTTCAAAGAGCAGATCTGTCACAACATCCAGCTGGAATTGAAGAAAATGCATCTTCTTGCTGCCAGGCTGTTTCTGGTGCACCAAAAAGGCATTCAGCATGCTGATCTGGATCAGGTGCACCAGCACCTTCTTGTACCAACGGAAGGTTTTCCGGGTGGCACTGTAGGGCTGCAGCATCATGTCGGCCTTGTCCACCGCTCCCATTTTTGAGTTGTAATCCACCACACACTTTGGCTTCACCACGTCTCGACGGCGTCGCTGGACTGTGGCTGTGCCTGGGTCATGCATGGTGGACATCAGGTAGACCACTTTGCTGGACATCCACTTGATGAACAGCAGGTTATCAGACCGCCGTGCCTCCATATCACCCTTGTTGGTCACCACCAGCGTGCGGACATCAGGGGGCACACGGTTCTCACGAACCGTGCCACAGCAGACAGTACCATGGTTGTAAAGGTACCTGAAATACAAGCACATTCATTACATATTTATGCTGAATTTTTCAATTGTTTTTCACACACACACACACACACACACACACACACACACACACAACACACAGTTACACCTATCCACCCACTCATCCACCCACCCTCACACAAACACACTCTCACACCCCTCCCCCTCCCCCTTTCACACTCATACACACACACACACACACACACACACACACACACACACACACACACACACACAAAATGCACACACACACACACTTGCTCATGCACTCATGAGATTATATAACAAATAAGGAAATAAAATAAGGTGAAAATGAAAGTAAAAAAAAAAAAAAGAAGTGAGTACTTACTTGTACAAGTTGACGCCTGAATACCAGTTGTCCATAAAGAGCCGGTATCCTTTGTCCATTAGGTCAGCCATCATGAACACCACAATCTTCTCTGAGGCTGACAGATGTTGTGCATCAGCGGGGAGCTGCAGGTCAATATTGAAAAAGGGGTCTTGTTTCCCTGTGTATTATGCAACTTGTACGTGTAGCCAGAGTCTTCACAAAGGTGGAACAGCTTGATCCCAAAGCGTGCTCTCTTCAGGGGTATGAATTGTTTGAATATCAGCTGGCCCTTGTACAAAAGGAGGGACTCATCCACTGCAATGAACCTGTCTGGTTTGTAGACAGACTGGAACTTTTCCTGCAGGTGATCTATGACAGGCCTCACCTTGTACAGTCTGTCACGGCGGGGGTCATTGGCTGCAGGTTCCTGCTGGTTGTCATTGCAGTGGAGGAACCGAAGGAGAAGCTGATATCTGTTCCTTTTCATGACTAATGGAAAGATGTTGGTGTTCAGCAGGGCATTCTTTGACCAGTATGATTCTATGGATGGTTTTTTGACAATGCCCATCAGAATGGTTAGGCCCAGAAATTGCTTCAATTCAAGCATGTTTGTGTCTTTCCAGGATGCAAATCTTGAATATTTTTTGATCTGTTGTGGTCTTGCCTGCATCTGCTGTATTATTTGTTCTGCATACCTATTTGTTTCTGTCACTAATTTTTGTACTAAATCATCAGTAATAAATAAAGAAAAGAAATCTATGCATTTTTGCCCCTGTGGTTGTATCTTTAGTCCGCTATTTCCTTCGAAGTCAGGTACAGTTGGCTGAAAACCATCAGCTGGCTGGATAACAACATTGGCGAACACGCCACCACGCCCCCTGCCCCTCCCCCTCCCCCTTCTCACTCCACCTCGTGCTCTGCTCGCCTCGCCTCGCCGTGACCTAGCACCCCCTCTACCCCTTGCCCTCCCTCTTCCTCTGACCGGTCTGTCAGTCTCGCTGGCCGTGTCTGAGTCGTCCGAATCGGTACTCACGTCAGCAACAGCGTCGAACTCAGCATCGAAGTTTGCTCTGTTATCTGGGTCGAGCACTTGTTGTTGACTATCCTCATCTTCTTCACCTTCATTTTCCAACGAATCATCAGACAACATTCCGTCATCACTCTCCTCATCAAATAATCGTTCTAACTCACGCTGAGCAGCTTCTAAATTCATCAAGCGAGGACGTTTTGCACCGCTCCCACTCGTGCTTGGACCTGGCGTCGCCATTGTTTTCGTCTCGTACAGACAAGAGCTGTTCGCACATCGGGTCACCCAATAACATCGCTTGAAAAATAAACTTCTGAGTGACGTAGGGGGTTTTTCTAGCTTTTATTAGATTCTACGGACATTCACGAGTCCAAAGCAGCATTAGTTATAGGTCCACGACACTGTCCGAATTTACACGAGGCCGAATGATTGACTGACGTTCCCGAACGGCGGTCAAGGCAGCGACGGGTGCATGAATTATCTGCCTTTCGGGAACGGCGCTCCAGGCAGTCTAAAGGTATATAACTTGCTTTACTGGTTGAGCCTGTCTATTCCCTCTGCACCCCACGCATTAAAACATGCAGCTGTTTTGATTAGACACAAACAAATCACATACTAAATTAGTAGCACACCATGAAACTACCCTAATATATAAATGATGAAAAAACACGCGCACACACAAACCGATTTGTTCTGTGAATCCTTTTGTGTATACTTTAACACACAAAGTTCATATTTTCCGTAAAAAGTAGATAAACCAGGCACCACAACAAATTACTAAGCAAAATAGACTGCACAAAACAAAAGAACAGTCTTTTGTCTAATTGTGTGCACACTTCTTTTGCCCCAACAAAGTTTGAGGCGGACACTGCATGCTTTTGTATTAAGTACATGGAATGTGTTAGTTTAGCAGATAACAGAGAAGCGATTCCAGCCTAGCGACTGCAAGCAGGCACCTGTGCCAGAGATAAGAGCTGGGGAAAGGGGGGGGGGGGGGAAGTCAGGCGGTGTAAGTGTGAGCCGGCCAGGCCTGCCTAAATGGTGAGAAATGGCAGCATTTGTACAGCCGTGGATGACAAAGAGCGGTATGTTTGGTGTATCACGTCAGACTTATGATAAATGTGAAGTCACAGGGTGATATGTTTGATGTATCACGTCAGACTAATGATAAATGTGAAGACAAAGAGCGGTATGTTTGGTGTATCACGTCAGACTAATGATAAATGTGAAGACAAAGAGTGGTATGTTTGGTGTATCACGTCAGACTTATGATAAATGTGAAGACAAAGAGTGGTATGTTTGGTGTATCACGTCAGACTAATGATAAATGTGAAGACAAAGAGCGGTATGTTTGGTGTATCACGTCAGACTTATGATAAATGTGAAGACAAAGAGCGGTATGTTTGGTGTATCACATCAGACTAATGATAAATGTGAAGACAAAGAGCGGTATGTTTGGTGTATCACGTCAGACTAATGATAAATGTGAAGACAAAGAGCGGTATGTTTGGTGTATCACGTCAGACTAATGATAAGTGTGAAGACAAAGAGCGGTATGTTTGGTGTATCACGTCAGACTAATGATAAGTGTGAAGACAAAGAGCGGTATGTTTGGTGTATCACGTCAGACTAATGATAAGTGTGAAGACAAAGAGCGGTATGTTTGGTGTATCACGTCAGACTAATGATAAGTGTGAAGACAAAGAGCGGTATGTTTGGTGTATCACGTCAGACTTATGATAAATGTGAAGACAAAGAGCGGTATGTTTGGTGTATCACGTCAGACTAATGATAAATGTGAAGACAAAGAGCGGTATGTTTGGTGTATCACGTCAGACTAATGATAAATGTGAAGACAAAGAGCGGTATGTTTGGTGTATCACGTCAGACTAATGATAAATGTGAAGACAAAGAGGGGTATGTTTGGTGTATCACGTCAGACTAATGATAAATGTGAAGACAAAGAGGGGTATGTTTGGTGTATCACGTCAGACTAATGATAAATGTGAAGACAAAGAGCGGTATGTTTGGTGTATCACGTCAGACTAATGATAAATGTGAAGACAAAGAGCGGTATGTTTGGTGTATCACGTCAGACTAATGATAAGTGTGAAGACAAAGAGCGGTATGTTTGGTGTATCACTTCAGACTAATGAAAAATGTGAAGACAAAGAGCGGTATGTTTGGTGTATCACGTCAGACTAATGATAAGTGTGAAGACAAAGAGCGGTATGTTTGGTGTATCACGTCAGACTAATGATAAGTGTGAAGACAAAGAGCGGTATGTTTGGTGTATCACGTCAGACTAATGATAAGTGTGAAGACAAAGAGCGGTATGTTTGGTGTTCACGTCAGACTAATGATAAGTGTGAAGACAAAGAGCGGTATGTTTGGTGTATCACGTCAGACTAATGATAAGTGTGAAGACAAAGAGCGGTATGTTTGGTGTATCACGTCAGACTAATGATAAGTGTGAAGACAAAGAGCGGTATGTTTGGTGTATCACGTCAGACTAATGATAAGTGTGAAGACAAAGAGCGGTATGTTTGGTGTATCACGTCAGACTAATGATAAGTTGTGAAGACAAAGAGCGGTATGTTTGGTGTATCACGTCAGACTAATGATAAGTGTGAAGACAAAGAGCGGTATGTTTGGTGTATCACGTCAGACTAATGATAAGTGTGAAGACAAAGAGCGGTATGTTTGGTGTATCATTACTTTATCTGTCTTTTACACATAGCGTTACGTCACTTTACCCGTGTTTTAGCACTTAGTTTGTACATGGCTTTATCGATATTTTACACATAGCGTTACGTCACTTTACCCGTGTTTTAGCACTTAGTTTGTACATGGCTTTATCCATATTTTACACATAGCGTTACGTCACTTTACTCGTGTTTTAGCACTTAGTTTGTACATGGCTTTATCCATATTTTACACATAGCGTTACGTCACTTTAACGTGTTTTAGCACTTAGTTTGTACATGGCTGTATCCATAGTTTGCACATAGCGTCTACATCATTTCACCAGCTTTACACATAGATTGTACATAATTTACCTGTATGGTACCATGGTTTCTATGTCACATTGCCCGTGTTTGACACATCATTTCTGCCTCACTTTACCTGTGTTTTACATGTAGTTTCTACTTCACTTTACCAGTGTTTTATACAAAGCTTGATTATAACTTTACCTGTGTTTTATACATACTTTGAACATCTCTTTACCTGTGTTGTACATCTCATGTGTACATCACTTTATGAATGTTTCATACACAGTTTATAATAACACTTTACCTGTCTTTTATGCATACCGGCTATGGCGTTCTCATGTATGCGTGGGCTCAGTGTGTTTAATTAACCCTTTGACTCCCGCACCCTATCCACCAACTGCAAAAACTTAAGCAGTAAGTTGGTGGATAGGGTGAGGGAGTCAAAAAGGTTAAGGTTTTGCTTTGTTAGCATTGTTGGCTATGCTGGGTACTGGTGGACAAAAAAAAAGGGTGCTGAAGTCAAAGGGTTAAAACAATGAACGTCAGCCCAGTGCAGTGTGCCCAGGATGACACACTACACAGCAGACTTTTTTCCCGTTTCTTTTCTGTGTTTTCCTTATTACTTTGTTTAGCGTACAAGTCCCAATCAGCCACCCATCCCCCCCTCCCCCCTCATCTTCTCAAACCCTACGTCTACAGGTAACCACCAGTCCTTCTCCTTCCATCCCCACCACCACTCTTAATGCCAGGCAGTGTGACGCAGCTGTTCCCCCCCCCCCCCCCCACACTACTATACCCCATCCAACCTTTCCCCTTCTTCACCTGAAGCCCACACACTCTATTCACCTTCCCTCCCCGCTCCCCCACCATCAACTGAGAACCAGTGTGTCGTCACTCGTCACCACTCCCCCTTCACCTTCCACTAAAAATCAGCTTGAATCGGCCACCACTACTCTTCCCAATGCTCTCCCTCCCTCCACTGGCACTCAGCGTGAGACAGATACCACCACCCTCCCACCTGCTCTCCCGCCTTCCTTAGAGACCACTACACAACCAGCCGGGCCAGTATCACTGTTCCCCTACAGCCCACGACAATGTCCCGTCAACCACTACATGCGATTCCATAGCAAACACCACCACCCCCAAGGCTTGTAGGCCTACACAGAGTGCTTGTACAGAAACAATCAAACATCTTCAAGAACAATTGAATACCGCTACACTCTCCATCGCCACAATGCAAACTCGGATTCAGATACTCACAAGCCACTTGTCCAGCATAGCCAAACAGACTGAGAAAAACACTCAATGTGTCAGCGACTCAGAAATGGGGCTGCAAAACACAATGAAAGTCGTGGAAAAAAAATTACGAGTCAGATACAAGACAATTACTCTAGCCATCAGAATCATCAACATCATCATGTGCCCTGCTGCATGGCGTTGGCGATCATGGCCCTCCGTATGAATCTATCCCTTGTTGCTGCAAGTACATCTTCCACCTTTTGTGTCTTCAGCCACCCTGCAAGTCCATCCAATATTTTCTCCCCGGGTCTACCCGGTGTTCTCTTTCCTCCAGCTTTCCTGTTGTGATCAGGTGCTGTAATTCCCCTTTCCTCATAAAGTGGCCTATAAAATTAATGTTGCTTGTCTTTTCCTAATCTTCTTTATCAATGATCTTCTTGTGTCTGCCTCCATCAAGACTGTCTCGTTTGTTTTCTTTGCTGTCCAGGGAACTCTCAACATTCTTCTCAGATCCCACATTCTGGCTGCTTCAGTCTTGTAGCCATCAGAATATACTTGCCAAATTCGAAGATCACACCAACAAAATGAAATCCAACAAGGACAGTCAACAAACGTTCACCTGTCTGTCACATTAAGAAACAACTTCAAACACTCAACACTTGCAAACACCTACAGAGACATCAGTACAACAAACAGACAAACCCACCAATCAAACAAAACCCCAAATCACCACTACATGTGAGTCTACCACCACAAAGGACATGTATAACCCTTTGACTCCTGCAGCCTTTCTACCACCATCCTGCATTGTCAACCATGCTGGCAAAACAAAAACTTAACCCTCTGATTCCCTCACCCTATCCACCAGCTTCCTGCAGGGTGAGGGAGTCAAAGGATTACGTTTTCGCAATTGGTGGACAGGGTACAGTGGTCAAGAGGATAACACAAGTACAGCCAACAAGTTTGAAGCCATCTCTGACACTGACAGTCCTGACCACTCTCATGCCACTGTCCCCAGTGACTCTCAGCCATCACCAACCACTGTCACCAAGAAAACAATAGCTGATCCCACATATATCCCCTCTCACTAATCTCAGGCAGAAAAACCATCCCCCCTAACTGCAATCCTCTCCTACTGGGTGACTCAGTGTTGGAGAGAGTGGATGAAAGGAAGATGTTAAGGGGTGGTAACATTGTCAGGAACCTGTCAGTATCTGGTTTGATAGTCCATCACCTTTGCCAGTGGTTGTCCTCTCTGTTCTCTTCTTTCTGTCCTGCCAAAGTCTTTAGAAAAACATGTCCATAACGCCTTTCAGACTACCCGGAAACCAAAAGTCTTCTTTGCAACTGTAATCTGATTTCCGTCAAAAACACTCTTGTCGTACAGCCTTGACGCAACTCGCAGACACCTAGTTAGCCATAAATGAATGCTGTGAACAGAAGCAATAATTCTAGACTTGAAAAAAGCTTTTGATCTCGTTGATCGTGATATTTTACCTATTAAATTAAGTTCGTATCTCGATAACCATTCAACAATTCCATTATCTAAATCCTATTTTCATGAACGCAAAACGAAAATTACATTTTAATGGATCATATTTATCCAAGGGCCATGTGAAATGCAGTGTTTCTCAAGGATGAATTTTAGGACCCATTCTGTTTTCCATATCCATAAATGACATACCACTTTATACATATGCTCCCACAGTTTTAGCTGTGATATGTTCGCTAATATTGGAACAATCCATACACAAGACAAAAGTATGGTCACTGCAGGTACACGTTTACAAAAAAGCCTAAATGAAATCTCTGACTGGTGTGCTAAAAACGCCATGGTACTAAACCTGAGCCAGTTTGGTTGCGCTGGAACCGTTGTTTCCATTTGGGCCAGCTGACTGCTGGGCGGTGAACAGCTGTGTCGATCCTGCTTTCCATTTTCTCCTTGACAGTGTGATTTCGGGTTTAATCGCAACCACCATGTAGTCTTCAGTCGTACCAAGACGGAGACGGAAGTGGAATCTGACCGTTTGCATACTTTAAAAACTGCATCTTCCCATAAGTCCTAGCGTGTTCTATTTTACATAAAGAACAATCATCATCATCATCATCATCATCGTCATCATCATGTGCCCTGCCGCATGGCGTTGGTAATCATGGCCCTCCATATGTATCTATCCCTTGTTGCCGCAAGCACATCTTCCACCCTCTCTGTTCTCAGCCACCCTTCAAGTCCGTCCAATATTTTCTCCCCGGGTCTACCTGGTGTTCTCTTTCCCTGCAGCTTTCCTGCTGTGACCAGGTGCTCTAATTCCCCTTTCCTCATAAAACAGCCTACAAATGTTGCTTGCCTTTTCCTAATCTTCTTTATTAATGATCTTCTTCTGTCTGCCTCCATCAAGACTGTCTCGTTTGTTTTCTAAAGAACGATCACGCTTTACAAACAGTCTGAGAATTATCTCCCTTAGGCTTAACTAGAAACCTACTATGACACACACTTATCCTACAATTTTTGCATCTAGCCCTCGTTCAGAGCGAAACTAAATGACACATTGTAAAAGAAATCAATTGAAGTATAATGTTTAAACATGAAATATAATGATTAAACATCCAAAAACAATGTTGACCAGCCTATATGCATGATTGCACACCGGATCTTAGGGCACCCTGACTATGCTTATTGGTAACAATTTTCTTAACCCTTTGGCTCCGGCACTCTATCCACAGACAGCAAAACCTTAACCCTTTGACTCCCACACCCTATCCACCAACTGCAAAAACTTAGCCCTTTGATTCCCTCACCCTATCCACCAGTTTCCTGCAAGAAGCTGGTGGACAGGGCAAGGGAATCAAAGGGTTAAATTCAAAATTATTTTTTCCTTGATAAGCAGAATGTTCACAAGATGTTAATCTATTGGATGAGACGATAAACTGATGTCCTATTTGCAGCACGTACTCAGCGCACTAACCCTTTGACTCCCATACACTGTCCACCAGCATCCTGCATTGTCAACCAAACAAGCAAAGAAAAAAATTAACCCTTTGACTTCCTGGCTGGTGAATAAGGTGAGGAAGTCAAAAGTCACGTTTTTGCAATTGGTGAATAGGGTGCAGGAGTCTAAGGTTAAAGATCCCACAGTAACACAGAAATTGTCCCTGGCAAGATAATTTAGAAACATCGACTTTCGCAGGTAATCAGAAATACACGCAAACGGAAAAAGAAGGGGGGGGGGGAGAAAAAGAAAATGGATGGAACTGCACTGCGAATACACACGAGGACAGAAGCCGGAATATCACACAATGAAGCCATTGTAACAAACAAGAAATACAACTATCGCCTGGGCAAAACGTCCATGGGAGGTAATCTGTATCAAATGGCGAGAAAGCAAGTATAACAGTCGATCAAGGTTGCTCTCCCTTCTATCGCTGGTTACCATTTGCTTTTGGTTTATGTGTTTGTATCTTTTCATTTTCTTTTGTTTTAGCAAGTTTTCAGTCTCATCCAGGGACCTTTTTCACCACCACTATAAGTATTTACCATCAACAGCAATACCACACCAATAACAAAAAGACAAACAAAACAAAAATAGATTAAAATAGAAAGATGAAACAGAAACCAGTAGAACAACCGGAGATTTTATCTTTGTTGGTAAAGTTCAGCCTAATATACCACAGACTTTTTTCTTTTCTTTTTTTTTTTTTTGAGGAGGTGGTATCGTTAAAAAATCTTCCCATGACATGAAAAGGTTTTACAGGATACACACTTTGCAAGACATTTGCCTGCAGGTATAGAAGTGGTAATGAAATTATCAGTGTGACCATGACTACTCTTTGACAAAACTCCAAACCAAAATAGGTGGTGGTGGTGGTGGTGGTGGTGGTGGTGGTGGTGTCTTTTTTTTTCGGTGGGGGATATAATATTCTCGTGTGGATGTGTGTGCATGTGCATGTGCATGTGTGTGTGTGTGTGTGTGTGTGTGTGTGTGTGTGTGTGTGTGTGTGTGTGTGTGTGTGTGTGTGTGTCTGTGTGTGTGTGTCTCTGTATGTCTGTGTGTGTGCGTGTGTTTATTCTTGAGTTTGTGTGCACGGTCGCGAGTGTGTATGTATGTGTGTTGTTTTGCATTCGTGTGTACCTGCGCTCTCGCATGCAAAACGCGTGAACAAGAACTTTCTCAGCTTTCCATAGGTTAATCTTTACCGACTTTTGATAGAAAAAAAATCGTGGATTGTTTAAGACTGGCGAAAAAATAAAATTTGCAAGGTAAGGCAACTAGATCAATTCTCACCGACAAAACAAAATCCTAACCAGTACTGTTTTTGTGGAAAGGCTAGAGTAACAGCCCTTTCTCATAAATGTCTGAAATGTGTGATGATATTAACATACTGTTTTCACTTGTGTCAGCCTTCCCTTGTCCTCAATGCACACCACCTTTCTTTTTAGCTGAGGCTTCGTTAAGGTCATAATGACTGGAATGGAATGTTTAATTAAACTGACAGAAGATTGCATGATATTTAGAAAGTGTTTGTGTGTGTGTGTGTGTGTGTGTGTGTTGTGTCTGTGTGTGTCTGTGTGTGTCTGTGTGTGTATGTGTTGTGTCTGTGTGTGTCTGTGTGTGTATGTGTTGTGTCTGTGTGTGTCTGTGTGTGTCTGTGTGTGTATGTGTTGTGTCTGTGTGTGTCACGGCTGTTTCAGTTACTCCCTTTTTCGCTTTTTAGTTGGTCGGCCAGGGCTAGCATCAGATGTCATATATCAGACGTCTGCTCTTACCCCGTAGCTAAATGTTTCCGCATTCCTTAGTCTAGTGGCAAGTTAAACAGAGGATTAATACTGGAAACGCACAACGGACCATGATTAATGACCAGTTGGAATTTCCGTGTGCGTGTGGAAGGAGATTCACCACCAAACGCGGCATGAAGATCCACAGGACAAAAATGGGCTGTTTGAAGACACATACGAACCAGCAGCAGCGCACTGCGATAGCAGGTGAGACGTTGGATGACCAAGGCCAGGAATTAAACCATAGTGCCAAGGACATCCACGCTGACGGTTCTGATGCGGATTTTGCACAAGCTCTTAACGCCAAACGTGGAAAACTCAATTTGCCGCCTGCCGGTGCAAAAGAACAATGGGAGAAATTAGATGAGGAACTTGTCCTTAAGCTGAATGCGCTAATAGGGAACAGTACGCTGGAACACAAACTTGACACATACGGAGACATCATATACTCTATCTGCAGGGACACTTATGGAGTGAAGCAGCCAAAGACAAAAACGCCTCCCCAGAAATCCAGAAGACAGCAACAGATGGAGAGCATCCGGAGGGAGAAAAGGAAGCTTAAAAAGCGAATGAAAACTGCCTCAGAATTCGAGAAGCAAGGGCTCCTGGAACTCTGGAAAGATCTGAAGGCCAAACACAATGCTCTCAGCAAAGTGGAATCAGCAAGGCGAAGAAAGAGCAAAAAGAAGAAGACTCAAGATCGTTTCTTCAAAGATCCCTTTGACTTTTCAAGAAAGCTGTTTGAACAACCCAAATCAGGGACTCTCACAGTGGGCAAGGAAACCCTAGAGCAGCATCTCAGGGAAACATATTCCGATTCTCAGCGCGAGGCACCACTTGAAATCCAGAATCTGGTTTGGCCTGCAACGCCAGAAGGAAAATTCAATAACAAACCACCAACACTGGATGAAGTGAAGAACGTAGTAAAGAAAGCCAGAGCCAGGTCAGCACCTGGACCAAACGGAATACCATACCTGCTCTACAAGAAATGCCCAAAAGTGCTCGAGTGGCTCCACAAGATGATTCGATCAGCATGGAGGAACCAGAAGATCAGCGACCAATGGATGAGAGCTGAAGGAGTGTACATTCCGAAGGAGCAGAACTCCAGCAGCATCAATCAGTTCAGGCCAATATCACTTCTGAACGTCGAGGGGAAAATCTTCTTCTCTGTTATGGCAGCAAGATTGACAAAATACCTGACTGAAAACAAGTATCTGGATATGTCAGTCCAAAAGGGAGGCATACCAGGAATGCCTGGATGCTTGGAACATGCCACGTTGATTTGGGATGCCATCCAAAAAGCAAGAACAGAGAAGAGAAACATTGACGTAGTTTGGCTTGATCTGGCGAATGCATATGGATCAGTTCCACACGATATGATCCAGCTGGCTCTTGAAATGTATCACATCCCAGAAAACATCCGAACAATGCTGAGGAAGTATTTCCAAGGGTTCTCAATGCGGTTCTCTACCAAAGAATACACCACGGACTGGATAGACCTAGAGGTGGGCATTGCAATGGGCTGTGCAATCTCTCCCATACTGTTCGTGTTGGCAATGGAAGTCATCTTGAAAGCTGCAATGAAGAGTTCAGGTCCAGTGAATCTGGGAGATGGATACCAGATGCCTCCTCTGAAAGCTTTCATGGATGACACAACAGTCTTGTCCACGGATGAGGAAGAGACACACCAAATCTTAAAGCAGCTGGATGAGCTGGTGGCCTCTTCAAGAATGAGGTTCAAACCTAAGAAATCCCGAAGTCTCTCACTGCGAAAAGGAAAAGTGGCAGATTCAGTCAAATTCATGGTAGCCAACCAAGCCATCCCCACTGTCACAGAAGAGCCAGTAAAAAGTCTCGGAAGATGGTATGATGACTCCCTGAAAGACACACAAAGGGGATGTGAAACCAAGCAAACAGCAGAAGAAGGCCTGAAGAAAATAGATAACTGCGGACTGCCAGGCAAATACAAAGTCTGGTGTCTACAGTTCATGCTGATACCAAAGCTGCTGTGGCCACTGCTAATCTATGACATTTGCACCAGCACAGTCGAAGCAATGGAAGCCAAAATCAACAAATACACAAGAAAATGGCTCGGTGTCCCACCTGGTCTCACTGATGTTGCATTCTACTGTCGTCAAGCAATGCTGAAGCTACCTCTCAAATCCATAGTGGAGGAATACAAAGTTGGAAAAGCAAGACTGTTGAGCATGCTGGAGGAATCGGAAGACAATATCGTGAGATCAGTTCATCCAAAGCTGAGAACTGGCAGAAAGTGGAAAGTCCAAGAGGCTGTAAACAATGCCAAGAGAAACCTCAGCATCAAAGAAATAATTGGACACACGCAAACCAACAGACAGGGACTGGGAGCAACAAAAATGCAGTGGTGGTCCAAAGCCAAAGGGAAGGAAAAAAGAGACATGATCATACAGGAGTTGAAGGAAGAAGAAGATGTCAAAAGAGTGCAGAAGGCAGTCCAGCAAGGTCAACAGGGGCAATGGACAACATGGGACAGTGCACTCCAAAGAAGTCTCAGCTGGAACGATATGTGGCACATGGCTCCTCTAAGGATAAGCTTCCTCCTCAGATCTGTATATGACCTGCTCCCCTCGAATGCAAACTTAGTGAAATGGGGGAAAGCAGACGACCCAGCATGTCCGCTCTGTCAGAAGAAACAAACAGTGGAACATGTCCTAAGCTCTTGCAAAGTAGCGCTAGCCCAAGGAAGGTATACATGGAGGCACAACCAAGTTCTGAAAGTAATCACAGATGTGGTTAGCGAAAAAACCATGACCCCAAACGCACCAATTGCTATGACAACGTTCTACAAAGCAGGAGGGAAACAGGTCTGGCCCGAAAGTGCTATGACAACCAGCACATTGCCAAAGGGTCTTCTGGATGGAGCAGTCGACTGGGAGTGTACAGCAGACCTCCCAGAGTGGAGAAATTACCCAGATGTCATCAGCAAGACAGGCATGAGACCAGACATCGCTCTCCACTCTGACTCCTCGAAACAAGTGATTCTGATAGAACTCACTGTGCCATACGAAAGCAGAATGGAAGAAGCACATATCTACAAGACCGAAAAATACGCCGGTCTTGCCAGCACCCTGAAGAAAGCAGGTCTGCGGGTCAAAATCTTCGCCATAGAGGTCGGGGCAAGAGGGTTTGTGGGCACCTCCGCTTATGATCTCATGAAACAACTCGCCATTTCTGGGAAGAAGAGGACTAGAGCCCTTAAAGCGATGGCAGAGGCAGCAGAAAGGAGCTCAAGCTGGATCTGGGCAAGGAGGAACGAAAAAAGTGAACTTCATAAGGATTAAATTCCCTACAGATGATGTGTGCCCCGTTAGCACATTGGTAAAACCGCGTACCGCAGTTCTGAAGCGCAGAATCGCCCAGGTTCGATCCCCGGCGTGGGGAAAAAAAATAGACAACAGCAGAAGGGCATCCAGGAGTCATGACCTGGATGTGGCCCGGCCCCCCGAGAGTGTAAGGAATTCAGGGCCGAAACACTTGTCTAAAGGGGGTTACTTCTCTGAAGACCTTCTGTTGTCTAGCTCTCCCTAGAGTTTCTTTCTACCTGCGCTGTACAGTGATTAAGCCATTTTATCATCAACTTTGGCGTTGTGTAGAACGAAATTGTGCACACTTTGTCAATTCATTTTTTGGAATCCTTATTGTTTATTTATCATTTGACCGAGTGCAGCTATAAATTATTCATTTGGTTATATAGTTTGAGTTTGTACGTCACTTATAGAGTGTAAGTGAGTGTCATTATTTCTCACTGTGGGTGTGGGTGTGTGTGTGTGTGTTTTGGTGTATTTCATCTGCCTTTCTATACTGGAATTATTTCATGTGAAACGGGAGACAGTACGTGAGTGAAAATATTTTCAAGTTGTTGTTTTCCTGTTGTTGTCTCTTTTGTTTTTGTTGCTGTTTTGTTTAATTTCTTTTGTCACTTTTGTTTTCGTTGTGTTTTGTTTTGTTTTTTGTTTTGTTTTTTGTTTGCTTTTTTGTTTGTTTTTTGTGCATGCATGTGTGTGTGTGTGTGTGTGTGTGTGTGTGTGTGTGAGTGTGTGTGTGTGTTGTGTTGTGTTGTGTGCGTGTGTGTGTATGTGTTGTGTCTGTGTGTGTCTGTGTCTGTGTGTGTGTGTGTGTGTACGTGTGTGTGTGTGTGTGTGTGTGTGTGTGTGTGTGTGTGTGTGTGTGTGTGTGTATGTGTGTGTATCAAATGGCTGATATGACGCGTCTAGTGTGTTGGCTAGGGACAGCGTGCTTGTCACCTATCGCTTTCAGCCTGTACCGCTGGCTAGCACCATTGAGGGTAGTATTCTCTTTGCTAGCACTGCTGATTGCAGCTATGCGAAAAGGAGAGCAGAATGCGTTAAGCCTCTCTCTGTCAGTACATAGCCACTCCATCAGCAAGCCCTGCGCTGTGCCTCCTCATGGCGACATGTGGTAACTGAGCACCACACGGACTCAGGCTGAAACTCGAGGGACTCGGAGGAGGTCTGGCCCGCAGACGTGCGGCAAGCAGGCCTGCCGGCGTGTGGATATGCCCTGGTGCCCACGAACCAGACCCCCAGCTACAGGTAAAATAGCACTACTGCCTTGTATAACGGGAGAGAATTAGGCTAAGGGAGTAAACCCTGACAGAAAGTCACCTCTACTGCCTTGTGGGTTGTCGTAGGAACGACAAAGGCTTAGCGGACAGTCTGCACAAAAATCGACGAAAGGCAACGGGAAACTACTATCGTACATTCCCAGTTTAATCACGGAAAGCCAAAACACGAAAATGAACGATAACGACGTAAATAAAGGTTCCTTTGGAGCACCTTCGTCCGGTAGGGACCGTCATGCTGCGCCGGTGACACCCAACCCAGATGAGAAATGACAGGAGAACTGTGGATTTGTGGAAGGGAAAGTAACTATTAATGCCATATACATTCTAAGTGTAGTCGTGTACCGATAGAAGGCCTACAGCACACGCCTTTTCTTCTCAAACGATCTTGAGTACAGTTACCTCCCCTGGTTCAGCGATTCTTAAAATAGCAATTCTAGTATTTTAAACCCCTAAAAGCTAGGAAATGAATAGTTCGTGCATTCTAGTTTAGCAGAAAAGTACGTATTTCTTATCAGAAATGACTTCGAGGTGAAATTTCCTTCGTTTTCCTGAAATCAATAATTTTGTTGTTCAATCGTTTGGTACTGTTCAAATTTTCGACCGGCGAGCCGTGACGGTAATCGGAAATTTATAAAATAATTAAATAAATTATGGAATTTTAAGATCACGATTCGAATATTGGTATTCTAATCTTTCATTTGAACCACACTACGCCTGTAATTATTAGATATTAAGCTTACATCGAAGCAAGTTCAGACCAAGTCAAAGCGCGGCAAACCGCCAAAATGACCGCCATTTGTCAAGATGTAGAATCGGGTTCTTAACGTTTAAAATCTGATTTAAAATATACAATTTCATTTATATTTGTCCTCCTTTTGTAAATAGAACTGATACTGCAATAAAATGTTGCCAAGTAGTAAAGTATTAGAAGAGATTCTGGCACTCGGCACTGTAGTCGAACCGCATGTGTCCAGATTAAAATCATTTGTGTTTTCTATTGCCTATTCACTGATCAATTCCTGCACAGAAAGATTGGTTTACCTATTTAAAACATGTCCACATAAACTTCTGAGTTATCGTCTATTTACTCATTTGTTTGATATTTTTCATGGATTAATATTAATTGATTGAATATGTAAAAATACGGCAAACATCCCTTTCAGCAAGATTTATCCATTGACTTAAATCACTCATAGTTTCAATCTAAGTGAACATTATGCAAAATGATGTAGACTACAACAATCTGTGTGCTGTGCAGATTTTTCTGATATATGGTATATTGATATTTGTTATATGGACCGCTGCATACTATCCACCAACTGCAAAAACGTAAACCTTTGACTCCCTCTTCTGGCGACCAGCTTCCTGCAGCTGGTGGATAGAGTGAGGGAGCCAAAGGGTTA
>JAPXFY010000030.1:28012412-28037412 GCA_030674185.1 Monoplex corrugatus
TTGTTGTTTTTGTTTTTGTTTTGTTTTTTTTCAGTGCGATTATGATGATGTCGATGTGGATATTTGGGGGTATTTTGAAGCCACACACACTTCTCCACAAAAAAAATGTAGGGTTTGAAAAAATCATGAATCAATGAGAAACCTCCTTTTCTAATCTTTTTTATGGCGAGTGTTGTGCTGGATGCGGGGAAGATCCGTTTTGATATGAAGAGGTATAAGTGAACATACATTTGTGGTGGTATTGTATGAAGGCATGTTCAAAAGTAATGATGGAATGTTCCAGTTCTTTGTGCAATTCATCTTCCTTCGTTTTGCTTGACGGGATGACTTAACTCATTTTATCTGGACCACATGGAGTTGGACGACTGGAAGCCTGGTGACACTGCTGTGAAGATAAAGTAGCAAAGTTCCGTCTCCATCTACAGAAAAAGAGCGAGAGAGTGCTCTTAACTGTACGCACGCACACGCACGCACACACACACACACGCACGTAAACACAACACACACACACACACACACACACACACACACTACACTCACAAACACAACACACACACACACACACACACACACACACACACCACACACACACCACACACACACACACACACACCACACACCACACACACAACACAGATACACATGAGTCACTTACATGCATATCCAAACTCAGAAATGCATCATGTTATGGATGTGTAGAGTAAAGCACACACGCAGTACACCAGAATATCTCAGCATGATATCTAGCGGATGCACGCATTTCACGGACATCATACGGTATTCAAATGCATACTAGCATGCACATACGCATTCTATGTAAATTATTCATATAGAAAGAGAGAGGGGAGGGGGGCACATTTTAATCCTGATGCAGCTATTCTGCAGGTCTGCACCACATGTTCATTCAACTGCTTTCTCTGGATCTGAAAAATACAAAAACAGAAAAATGCGTTTTGGACGCGTACATTTTCCCATACTCCCTTTTAGTACCGCTGTCTGTTTAATTGAAGTGGACTGACATTTACAGAATAGTTTCAGTTTATGGAAGTTATCGTGCTATCATCATGATAAACAGTATTGCAAGAATCAGACTTACTGACTGCACATGGAATAAATGAGTCCGAAAGTTGAACAAGCATTCGAATATGGAGTAAACATTACGAGCGACTCAAATAAAGAACAACTCTGTCGAACAGCTAACTTTGACGTGGACTGTTAAGATCAGAATGCCAAAAAAACATTCAAAGTTACACTCACCTTATAACGTTGTACGTTGTGGCAGAACATTCCATTTCAAATTTCAAAATCTTGTAATACCGATTACGTGTCATGCTACAGAAAGGACTTACAAGTCAATGCAGTTCAGAATTTGGGCTCGGGTAAATAAACCCCTACTGTGGATTTCTGATCAAGCAAAACATGTGTCTGTAAAAAAAATTCCTGTGGGATTTAAAACTGTTTTCAGACTTTGATAAACACAGAAAACAGACATGTACTGACAGTTATAAACAACACCTGTGTAATTAGAAATGCTGCATACAAAGAGTTGGCTGAAGTACGGTATCCCGGTCTCTCTTTGGGTGGGAGACTAAAGTCTTGACACCGGTGATGTTTGACTGCAATACGGAGATGCTACAGCTGATAAGCCGAGGCACTGGTCAGCGCGCCGTATGGTGCACCGTGTGGGCCAACTAGAAAGAACGCTTATTTTAATTTTTCTTTATTTAATTTTTTTGAAAAATGCTCAAGGATGACAAGGTGGCATCAGTCAGATATTGAATACGTATACATTCATCATCATCAGTCCCGTAGTCTGGTTGACCGTTGGGGCACCACTGAAGATTTTGCAACCAACTTCCTCCACTCCTCACGGTCCTCAGCTTTCCGTAGAATGATATTCCATTCAAGGCCAGTCCACTCTCTGATATTGTCTTCCCATCTTTTTCTCTGTCTGCCTCTTCGTCTCCCTCCCTGAACTGTTCCCTGCAAGACGGTCTTGGCCAGTCCAGATGATCGTATGACGTGCCCGTACCACCTCAGTTTGCGTCTTTTCACTGAGGTCAGGAGGTCTTCATACGGCCCGATGGCGTTTTCGATTCGGGTTTTCACTTCCTTATTGGTTATATGATCTTTGTACGAGATACCAAGGAGTTTGCGGAAGCATCTCATCTCCATTGCCTGTATCCTTCTTTCAATGTCCATGTTTCGCATGCATACAAAAATATTGACATGACCAGGGAACGCATCAGTCTGATCTTGGAGCCGATTGCGATATTCTTGTCGTTCCAGATGACTTTTAGCTTGGTCATTGCAGCTGTGGTCTGGGCAATCCTGGAAAGTACTTCGGGCTTTGATCCTTCATCAGATATTTAAATCTATGGACGGTCTCAAGTTTCTTGTTTATGGTAATGTCAGTGCTGATGCCATTGGTATTATTTGTCATCAACTGGGTTTTCTCTGCACTGATCTGCATGCCATATGCTGTGGAGGCCTCATCAAGATGTTTTATCAAGCTGACTAGCTCTTGCTCTTGCCCAGCTAGTCCGTCAATGTCGTCGGCAAAACGCAAGTTTGTGATTGTTCTACCTCCGATGCTGACTGTTCCCTCGTGGTCTTCAAGTGCGTCAGCCATTATTCTCTCTAAGAAGATGTTAAAGAGAGTGGGGGAGAGCAGGCATCCTTGGCGTACTCCAATTGTGGTTCGGAACCATTCTCCTATGTTGTCATGGTAGACTGCACTGGTCGCCTTTTCGTAGAGGCATTCTATGGTTCTGATCAGGTTGGCATTGATGTTGTACAGCCTCATGGTTGCCCACAAGTCTGCGTGCCAAACTCTGTCGAATGCTCTCCTCAAGAAACAATCCTTGGACCCAAACAACTTGAAAAATTACAGACCGGTTTCTAACCTATCATTCTTTTCCAAAATTCTTGAAAAAGTCGTTCTCCAACAATTACTTACATATCTTAATGACTACGACCTCTCTCCTTCTCAGTCTGCTTATCGTCCTCATCACAGTACTGAAACTGCGCTCCTCAAAATTTCTAATGACATCCTTTTAGCTCTTGACTCTGGAAACGTCTCTCTACTAACTTTACTGGACCTCTCAGCTGCTTTTGATACAATAGACCATACCATTTTGCTTAACAGACTCCAATACAGTTACGGCATTTCTCACACCGCTCTTTCCTGGTTCCGTTCATACTTCACAGAAAGAACACAATCAGTCTTTGTCAATAACCTCAACTCTACATCTGAAGAACTATTGTACGGGGTTCCACAGGGATCTGTGTTGGGCCCCGTGCTCTTTGTCCTCTATACACAACCACTTGCCGGCCTGATACAGTCTCATTCTCCTGAACATCAATCATTTGCAGATGACACTCAACTTGAACTCTCTACTCCTCCCGAGAACATAAACCCAGCCATTTCCTCTCTCGAACTTTGTATCACCGACATACGAATCTGGATGCTCGAAAACAAGCTAAAACTAAATGACGAGAAAACTGAAGCTGTCCTCTGTTCTTCCTCTTTTAAGTCTCTGCCGTCTACCACTCCTACATCTCTTACCGTTGGATCAACAGATATTCCCTTTTCCTCTACCGCACGAAATCTTGGCTTTCACTTCAGCAAAGACGAGTATCTCAACACATGTACAGACAGTCTGCCGCAAAGCATACATTGACCTTAGACGCATTAGTTATATTCGCCACTTACTTTCAGAAGACGGTACCAAAACATTTCTTTCTGCCTTTGTTCTCTCCAAATTAGACTACTGTAACTCCCTCTTTTCTGGCTGTCCTCAAAATCAATTAGACAAACTTCAAAAAGTACAAAACTCTGCCGCTAAACTTGTTTCTCGTTCCCGCAAGCATGATCATGTCACACCTATTCTCAAATCCCTTCACTGGTTGCCTGTTCAAGCTCGCATTGACTATAAGCTTGCCTCACTATGCCACTCTTTTTTCTCTGATCTCTCTCCTCGCTACCTGGCTGATCTTCTCTCTGTGTACACTCCTTCTAGAAATCTCCGCTCCATTGCTGATACCAGATTGCTCCGTGTTCCACGCGTGCGCACAAAAACATTTGGACATCGCTCTTTCTCCTTCGCAGCCCCCACTATCTGGAACTCTCTTCCCTTTGAAATCCGACACCTAAAATCGATTTCTTCTTTCAAAACAGCTCTAAAAACTCACCTCTTTCAAAAATATTATCAGTAAGTTCAACCTCATTTCCCCCAGCCTAATAGTAGAAAAGGTGTGTTAGTGTGTGTGTATGTTATAGTAGGTAGGTGGGGGGTGGGGGTGGGTGATTATAGAGCCCAATGTGCCTCACAGTACTTTGGGGTATAGCCGTGGGGGTTGTGGGGTGCATTTGGACTTGCGTGAGAATCCGTGTATGATTGTAGCGTATGTAGTATTTTTATGGATTTATTCTATTACTTGTATTGTGTATTTAGTGTATGTACGTGAGGTCCGAGAGATTGAAATATTGTGAGTGAATGATTGTAAAGCGTCATAAGCTTCGCCGTAGGCAGAGATGTGCGCTTATAAATGGTCTCTTATTACTATTATTATTATTATTCTTGAAGTCCACGAAGACGTGGTAAAGGCCTTGCTGGTGTTGCAGGTATTTCTCACAGAGCAATGTGAGGTTGAAAATTTGCTCTGTGGTACTTCTTCCTGGTCTGAAACCTGCCTGCTCTTCTTTTATTATCTCCTCAGCTTGTGGCTTCAGCCTACTCAGAAGGATTTTTAGCATGACCTTACTTGGATGGCTGATCAGGCTGATGGTACGGTAGTTTTGGCACAGTTGTAGGTTGCCTTTCTTCGGGAGAGTGATGATCAGGGACTGGGTCCAAGGTGTTGGCCACTCACCTGTCCGTCAGATCTTATTGCAGATGATGAGTAACATATCTATCATGGCCTCTCCTCCTGCCTGGACCAGTTCTGAGGGAATGTTGTCCACTCCTGCCGACTTGCCTTTCTTCAATGATTTTACTGCAGCTTCAACTTCTTCTCGCACGATGGGGTAGCTGTCGTTGTTGGTTGGTGGAGGAACGTCTAGCACCTTGGGATCTCCTGTTGTTGTGTGTGTGTATAATTCGGAGCAGTACTCTGTCCACCTATGCAGAATCTCTTGATCTTCTGTGAGACATTTCCCTGCTTTGTTCTGTATGGTAGTGGTTCTGCCTTGTTTTGAGCTTGTTAGTCCTTTCACAAGCTGGTAGGCTTTCTTGCTGTTATTTTTCTGCAGGTTTGCTTCGATATCTTGGTATTGTTCTTCAATCCATGTTTCCTTTGCTTTCCTCATGCCTTCTTTAACTTGTTGGTTGGCTTTTCTGTATACTTTAGCTCCTTCATCCGTACTCTTCTTTTGCTTTAGTTCTCTGCGTTTGTCGCTCAGCTTTAGTACTTCTTCCGTGACCCAGGCATCTTTGTTGGTCGGTGTTTTCCAAGGATGTTGTTGGCTGCTTCGGTCACGGCAGTGTTGAAGTTGTTGATCAGAGTGTCTACTTCGGTGTCCCCATTGTCAAGGACGAGGAGAGAAGCAAGCTTCCCTCCTATCGTTGCTTGGAAGTTTTCAACTATGTTGGGGTCTTTGAGCTTCTCAAGATTGAACTTATTTAATTCTTATGTTGCCCTCTTTCTTCATCCTCTGGAGGCGGAGTTTGAAGGTCATCATTACAAACTCATGATCGCTTCCAATGTCGGCTCCTGGAAAGCTCCTGGTCTTTGCGATGTTCACACTTGACTGGAAGCGTCTTTTAACCATGATGTAGTCGATCTGACTGTGGTATTTTTCTCCTGGGCTGTGCCATGTCCAGCGTCTAGATGGTTTGTGTGGACCGAACGTGTTCACCACCTTCAGGTCGTTGTAACTGGCGAATTCTAGGAGCCTCAAACCTCTTTCGCTGGTCTCAGGGTTGCAGTATTGGCCTCATATCCCTTTCCAGGTATTGTGTTCATCCTCTCCAATCTTCGCATTCCAGTCGCCCTGCACTATAATGATGTCTTTCTTTGGCGTCTGATCTACGATTTCCTGCATTGATCATAGAAATCTTCGACAGCCTCGTCATCATAGTCAGTTGTTGGGGCATAAGCTTGGATGACGGTGATGTTAAAAGGTGAAGCCTTAAGCCGAATAGTAATGAGTCTGCTAGAGACTGGTCGGCATCCCATGATGGCATTCACAGTGCCTTTGTGAATGAGGAATCCAACTCCATGTTCATGTTTGTCTTCACCGCCACTGAAGTAGAGTTTGTGGCCTTCTGGGGTAGACGTTTCTCCGAGGTTTTTCCATCGTACCTCACAGAGCCCAAGGACGTTCCATCTGTATCTCTTCATTTCATGTGTTAGTTCTGCAACTTTTTCTGCTGCTCTCAGCGATCTCACATTCCAGGTGCCGATAGTAACATTTTTTTCTTGTACGTAGGGATTTTGGTCCACCGGTCACATACTTTTCACCTCCGCCCTGATGGCCAGCGACGGAAGGCGCGGTCCTTGTTCCGGGCGACGACCAGGCCGGTATGGATTGAGTTGCGGTTGTAATCTTCATTTAGTGTGTCTTGGGCAATGTCGCATGGCGGAGCCCATCCCTCTCCATGCCAGACCACAGCCGACGTCCTCCATCTAGGTGGTTCGCCTTGGTCTTGAACACATAGCCGTTGAGTTCCTTGCGGAACTTCGTCCGCCTTGGCCGGTAACCTGCATCGTGGAGGTTATTCGCCCAGTGATGCAGTGTTAACATCATCCCCTCACATGGTTTGGCACGCCTGCTGAGGCGAGGTCCCGGGGTGTGGCGCCTGGAGCCAGCACGTGAGAGATTTAAAGGAGACCAGTGATGCCCGTCCACCCTACCAGGTAGAGTGCAGCAGCCAGACATCAAAGGTACTACCCCTATCCAGAGCCCCCTACACACACGTGTACATTAAAGGAATCCAAAACCGCTGAAAACAGTTATGTGGACGATTTGAGATGCCCGTAGCTTTCTACCAGACTATTTTTTCAGCTGCTTCTGCCATCGCTTTTAGGAATCTGGTCCCTCTTTTTGCCAGAAATCGAGAGCTGTGTCATGAGGTCCTATCAACGCCCTTGCTCCAATCTCTATGGTGAGGACTTTGACTTGAAAGCCAGATATCCTCGAGTTGCTGGCTAGACTGGTATACTTTTCAATCTTGTATATATGGGTTTCTTCCATTCTACTTTTATAGGGTACAGTTAAAGGACGCCATGCGATTTTTGATGGATAATAGTATATTATTACAGCATAACCATAAAATGGGAAGATAGAAACAGACAGACGGACAGAGAGAGACACAGAGAGAGAGAGAGAGAACGAACAACAGATATCCAGAATTTTTGTATGTTTCAGTGGGTATTGCTGAAGGTTTGGGGTTACAATCATCAGACACTTAGACGGGTAAAAATCATGATTAAGAAGAAAAAAAAACTTAAGTATGAACTGATTTATTTAGTGAAACTGTTTCTCTTTCTTTCTCGTCATAGGTCCGTGTAGAAGAATATCATATTCCACAGGAATTCCAGAGGCCGGATAAAGTATGTGGCAATCTGACCATAGGACCAGGACGCCATTTTCGTGCTCTCTGTCACCCTGAGGGACAGACCCCTTGTTGTCATGACAACGTGTGCGTGTCTAAATCAATGACAGACTGCACGTGCGATAATTGTTTGGACATGCGCAAACCTATCCACGCTGAGTACGCCTCCTGGAGGCCTGTGGACTCGTCGTGTGAACCTCGGAAATGGTCGTCTGAGGAAGTGTGCCGTCTGCTTGGAAATTCGACATTAGTTTTCATGGGGGACTCTCTAGTACGGCACGTATACACGGCTTTCGTTCTCAATGTTCGGGGGGATGCAAAGTCTGGTGCTTTCAAGAAAAATATTACTCAGGGTAAGTACGGGTGTACTCTTAATTTCTCTGCTTATGACATCGGATTTGAAATGTTGCAGCTTGTTCCTTCCATTTTCAATTTGGCAAATGATTTGTCTTCCATCTTTAGTTTTGACATGTAATTTGTCTTCCATCTTTAGTTTTGACATGTAATTTGTCTTCCATCTTTAGTTTTGACATGATTGTCTTCCGTCTTTAGTTTTGACATGTAATTTGTCTTCCGTCTTTAGTTTTGACATGTAATTTGTCTTCCGTCTTTAGTTTTGACATGTAATTTGTCTTCCGTCTTTAGTTTTGACATGTAATTTGTCTTCCGTCTTTAGTTTTGACATGTAATTTGTCTTCCGTCTTTAGTTTTGACATGATTGTCTTCCATCTTTAGTTTTGACATGATAGTCTTCCATCTTTAGTTTTGACATGATTGTCTTCCGTCTTTAGTTTTGACATGTAATTTGTCTTCCATCTTTAGTTTTGACATGATTGTCTTCCGTCTTTAATTTTGACATGTAATTTGTCTTCCATCTTTAGTTTTGACATGATTGTCTTCCGTCTTTAATTTTGACATGTAATTTGTCTTCCATCTTTAGTTTTGACATGATTGTCTTCCATCTTTAGTTTTGACATGTAATTTGTCTTCCATCTTTAGTTTTGACATGATTGTCTTCCGTCTTTAATTTTGACATGTAATTTGTCTTCCATCTTTAGTTTTGACATGTAATTTGTCTTCCATCTTTAGTTTTGACATGTAATTTGTCTTCCATCTTTAGTTTTGACATGATTGTCTTCCATCTTTATTTTTGACATGATTGTCTTCCATCTTTAGTTTTGACATGTAATTTGTCTTCCATCTTTAGTTTTGACATGATTGTCTTCCATCTTTAGTTTTGACATGTAATTTGTCTTCCATCTTTAGTTTTGACATGTAATTTGTCTTCCATCTTTAGTTTTGACATGATTGTCTTCCATCTTTAGTTTTGACATGTAATTTGTCTTCCATCTTTAGTTTTGACATGTAATTTGTCTTCCATCTTTAGTTTTGACATGATTGTCTTCCATCTTTAGTTTTGACATGATTGTCTTCCATCTTTAGTTTTGACATGTAATTTGTCTTCCATCTTTAGTTTTGACATGATTGTCTTCCATCTTTAGTTTTGACATGATTGTCTTCCATCTTTAGTTTTGACATGATTGTCTTCCATCTTTAGTTTTGACATGATTGTCTTCCATCTTTAGTTTTGACATGATTGTCTTCCATCTTTAGTTTTGACATGTAATTTGTCTTCCATCTTTAGTTTTGACATGATTGTCTTCCATCTTTAGTTTTGACATGATTGTCTTCCATCTTTAGTTTTGACATGATTGTCTTCCGTCTTTAATTTTGACATGTAATTTGTCTTCCATCTTTAGTTTTGACATGATTGTCTTCCATCTTTAGTTTTGACATGTAATTTGTCTTCCATCTTTAGTTTTGACATGATTGTCTTCCATCTTTAGTTTTGACATGTAATTTGTCTTCCATCTTTAGTTTTGACATGATTGTCTTCCATCTTTAGTTTTGACATGATTGTCTTCCATCTTTAGTTTTGACATGATTGTCTTCCGTCTTTAGTTTTGACATGATTGTCTTCCGTCTTTAGTTTTGACATGATTGTCTTCCATCTTTAGTTTTGACATGATTGTCTTCCGTCTTTAATTTTGACATGTAATTTGTCTTCCATCTTTAGTTTTGACAAATGAGTTCACTTTCATCTATAGTTCTGGCATAAAATTTGTCTTCCATCTTTAGTTTTGACGAATGATTTGACTTCCATCTTTAGTTTTGACACGTGCGTCTGACTTACATCTTTAGTTCTGACATAAGATTTGTCTTCCATCTTTAGTATGACACATGATTTGACTTTCGTCTTTAGTTTTGATTTGAGATTTGTCTTCCATCTTTAGTATGACACATGATTTGACTTTCGTCTTTAGTTTTGATTTGAGATTTGTCTTCCATCTTTAGTATGACACATGATTTGACTTTCGTCTTTAGTTTTGATTTGAGATTTGTCTTCCATCTTTAGTTCTGGCATAAAATTTGTCTTCCATCTTTAGTTTTGACAAATGATTGACTTACATCTTTAGTTCTGCCAGATAATTTGTCTTCCATCTTTAGTTCTGATATTAAGATTTGTCTTCCATCTTTAGTTCTGCCAGATAATTTGTCTTCCATCTTTAGTTCTGACATAAACTGGCATTTAAATGAATTGCTCCTGTATTTTTGACAGGTCATTGTCCTTTAATTCCGACAGATATTTTTTTCATCTAATCCGCTCCTTTATTTCTGATAAATATCATTATGACATTTTAAAGATTTTTTGACAGATTTTTTTTCGTCCCATTTCTACGCCACCTCAATGGCCACAGAAGCTGGCACAGTTTTCACAATGTGATGATGATGATGTTGATGAGGATGATAATCATGATGCTATGGAGTTTCATCTAGGACTGAGACTGCGTGACAGCACTGTACTTTACGCTTACTGTCATAATATGTATCCTAGCGTCAACCAGGCCCGAGATATACAGGCACCTGCGGTGTTGGTCAGAAGATTTTGAGCAACACCCTCAATGACGCATCCGTGAATTGGATGAGACTCGACTATATGGTCCCAGTCTTCGCAAACGAGCCCATAGCACGCCCAGCTCTGGGTAGGAGCCGGTTACAGCCGAAAAATCCCACAATGATTTTTTAAGGGACTGATGGGGTCCAGTTAAATAACGTATGGAAAGACATAGGGATTCGAACCCACAACCTTCCAGTCGGTAGTCCGTTGCGCTAACCACTACACCATGGCGACTGGTTTGACAGATATTTTCAAACGACTTCCTTCTTTCATCGCGACAGGTATTTTATCATGTCTTGCTCTTTTCACTTTGCCTACTTCTCTCCCTCCCCCCCCCCCCCCCCCGTCATCCCAACTCAGCTTTTGCTTGCCTGCTGTGTATACACCCCACCACTCTCAACACAAAACAAATACACCCCCCCAACCAACCCATACCCCACCACTCCCACCCAAATACACCACCCACCCTCCACCCACCCCCACTCTCCCAACACCAACACCACACCACTCTCTCCCCAACACAACCAACCCAAATACAACCACACCACTCTCAACACAAACCAAATACAACCACACCACACTAACACAACACACAAATACAACCACACCACCTCTAACACAACACCAAATACAACCACACCACTCTCTAACACAACACCAAATACAACCACACCACTCTCTAACACACACCAATACAACACCACACTAAACAACACCAAATACAACCACACCACTCTAACACAACACCAAATACAACCACACCACTCTCTAAACACAACACCCAAATACAACCCACACCACACTGTAACACAACACCAAATACAACCACACCACTCTCTAACACAACACCAAATACAACCACACCACACTGTAACACAACACCAAATACAACCACACCACCCTACACACACACAACACACCACAAATCACAACCAACCCACACTGTAACACAACACCAAATACAACCACACACCACACTCTAACACAACACCAAATACAACCACACCACACTAACACAACACCAAATACAACCACACCACACTGTAACACAACACCAAATACAACCACACCACACTGTAACACAACACCAAATACAACCACACCACTCTCTAACACAACACCAATACAACCACACCACACTGTAACACAACACCAAATACAACCACACCACACTGTAACACAACACCAAATACAACCACACCACCTCTAACACAACACCAAATACAACCACACCACCTTAACACAACACCAAATACAACCACACCACACTGTAACACAACACCAAATACAACCACACACACTCTAACACAACACCAAATACAACCACACCACCTCTAACACAACACTACCCAAATAACAACCACACACACCACACTGTAACACAACACCAAATACAACCACACCACCTCTAACACAACACCAAATACAACCACACCACTCTCTAACACAACACAAATACAACCACACCACACTGTAACACAACAACAAATACAACCACACCACTCTCTAACACAACACCAAATACAACCCACACCACTCTCTAACAACACAAATACAACCACACATTACACAACAACAAACAACCAACCACTGTAACACAACAACAAATACAACCACACCACTCTTACACAACACAAAACAACCACCCACTCTAAACACACACATACACCACCACTCTCTAAACAACACCAAATACAACCACACCACACTGTAACACAACACCAAATACAACCACACCACTCTCTAACACAACAACAACAACCACACTCTAACACAACAACAAATACAACCACACCACCTCGTAACACAACAACAAATACAACCACACCACTCTGTAACACAACACCAAATACAACCACACCACTCTGTAACACAACAACAAATACAACCACACCCCTCTTAACACAACACCAAATACAACCACACCACACTCTAACACAACAACAAATACAACCACACCACTCTGTAACACAACAACAAATACAACCACACCACTCTGTAACACAACAACAAATACAACCACACCACTCTCTAACACAACACCAAATACAACCACACCACTCTGTAACACAACACCAAATACAACCACACCACTCTCTAACACAACACCAAATACAACCACACCACTCTGTAACAAACACCAAATACAACCACACCACTCTCTAACACAACACCAAATACAACCACACCACTCTCTAACACAACACCAAATACAACCACACCACTCTCTAACACAACAACAAATACAACCACACCACTCTCTAACACAACACCAAATACAACCACACCACTCTCTAACACAACACCAAATACAGGAAAACAGAGACAACAGTGAGAACAGCTCATGAACGGCAACAAAATTGTGAACATTTTATCACACTTTTCTGATGTCATGATCATCATCATAGCACCTGTGACGTTAGTGCGTATGGAAAGCATTCCGAGCGTGGAGACGTCATCTTGAGAAACTTATAGTTGTTAGTTGTTTTTGTTTAAAGCCCAGCCGACTGCCATACCGTTTCAAAACATACACCATACTTCCACAGTAAAAAATAAAATAAAAAGAAAAGAAAATTGAATACAGATATCAATGCATTTATATGCATAATCTAAGGAGATTGCCCCTGGCGTTGACCACTCCGTTCAATTTATTGCACAGGGGATTTAAAAAACAAACCTGAAGACAAATTTAAACATGAATAAAGACACTAAAAATATGTATATATATATATATATATAAATATGTATATATATATATATATATATATATATATATATATATATATAACCCAACCTGCATGTCTCATTTCCCTAGAGCTAAAAATGCACTTGATACATGCGTCCAGTTATCAGTCCTAAAAGACAGTATGTAAGAATTTATCGAACACTTACAGGTGAATGGACCAACAAAGCAGAACTTATAGGAAGAAATGACAGAAAGCAAAGGAACAAGGCAGAAACAAAGAGAATGACAGAATAGAGGACATTTTTAGCACATAGTTTCCAAAAGGTGGGGATACTATTTATACTGAAAGAGCCCCAGGCATCCCCACAGAAACTAAAACTGAAACTATGATGACAAGAACGAAAACGATTGAAATTAAAAGATTCAGCTTTTTCAAGGTGATGTTACATCATTCACATGGTTCCTTGACATCACAAATGCCATGTGATGGAAGGATCTCATTAATTACCATGATGCATGTTACGAGCCTGGGCATAAATCATACGTTACTGCAACGCCTAGATGTTCTCCCTTATTAAGGTGGTTTGTTGTTTTTTTTCAAATTTCCAGTGCTATGCTATATTTTCTCCATCCATGCATACTTTCGTCTTTGAAAGTTGCCAGGGACAGCTCTTTTGTTGCTATCAGTTTCTGTTATATGTGCTGAGTGTGTAGTACACATGATAACTTGGTTATTTATCTCATTTAACCCTTTGACTCCTGCACCCTGTCCACCAGCATCCTGGATTGTCAGCCATGCTAACAAAGCAAACACTTAACCCCCTTTGACTCTTTCACCCTATCCACCAGCTTCTTGCAGGAAGCTGATGGATAGGGTGAAAGAGTCAAAGGGTTAAGTTTTTGCAGTTGGTGGATAGGGTGCGAGAGTCAAAGGGTTAAAAAGTCTGAAACCTAGACTACAACTCAATGTCCAGTGAAGGAGGGGATGATTTCTGTTGGAACGAGGGGATGGGCGCCGCCTTCGTGGTGCTGGCCCCGGGAAAAAGTTGAGGTCTCTGCCACCTCACTCCCCTAACGACAACAGTGTTATGGATCTGGCCAGCTCGTGGGTTTATGTGCAGGCTTAAGGCTTGTGCCGTGATCATTCTGGATCTTCTCCATCAAATGGCACTTGTGACATTAGTGCATATGGAGTTAATTTCGAGCGCGGAGACGTCATCTTGAGAAACAGAAACTTATTGTTATTATTGTTTAAAGCCCAGCCGACTGCGTAGAGCCATATCAGAGCAATAACCGCTTCAAAACGTACACAATACTTCAACAGGAAAAAGAGGAAAAGAAAATTCAGTACACATTATCAATACATTCGCGCACACAATCTAAGGACATGCCCCTGGCGTTGATCACTCCGTCCAATTTATTGCACAGGGGGGTTAAAAAACATACCTGAAATACAAATTAAGCATACCTAAGGACACCAAAGCATATAAAAACGGGCCTAAATTACCAAACTGAAACTGGAAATGATTTGAACTTAGGACTTGTCAGTTTAACCGCCAAGCCACTGCGCCGCCACTCCATTTTATTTCACAAAATGTTCTGGATTGCTCTGTGGCACTGTTTCAGATTTACGGGGTCGGTGTTCCGGTATCTACATGTTTTCAGAAAAAGTCTGTCGGCACTGGCTGGACAGAAATATCAGGACCTGCCAAGGAACAGTCCAGCTGAGATACTTCGAGGCCATTCTGTTCTCTCACGCCAAAACCATCCAGGACGTCATTTTCCAGCTTCAAAACCAATCTCGGAGCTTCGTCTTCCTTGGCCTAGGTCTGCACGATGGTCTACGGTCTGGCACCACGCGGAAAATCATGCAACCAATTCTGGAGAGGATGAAGTCTCAACGATTCAGATGGCCACGTATTCTTTGGGCTGGTATGCATCAGTTCGGTCTCATGAAGATGCCCCTGACTGCCAACCAGGAGGTACGCACGTTCAACAGTGACATGAAACCTTTGTTCGACGACTATCGAGTTCCTGTGTTTGACACGTACAATTTGACTGACAACGTCATGAGTTTTGACGGCTTGCATTTCGGCTATGGCCTTAACGCTATGAAGGTCACCATCCTCCTGCATTATTTAAACGAGCTGCACGTGCACGACAAGTGGTAGCTTGTATGTAACGGCGTACCCTCTTTGGAACCGAACACATTTGCATGAGATGGAGTTTTCTTACCATTCAGAACAATTTACATTGCTGAGGCATGGTGAGCTCGACCTACTGCGGGCTTTTGTTTTTGTTTTTGTTTTTGTTTTTTGTTTTTTGTTTGTTTTTGTTGTTGTTGTTGTTGTTGTTTTCAATGTCTTTTTGGATCTTCCTTAAAAAAAAAGGGGGGGCACGTTATTTCTTGACTGATGTGTCTGTTTGTATGTGTGTCTGTCTGTGTGTCTGTCTGTGTACGTCTCTGTGACAGAAACGTGTTAGCAATGTTTCGTTTTTTCAGCTGTTTTAGAATAAGCCTTCACCGAATCTGGGTCAAAAATGTGGACCATTGAGGACTGGTGAATATTTAAGTTTGAAGGTCATGATACAAAGTCAAGGTCACATGGGTACCAAAGAAGAAAAAAACGCACTAAAGCTGCATTTTTTTCAGGAAGTGTGTACAGACAGCACTTTTTCATAAACTTCTCAGAATATTTCAGTGATGTTTTGATTGTTGTGACAGTCTAGTATTATCGTGTTGTGACAGTCTAGCATTATCGTTGTTGTGACAGTCTAGCATTATCGTTGTTGTGACAGTCTAACATTATCGTTGTTGTGACAGTCTAGCATTATCGTTGTTGTGACAGTCTAGCATTATCGTTGTTGTGACAGTCTAACATTATCGTTGTTGTGACAGTCTAACATTATCGTTGTTGTGACAGTCTAGCATTATCGTTGTTGTGACAGTCTAACATTATCGTTGTTGTGACAGTCTAGTATTATCGTTGTTGCGACAGTCTAGCATTATCGTTGTTGTGACAGTCTAACATTATCGTTGTTGTGACAGTCTAGTATTATCGTGTTGTGACAGTCTAGCATTATCGTTGTTGTGACAGTCTAGCATTATCGTTGTTGTGACAGTCTAACATTATCGCTGCTTCACGTGTAGTTTTGTTTCATGTAAAGCTTCTTAACCCTTTGACTCCCGCACCGTGTCCACCAACTGCAAAAACTTAACCCTTTGACTCCCCCACCCTTTCCACCAACTTCTTTCTTGCAGGAAGCTGGTGGATAGGGTGAGGCAGTCAAAGGATTAAGTTCTTGCTTTGCAAGCATGGTTGACGATGCAGGATGCTGGTAGACGGGCTCATCATCATCATCATCAGGTGCCCTGCCGCATGGCGTTGGCGACCATGGACTTCCAACCATCTCTATCTCTCGTTGCCCCCAGCATCTCCCCCACCCTCTTCATCCTCAGCCACTCTGCAAGTCCGTCCAGCATTCTCTCCCTGAGTCTACCTGGTGCTCTCTTTCCCTCCAGCTTTCCCGTTGTGACCAGGTGCTCCAAATCCCCCTTCCTCATAAAATGGCCTATAAATGTTGCTTGTCTTTTCCTAATCTTCCTTATCAGTGATCGACTTGTGTCTGCCTCCATCAAGACTGTCTCGTTTGTTTTCTTTGCTGTCCATGGTACTCTCAACATTCTTCTGAGAAACCACATCTCGGCTGCCTCAATCCTGCTCTGGCTTTGCTTGCTGACTGTCCACGCCTCGCATCCGTACAACAGTATTGGTTCTATATAACATTCAAGGACTCTCTTTCTGATGTTAATTGATAGGCATTTGTTGGTAAGAATGCTTGTCATCTTCTTGAATGCTGTTTTGGCTTGGCCGATTCTGCCAGCTATTTCCGATGTGCATCTGCCGTCTGATGAAATAACCGTTCCCAGGTATTTGAACTTATTAACCTGTGTCAAGGTTGTGCCATTTGCTGTTATTTTGCATGAGGGGATTTCATGTTTTTTTTTACTGATCACCATGACTTCAGTCTTCCTGCTGTTTAGTTCCAACCCCTTACCTTTGCTTTCTGTTTCTAGTATATTCACAAGGTTTTGTAGGTTCCTTTCATTTTCTGCAATTAGCACGGTGTCATCTACGTACCGAAAGTTGTTTATCATTTTCCTTCCAACCTTTAATCCAGGGTCTTCTTCTAGGTTTCTCATGATGTTTTCGCTATATAGTGAAAACAGATCTGGTGACAAAACACAACCCTGTCTGACTCCTCTTTTGATGTTTTGAAAAGAGCTTATATTGTTTTCTATTCTCATTGTAGCTGTTTGTTCCCAGTACATATTCCTGATTATTCGTAGATCTTTTCCATCGACATTGAGTCTCTCCAGTTGGTTGATCAATTCTTCATGTCGTACCCGAGTGAGAGGCAGAACAAGCTGGAGTGAGAGGTATAGTCAACAAAGCATAAACACAAATCCTTTTTCATCTCAACTGACCTCTCTGTGGTAGTTCTTAGGATGTATATGGCATTAATAGTTCCTTTCCCCTCCACAAATTCACACTGTTCTTCTGCTATTTCTCTTTTGATTCTATTCCTTGTCCTCATCATGATTATTCTTAACAGGATTTTTGTTACATGACTCATCAAACTGATTGTGCGATGGAGTTCGCATTCTATAGCCCCTGTCTTCTTTGGAAGTGCAATGAAAATTGATTTTGACATATCTCTGGGGATTTTTCCAGTGTCATAAATTTCATTTAGGAGGACTGTTATTTTTTCTATGCCAAATTCCTCCAGGGCTTCAATCATCTCTAGTAATGTTGTCTGGTCCTGGGGCTTTTCCTGGTTTCATCTTTTTCAGTGCTGCTCTGACTTCATCTTTCATTATGGGTGGTCCTTCAAAGTTCTTTTTTTTAATGTGTTCTTCGTTTCTGTCATCCTCAAAAAGGTCTTTAATGTACTCTCCCCATCTGTAGACGGGCTGCGAGAGTCAAAGGGTTAACTATCGGCTTTGGCCAGAGACAACCCCTGCATTCCCTGCATTCTGTGCATTGTACTGGACAATCTTTGACAAGGAAATAAAAGCATTTGCAAAATTAGCAGACAAAACGAGGAGGAGGAGAGAGACAAAGAAAGAGAGAGAGAGAGAGCGCAGTCAACTTAGATGGTAAGGTATACAATAACTCATGAATTCCCACGCCTAGTAGCTAGCAGACAGTTTATCAAGGAAGATAGTGCAGACCTAACACATGGCATTGGAATTTCCTGGTCAGGGGGGTCACTTTATTCCGTTATCAGTCAAAGCATCAAGTGTAAAGCTACACCAACTAAACAGACTCTGTCCCTTAGCTAAAACCTTTTGCTAAACAGTACTGGTAGTTGTTCCGGATATTCTTTACAGTGAAAGCTGCCAGAATTTATCAAAACTTGATGGGTACTATATGGCCTGTGCGTCTTAGGGAACAGACGCCTTACCGGCCACGGCTGCATTTTCCCAGCCATTCTGACACCCTTGGTACCTTTCTGTCAGCCAGCATCGCTTGGAAGTGGTATTTTTAGCCAGGCAGGTTTGACCAAAATCCATCTCTGAAGCGCGTCTTGTGCTACAGCAATACTGACAAAGAAGGAATCTGAGTGCGGTTTTCTGTATGTTTTGTGAATTTGTGTAATGATCGAGAATTTTTTCATCACTTTACCTGGATGCATCCAGTGTTGTGAATACTCATTGTTCTGAAGAAGTGATCATTACTTTGATGCATCACCTTGTCTTTGAGTTTTAGTAGAAATTACTAATGTGATGATTGACTCATATCTCCAGGTGGTTGTTGTTTGTTCAGTATAAAGTGAGATTATTTTCGTAGTAGTGGCGTAAGTATAGTGCAAGTTACAATCTTCACACGTTTTTGTCCATTTTGGCATGGTCAGATTCGTGATCTTCAGTGCTTTAACTTTCTCAAATTTCTAAAAATCGCAGTTCGTTCTCTGTTTTCACTCTTTTCTGGAGGCTTGAATTTGGCTAAAATCGGGTGTTGGCTGTTGCCCGTCCGAAGCACGCCACCGGCTGTGGGTGAACTAGGCCATGTGCATGGGCGCGCTGCACTTGGGTGTGTGTGTGTGTGTGTGTGTGGTGGGTGTGTGTATGTATGTGTGTGTGTATGTGTGTGTGCGTGTGTGTGTGTGTGCGTGTCTGTGTGTGTGTGCATGTGTGTATGTATGTGTGCGTGTGTGTGTGTGTGTGTGCGTGTCTGTGTGTGTGTGTGTGTGTGTATGTGTGTGTGTGTGTCTGTGTGTGTGTGTGTATATGAGTGTGTGTGCGTGTGCATGTCTGTGTGTGTGTGTGTGTGTGTTCGCGCAAGGAACGCATATCTCTCTCTCTCTCTCTCTCTCTCTCTCTCTCTCTCTCTCTCTCTCTCTCTCTCTCTCTCTCTCTCCCCTCCCACTATTGCATGCATTGTGTGTATGTGTGTGTGTGTGTGTGTGTGTGTGTGTGTGTGTGTGTGTGTGTGTGTGTGTGTGTGTGTGTGTGTGTGTGTGTGTGTGTGTGTGTGTGTGTGTGAATGCTGCGTTCTTTCAAGATTTTTAGAGGGACTGAATGTAGAAAATGATTGAGATTAGCACCAAGTACTGGAACCTAGGTCAATCTGTAGGTCTAAACGAGTACTTCCATGCGCGCCTGTGCCTCGCTATGGTTGGCTGAAAGGGGTGTGGAGAGAGGAAGGGAAGGGGAAAGGTGCACGCTATTGATAACCAGCAGGGCAGAACTAAAAAGTGCGCCAACTGAAGGGGAAAGGTGCACGCTATTGATAACCAGCAGGGCAGAACGATCTTAGATGTCTGTGGGGCGAACTGTGAATATACACTTGTTTTGTGAGTGATAACTTGCTTGTGGATTGTGTGACTGTGTGTCTGTGCTTGTACATGCATGCAGATGTGTGTGTGTGTGTGTGTGTGTGTGTGTGTGGTGTGTGTGTGTGTGTGTGTGTGTGGGGTTGTGTGTGTGTGTGTGTGTTAAATGCATGTTACATGCATACCATATTATGTGAATCAGATATGTGTGTGTGTGTGCGTGTGTGTGTGTGATATGCGTGTTTTGATTTGATATTCTCTGTCTCTCTCTCTCTCTCTCTCCTCTCTCTCTCCTCTCTCTCTCTCTCTCTCTCTCTCTCTATCTCTCTCTCTCTCTCTCTCTCTCTCTCTCTGTGTCTCTTTGTGCATGCGTGTGTGTTCAAATGCATGTTAAATCCAGGCCATATTATATGTATAAATCAACTCTGTGTTTGTGTGCGTGTGTGTGTGTGTGTGTGTGTGTGTGAGTGAGTGCGTGTGCGTGTGCGCAAGCGCGCAGAACTGCACGCGCGCGCCCCTGCTTCGCTCACATACATTTTGTGAGTGGCCTCGCTATACGGCAGCGGGACGGGTGAAAAGGGTGTGGGGAGTGGAAGGGAAGGGGAAAGATGCGCGCTATTTATAGCCGGCAGGGCAGAACCAGAACTACGGCCAACCAAAGTATCACGGATTTGTGCACCGTGGGCGGCTCAAGGGATTACGGTGCAGCAGGAGGGAACTTTTTCGGCACCGACTCCCGGCGGCCGGTGCGTCGCGAAAAGAAATTATACTTACTAATTAAAATTAAATTAAAGGAAGTCACAAGAATTGTATGACCATCTCCCTTGGCGGGCTAGCCCCAAGCAGGAGGAGGATGTGGACATCCAGCCCTGAAGCTCTCCATACAATTCTTTTTAATTCGAAAACACGAGTTCGTGTTAGTCTGATTATGCTCTCTGTCATTGACAAGTCCATTGTCCCATACAGAAGGGGAGATAGGAGGAAGGAACATGTTTCTCAGCTGTTTTAATCGGTGTATGAAATCCGGATGACGGGCCTGTCACAAGCACGCACACACACACACACACACACACACACACACACACACGCACGCACACGCACACGCACACACATACACACATATACACACACACACATACCACACACACACACACACACACACACACACACACATACACACACACACCCCCTCTCCTTCTTTCCTCCCTTTTAAGATGGACTCGCCGCCCCTCCCCCCCCCCCCCCCCTTGTTCAGCTGAGGTCGGGCTCAAGAGGTCATCTTCTGATTGGTGCAAGGGTTGTCACGTGTCATTTGTCTGTCATGACCTCTGCTAAAGTTTCTGTTGCACCATGGACCAGAGCTGCCATGCCTGCATGCTATGTTTCAACGTTACTCAGGAGTATGCTATGTACAGTTAACTTATATGCGCGCGCACACGAACACACACACACACACGCACGCACGCACACACACACACACACACACACACACACACACACACACACACACACACACACGCACAGACGCGAGCCACACGCTTTTGCATACACATCACACACGCATCATAGGCCTAATATACTCTTACACGTCTCCGCACAAGTCGAGAAGTGACTTTTATTATTTTACCTTTGCGACGCATAAGTAGAAACCTTGGAAACATGTAGGCCTATGCCTCTTTCTCGACATCCTTTTAGGTTTTCCTTGATCTGCCTCTCTCTCTGAATCCAGATATCTCTGTTACTTTCTGTACCGATTCTGTAACCCACTACCGGCTTGCTAGGCCTGTCTGTCAGAGCTCACAAGAACCCTGTTAGCTCGATCAAGATATAACCAGGCTGACATTCCATGTCATCTTGACGGAGTGTTGTGAGTATTTTTAAGAAAACCCCAAACTGTTCTGTCTTGGTGATTATAGCAAAGTTACGTATGTTCTGAAAGCTTAATGTATGCATTTTTTGAAATATCAGGCCATACAAATACACCCCCCCCCCCCCAAAAAAAAAAGGCATCCAAAACACAAAAACTTCCTATTTACCTGAACAAAAAATGTTCACCTTCGTTTAATGCCTTCCACTTGTAATACGGTATCATCATCATCACCATCATTATCATCATCATCATCATCATCATCATCATATGCCCTGCTGCATGGCGTTAGCGAATATGGCCCTTCACACGAGTCTACCCCTTGTTGCTGCAAGTACATCTCCCACCCTCTCTGTCTCAGCCATCCTGCAAGTCCGTCCAATATTTTCTCCTTGGGTCTACCTGGTGTTCTCTTTGCCTCCAGCTTTCCTGTTGTGACCAGGTGATCTATTTCCCTTTCCTCATAAAATGTCCTATAAATGTCGCTTGTTTTTTCTCATTTTCTTTACTAAATCTACTTGTGTCTGCCTCCTTCATTACTGTCTCGTTTGTTTTCTTTGCTGTCCGTGGAACTCTCAACATTCTTCTTAAGAACCACATTTCGGCTGCCTCAGTATGGTTCCTGTTTTGCAACGCATAAATGGAAACGTTAAAAACATGTAGGCCTACGTCTCTTTCACTCCATCCATCCAGGTCTTCTTTGTTCTGCCTCTCACTCTGAATCCAGATATCTCTATTACTTTCTTTACCGATTCTGTAACTTATTACCGGCTTGCTGGGCCTGTCAGTCAGAGCTCACATGAACCCTGTTAGCTCAATCAAGATGTAACCAGGCTGACATTCCATGTCATCTTGACGCAGTGTTTCAGGGTATTTTAAAGAAAATTCCCAAAGTTTATCTCGCCGGGATATAATTTTTATCAAGGTAGGACCTCAGGACCTGGCCAGCTCATGGGTTTATGTGTAGGCTTAAGGCTTGTGTCGTGATCAGTCTGGATCTTCTACATCACAAGACACCTGTGAACGTTAGTGCATATGGAATTCATTCCGAGCGCGGAGACGTCATCTTGAGAAATTGAAACTAAAACTCCCACAAGTTTCTGTCTTGGTAATTATAGCAAAGTTACGTATGTTCTGAAAGCTTATTGCATGCATTTTTGAAATATTAACACAAAAATGATATCAGGCCATACAAATACATTCACCCTCACAAAAAAGATAAACATACAAAACACATAAAGACTTCTTTTTCACATGTAAAAAGCACATTTGTTCACCTATGTGTAATGCATTCCACTTGTCGTGATACAACATGCAAATAGCACTTATTCCATCATCAGAACTTTCTGGATCAAGTTTTGTGTTGTACTCGATGACAGAGCCTTCTTCTCTTATCATTTCTACCATTTCTGTGGCTTTAAACCTTAGTGTAATGTTTGATGACGTTCTCTTGAAACGTGTAGTTCTGTGAAAACCAAGCCTCGGTCAACAAAGTATTGGAGACACTATTAAAGGGAACAAACTCTTGTAAGAGAAAATGAACAAACTCTTCTGTAGTTCCCTCCCTTGCACTGAAAATTGGCAACCTGGAGTCCTGGATGCTGTCCGGTTCCCTAAGGGAGTCAGAAGTTTTATTTATTCGTTTATTTATTCATTTATCTGTTTATTTGTTTGTTTGTTTGTTTGTTTGTTTATTTATTTATTTATTTATTTATTTATTCATTTATTTATTCGTTTATTTACTTGCTTGCTTGCTTGTTTGCTTACTTGCTTGCTCACTTATCTATTTCCTCATTTCTTTCCTCGGAAGTGAACGACAGGCTGGCGGGCCTATGATTAAGGAAATATTGTCTTCACCGAGTGGATAGGCAGCTGAGGCTTTGTGCATTGACTGGGGGGGGGGGGGGGGGCTTTCTGTCATGTGAGACGTATTTATACAGTGAGTAGCTAGTTGTGGTGTGATTCTGACCTTTGTTTATTTATTTGATTACGTTATATCTGTTCTTTTCTTTGAAGATAAGATACACAGATACACATGTCATTTACCTGTAAGCAAGTTTGTTCAAATGATAGGCTGATACGAAACTAGTATGAAGAATATAGATTAGGTAAAACTTGTATACATGTAATGTATATATAACCAAGTTTGTTCGAATGATAGGCTGATACGATACTAGTACATAAAATATAGATTAGGTAAAACATAGGCAAGGTAGGGCCTCAGGACCTGGCCAGCTCATGGGTTTATGTGCAGGCTTAAGGCTTGTGCCATGATTACCATACACATGGCACCTGTAACGTTAGTGCATATGGAACTCGTTCCGAGTGCGGAGACGTCATCTTGAAAAACTGAAACTGAAACTTCGTTGGGCTATTCCACTGATGGTCCTTCTACTGTCCTTCTCTCTGTGGAGTTTCTTGCTAATAATCAGCTGACTTTTGACGCTAGTAAGACACTTTCCAAGTTACCATCTACAGTGATGTAATACATTTTGCCTGATTCCTTCAGCTTGCTGCATCCGGCAATGCGTCACGTCAGGTGTGAGAAGCAAACGTCTGTTTCTACGGACCACGAGGGCTCGGAGTTCAGGACGTGTGAACTTAGTAAGGGTGCAAATAATCACGGAAATAAATATGAAGGTTGTTTTAAAACCCTGAGATCGTGGGTGAAGCAGAAAGAAAATGCTGTCTTCACCTTGTTGATAGACAGCTGAGGCTTTGTGCATTGACTGGTGGAGTGGGGGGGGGGGAGGGGTCTTTCTGTCATGTGAGACGAGAAGCTAGTTGTGTTGTGATCCAGACCTTTAATTATTTATTTATTTCCTTTATATATAGGTTCTTTTCTTTGAAGATAAAATACACAGATACACATGTAATTTACATGTAACCAAGTTTGTTCCAATGATAGACTGATACTATACTAGTATAAAAAATATAGTGAAACGAGTTTATACAGAATAGCTAGTTCTGTCGTGATTCAGACGTTTATTTATTTATTTATTTACTTTATATATATAGATCTTTGTTTTAAGGTAAGCTACACACAGATACACATGTCATTTACATGTAACCAAGATTATTCCAGTGAT
>JAPXFY010000030.1:28049912-28052412 GCA_030674185.1 Monoplex corrugatus
TCCTTTGCTTTTTGTCATTTCTTCCTGTCATTTTCTGCCTTGCTGGTCCATTCATCTGTATGTGTTCGATAAAGTCGTACGTACTTTTCTCTTAGGATTGACAATTGGGTACATGCATTAAGTGTATTTCTTTCTGTAGGGAAATGAGATATGCGAAAGCTATGTTCGGTAATTTAGGCCAGTTCTTATACATGTTTCAGTGTCCTTAGTTATGTTTACATTGGTATTCAGGTGTGTTTTTTTTTTAATCCCCTGTGCGATTAATTGGACGGAATGGTCAACACCAGGGGCATCTCCATAGATTATATGCACGTATATGTGTATTTAATTTTCTTTTCCTTTTTTTTTTTTTCTTCCTGTTGAAGTGTTTTGAAACTGTTATAGCCCTGATGACTCTCCACGCAGTCGGCATGGCTTTGAACAACAATAACAGTAACAGTTCTTTTCTTTCTTCTCTTTTTTTTTCTTTTTCTTCTCCTCCCCCTCCCCTGTCCTAACTTTTTTGCCAACTCAGTGCTGTTGATCCCATACTTCTGATTCCCGCCCCACGACTCTCCATCGACCTCATGTTCATTATTTAATGTCACCGTGGCAAGAAGCCCATGAGAGCCAGAGATGTCAGGCTGCCATTGGACCACTCGTCGAAGGAGACCCTGCGTTTCTGCTGGGTCACTTCCACGGAGTTTAACGGTGCTTGTTCTGATCCAACTTACTAAGGATGCTGCTGCCTATTAACCCTTTGACTCCCTCACCCTATCTACCAGCTTCCTGGTGGGTTACGTTTTCGCTTTGCTAGCATGGTTGACAATGCGGGATGCTGGTGTACAGGGTGCAGGAGTCAAAGGGTTAATAGAAACTGTTGTTGGCAAGCTACACTTTGCCTGTATCCTGACCAGCACAGGGTATTGTTAAGGTGTGGAGGAAGCATGAAATCGTCTCCCATCTCTCTTTCAGTTCCACTTTCACTTTCTCAAGATGACGTCTCCATGCTCGGAACGAATTCCATATGTACTAACGTCACAGGTGTCATATGTATGATGATCATGGCACAAGCCTTAAGCCTGCACATAAACCCATGAGCTGGCCAGGTCCTGAGGCCCTACCTAGGCTATATTTTACCTAGTCTATGTTTTATACTAATGCTATATAAGCCTATCACTTGAATAATCTTGGTTACATGTAAAAAATGACATGTGTATCTTACCTTCGAAAAAGGAACATACATTTATAGAAATTAAATAAATAATTAAAGGTCTGAATCACAACACAACTAGCTATCCTGTATAAACTTGTCTCATATAACAGACCCCCCCCCCCCCCCCCCCGCCAGACAATGCCCAAATGCTCAGCTGTCTATCAACTAGGTGAAGACAAAATAGCCCGGTTACTTCAGTCGGTAGAGTATGGGACTTAATCCCAGGGTCGTGGGTTCAAGCCCCACATTGGGCGTATTCTCAACTCTCTAAACTACTAACACTCAGGTACAGTACTGCCATGTGTAGAATGGAGCCCCAACCATAGCCATAACCATAGCCACAACCATAGCCATAACCATAGCCACAACCATAGCCATAGCCATAACCATAGCCATAACCATCAACCATAGCCATACCATAACCATACCCATAACTATAACCATAGCCATAACCATAACCATAGCCATAACCATAGCCATAACCATAACATAGCCATAGCCATAACTATAAGCCATAACCATAACCATAGCCATAACCAAACATAGCCATAGCCATAACATAACCATAGTCCATAACCATAGCCATAACATAGGCTAGACCATAACTATAGCATAGCATAACCATAGCCATACCAGAACCATAGGGTAGGACCTAGGTTTAAGGCTTGTACTGTAATTATTGTGGATCTTCTCCATCACATGGCACCTGTGATGTTAGTGCATATGGAATTCACTCCGAGTGCGGAGACGTCATCTTGAGAAACTGAAACTGAAACTGGACACCAGAGGGAAGATATAAGAGAGGAAGATCGAACAGCACTTGGTGATGTACAGTAGGACACCTCAAGATCCTGTAAACGCATCATGCTGTGTAGAGGCTGGCCCAGAACAGATAGAAGTTGAGAATCTTTCTTACTGCCTTACAATCTAAGGGCATAGTGGGCACTAAATAATTAATAACAAATAGTGTGTGCTTGCATGAAACCCAAGGAAGAACTTAACTTAAGGGTAGGGCTGATCTCATGGGTCACGGAACTGCCAAAGTTTCCCTGCCCACAATGCAGTGCCAGGTGGGGTTGTATTTCTTGTTAAATTCTTTCTTGATGTAGGTGGCGATGTCCTTCTAGGGCTGGAGTTAACGTTAGGTTTGCAAAGGTTTCAGAACAATGCAGCACGTCTTATCATGACGAAGGTATGATCATTAACACCATTACTTAAAGAACTCCACCCGTTACCAATCAAATTCCCTCCATGGGGATGTCGGGGGTCTTTCAGTATAACTAGTATCCCCACCTTCTTGGAAAT
>JAPXFY010000030.1:28062412-28067412 GCA_030674185.1 Monoplex corrugatus
GATCTTCTCAATGACATGGCACCAGTGACGTTAGTGCGTATGGAATTTATTCCGAAGCAGAGACGTCATCTTGAGAAATTGAAACTGAAACTTCAGTGTTTCTCTTGCTGTTGATCTAAAATCCTGGAAAGGGCATTTCTGTTCAGAACTCAGTAATGGAACACTAGGAGGAACCAAGTGATTTTTCAACACTTGAACAACAAGATGTTGATCACTTTTATGTGTTGGCTGGAACCGAGGACTCCAGCAGACAACGTCGGCTACCCAAAGCATGAAGACATAAAACACATTGCAGTGGCAAACTTTAACCTTTAACCCTGTACTACACCACGCAAAAATTACCCTTTGATTCTACCTTCACCAGTTTGCAGTAGCGGTGATGGAGAAATCCAAGGTTAAAATTTTGCTTTGCTAGCATGGTTGGCAATGCAGGATGCTGGTGGATGGGTACGGGAGTCAAAAGGTTAAACAGACTTACAGAGAAAGAAATAATTTGAAAAATACAAAGTAAAGAATCAAAACCAAATTCAGAGTGGCTTGTTTGTTGTTGGATTGGTTTGTTTGGTTTGGTTTGGTGTTGGTTTTGTTGTTTGGTTTGGTTTGGTTTGGTTTGGTTTGGTTGTTTGGTTTGGTTTGGTTTGGGTTGGGTTGGGTTGGGTTGGGTTGGTTTGGGTTGTTGGGTTGGGTTGGTTGGTTTTTGGTTTGGTTTGGTTTGGTTTGTTGGTTTGGTTTGGTTGGTGTTGTTTGTTATTGGTTGGTTTTGGGTGAATGGTTGGTTTGTTTGGTTGGTTGGTTGGGTTTGTTTGTTTGTTTTTTGGTTTGGTTGTTGGTTTGGTTGGTTTGTTGGTTGGTTTGTTGTGGTGGTTGGTTTGGGTTGGGTTGGTTTGGTTGGGTTGGGTTGGTTTGGTTTGGTTGGTTGGTTGGTTTGGGTTGGGTTGGTTTGGGTTGGTTGGGTTGGGTTGGGTTGGGTTTTTTTTGTTTTGTTGTTTTTTTGGTTTGGTTGGTTTGGTTGTTTGGTTTGGTTTGGTTTGGTTTGGTTTAGTTTGGTTTGGTTTGGTTTGGTTTGGTTTTGGGTGATTGGTTTGCTTTGGTTTGCTTGTTTGCTTTGGTTTGGTTTGGTTGGTTTGGTTTGGTTTGGTTTGGTTTGGTTTGGTTGAATTTTGGTTTGGTTTGGCTTGGTTGTTGGTTTGCTTGTTTACTTGGTTTGCTGTTTGGTTTCGTTTCGTTTCGTTTCGTTTCGTTTGAAATCAAAGAGTGGCCGCGTTCAGAAAAGAACACACAAATAAAGAAAACGATAAAGAATCAGACGTTTTTATACAACAGACAATGACAGAATGACGGATTATGGGGTTTTTTTGGTTTGTTTGTGTTTGGTTTGTTTGTTTTTTGTTTTGTTTTGTTTCGTTTTTGTTTTGTTCTTTCTTGGTTTGTTTGGTTTGTTTGGTTGGTTTTAGTTTGGTTGTTTGGTTTGGTTTGGTTTGGTTTGGTTGGTTTGGTGGTTTGGTTTTTCGTTTTCGTTTCGTTTCGTTCGTTTTGTTTCGTCTGTGCAAATGCGACAGTGATGTTGTGTGTGGTAATAATTAGATGAGACAAAGATCGGCTGTGCATTGTGACCGTTAGGGACACTTGAAATCTACAAGGAGACCCAAGGAAAGAAGGTCCCTTGGAGTCTGGCTTATGAAACATGTGGAGAAACTGCAATATGTGAATGGAAGTAGGGAATCTTTTATTTAATGTCTTCACATAGTGTTTACACACCACACCAACACACACACACCAACCCAACACACTAATAACACACACACACACACACACACAAACAACTCACACATACACACACACACACACACACAAACACACACACACACACACACACACACAACACACGCATGCACATACACACGATCACACACACACACCACGGACGCACGCAACACGTGACGCACACACACGCACGCACCAGCACACACACACGCACGCAGCACACACACAGCACGCACGAAGCACACACCACAAACCCTACCAACAAAACACACACCACCACACACACACACGCATCACACATACACGCATGCACACATCACACACAGCACGGACGCACGCACACACGCTCGCACGCACACACACACGCACGCAGCAGCAACAACACGCACGCACGACGCGCGCGCGCGCACGCGCACACACACACAACAAACAAAAGAAATAAAAAAAAGAAAACGGAGTGAAAAAGGGGGGTGAGTGGAAGTTTAAATGTAAGAAGGGGAACAATTACGATTAATAATTTAGAACTTAACAGTGTCAAATAATGACATACAAGTTAATTAACTCTTCGTAACAATCTGCCAACAGGGGATCTGAGAATCAGCTGGACTACCGAAGTAACATCATTATTTTTTGTCGTCAAGGATATCTGTAGTGTCAGTATATGAAAAATCGAGATTGTTCTTTCTATAATGTCGTAAGTAAGATAGGACATTCAAAGAGCAGATGGTGGACCGATATTGCTTTTGAACAAATACATACATTTTGTGAATGGTTTCCTCCACTGTTCGTAAGTTACACAGTCCACTGATGGGCGTTGTAGTCAAGTGGGTAAGACGGCAGATTTCCAAACGGAGGGTCTGGGGTTCGATCCTGCATGGATTCCTCCGGCTAGTGGGTAAAGTAGGGACATTTTTTTTCTGATCTCCCGTTTCAATTTGTGAGCAGATCTGCTAGTGCTGGTGTATGCGAATGTATATGCTTGTATGTGCATGTATGTGTTTGTGTGTGCATGTATGTGGATGTCTGTGCATGTATGTGCATGTGTGTGTTTGTGTGTGCATGTATGTACATGTCTGTGCATGTATGCGCATTCGGTGCATGTGTGTGTTTGTGTGTGCATGTATGTACATGTATGTGGATGTCTGTGCATGTATGTGCATGTGTGTGTTTGTGTGTGCATGTATGTACATGTCTGTGCATGTCTGTGCATGTCTGTGCATGTCTGTGCATGTCTGTGCATGTGTGTGCATGTCTGTGCATGTCTGTGTATGTCTGTGCATGTCTGTGTATGTCTGTGCATGTATTGCATGTCATGTGCATGTCTGTGCATGTCTGTGCATGTATGTGCACGCACAATATCAGATATGAACTTATCCCCAGTGGGGATGCCGGGGACTCTTTCAGTATAAATAGTATCCCCACCTTCTGGAAATTCTGTGCTAGAAATTTTCTCTTCTGTTCCTCTCTTTTTTATACCTTCTTCCTTTTGCTGTCTGTCATTTCTTCCTACCATTTTTTGCCTTGCTGGCCCATTCACCTGTATGTATTCGATAAAATCATACTACTTTTCTCTTAGGATTGATAACTGGATAGCCTACATGTATTGAGTGCATTTTTGGCTCAAGGAAAATGAGATATTAGGTCATTTAGGCCTCTTTTATATGTATTTCACTGTCCTTAGTATGTTTACATTTGTATTCAGATATTTCTTTTTAAATCCCCTGTGCGATAAATTGGACGGAGTGGTCAACACCAGGGGCATTCCTTGGATTATGTGTGCGAATGCATTGATACGTGTACTGTATTTTCTTTTTCATTTTTTCATGTTGAAATATTGTGTCTGGTTTGAAACGGTTATAGTCTTGATATGGCTCTACGCAGTCGGCTGGGCTTTAAACAAAAATAACAATAAAAAGATAACAATAAGATTTGAACTTTAAAGTTCTTGTGCAATCCATGCCAATGTCCAATTGCCTCTGGAAACGCGTAAACACCCGGTAAACACGCCCACCAAAGACGGAGAATACAGACTGTGAAGCAAGATACTGCCTGCACAGCGTGGGAAAAAACACATGCATAGACGCACCATCATCATCATGTACCCTGCCGCATGGCGTTGACGATCATGGCCCTCCATCCGAATCTCTATCCCTTGTCGCTGCAAGTACATCTCCCACCCTCTCTGTCCTCAGCCACCCTGCAAGTCCGTCCGATATTTTCTCCCTGGGTCTACCTGGTGTTCTCTTTCCTTCCAGCTTTCCGGTTGTGACCAGGTGTTCCAACTCGCCTTTCCTCGTAAAATGGCCCCTAAATGTTGCCTGTCTTTTCCTATTCTTTATTAACGATCCTCTTGTGTCTGCTTCTTTCAAGACTCTCGTTTGTTTTCTTTGCTGTCCATGGAACTCGCAACATTCTTCTTAGAAACCACATTTCAGTTGCCTCGATCTTGTTCTGACTTTGCGTGTTGACTGTCCACGCCTCACAACCGTAAAACAGTATCGGTTCTATGTTACACTCAAGAACTCTCTTCCTGATGTCAATTGATAGGTATTTGTTGGTAAGAACGCCTTTCATATTCTTGAATGCTGTTTTAGCTTGGCCTTTTCCGCTGGCTATTTCTGGGTGCATAGACGCATCCGAGAAAAACTGGAACACTAAAATAATTGTTGAAGAACATTCCTGTGTTTATCAAATATACAGTCTTTTCTACTGCCTATGGCATAATAATAATTTTTCGATTGCTTGTATCCAAAGTGATATTCTACCCCACTGTCTCCCAAACATGGCGCCCTGCTCGAATTTCGCACAGATTCAAACCACATGCGCTCGCCATTTTAATTAAAGCACCTGTCACTACCAGATTCATGAAGTTAAGTTATGAAATCGTAATTCCATCATACGCTAATTACTTTCCCATTTCGCTTCTCTAGTGACGATCTGTTCCCGCCAAATCCCAGACAGTCACGCATGGTCTGGTTGATAGTTTGTATTTGTCGTTTGTCCAAAGGGAGAAGAGTGGCAGAATGGTTCAGACGTGTGCCGGCCGATAACTAAACTCGAAGTTCTAGGGCTCGTTTCCTGTTTAGGCCTCGACTTTTGTCCTCAGTTAGACCAGAAAATCGAACTGAACGTGTAGTTCCTCGGAAGGGGACGAAAAACGAGTGGGACCCGTGTGCCATCTGGCCGTTGTATGCTGAAGATCCCACGGCAGTTGAAAATTGTGAAGAGTAGGGCGT
>JAPXFY010000030.1:28077412-28084912 GCA_030674185.1 Monoplex corrugatus
TAGTATGTGACGTTTGCAGAAGAGATAGTTAAGATGGTTAGACTACCTAACGAGAGATTGTTGAGATGGTTAGACTACCTGACTAGAAAATGTTACAATGGTTAGACTACATGACTAGAAATTGTTCAGATGGTTAGACTACCTGACTAGAGATTAAGATGTTAGACTACCTGACTAGAAATTGTTAAGATGGTTAGACTACCTGAATAGAAATTGTTAAGATGGTTAGACTACATGACTAGAAATTGTTCAGATGGTTAGACTACCTGACTAGAGATTGTTAAGATGGTTAGACTACCTGACTAGAAATTGTTAAGATGGTTAGACTACCTAACTAGAGATTGTTAAGATGGTTAGACTACCTAACTGGAGATTAGTAAGATGGTTAGACCACTAATCAGAGATTAAGATGGTTAGATTATGTAACACGAGATTGTTAAGATGGTTAGACTCTCTAACGAGAGATCGTTAATATGGTTAGACTACCTAACGAGAGATTGTTGCTATGGTTAGACTACCTAACGAGAGATTGTTGATATGGTTAGACTACCTAACGAGAGATTGTTAATATGGTTGGACTATCTAACGAGAGATTGTAAAATAGTAAGACTATATAAGAGATATTGTTAATATAGTTAGACTAACTGAGGAGAGATTGTTAATATGGATAGACTATCTAACGAGAGATTGTTAATTTGGTTAGACTACCTACCCAGATATTATTATCATGGTTAGACTATCTAACGAGAGATTGTTAATATTGTTAGACTACCTACCCAGAGATTATTATCATGGTTAGACTATCTAACGAGATATTGTTAATATTGTTAGACTACCTACCCAGAGATTATTATTATGGTTAGACTATCTAACGAGAGATTGTTAATATGGTTAGACTATCTAACGAGAGATTGTTAAAATGGTTAGACTATCTAACGAGAGATTGTTAAGATGGTTAGACTATCTAACGAGAGATTGTTATTATGGTTAGCTATCTAACGAGAGATTGTTTAGATGGTTAGACTATATAACGAGAGATTGTTTAGATGGTTAGACTATATAACGAGAGATTGTTAATATGGTTAGACTACCTAACGAGAGATTGTTAATATGGTTAGACTATCTAACGAGAGATTGTTATTATGGTTAGCTATCAAACGAGAGATTGTTTAGATGGTTAGACTACCTAACGAGAGATTGTTTAGATGATTAGACTATCTAATGAGAGATTGTTTAGATGATTAGACTATCTAATGAGAGATTGTTTAGATGATTAGACTATCTAATGAGAGATTGTTTAGATGGTTAGACTATCTAATGAGAGATTGTTTAGATGATTAACTATCTAATGAGAGATTGTTTAGATGATTAGACTATCTAATGAGATATTGTTAAGATGGTTAGACGACCTAACGAGAGATTGTTAATATGGTTAGACTGCATAACTAGAGATTGTTAATATGGTTAGACTGCATAACTAGAGATTGTTAATATGGTTAGACTGCATAACTAGAGATTGTTGATATGGTTAGACTGTATAACTCGAGATTGTTAATATGGTTAGACTATCAAACGAGAGATTCTTTAGATGGTTAGACTATCTAATGAGATATTGTTAAGATGTTAGACTACCTGATTAGAGATTGTTAATTTGATTAGACTGCCTAACGAGAGATTGTTACTATGGTTAGACAACCTAACAAGAGATTGTCATTATGGTTAGACAACCTAACAAGAGATTGTCACTATGGTTTGACAACCTAACAAGAGATTGTTGATATGGTTAGACTAAGTAATGAAAGAGTATTAATATGGTCCGACTTTGTACCGTTCTTCCCCCCCCACCCCCCACCCCCCACCCCCCTTTAAGTCGCGAATTACGAAGCGCATCAGATAGCATCCTCGTTTAGCCGAGCGTGAAGTGTATCAGTGGCAGGCATCATCACCCCGTGTGCGGGGGAGACCTCAAGCCCATTCACCCGTGCCCCGTGCCACCTGTCAGACCACCCGTTCCTGATTTCTGCCCAACCTGTCGTCTGCTTCGTTCGCTCTTCTTCGCTCGTTGTTGTTGTCGTCGACGTCGTCTGCTTGGTTTTGGAGTTGGTTGATGGATTTGTTGATTGTTTGTTTTGGGTGGTGGTTGTGGTTTGGGGGAAGGGGGGGTATGGGGGTAGGGAGGGTAGGTGGGTGCGTGTCGGGTGGTCTTTGGTTTTTATGCACAGGCGATCGCACGTGTACACACACATGCGCGTGCAGCCGCGCGTGTTGCACATGCGCAACGTGCCTGCCTCTCGCTGTGTCTTTCTGTGTTTGTTTCTCTCTCTCTCTCTGTTTCTGACTCTGTCTCTGTTTCTCTGACTCTCTTTCTCTCTGTTCCTCTCACTTTCTCTCTCTCTCTCTCTCTCTCTCTCTCTCTCTCTCTCTCTCTCTCTCTCTCTCTCTCTCTCTCTCTCTTGTATTTCTGTCTCTGTCTCTGTCTCTTCTCTGTCTCTCTGTCTCTGTCTCTGTCTCTCATTCTCTATCTCTTTCTCTCTCTCTCTCTCTTTCTCTCTCTCTTTCTCTTTCCCTCTCTCTCTCTCTCTCTCTGTCTATGTCTGTCTCTGTCTGTCACTATCTCTCTGTCTCTCTCTGTATCTCTCTTCCTTCTCTGCTCTCTCTGCTCTCTCTCTCTCTCTCTCTCTCTCACTCTCTGTATCTCTCTTACTCTGTCCGTCTAACAGTCTGTCTCTGTCTCTGTCCCTGTCTCTGTCTCTCTGTCTCTGTCTCTCTCTCTCTCACTCACTCTCTCTCTTTCTCTCTCTCTGTCTGTCTGTCTGTCTGCCTCTCTCTCTCTCTCTCTCTCTCTCTCTCTCTCTCTCTCTCTCTCTCTCCTACATACACACACACAGAATAGCAGGTTCTCTTTTCAGCGGTCTGTTGGTGCCCAAGACATTTGTAAGTATTCCTCCTTTCGTGCTTGGGGCTTCCGACAGATGAAGAGAATTAATTCTGGGTCTCAGACGCCGGAGATGTCTCTGTCTTGCTGCTGCTACTGAAGAGGTGGGAAACAGACGGAGCCAAACAGAAAATATTGGACGGACTAGCAGGGTGGCTGAAGACACAGAGAGGGTGGGAGATGTACTTGAAGCGACAGGGGATATATTCGTATGGAGGGCCATGGTAAAGAAAAGAAACGAGATAGTCTTGATGGAAGCAGACACAAGAAGGTCATTAATAAAGAAGATTAGATAAAAAGACAGGCAACCTTTATGGGACGTTTTCTGAGGAAAGGGGAATTAGAGCACCTGGTCACATCAGGAAAGAGAACACCAGGTAGACCCAGGGAGATATTATTGGACGGACTCGCAGGGTGGCTGAGGACGTAGAAAGGGTGGGAGATGTACTTTTAGCGACAGGGGATAGATTTCGTGTAGAGAGCCACGATTTCCAACGCCATATGGCAGGGCACATCATGGTGGTGGTGGTGATGATGATGATGATGATGATGATGATGATGATGATGTGGTGGTGGTGGTGGTAGTGGTGGTGGTGGTGGTGGTGGTGGTGGTGGTGGTGGGATGATGATGATGATGATGGTGGTGGTGGTGGTGGTGGTGGTAGTGGTGGTGGTGGTGGTAGTGGTGGTGGTGGTGGTGGTGGTGGTGATGATGATGATGATGATGATGGTGGTGGTGATGGTGGTGGTGGTGGTGGTGGTGGTGGTGAAACAGAATCCACACAGTTTCAGTTTCAGTTTCTAAAGAGACAACTCTGTTCTTGGAATGAATTCCATGTGCAATAACGTCACAAGTGTCACGTGTATGGTAATCATGGCACTTACTTTAAGCCTGCACATAAACCCATGAGCTGGCCAGGTCCTGAGGCCCTACCTAGACTATGTTTTACCTAGTCTATATTTTATACTGGTATTTTATCAGCTTACCACTGGAATAATCTTGGTTACATCTAAATGACATGTGTGTGTGTGTGTCTTACCTTCAAAAAAGGAACATACACATAAAGTAAATGAATAAATAATTAAAGGTCTGACTCACAACACAACTAGCCATTCTGTATAAACTCGTCTCACATGACAGAACCAGCGCCCCCCCAACTAGTCAGTGCCCAAATGCTCAGCCATCTATCAAATAGGTGAAGCCAATATTTTCTTTTGATCCACACAGTAACACAGAACCTGCACCGTAACACAGTAACAAACGTAACAATGACAAAGAAAAGACAGAAGCCCAGAAGAAAAGGAAAAACAATTCTGACCTGTTCAAAAAAATGGGGCATAAGTCAGTTTTTAGAGATATTGATATCATTGGAAAGGACACGCATTTCCATTACTGTGATATTTACATGAAATCTCATGGATATTTCTTAAATCTTCATGTACACAATGATTAGATTAGAATATTGTCATAAATGTTTTGTGTGTTATAGGTTGTTTGTGTGTGAGCAATACTCGTTTTATATGTATAAGTTTATATCATTTCTGTTATCACATTGTTCGTTGACACTTGATTATCGTACAACAAAAAGATATAGCTTCAAAATCAAATTTACGAAATGTTGACATGTGCTTAGATCCTGATCTTCATTTTTAAACTACAAATGTACAAAATATCATTATGCATATTCTGTATGCTATATGGAGTTCATATGTCAACAATGTCTTTTCATGTGTGAAAGTTTATGTCAGTTGTTGTTGCCACATTGTGTGTTTGATGTCAGTTTGTTGTGAAGCAAAAGATAAATAAAAAAAACTTTCATTAAAAGTTATTGAAAAAAAATGTTGCTTTCAATTTATCTTTTCATTTTATGTCAATACTAAAAGTCAGAACAAAATTGAGGCAACTGAAATGCGTTTTCTAAGAAGAATGTTGAGAGTTCCATGGACAGCAAAGAAAACAAACGAGACAGTCTTGATGGAGGCAGACACAAGAAGATCATTCATAAAGAAGATTAGGAAAGACAGGTAACATTTATTGGCCATTTTATGAGGAAAGGGGAAAAATAGCACCTGGTTACAACAGGAAAGCTGAAGGGAGAGAGAACATCAGATAGACCCAGGGAGAAAATATTGGACGGACCTGCAGGGTGGTCGAGGACAGAGAGGGTGGAAGCTGTGTTTGCGGCAACAAGGGATAGATGCATATGGAGGGCCATGATCGCCAACGCCATGCGGCATGGCACATGATGATGATGATGATGATGATGATGATGATGATGATGATGATGATGATGATGATGATGATGAAACGGGGATTCGAACCCACAACCTTCCAGTCGGTAGTCCACTACCCAAAACCACCGCACCACAGCGACTGGTTTCACCGTGAAAAGTATTGTATCATTATTGTTTAATACCCAGCCGACTGCACAGAGCCATATCAGGGCTATAAACATCTCAATACCTGTTTGAGCCTGAAAAATAATGGAAAAGAAAATTGAATACAATTTCACCGCATTCGCTCACATAATCTAAAGATATGCCCCTGGTGTTAACAACTCCGTCCAATTTATCACCATGGCGGTTAAAAAAAAACACCTGAATACAAATATATAAACGTAACAAAATACACTTAAACGTATGTGAAACTGACCTAAATTACCTAAAGTTACTGCTGCACAGCACATTTCCTTAGAATCAAAAATACAGTTAATACATGTACCCAGTTATCATCAATCCTAATAGTAAGTATGTAAGGCTTTATAGAACACATACAGGTGACTGGACCAGCAAGGCGGAAAATGATAGGAAGAGATGACAGAAAGCAAAAGGAGGAAGGAAAGAAACAAAGAGAATGACAGAAAAGAGGAAATTTCTTGCACAGTGTTTCCAGAAGATGGGGATACTATTTATACTGAAAAAGACCTTGGCATCCCTAAAGGGGTAAGGCGGAAATGATAGGAAGATACGACAGAAAGCAACAGGAGCAAGGAAAGAAACAAACAGAGTGACAGAAAAGAGGAGAATATCCAGAAGGTGGGGATACTGTTTTATCGAAAGAGCCCCAGGTATCCCCACGGGGAAAAACTTATAGTCATCGTCATCATCATGTGCCCGGCCGCATGGAGTTGGCGATCATGGCCTTCCACACGAAACTATCCTTTGTCACTGCAAATACATCTCCCACTCTCTGTCCTCAGCCACCCTGCAAGTCCGTCCAGTATTTCCTCCCTGGGTCTATCTGGTGCTCTCTTTCTCTCCAGCTTTCCTGTTGTGATCAGGTGCTCTAATTTCTCTTTCATCATTAAATGTCCAATAAATGTTGCTTGTCTTCTTCTAATCTTCTTTATTAATGATTTTCTTGTGTCTGCCTCCTTCAAGACGTTTTCGTTTCTTTTCTTTGCTGTCCATGGAATTCTCAACATTGTTCTTAGAAACCACATTTCAGTTGCCTCAATTTTGTTCTGACTTTGCGTGTAAACTTATCGTACCAGCTAAAGAATGCCAATGAACAAGTTTCAACTAAATTCTAAAAATCAGTCACACACTACACCCTTCTCATCTTTCTAAGGCTGTATAACCAGGGTTGCTGGCGCGTGCGACTTATGTCCCTTGTTTCGAGAACGGGTCACAGTCAGTAATCCATCCAGCTTTTCCCTTCCGCAACATTTCCCCTGCGGAGGAGCACGCACGGACAACACAAGACACCGGTGAATCGCCTTGATTGGACAAGCTCTACCTGAAAGGAGAAGCACGTGCGAGACTGCAACCAACCAGCGGCTCACCTGCGGAACCCGCACGTGCGACAGATGCGCGCGCAACCCACGAGCATGCCGGCTGGGGGGTCTTGAGGAATTAGAAGATTTGCTGGTCTGTATTTAAGAGGAAATTAATAAACGATAGATGCGTGATGAAAATCTCCTCCACGGTGCCCCGCTCCGTTTTCTTGGGGGCTCTCTCAGGCAGGAAGGCTTCCAATTCCATTCTATTTCCGCCACCAGAAATTGCCTCCCTTTTGTCTGTCGCTCCAGTTCCTTCAGACGCTGGAGTGGTTCAGCGTGGAAGGATTACCGGCCTTGAAGGAAGTATGATGTAAACTGTGCGCATGCGCAGTGTGTCTCGTGAATTCGATCACATGCATAAATGGTGATGAGATGAATAATGTGTCATGTTCATGAGTCCGTTTGTAAGAAAGTATTGATTTGGGAGAAGGGGAAGACCTGTTGGCATATTTGTTTTATACAGAAAAACTTCTTTTCCCTTTAAAATCCGATTTTAGATATACAATCCCTCTTTTGCACTTCTACCTTTCTATGTCCTGTGTCAGCAAATCACGACTTTACTTTCCCACAAATATTTTCAAAATTCCATTTCACGTGAATATTCGCTTTAATGCTTAATTTCTCTGTGATAGTCTTACTTTTTTCTTTATTGTTATTTTTTACGTTGCTTTTTTATGGTTGCTTTTTTTTTATTTCTTTTTTTATATTGTCTGATTTTCTTCTTCAATGTCTATTGGTGTTCGATAGTGTGGCTTCAGTGGCGAACAGAACATCATCACAATA
>JAPXFY010000030.1:28092412-28094912 GCA_030674185.1 Monoplex corrugatus
AATTTTTATTCCTAGTATGTTATTTTATAGATGTTTATGATTTAAGTGTCCTCAGGTATGCTTAAATTTGTATTCAGATATGTTTTTATATACCCATGTGCGATAAAATGGACGGAGTGGGATTATAATTATGCACAAATGCATTGATATGTGTACTTAATTTTCTTTCCCTGTTTTTGCCTTTTGAAATATTGCGTATGTTTTGAAACGGCTATAGTCCTCACATGGCTCTACGCAGTCGGCTGGGCCTTAAACTAAAATGATAGTAACAATCTTATTTGGGACTCGACGTTTATCGCCCTTTAAAAACAGTTCATATCACTGTGGCGGGCCTTTCTTTCTCAATATAATACAATACAATGCAATACCATACAACACAGTACAATGCAATATAACACAACACAATACAACATAATACAATACAATACAATACAACACAACACAGTACAATGCAATACAATACAATACACCCAATACCATACAACACAATACAATGCAATATAACACAACACAATACAACATAATACAATACAATACAACACAACACAGTACAATGCAATACAATACAATATACCCAATACCATACAACACAATACAATGCAATACAATACAATACAATGCAATACCATACAACACAATACAATACAACATAATACAGTACGACACAACACAACACAATACAATGCCATACAATACAATACAATGCAATACCATACAACACAATACTATGCAATACCATACAATACAATGCAATACCATACAACACAATACTATGCAATACCATACAATACAATGCAATACCATACAACACAATACTATGCAATACAACACAACATAACACAATACAACATAATCCAATACAATACAACACAACACAACACAACACAACACAATACAATGCAATGCGATACAACACAACACAGTTCACATGCACATACATGAACATACATGCGTACGCGCACGCAAACAGGCACGCGTACACACAACCCACACCCCTCCGGTCGACATGAAAGATCTGCATTTTTTTCTGTAAAGAAAGAATCAAACAGGAGAAAACTTATGAACGGAACGAAGAGACAGAGACAGAGAAACGGGGAGAGACAGAGAGAGACACACAGAGAGAAAAAGAGACAGAGAGAAACACAGAGAGAGAGAAAGAGACAGAGAGACAGAGACGAGAGAGACAGACGGAGAGAGGCAGACAGAGACAGAGAGACACAAAGAGAGACACAGACAGAGAGACAGAGAGACAGACAGAGACAAACAAAGAGGCAGAGACAGAGAGAAACAGAGACGGGGAGAGACAGAGAGAGACACACGCAGACAGAGAGAGACAGAGACAGAGAGACAAAGAGATACAGAGACACAGAGACAGAGACAGACAGACAGGCAGACAGGTAGGCAGAAACAGATAGAGACAGAGACAGAGACAGACAGAGAGACCGAGAGAGAGACAGTAAGAGAGACAGACAGAGAGAGAGAGAGAGTCAGAGAAATAGACAGAGAGACTGAGAGACAGAGAGAGACGCACACAGACAGACAGAGACAGACAGAGACGAGACAGAGAGACAGAGACTTCTTAATCTCTTAGTCCAAGACCTTGAGCTACGAAAGCATTGTCGTTTACCTGTTCTTAATCAAAATCGCCTCAACGAAGTTTTGCCAATCCGACGGACGAAGGCAAGAGAGTTTATTCCGGGTAGCCGTGGCAAGAAAACTGGTGAATGGAACGAAGACACAGAGAGAGAGAGAGACAGACAGACAGAGACAGAGAGAGAAGAGAGAGATAGAGGCAGAGACAGATACAGAGAGAGACAGAGAGAGACAGAGACACACACAGAGAGACAGACAGAGACAGAGAGAGACACACAGAGAGAAACAGAGACAGAGAGAGACAGAAAGAGACAGAAACAGAGCCAGAGACAGAGAGACAGACAGACAAAGAGAGACAGGGAGAAACAGAGACTGAGAGAGACACAGAGAGACAGAGACACAGAGAAAGACAGAAACAGACAGACAGAGACACAGACAGAGACAGATAGAGACAGAAACAGACAGACAGAGACTTCTTAATCTCATTGTCTAAGACAGTGATTTACAAAAACACTATCGTTTACCTGTTCTTAATTAAAATCTCCTCGACGAAGTTTTGCCAATCCGAAGAGACGAGGGCAAGAGAGTTTATTCAGGGTAGCCGTGGCTTTATCGGGTGCCTGGAGGGCGACAATGTTGACACGTAGAGCTACTTCGAGAGGTGTTGAAGATAACGGCTTTCTTTACACCCGGATATTGTGGTCACGTGGCCCGTCACGTGACAAGAAATCGCCAGTGCAAGCGAAGGACTTTCTTGTGTTGGGTTTCCGTGATGAGAATGCTTGGGACTAAACAGGCACACACGCACAAACACGCGTGCACACACACACACACACACACATACATACACACACTCGTGCGCACGCACGCACGCACGCACACACACACACGCACGTAAACATGCACA
>JAPXFY010000030.1:28104912-28122412 GCA_030674185.1 Monoplex corrugatus
AGTCAAAGGGTTAAGTTTTTGCTTTGCTAACATGGTTGACAATGCAGGATGTTGGTAGACAGAGTGCGGGAGCCGATAATAATTTGTTGTATCAACAGTAGACCTTTGCAAAATATCGGTCTGTATGTTTCAAACGAAGTAGCTTCCAGTTTGTTAGATTTTAAAGTTAAAAGTTACTGATTAATAATTTGTTTGTTGTGTCCATAATTGAAAATGAATGAATTTTAATGTCGGTTTTTGCTTGTTTGTTTGTTTGTTTGTTTGTTTGTTTGTTTGTTTTGTTTGTTTGGTGTGTGTGTCTGTGTCTGTGTCTGTGTGTGTCTGTGTGTCTCTGTGTGTCTGTGTGTGTGAGTGCTTTATTAAATGAACCAATGGTGTGTGTTGAATCTTTTGTAAAGGCCAATGGCGAAACGAATATATCATTTTTGAGTTTTTGAGTCTGTTTGATTTGTATGTACATAAGACAGAGAGAAAGACAGACAGATACAGAGAGACAGAGACAGCGTGAGTGAGAGAGAGTGACACAGTGAGAAAAAAGAGTGAGAGAGAAAGAGAGAGAGAGAGAGAGTGAAAAAGAGAGAGAAAAAGAGAGAGAGAGAGACAAAGAGAGAGACAGTGAACCAGTCGCCGTGGTGTAGTGGTTAACGCAAAGGACTACCGACTGGAAGGTTGTGGGTTCGAATCCCCATCAGTACCTTCAAAAAAAATCATTGTGGGTTTTTTTCCGCTCTAACCGGCTTCTACCCAGAGTTGGGCGTGCTATGGGCTCATTGGGAAGACTGGAACCACACAGTCGAGCCTCATCCACTTCGTGGATGCGTCATTGAGGGTGTTGCTCAAATCTTCTGACCAACACCGCAGGTGTCTGTATCTCTCGGGCCTGGTTGACGCCAGGATATATTATGATAGTAAGCGTAGAGTACAGCCCTGTCACCCAGTCTCAGTCCTAGATGGAACTCCATAACATTATGATTATCATCCACATCAACATCATCATCATCGCATAATGAAAACTGTTTCAGCTTCTGTGGCCTTTAAAGTGGCGCAGAAAATGGGACGGAAAAAAATGGTGAGCACAAAGGTAACCTCCCTGAGTGCAATGATCCATTAAAAAAATATTAAACAAAAAAAAAAAAAAAGGAGAGAGAGAGAGAGAGAGTGATAGAAAGACATTAACTCAGAAACTGATACTGACACCTAGTTTATTGTGAAGGCCACCGACTCATTCAAAAAGCAGGAACTGGGATAAGGAGGGTTAACATTGGTAGTGTTCATAATGTATTTTATTAACCCTTTGACTCCCTCACCCTGTCCACCAGCATCCTGCATTGTCAATCATGTTAACAAAGCACAAACTTCACCCTTTGACTGCCTCACCCTATCCACTAGCTTTCTGCGGGAAGCTGATGAATAGAGTGAGGCAGTTAAAGGGTTAATTCTTTTTTTGCAATTGGTGATTAGCGTGTGGTAGTCAAAGGGTTAAGCAGCATCCATTGACTTTGCCATGTGTGGATGTCACTAACGTTTTTTAAATGATTACTATGTTTCGTCATCTCTAGGTGTTAGGCATACTTCAGTTTATGACAGAGATACAGACAGAGAAGGCCAGACAAAACGCCTCCTTTATCCTCCGTCCCTTGTTGTCACTTACCCTTCCTCACCCTCCGTTCCCCCTCCCCGTCCCTCCCCCTCCCCACCCAAGGTAGTAGTAGGCTATGGGAGGAAAAGCAAAGTGGACAGATGTGAGATTAGCATATAACTACCGAGACTAAACGATTGCCCTTTTACTAGTTAAGCGCACGCGACCTTCACAGCACGGGAATAGTAAGGGACACCTGCGGGATCTAGAGACTGTTATTGGTATTTTTGTTGAAAGCCCAGCCGACTGCGTAGAGCCATATCAGGGTTAAAACCGTTTCAAAACATACACAATACTTACATAAGAACAAAAACATTAAGTAAACATATCAATGCATCTGCGCACATAATCTAAGGACATACCAGGTGCCCCTGGCGTTGACCACTCCATCCAATTCATCGCACAGGGGATTGAAAAAACATACCTGAATACAAATTTAAACATAACTAAGGGCGCTAAAACATTATTTGAAAATGGGCCTGAATTACCTCAAATTGCTACCGAATATCTCATTTCCATAGAGCCAAAAATGCACTGTGAACATGTACCCAATCATCACTCCTAAGAGAAAGTACGTGAAACTTGATGGAACACATACAGGTGAATGGACCAGCAAGGCAGAAAATGACAGGAAGAAATGACAAAAAGCAAAGGAGGAAGAAAGAAACAAAGAGAGTGACAGAAAAGAGGAAATTTCTATTACAGAATTTCCAAAAGCTGGGGATACTATTTAAACTGACAGAGCCCCCGGCATCCCACGGTTAGGGGGGTAGGGGGGCGGGGTGTTCAAGAGATAACGTCTCGAACATGTTCTGTCAAATGTGTTCACTTTCTCTGCGAAACAAGGGACTCCAGACAACAAATTGTGGTGGTGTAGTGGTTAACACAACGTACTACCGACTGGAAGGTTGTGGGTTCAGTCCGTTCAAAAAATCATTGAGGGATTTTTCGGCTCTAACCGGCTCCTACCCAGAAATGGGCGTGCTATGGGCTCATTGGGAAGACTGGGACCACGCAGTCGAGTCTCAGCCACTTTACGGATGCGTCATTGAGGGTGTTGCTCAAATTTTCTGACCAGCACCATAGGTGTCTATACATCCCAGGCCTGGTTGATGCCAGGATATATATTATGATAGTAAGCGTAGAGTGCAGCTCTGTCTCGCAGTGTTAATCCTAGGTGGAACTCCATAGCATCATTATGATTATCATCCTCATCGACTTCATCAACATCACATCGTAAAAGCTGTACCAGCTTCTGTGGCTATTAAGGGGACGTAGACCAAAAAAAACAAAAAAACAAAAAACAAACAAAAGAAGAAAAGAAAAAAGACGAGCACAAAGGTGACCTCCCTGAGTGCAATGATCCTTAAAAAAAAGAAGAAAAAAAAAGAGGAACTAAAGACTTCAGGGTGCTAGGTTCAAACCCACATCAGTCCCCCTCCCCTCCAAAAACATTTCATTGTGTGACATTTTTTTCCATGATTGTCTCATATCGAAGACTGAGGCCACACAGTCGAGTCTCGTCCACTTTACGCATTGCGTCATTTAGGGAGCTACTGAAATTACTTGAGCATCACTGCAGATGTCTGTATCTCTCGGGCCTGCTGACACCAATCAATATATATTATATATATATATATATATATATATATATATATATGTGTGTGTGTGTGTGTGTGTGTGTGTGTGTGTGTGTTGTGTGTGTGTGTGTGTGTGTGTGTGTGTGTGTGTGTGTGTGTGTACATATATATAGATATAGATATACATATATATATATACATATATATATATAAATACATATATATACATATATATATATTACAAAATAAAACGTGGATAACAGTCATGTCATGCTGTCTCAATTCAAAATAGCACCGTTGCATTTTCACCATCATCTCCATTCTCATCACTATAAACACTGGAAAAATCCAAAATGTCGTTCTAGTCATTTTAGTCCTTTTCACACATTGGACGAAGCAGCTGGGAAGTTTCAGTGTTTTTCTCCTAATTTTTGTATTTAGTGTTTGTTCGTTTGTGATCTTACGTCTACGCTTGACAAAGGCCAGTTGACCGAAAATTTGCGCCTGTCTTGTCTGATTGTATTAAATACATGTTCTGATTCTTTTTTCGTGTTTTTTTTTTTTTTTTTCTGGTTCCTTATTGTGGAAAAATGTTCAAGATTATGTGACCCATCATACTCTGCTGTCATGGTGATCTCAGTGTCGGCGGATTTGGAGATGTGTTGGAATATATAAATACATAAAGAAAGAAAAAAAAAGGGAGGCTTTTCTTTGCAAATCTGCGAAAATAACATAATTTTCTCATAAATTTGTTTAACATGTAATGTCAACTGTTTCGGACAAGACAAAAAAAAATGAATGATTAAGTCTATGCAAGGGGCGTGAGTGCACTGTGAAATACTTGTGACTGCTGATTCAAGCGGTTTATTCATTTGTCTTAAGTGATGGAATGGTTACCTTTTTTGCAATCGTAGTAATTATGATTATAACTTTTACCATCTTCATTGTCAATAGTGTTTAAAGCCCAGCCGACTGCGCAGAGCTATATCAAGGCTATAGCCATCTGAAAACACACATAACATCTCCTTGACTATCGACAAAAAAAGCATAGTAAAGAAGTTAAATACACATTCCAGTTTAAACGCGCATATGATTTAAGGATACGTCCCTGATTTTGACCATTCCGCCAAATGTATTATCAAGGCGTTTAAAAAAAACATCTGAATACAAGTATGTAAACATAGCTCAGTATACTAAAATATTCATCAAATCTGGCTTAAAGTTCCCAAAATGGCTACTGCACATCACATTTCTTTAGAGCCAAACATGCAGTTGATACATGTACCAAATGATCAGTCCTTATCGAAATTATGTAAGACCGAAGAATACATACAGGTGAATGAACCGGTAAGGCATAAAATGAAAGCAATTAAGCAAGGCGGAAACAAAGAGAGTGACTGAAAAGAAGAAAGTTGTCGCACAGAATTTCCACAAGGTGGCGACATTGAAAGAGCTTCGGTATTTCCACAGGGGATACTTTCACCAAACATTGTTAATTCTACTATTACAATGATGCATCCACAACACTTATACTCCCAGCCCGTCAGCTTAATCGTTAGCTCAGAAGTAGCCGTGAAAACTGAACTACACTGAAATGATATTAATCGAGTTACTCCTATCTATATATCATCATCATCATCATCATCACCATCATCATCATGTGCCCTGCCGCATGGCTTTGGCGATCATGGCCCTCCATACGAAGCTATCCCTTGTCGCTGCAAGTACATCTTCCACCCTCTCTGTCCTCAGCCACCCTGCAAGTCCGTCCAGTATTTTTGTCCCTGGGTCTACCAAGTGTTCTCTTTCCCTCCAGCTTTCCTGTTGTGACCAGGTGCACTAATTCCCCTTTCCTCATAAAATGTCTTTCCCTAATCTTCTTTATTAATAATCTTCCTGTGTCTGCCTCCTTCAAGACTGTCTCGTTTATTTTCTTTGCCGACCATGGAAATTTCAACATTCTTCTTAGAAATCACATTTTAGTGGCCTCAATTTTGTTCCGACTTTGCGTGTTGACTGTCCACGTCTCACAACCGTACTACAGTATCGGATCCACATAACACTCAAGATCTCTCTTCCTGATGTTATTTGATAGGCATTTTATATACACACACGCAAACACACATCACACACAACAACACACACACACACACACACACACACACACACACACACCACACCACACACCAACCACTACGCACGCATCCATGCACGTACGCACACACTCACACACAAAATACAAGACTTCTTTCAACCAAGTAGCCTACTAGAAATGTTTCGTATTTGGAAGTTGTACATCGTTTTGTCTGTCTTGTATATTTTATATTTTGTTTTGTTTTGTTTCTTTTTTGTTATTGTTGTTGCTGCTGTTGTTGCTGTTGCTGTTGTTGTTGTTGTTGTGTTGTTTTTTAACGGTCGTTTTTATGTTTTTGTTTAATGCCTGTGTTTGTTGTTTTGTTTGTGTAGGATTTTTCAAAAGGACTTCAGCTGCATGCAGGTTCATAGAGCACTTTCTGCTGTTCTTGTATTTGTTTGATTGTCCATAGCTCTGTTTTATAAACAGTGAAAGATATTTTGTAAAACATCATTCTTTATAACCTTTGATTCTTAACCCTTTGACTCCCGCACATGTCCATCAGCATCCTGCATTGCCAACCATCTAGCGAAGCAAAAAGCAGTTGATGGGTAAGGTATGGGAGCCAAAAGTTTAAAAAGTAATGTCTACATAATGATGATGTATCATTTTCGTATATTTGCTTTTGTCGTGCACTAAACTACTGTTGCATGTTTTCACATTGTAATATCCTAAATTAAAAGAAAGAAAATGTATGAAAGAATGCAAACAAAAACTTCATACATAAAAAATAACAAAACATCTCTGATGACACCGATGGTACGCCATGGAACTGCGGTCTGGGGCAAAACCGAAGTCTCATCCTGGGTAAGCCTAGCCTACTATGTGACATCGTGGTCATGAATGATTACATCTTCACTTCAGTCTGAATCATTAACCCCGTGACTGCCTGCACTTTAACACTTTGACTCCCGCACCCTATCCAACAATTGCAAAAACTTAACCCTTTGACTCCTTCACCCTGTCCACCAGTTTCCTGTTAAGTTGTTGCTTTGTAGCGTGGTTGACAATACAGGATGCTGGTGGACAGGCTGCACGAGTCAAATGGTTAAGCACACAGAACCCCAGTTTCAGTTTCAGTTTCAATTTCTCAAGGTGACGTCTCCGAGCTCAGAAAGAGTTCCATATGCACTAACGTCACAGGTACCATGTCATGGAGAAGATCCAGAATGATCACGGCACAAGCCTTCAGTCTGCACATAAACCCACGAGCTGGCCAGGTCCTGAGGTCCTACCTAGATAGTTCCATAATCCTGGGGTCGTAGGGGAGTGAGGTGGCAGAAACCTCAACTTTTCTGGGGCTAGTCACCACAAGGACGGCGCCCATCCCCTCTCTTTCGCTTCAAATTCATATTCATATTCACCTTTTTTTAACCAAGACTTCGAAAGGCTAGAAGGCTAATAGGTCATCAAGGGGTGGAACTGGAAAATCAACCGATCTCTCCAATGGTTTATACCAAGGCAGCCGGGCAATTAATTCCCTGCTCTTCACGATTTTCAACTGCCGTGGGATCTTCAGCGTGCGTAGTTAGAAGCCACACGGGTCCGACTCATTTTTTTTTGTCCCCTTCCGAAAGACTAAAAATTCAGATCGATTTTCCGGTCAAACTGAGGAGAAAAGTCGAGGTCTCAACGGGGAGCGAACCCTGGAACTTCGAGTTTAGTTATTGGCAGGCGAACATCTGAACCATTCTGCCACTCTTCTCCCTAAAAAATGTGAAAATGCAATGAGAATGTATAGTTATGAAATAAAACAAGACAAACATAACATGTCGCCCAACTGGCCTTTGTCAAGTAAAGACAATAGACAAGATACACATTCATAAGCCTGGGACAACAAAAAAGCCAAGATCAGCTAACTTCTTGACAATGTATCGTTAAGCTGGAGAAAACAATTCTCATTTTTACCCAATCATCAATGGTTCGAATGTCTGAGTGACTCAGATACGGAAACAAACAGTGACAGCTTTTCTGATCAGACTGTGTGTAGGAACCAGAAAAAAAAAAACATATAAATAGTATCCCCACAAAAAAAGTATGTAAATAGTATCCCCACTTTCTGGAAATTCTGTACGAGAAATTTCCTCTTTTCTCTCACTCTCTTTGTTTCTTTCTTCCTTCTTTGCTTTCTGTCATTTCTTCCTGTCATTTTCTGCCTTGCTGGTCCATTCACCTGTATGTGTTCGATAAAGTCTTACGTACTTTTCTCATAGGATTGATAATGGGGTACATGTGTTATGTACATTTTTGGCTGTAGGGATATGAGATATGCGGAAGCAATTTTTGGTAATTTAGGCCTGTTTTATGCATGTTTTAGTGTCCTTAGTTATGTTTAAGTTTGTATTTAGGTGAGTTTTTTTAGATCCCCTGTGTGATAAACTGGACGGAGAGGTCAACGGCAGGGGCATCTCCTGAGATTGTGTGCACAATTGCGTAGATATGTGTACCTAATTTTCTTTTCATTTTTTTCCTGTTAAAGTGGTGTGTATGTTTTGAACTGGTTATAGGTCTGACATGGCTCTACACAGTCGGCTGTGCTTTAAACAACAATAATAAAAAAAAAAGGTATGTTTTTTAAATCCACTGTGTGATAAAGTGGACGGAATGGTCAACGCAAGGGGCATCTCCTTAGATTATGTGCGCGAATGCATTGATACATGTACTTACTTTTCTTTTCTTTTTCTTTTTTTTTTTCCTGTTGAACTTTTATATGTTTTGAAACTTTTATAGCCCTGATATGGCTCTGCGCAGTCGACTGGGCTTTAAACAACAATATCAAAAAAAGGTATGCTTTCTGAATCCACTGTGTGATAAATTGGATGGAGAGGGGAATCTCCTCAGATTATGAGCGCAAATACATTGATATGTGTATTTAATTTTCTTTTCCTTTTTTTTTTTTCCTGTTGAAGTATAGTGTATGTTTTGAACTGGTTATACCCCTGATAGGGCTTTGAATAACAACAAACAATAACAATGGTATGTATGTGATACATTTACAACAATGAGACAGACGTAAACGGCTCCATTATGAAGTCATTAACATGTACAAAATCCAAAACCAACCAAGACACTAATCCCAAACATTCACAGCGCAACGATCTTTGTTAACAATTAACAAGAGGGTCGCTGGATGGGATCCAGAGCAATAATGCCTCACCACTGAACGAACAATCGACCACCTCTCAGCTGTTATTGTTGTTGTTGTTGTTGTTGTTGTTGTTTAAAGCCCAGCCGACTGCGTAGATTCATATCAAGGCTACAACCGTTTCAAAACATACACAATACTTTAAACAGGAAAATAAAAGTAAAATGTAAATTAAGTACACATATCAAAACGCATCATAAGTACACATATCAATGCATCATAAGTACACATATCAATGCATCATAAGTACACATATCAATGCATCATAAGTACACATATCAATGCATTTGTGCTCATAATCTAAGGAGATGCCCCCTGCGTTGACCACTCCATCCAATTTATCGCATAGGGGGTTTAAAAAACACACCTGAGTACATACTTAAGCATAACTAAGGACAATGAAACATATATAAGAACGGGCCTAAATTACCTAAAATTACCTTTGCGTAATGCATTTTGATACATGTACCCTATTATCAATCCTAAGAGAAAGTACATAAGACTTTACTGAACACATACAGGTGAGTGGACCAGCAAGGCAGAAAATGATATGAAGAAATGACAGAAAGCCAAGGAGGCAGAAAGAAACAAAGAGAGTGACAGAAAAGAGGAAATTGCTAGCACAGAATTTCCAAAGTGGGAGGATACTATTCATACTGAAAGAGCCCCCCAGCATCCCCACCGGGGGGGGGGGGGTTGATGGAGCTTCCGAGTAGAAGAAAAAAATAATCTATTTATTTATTGACTTTTTTTTTCTTAGGTTGCTTTGGTTTATTTTTGTTGTTATTGTTTTCTTCCACCTGATGTGCTAGATCTAGCACATGATCGTTGTGCTTTCAGCTTTTTTCTTCATTTCTTTCTCGTTTTTTGTTGGTCTAAATTTCACGAGTTGCCCGCATTTGAGCCAATAGTGTGTCAATTGTTTTTTGGGGAGGGCTAACATAAGCCATTGCTTGATGCCCTGCCCATGCTTTGCTGTATTTATGACTCTTCTTTTCTTGAATAAAATTCTGTTTAAACAACAACAACAACAAAACTACTTCGAAACATTCGCCTGGCAACGACGCCTGGTTTGGAGGCAGTTTTCTCTCTGCCTTGCAGGCTAAGCGACGCCCTCTGCCCGTCCCAGTGGGGGCGGCGCGGAGAGAGAGGAAGCGAGTGATTGAAAATTAATGACGATTCTCACCTGGCCTTTGACTGGCAAGCCTCAGGTAAGCGCTCACCTGTGCTCACCGCTGAAAAGCCTCTTTCAGCCCCGCCATTGTGCACGTGCTGTGGACGCGCGCAGCCGCAGAACTACCTCCGGCGCCCGCCCGCTGGGGTTTATCATTGGCGGGAAACTTTATAGCGCGACAACCTCCTTTCTCTCCTATGCACGCACGCTATTTTTCCTGTAAACGTTTGATCACCGCAAGTAGTTCAGAGGCAAAACGGGGTAAGTGTCAGTGTTCTTTTGTGCGTGTTTAGTCTGTTTTGGGGGGAGTTGAGCGTTGTGCTGGGAATTAAATTTTCGCTGAGCACGGCAGCTGGCAAGGTGAGGAGATAACTCGGCCTCACGCGGCAGGGGACAGGTGTTAAGTCCCTTTTATGAAGTGCCAACTATGATGAGCTGAAACCATCGTTGACGTTGAAGGAGAAGGAAAAATCGATAGGTCCTGGCACGTGCCATTTTCTTTTTTCACTCCTTTCAGTTTTCAGCCTTTTTCCTTTGAAGGAAAAAATAGGGGGTAGGGTTGGGGGTGGGGGTGGGGAGAGTATTTCATATTGACCGCAGAGTGGTGCGTGTCATCTGTGATAAAAATGTGTGAACAAGATTTTCCCATCTGTTCATGGGTGGATCTTCACCAAATGTTGGTCGAGAGAGAGAGAAAGAGACAGACAGACAGACAGTCAGAGCGACAGACAAAGACAGACAGAGACAGACAGAGAGACAGACATACAGACAGAGACAGATGGATACAGAAATGGACAAACAGGGAAAGAGACGGACAGGGAGAGAGAGACGGACAGAAACAGATAGGGAGACAGACACAGAGAGACACAGAGAGACAGAGAGAGACAGACAGACAGAGACAGACAGACAGTGACAGACAGACACAGACAGACAGAGACAGAACAAAGAAAGTGATAGAGACAGAGACTGTCATTTTGACTGAGTCGTGAATCAAGATGAGAACTAAAAGCCTAGTTGTTCCATCTGTCCTCTCTAAAACTACATGCATCATCATCATCATCATCATGATGTGCCCTGCCGCATGGCGTTGGCGATCATGGCCCTCCATACGAATCTATCCCTTGTCGCTGCAAGTACATCTCCAACCCTCTCTGTGCTCAGTCACCTTGCAAGTCCGTCCAATATTTTCTCTCTGGGTCTACCTGGTTTTCTCTTTCACTCCAGCTTTCCTGGTAGGGAGAGACTCGGAGGAGGTATGGCACGTAGGCCCACCGGCGTGTGGAATGTCCTGGTGCCCACAAACCAGAGCCCAGCCAAGACAAATCGCGGCCAGCCAAAGGAAGCCTGAGAGATAGAGCAAAGAAAGTAAGACACAGAGAGTGTGTGTTATTTTGGCCTATCGGTGAGTCAAGATAAGAAATAAAAGCCTAGTTTTTCCATCTGTCCTCTACAACTATAATTATCATACATGTTTTTTCATCTGTCCTCTACAACTATATCATACATGTTTTTCTATCTGTCCTCTACAACTATATCATACACGTTTTTCCATCTGTCCTCTACAACTGTATCATCATCATCATCGTGTCGAGCTTGCTCGGCTATCCATGACACGTTTCCTCCATCCTTCTCTGTCAGACATTGCAGTAGGTAGTTCATCATACTGACAGCCCGTATCATCGATCAGTTGGTCGATGAAGGTCTTCTATGGACGTCGTGGTCTTTGTTTGCCGTGGCTGGGTCTCCATAGTAGAACATCCCCCACCAGTTCTTCTTTGCTACGCCAGCGAAACAAAACAAAAAACCACGAAAATAACAACTGTATCACACATGTCGTTCATCTGTCATCTCTACAACTATATCACACATGTTGTCCATCTGTCCTCTACAACTATATCACACATGTTGTCCATCTGTCCTCTACACTATATCACACATGTTGTCCTTTTGTCCTCTACAACTATATCACATGTTGTCCTTTTGTCCTCTACAACTATAACACACATGTTGTCCTTTTGTCCTCTACAACTATATCACATGTCCTTTTGACCTCTACAACTATATCACATGTTGTCCTTTTGTCCTCTACACTATATCACATTTTGTCCTTTTCTCCTCTACAACTATATCACACATGTTGTCCATCTGTCCTCTACAACTATATCACACATGTTGTCCTTTTGTCCTCTACAACTATATCACACATGTTGTCCTTTTGTCCTCTACACTATATCACATGTTGTCCTTTTGTCCTCTACAACTATATCACACATGTTGTCCTTTTGTCCTCTACACTATATCACATGTTGTCCTTTTGTCCTCTACAACTATATCACATGTTGTCCTTTTGTCCTCTACAACTATATCACATGTTGTCCTTTTGTCCTCTACAACTATATCACATGTTGTCCATCTGTCCTCTACAACTATATCACACATGTTGTCCTTTTGTCCTCTACAACTATATCACACATGTTGTCCTTTTGTCCTCTACAACTATATCACATGTTGTCCTTTTGTCCTCTACAACTATATCACACATGTTGTCCTTTTGTCCTCTACAACTATATCACATGTTGTCCATCTGTCCTCTACAACTATATCACATGTTGTCCTTTTGTCCTCTACACTATATCACAACATGTTGTCCTTTTGTCCTCTACACTATATCACATGTTGTCCTTTTGTCCTCTACAACTATATCACATGTTGTCCTTTCGTCCTCTACAACTATATCACATGTTGTCCTTTTGTCCTCTACAACTATATCACATGTTGTCCTTTTGTCCTCTACAACTATATCACACATGTTGTCCATCTGTCATCTACAACTATATCACACATGTTGTCCTTTTGTCCTCTACAACTATATCACACATGTTGTCCTTTTGTCCTCTACAACTATATCACATGTTGTCCATTTGTCCTCTACAACTATATCACAATGTTGTCCTTTGTCCTCTACAACTATATCACACATGTTGTCCTTTTGTCCTCTACAACTATATCACACATGTTGTCCTTTCGTCCTCTACAACTATATCACATGTTGTCCTTTGTCCTCTACAACTATATCACATGTTGTCCTTTTGTCCTCTACAACTATATCACACATGTTGTCCTTTTGTCCTCTACAACTATATCACACATGTTGTCCTTTTGTCCTCTACAACTATATCACACATGTTGTCCTTTTGTCCTCTACAACTATATCACAATGTTGTCCATCTGTCCTCTACAACTATATCACACATGTTGTCCATCTGTCCTCTACACTATATCACATTTGTCCTTTGTCCTCTACAACTATATCAACATGTTGTCCTTTTGTCCTCTACAACTATATCACACATGTTGTCCATCTGTCCTCTACAACTATATCACATGTTGTCCTTTTGTCCTCTACAACTATATCACATGTTGTCCTTTGTCCTCTACAACTATATCACATGTTGTCCTTTGTCCTCTACAACTATATCACACATGTTGTCCTTTTGTCCCTACAACTATATCACATGTTGTCCTTTGTCCTCTACAACTATATCACATGTTGTCCTTTGTCCTCTACAACTATATCACATGTTTCCTTTTGTCCTCTACAACTATATCACACATGTTGTCCTTTGTCCTCTACAACTATATCACACATGTTGTCCTTTTGTCCTCTACAACTATATCACACATGTTGTCCATCTGTCCTCTACAACTATATCACACATGTCCTTTTGTCCTCTACAACTATATCACATGTTGTCCTTTTGTCCTCTACAACTATATCACACATGTTGTCCATCTGTCCATCTACAACTATATCACATGTTGTCCTTTTGTCCTCTACAACTATATCACATGTTGTCCATCTGTCCTCTACAACTATATCACACATGTTGTCCTTTTGCCTCTACAACTATATCACACATGTTGTCCTTTTGTCCTCTAAACTATATCACACATGTTGTCCTTTTGTCCTCTACAACTATATCACACATGTTGTCTTTTGTCCTCTACAACTATATCACACATGTTGTCCATCTGTCCTCTACAACTATATCACATGTTGTCCTTTGTCCTCTACAACTATATCACATGTTGTCCTTTTGTCCTCTACACTATATCACATGTTGTCCTTTGTCCTCTACAACTATATCACATGTTGTCCTTTGTCCTCTACAACTATATCACATGTTGTCCATCTGTCCTCTACAACTATATCACACATGATTCCGCCAGTACTTTAAACCTGAATTTTCTTGTTCTATTGTATGCGTGCGTGGGTGTGTGTGCGTTGGGTGCGCGCGTGGGTGTTTGTGTGGGGTGTGTTTGTGTAGCGTGTGTGTGTCTGCATTGTTTGCTGCACACGCGTGCATGCCTGCATGTATGTGTTTATGTGTATTTCTTGTATTATGTATTTGTTGAAAATGTGTTTCCTCTCCCTCCATTTCACCACTTTACTCCTCCTTTTCAAATTTGTGAAGCGCTTTGAGTCCATAGAAAGCGCTATGAAAATCTCCATACTTACTTACTTACTTACTACATGTTGTCCTTTTGTCCTCTACAACTATATCACACATGTTGTCCTTTTGTCCTCTACAACTATATCACATGTTGTCCATTTGTCCTCTACAACTATATCACACATGTTGTCCTTTGTCCTCTACAACTATCACACATGAACCACAAAAAAAAAAAAAAACACCCCGAAAATAGTATCACAACGCGTATTTAATACAACCAGACAAGACAGGCGCAAATTTTCGGTCAACTGGCTTTTGTCAAGCGTAAAGGTAACATGATAAACTTCCCTGCTGCTTCGTCCAGTTAGCCGAAAATTTGCGCCTGTCTTGTCTGGTTGTATTAAGTATGCGTTCTGATTCTATTTTCGGTTTTTGTTGTTTGTTTGTTTTGTTTTGTTTATTTGTTTCTTTTGATGTTTTGTTTTGTTTTGTTTTGTTGTGTTTTGTGTTTTGTTTTGTTTTGTTTTTGGTTCTTGCTTGCTACTAAAAGACCACACAAAGGAATGTAGCGAGAAGACACTCAGACAGAAAGACAAATAAACAAGAGTTTGGAGTTCAGAATTTGCTCAAGAACGATTCACCGCACTCGGGCAACTCCATATACGCTCAATCCAAAATTCTGCCGGCAATTATCTAACAAATTGCCTGAGCCTTCGCAAAAACCCTATACACTGGTAAAGTCTTGAAATGGTGGTGGGGGTAGGGTGGAAAGAAAGGATCTATGACTCACTAAGCTGACAGCACCAGAGCACCAATGCCTCGCCACTCTCCGGACAATCGTCTCCCAAGCTCCCGACGCCAATCGACAGACATTTCATCAAGCGAAGGGGGCTATCCATGCGTTGCATGACCCATTCGGACCCAGTCATCAGTCACCTTGTTCACAAACCGAATGGCAAAGTGGGGAGATGACAAACCCCGGGACATAGCCACACAACGTGCACCAACCAGGTCCAGCCCAGCCTCCGGACCAAGACAGAATGGAAGACCCTTCTCTCGCCCCACTCAGGTCTTCATCTCTCTTTCGGGCAGCCCGCCCTGCCACCAGCTCGCAAAGCTGTCAGCACCTTTCCCCTTACTATAGTCTCGACAGTTAGCAGTCGGAAGCTTCCAACGTTGTCTTACTTCAGTCACAGGGGTTGTTTGAACGACCGCGCGAGTGGCCAGGCATGATGCTCCAGACACAGCCCGTTTTGCTGTTCAGCAAGGTCTGACATGCCTCAAACGGAATCCCACGTTTGTCTCTTCCCGAGCAGCCAGCAGGTCTTTCCCTGCGGTCATCAGGCCTGATTCCCTGAAGTCAGCGGCCAGCAGGTCCTTCCCTGCGGTCATCAGGCCTGATTCCCTGAAGTCAGCGGCCAGTAGGTCTTTCCCTGCGGTCATCAGGCCTGATTCCCTGAAGTCAGCGGCCAGCAGGTCTTTCCCTGCGGTCATCAGGGCTGATTCCCTGAAGTCAGCGGCCAGCAGGTCTTTCCTTGCGGTCATCAGGCCTGATTCCCTGAAGTCAGCGGCCAGCAGGTCCTTCCCTGCGGTCATCAGGCCTGATTCCCTGAAGTCAGCGGCCAGCAGGTCTTTCCCTGCGGTCATCAGGCCTGATTCCCTGAAGTCAGCGGCCAGTAGGTCTTTCCCTGCGGTCATCAGGCCTGATTCCCTGAAGTCAGCGGCCAGCAGGTCTTTCCCTGCGGTCATCAGGCCTGATTCCCTGAAGTCAGCGGCCAGCAGGTCCTTCCCTGCGGTCATCAGGCCTGATTCCCTGAAGTCAGCGGCCAAGCCACAGACAGAAGTTAACAAGAAACACCACGAGGATGCGGATGGGACCCGGAGCACCAATGCCACGTCACACTTACTTTTGGCAGAACCACTGCTCGTGTGGAATGTTCCAGAGTCTCAGAGTTCCTGATAAAGGGCTGTTCATACACCTCAATGAAAACGTGCTGATTTTAAGCACCTTTTTATTTCTTTCGCCCGAGTGACCTTGACCGTGACCCTATGACTTCCCGACTGATGCATTTGCGATTCCGGAACATTCCTTACGTACAGTGACTCTGCCATAAATCAAAGTGGTTAAATTCTTAAGAGCTGAGAAAATTCCATTGGAAACTTTTGCTGGGCAAAGGACAAACCAAATTTTTTACTTCTCATGTTTACTGTGACCTTGAAAAGGAATTCAAATAAAATAAAAATTAACGTGAAGCGAGGAAGGACAATGGTAGACTGTCACAATAGTGAAAGTAGAATAAACCATTTGACTCCCGCATCCTATCCACCAACTGCGAAAACTTAACCCTTTGACTCCTCACCCTATCTACCAGCTTTCTGTAGGAACCCAGTTATCAGACGTAAGAGAAAGTACGTAAGACTTTATCAAACACATACAGGTAAAGACTTGATCAAACACATACAGGTAAAGACTTGATCAAACACATACAGGTAAAGACTTGATCAAACACATACAGGTAAAGACTTGATCAAACACATACAGGTAAAGACTTGATCAAACACATACAGGTAAAGACTTGATCAAACACATACAGGTAAAGACTTGATCAAACACATACAGGTAAAGACTTTATCAAACACATACAGGTAAAGACTTTATCAAACACATACAGGTAAAGACTTTATCAAACACATACAGGTAAAGACTTGATCAAACACATACAGGTAAAGACTTTATCAAACACATACAGGTAAAGACTTATCAAACACATACAGGTAAAGACTTTATCAAACACATACAGGTAAAGACTTGATCAAACACATACAGGTAAAGACTTGATCAAACACATACAGGTAAAGACTTATCAAACACATACAGGTAAAGACTTTATCAAACACATACAGGTAAAGACTTTATCAAACACATACAGGTAAAGACTTGATCAAACACATACAGGTAAAGACTTTATCAAACACATACAGTAAAGACTTTATCAAACACATACAGGTAAAGACTTTATCAAACACATACAGTAAAGACTTTATCAAACACATACAGGTAAAGACTTTATCAACACATACAGGTAAAGACTTTATCAAACACATACAGGTAAAGACTTTATCAAACACATACAGGTAAATGACCAACAAACAAAAAACTGAACACAACGAAATGCACAGACAACAAATGAGGAAGAAACAGAAACAAAGAGAGGCAAAGAAAAAGAGAAAACTTGTAGCACAGAATTTCCAGAAGGTGGGGATACTATTTATACTGAAAGAGTCCTCGGCATCCCCACGGGGGTTCGACCTCGCTCAACTTCGGTGATTAGACAAGAACGGCTGTTTGCAGGAACAAAACACATTGAAGCAAG
>JAPXFY010000030.1:28137412-28142412 GCA_030674185.1 Monoplex corrugatus
GTGTGTTGTGTTGTGTGTGTGTGTGTGTGTGTGTGTGTGTGAGTGTGTGTGTGTGTGTGTGTGTGTGTGTGTGTGTGTGTGTGTGTATGTAGTGTGTGTGTGTGTGTGTGTGTGTGTGTGTGTGTGTGTGTGTGTGTGTGTGTATAAAGAGAGAGAGAGAGAGAGAGGTGAAGGAATCCTTCACTTACCATTCAACATAAAGGAATAGATAAACTCTTCCTGCATGAAACTCGAAATGTTATCCGTTAGGGACTTTTGTATAAGTACACTGGCTTCCTCTCACTCGATACTGGCAATCAGATAAAGTCAAAAAAGAACCACATCCAGTATAACTCACACTTATTCTGCAGAACACTTCTGGAGTACAAAAATGACAGTGAGAAAAACGAACAAGCAAGCAAACAAATAAAAACCAACATTTTCACAACATTCTTACAATCTCCCTTTTCATGCATGACTCCAAGTTTTTTTGCTTCCCACTAGACAATGCAGATTTTGTACTTCTCAAAATATGTGTAATTTTGAAGAAGCATTAGACAGAACAAAATTTGACCTGAAGCGTAGACTGACACGTCATTCGGGCCATACTAGTCATTTCAATCTTTTCATTTTCAGATGGAGAGGAATGTTGCGATCTTTCCGGAAGTTGTTTAGTTGGATCATTCTGCTTTTAGCCATGTCTGCTCGTGTTTTCATATCTTTGGTACATGATCCATCATTTGTTTTGACTGAGACTAGATATTTAAAGTTTTGTGAGAAGTAGAGAATTTAAATGTTGTCAAAAGTTCATAGGATATTGCTGTTCACACATGTATACCAAAAATAGGTGATTTCAGGCTTTTTTCTGTCTGTATGATTTGACCTTGCCTCCACAACTTTTAAATTTATGCATTATTGATTCCTCAACAGTCTACACCGTTTGACTCAAATTTGGTGAAATATCTACACAGAAACAGCTGAGAAAATCTTGCTAACACATGTTTCGCACACAGCCAGCCAGTCAGTCAGACACACATTCACACATACACATATGCGCGTGCGCGCGCGAACACACACGCACGCAAACACTCAAACACTCATATAGGCACAGACACACACACATACGACACACTCACACACACACGCACACACACACACACACACACACACACACACACACACACACACACATACGACACACTCACACACACACGCACACACACACACACACACACACATACACACACACACACACACACACACACACACATACACACACACACACACACACACACACACACACACACACACACACACACACACACACACGCCATAGAAAACAGCATTGAAACAGAGACAAAAGTAAGATCAGACACCGACTTTCCACAAAGAGCTAAATCAATATCCTCACAGGTCACACTTGCAACATACACAGCTGATGTTATGAAAGGCTCTGGAATTGATCTAGAAGCAGATCCTGTAATTTTAAGACCTGCGTTTTCACCAGTACCCAGTTGGGAACTTCAAAGAGCACGATTTGACATACACCACACTGACTTAAAAAAAAGAAGATAATACCAACTTACTGGCAAGTCAAGTTAAATGTCATATAGAAGACTTTTATTCCGATCACTTGAAAGTTTACACTGAAGGATCAATAACTGAAAGACAAGCAGGCTCAGCGTTTTTAATACCTGCTCTCAAAATTGAGAAATCTTACTATATAGGACTTAATAAATCTGTCTTTACCGCTGAACTCTTTGCAATCTTAATGGCTCTGAATTACATGATAAATCTTCCTAGGACAGTTCTCCAGATTCTTTTTTGCGTTGATTCAAAATCTGTACTTCAAGCTCTTGAATTATCAATATTACAAGCAAGATCTGAAATGATACTGGAAATTATTTGATTCATAGTTTATCCCTAAGAGGCATTGATATTACTTTCTGCTGGATACCTTCTCATAGTTTTTTTTCATTATAATGGTATGGTTGATAGGGCTGCCGAACGGGGGGCAAAGAGCTCAGCTCACCAGATTCAAATGATATACAGCTTTCTCTCTCATTGCGTGAGTGTTATATCTTAGTGGACACCAACGTATGGAAGCAGTTTCAAGATAAACAGAAAAAGTATGAAAAATGTTACATGAACTTTGAAATTAACAAAACACCTAAGCAGTTTCCTGCCAGAAGTATACAATCCCTTATGTATAGGTGGAAACTTGATGCATTCAAAACAAAATACACCAGGAATATAGTGTGTCTGAGTGGAAAGAAGATAACACATAGTCATATTCTTTCATGCGTTCAGGTAAAACGACATATTCCTACACTATCTACGGAGACAGTTTCTGACATATTTGCCTCACCATCCTTAACATATGAATTTTTTGTTAGCCTGTCAAAAAGTCCAATAGCGAATTATCTGTAACACGCCGTTATTTCACATGTTCAATATTATGGCTAGCCAATTTTACTGTTTCAGTTGTTAATTGTGATAACGTCATTTGTGAATTTTTCCTTCTCGTCTTCGGCACAGTTGTTTTTCTGGTTCATTTCTTTTTCCTGAAGATCAACCATTTCCAAATATCCTCTTCACTCCTCATGTATTCCCACATTTTTTGTTTGTTTGTTTTGTCTGAAGTCACTTTAGTGAAAAGACATTAAATCAAAGACCACAACACACAACACACACACACAACACACCACACACACACACACACAACACACACACACACTACACACACACTACACACACACAACTCACACACACACATCACACACACACGCCACACACACACACACACACAAACCACACACCACATACCACACACACACAACACATACACCACACACACACACACACACACCCACACATACACACACACACACACACACACATACACACACACACACACACATACACACACATACACAACACACACACACACACACACACACACACACACACACACACACACACACACACACACACACACACACAACACAACAAACACACATACAGACACCACAAACACATCTCTCCAGTCGATATGAAACAGCAACTTTCTTCCCCTTACCCCTTCCCCTCCCCCTCCCCTCTTTTCAAAGGGAAATTGAACAAACGCAAAAAAACGTTTCTGCCATTTCTAGGCCACCCTCTGTTTGTTGCCAGGTATTCTAGAGATTTCATCTTCCTACTGGTGTCCAGTGGAGGGCAGTCTTTTTCCTGTATGTCTGGTCATGTGCTTGAATGCTGTCTGTCCCTTTGAATCAAACAGATGGCCGATAACCTACCAGGATGCAGCTCCTTTACTTCCAGTCTACATCACAGGTCTAGTAGTCATAGCATCCTGTTCTCCACATGTTGTCCAGATGGTAAATGGATCTACATGTAAGTTTTGGTCAAAGAGCGTTGAGAGCTTCCGACTGTTAAGTATGGATACTGTAATAATGGGAGTAGAGCTGGCGACTGGGCGAGCTGCCCGATGGAGAGATAAAGGCACTGCACGGAGGAAGGCAAAAGGAGTACTCTTCCCTTCTCGGTTGATCCGATAGCTGGGCTGGACCTGGTTGATGTGTGTTGTGTGGTTATGTCCCGGGGTGTGTCAGGTCCCCACCTGGCCATTCGGCTTGTGAACAAGGCAAGTAATGATACAGTCCGAGTGAGTCATCCAGGCAATGGCCACCCCACCCCCATCTCCACCCCACCCCTTTCAGCCTCCTTTGCTTGGCGAGATGACTATGGGAAGTGACTGTCTGTTAATTGGTGAGGCATTGTTCCTCTGGGCCCCATCCATCATCCTCGGGTGTTTTCTTGTTAACTTATTCGTTAACATCACAGCAGTGGTACAAACATGGATGGCTCCGTCTGTCTGGTTAGATGATGCATGCTTCTGGTTAAAGATTCATTGGATGTGGAATTGCGCTGAGCGGGCCGATTTTTTAACCCTTTGACTCCCGCACCCTGTCCACTAGCATCCTGCATCGTCAACTACGCTAGCAAGGCAAAAAAATGAATCCTTTGACTCCCTCACCCTATCCACCAGTCAAAAGGTTAACTTTTTGCAGTTGATGGGTAGGGTGCGGGAGTCAAAGGGTTAACTTTTTGCAGTTGATGGGTAGGGTGCGGAGTCAAAGGGTTAACTTTTTGCAGTTGATGGGTAGAGTGCAGGAGTCAAAGGATTAACTTTTTGCATTCTGTCCTGTTTTGTTGAGTTTAACTCTTTGACTCCTGCACCCTGTCCACCAACATCCTGCATCATCAACCATGCCAGCAAAGCAAACACGTAACCCTTTGACTCTCTCACTCTCTTCACCAGCTTTCTGCAAGAACTGGTGGATAGGGTGAAGGAATCAAAGGGTTACGTTTTTGCAGTTAGTGAATAGGGTGCGGGAGACAAAGGGTTAATTAAAGTCCTACCACTCTCAGAGTATATGAGGACAAGCTGTAAGATTATCGCTCCAAAAAGCCTTAACTTAAACATTCTAGCCGTAAGAATGTTGCTCCAAAAAGCTTAACTAAACATTTGTAGGTTGCTCTGAAAACCTAATGACTATTGTTGAATTTCTCGATCTTCTACAATACATTTCTCCTCCTTATTAACATTCTAGTCCGTGTTGCTCCAAAAGCCTATTACATTTCAGCCATAAGAAGGTATGTAAGCCTTAATACGTTTACCGAAGAAGTGTGGCTAAATGCCTTAATACATTCCGAAGAAGTTGAAAAGCCTTACTTAAACTCAGCCAAATGCCTATCCAAAAGCCTTAATAAAAGTTTTTTAAATGTTTAAAAACCGTTAATAACGTTTGTTGCACTGGACGATAACAGCATGCCGACTTAACATCGACAGCCCGATTTTCTAAGCATCCTGTTCTCACTTCTTGTCCACATAGGAAAGGGAAAGTACCGTTATCGGTTACCGAGATGGAAGTTGGCTAATTCGTATTTGCATTTCCAGAAGATGAAAAGCATTCTTACCAGCAAATGCCTATCAAGTAACTTCAAGAAGAGAGTTTTTA
>JAPXFY010000030.1:28144912-28149912 GCA_030674185.1 Monoplex corrugatus
CTGTCAACCATGCCCACCTGACCCTTCCTTCTCTGGCACACCTCTTACTACTTTTACCCCAGTCTCACAAGAAGAAATTTTCAACACAATCAAATCCATGTCGTTCAAAACCTGCGAACTGGATCCTCTTCCAGGTTCTCTCTACTCCGACTGTCTCCCTACTCTCCTCCCATTCATCACTGACATCATCAACACTTCTCTTCAAACTGGAACTGTCCCAGATTCTTTCAAGTCTGCTATTGTTCACCCTCTCCTCAAGAAACACAATTTAGACCCAAATGAACTGAAAAATTATCGGCCTATCTCTAATCTCTCTTTCTTGTCGAAACTCCTTGAAAAAGTCGTCCTCAACCAGCTGAACTCTCACCTATCTGCCAACAATCTCCTCAATCCTTTCCAGTCAACCTACCGCCAGTGCCATAGCACTGAAACTGCCCTACTACACATTCTCAACAATCTCCTCCTTGCAACTGATACTGGCAAAGTCTCTCTCCTCACACTCCTTGATCTGTCTGCAGCCTTTGACACCATTGATCATGGTATTATCCTTTCTAGACTTCATCATACTTTTGGCATCTCTGACATTGCTCTGTCCTGGTTCACTTCATACCTATCAAACAGAAAACAAACTGTTCTCATCAATGGCACTTACTCTCAACCTGCATACCTGACCTGTGGTGTTCCACAAGGATCTGTCCTTGGCCCTGTTCTTTTCACTCTTTACACCTCCCCCCTGTCCATCATCATCAACTCCCACTCTATAAAACACCACTTCTATGCTGATGACACCCAACTTCAAGACAGTGACTCACCTGATAATATACAGCGCCTGTTGACTCACTGAGTGTTACTCGGACATTAAGAACTGGATGACACACAATAAACTTCAGCTTAATGACGACAAGACAGAAGCTATCCTCATTGGCACCCGTCAGAAACTTTCTCAGCTGCCTCCTCTTTCTCTCCCATTATGTAACACATCAGTCCCAATTTCTGATTCAGCTAAAAACCTTGGTGTCTGCATTGACTCTACCCTCTCCATGAACAACTTTGTTTCTCAAACTGCCAGATCTTGCTACTATCATCTCCATCGTATAAGGCTGATCAGGAAGTATCTCTCTGTCGAAACAAATGCAAAACTCGTTCTCTCCTTCATAATGTCTCGCATTGACTATTGCAATTCACTCCTGTCTGGTCTTCCTGCCTCCACCATTCACATCCTACAGCGCATTCAAAACAATGCTGTACGTCTTGTACTCAAAAAGAAAAAAGCTGACCACATATCTCCTCTCCTGGCACAACTTCACTGGCTCCCTGTATCAAAGCGCATACAATACAAAATAGACACCATGTGCTACAAAAGCCTCAATAACGCAGCCCCCGATTACCTGTCAAGCCTACTTGAGATCTATGTTCCCTCACGTACCCTCCGCTCTGCCTCCGATCCTCTGACTTTTCGCTTTCCACGCACTAAGCTCAATACCTATGGTCCACGAGCCTTCTCTGTTTCTGGTCCACTCTCCTGGAACAAACTTCCTCTCTCAGTCCGTCAGCAACCTACTTTTGTCTCCTTCAAGTCCGCTCTCAAAACCCACCTTTTCTCCTCTGCATAAAATCCTAACCTCACTCAACCCCCCCTCCCCCCTCTGCAGCCTGTCTCCGCTCGGAGGGGAATCACATGGTTATAATATATAATTGTATATGCTATGCTCTCTATAATTTTCCATTGCTTTTATTCTTGCTTTTATTGCTTTTATTGCTTTTATTCTTTCTCCCCATTTATAGCCATGCGTGTGTGTGTGTGTGTGTGTGTGTGTGTGTGCGTGTGTGTGCGTGCGTGCGTGCGTGCGTGCGTGTGTGTGCTTCAGCGCTTAGATTTGATTTTATCAAGATTTTGCGCTATATAAATATTGTAATTATTATTATTATTATAGTAGTAGTGTGGTTGTTGTGTCATTATCATTGTTTTCATCATCAGCATCAGCATTAGTAGTAGTATTGCTACTATCATCATTGTTGTTGTCGTTGTTACTGTTGCTATTGTTATTTTTAGTTGTCGTAGTAGCATTACCATTATTATTGTTATCACTGTACAGTATTACAACTATTATCATTATTATTATTATCATTATCATCATTATTGTTGTTGTTATTATTATTATTATCATTATTTTGTTATTATTATCACTGTTGTTGTTCTTGTTGTTCTTGTTGTTTGTGTTCTTGTTGTTATTCTTCTTCTTGTTGTTGTTCTTGTTGTTGTTGTTCTTGTTGTTGGTGTTCTTCTTGTTGTTGTTCTTGTTGTTGTTGTTGTTCTTGTTGTTGATGTTCTTCTTGTTGTTCGTGTTCTTGTTGTCCTTGTTGTTACTATCATTGTTGTAGAAATTTTTATTGTTATTGTTGTTATTGTTGTTTTATCATTATCATTGTTATCATTATCATTATTGTTATCATTATTATTATTATTATTATTATATTATATTATCATTATTATTATTATTATTGTCTTCTTCTTCTTCTTCTTCTTCTTTTTCTTCTCCTTCTTCTTCTTCATCATCATCATCATCATTAGTAGCAGTAATAGTAGTAGTAATAGTAGTAGTAGTAGTAGTATCACAATCATTGTTGTTGTTTTTATTGTTGTTATCATTATTACTATTATTGTTGTTGTTACTGTTGTTGTTTCTAGCAGTTGTAGTAGTAGCAGTAGTAACAGCAGCAGCAGCAATAGTAGTAGTATATTCTAAACAGGCATACAGAAAATCAGATACACCTACAGGCAGGCCGTCCTATTTTTAGTCATATATCAACAGATAAAAGGGAGATTTTCTAATCAAACAGAAGGTGAGATCAATAACCAAAGGGGAAAGGTAGTAATTTTCAGCCGACTTTTCGTCTCAAGGTTACGCCGACTAGGGCAAGACGTATTCTGCAATTAAGGGGCAAAACCTGTTAGTTTCCGTCCCGATTTCTATGAGTTTTACATGTGATTTATACCACGACTGTTCCATGTCCCTTGCCACCTCATTATCCACGATTCAAGAATGATACGGGTCGGAGAGTTTGGACAAAAAGGGGGACAAGTCAGAGTTAGACATTCTGTCACAAACTTGCCACCTTTTCTACGGCAATGAGCGACGATTTCATCATAATTAGCTTTGTAGTCTCAAACCTCTCTTTCTCTCTGCTTTCTCCGCTTCCTTGACAAAAGCGGTGGCAACAATTTATGTCTTGTTAATGCCTGCCACCCCGTACTCCGCATTTCCACAAGTCGGGGTTCTTTTCATTCTTATGTATATGACCGCTAACCTGAACAACAGACGGGGCCATATTGCGGTTGAGTTCGGTGAAAAGACTTGTTTTTTGGCCTGACGGAAAGCCACGGAAAGAGGCGAACAGTTGGGCGGAAAGGGAGACAAGCATGTGCGCGTAGTGAGTGTATAGAGGCCAGCAAATGGCGTCTGAATGCTGGATTCATGAAGTGGAAGTGGCCTGCTGTGTGCGCGTATATGCACCACTGAGCACGTGCATGGGTGTGGAGGGGGGGAGAGGGGATGTTGAGGAGGGAGGGGGTGGCTTTAAAGTGATTGGAGGTGATATTAAACCTCGGGGGTATAGACCCAGTAATGTCGTTTCTAAAAGCTTGTTGTCTTTGCTCCTTGTTCGATCCCTGTCAAAGCGTTCCGTAATTTCATCGTTAAAAAAAAAAAAAAAAAACGTCCGTGAAAGACTTTTGTTTGTCGTGCACTTTCAAGTCCAAAAGGGAATTTCTCGTCAATCGCTGTAGTTGTTTTGACTGCTGTTTGTGCATTGTTGTGGCTTGATGGCTCCTGAAAAGACATTCGCGCCAGGTCTTGAAAAGGAAATCTGTTTAAATTGGTCTGACCCAATCAGGCTGGTTCTTTCCTTGTCTGGGTTAATTATCTTTTTTCCTTTCTTCAAAAAAAAAAATAAATTCGAAACTTCATTGCTGCTTCTCTCTCTTTCTGTCTCTCTCTCTCTGTCTCTTGTCTTTTCTCTCTGTCTCTTGTCTTTCTCTCTCTCTGTCTCTCTGTTTTCTCTCTCTCTCTCTCTCTTTCTTCTCCTCTTTCTCTCTTTCTTCTCTCTCTCTCTCTCTCCTCTCTCTCTCTTCTTCATCTTCTTTCTTCTTCTGTCTCTCTTTTTCTTCTTCTTCTTTCTCTCTCGTGTCTCTGTTCTCTCTACTCTCTTGTCTCTCTCTTGTCTTCTCTCTCTCTTTCTTCTTCTCTTCTCTCTCTTCTCTCTCTTTCTTCTTTCTTCTTTCTTCTCTTTCTTTCTCTCTCTCTCTCTCCGACAGATACAGACACCTTTCACTGTTGATTAGAAGATTTGAGCAACACGTTCAAGACGTATCCGTTAAGTGGATAAAGACTCGACTGTTTGGTCCCAGTGTTTCCAAGTTAGCCCATAGCACCCTCAACTGTGCGGAGGAGCTGGATGGAGACAAAAAATCCCGTTGTATTTGTCAGATGATAGGGATCGAACCCACAGCCTCCCAGTTACCAGTTTGCCGTCTCATCCGAAACGTTAGCTAGCACCCAGCCCACCGCTCAAAATCTAGAGGAAGGATGAGACATCCATGTCCAAACCAGGATTCGAACCCGAGCCTTTCTTTCTTGCTTCACAGGTGTGTGTTTATAATGACTGGACCACATTTGTGTCACTGACTCTGAGTACAGAAAACGTAAGTGCCAATGGGGTTAAAAAAAACAACAACAATAAAACAGCCAGACAAGATAGACGCAAATTTTCGGCCAACTGATCTTTGTCAGGCGTAAACGTAAGATCACAAACGAACTAACACCAAATGCAAAAATTAGGAGAAAAAGACAAAACCTTCCCTGCTGCTTCGTCCTTTTCTCCCATTGGACGAAACATGGGGAAGTTGGGGTTTGTTTTTGTTTTTGTTTTTTTTTTGTTTTTCTCTCCCATTTTCCCCCATTTGGGGGATTTTTCTCCCACTGGACGAAAGGGAAGTTTTT
>JAPXFY010000030.1:28152412-28157412 GCA_030674185.1 Monoplex corrugatus
GTTGATTGGTAGTCGGTTGGTTGGTGGTTGGTTGGTTGGTTGGTTGGTTGGTTGGTATTTTGTTTGTTTGTTTGTTGTTTCTTTGGTTGGTTGGTTTTTTGTTTGTTTGGTTGCTTGGTTAGTTGGTTGGTTGTTGCTTGCTTTGCTTGCTTGCTTGCTTGGTTTTTGTTTAGTTGGTTGGTTTGGTTTGGTTTGGTTTGGTTTGGTTTGGTTTGGTTTTGGTTTTATTATTTTCACATTAGGTATGAAACCTGCTGTTTTTCAGTATGTCATACTGTTTGTCTTGAAGAACGCAGTGGTCAAGTAAGGAAGACTGAGGAATTCCATTCTGCAGGTTTGGGGTTCGATCCTGCCAGGGTATCTCCTACCTGGTGGGTAAAGGGATGGGAAGAGATCTTTCCAATGTCACAGGTCAACATGTGTAAGGCCGGCCAGTGCCTAAACCTTCTTCCTTTGTACATGTACATGCACGCAGATCATCAAATACGAACCGCAAACATCCTGTAAGTCACGTCAGTGGTGGGTGCTTTATGAAAACAGGAAAACACCAAGCATGCATACCACTCGAAGACTGAGAATGTATACCACAGGAGCATACCTTCAACACCGTATGGACAAAACAGCGTGCTTATACTCATTCGAAAAAAATTAGAACTTAAAAAAAAAATTTTTTAAACTTTGTCATACATGGCTGCCAGCACAAATACACAGTTTATGGCCCCAACCTCTTCTCCATTCCTGTGTCACTGTCCCCATGCCGCTCATTTTGGGTGTCCAACTCGCCTTTTATGAAGAAAGAGAAATTAGAGCACCTGGTCACATCAGGAAAGCTGGAGGGAAAGAGAACACCGGGTAGACCCAGGGAGAAAATATTGGACGGACTTGTAGGGTACCGGGTGGCTGAGGACAGAGAGTGGGAGATGTTCTTGCAGGGACAAGGGATAGATTTGTATGGAGGGCCATGATCGCCAACACTATGCGGCAGGGCACATCATGATGACGATGATGATGATAATGATGAAGATGATGATGATGATGATGATGATGATGATGATGATGATGATGATGATGATGATGATGATGATGATGACGACGACGACGACGATGATGACGACGACGATGATGATGATGATGATAAACTCACCTCCAAATCACCGATACCAAGGTAACAACGAAAGCAAGGCATGAAGAGCCAAACAATGTGAGACAGTTTTTCACAAACCTATGTTGATGAGATCAGGGAAAAGAAGTCATGATTCTACGGAGTTTCATTTCGCATTGAGACTGTTTAACAGGGCTGTACGCTACACTTACCATCATTATGTATGATGGAGTCAACCAGGTCCGAGTGATGCAGACTCCTGCGATGTTGGTCAGAATATCTGAGCAACACATTTGATGACTGACCTGTACAGTGGTTAAGACTCGACTGTGTGGTTCTAGTCTTTCCAATGAGCCCATAGCACGCTCACCTCTGGGTAGGAGCTGTCATGGTGAGCAAAAAGATCCCACAAAATATGGTGTGTGTTTGTTTTTTTTGGGGGAGGACAGAAGTGCATCGCGCTCACCACTCCACCACAATAGCTGGTCACTGTCCTGCCTGTTTTCCAGTAAATCACAAACGTACATTTTGACATGAAATCTTCATTTGTGTGGGTGGATGGGTGGGTGGGAGGGTGTGTGAGTGAGTTCCTGTGTGCGTGTGTGTTTTGAGAGGAAGAGAGATTGAATTAAGCAAAACAGGACAAAGTATTGAACTCTCAAGAGACATTCCTTTTCTCACACTGAAGGAGCAGCAGGGAAGTTTCAGTCTTTTTCTCCTAATTTTTGTATGTGGAGTTTGTTTGTGATCTTACGCTTGACAAAGGCCAGTTGAGGGAAAATTTGCGTCTGTCTTGTCTTGTATAAAATACGCGTTCTTATTCTTTTTTCGTGTTTTTTTCTGGTTCCTTCTTATTCTTTTTTCGTGTTTTTTTCTGGTTCCTTCTTATTCTTTTTTCGTGTTTTTTTCTGGTTCCTTCTTATTCTTTTTTCGTGTTTTTTTTTTTTCTGGTTCCTTCTTATTCTTTTTTCGTGTTTTTTTTTTTTCTGGTTCCTTCTTATTCTTTTTTCGTGTTTTTTTTTGTGTTTTTTTTCTGGTCCCTTCTTATTCTGTTTTCGTGTTTTTGTTTTTCTGGTTCCTTCTCAAGAGACCATCGAGGGTGGCCGCGCCATCAACAAGTAGGCGAAGCGGGAACAGGCCCATGGGACCCACTCATTCGGGGTCATGGTCACTTTCCTTTGGCTTAAACGTAAGTTCTGTCACGGAAAGAATTTTTGAGGTCGTTCTAGAGTTTGAGGGATGTTTATACGGAATTACCTTTCTATACAGAAATCACACACAACAACAACAACAAGGAAGAAGAGAGACGAGCAGAAGCGCACTAAGCACACTAGCAATAACCTTCAAAAGCAGTCCACACATAACATTATAAGTCAATATGGTTTCTTTAATTAAACATGTTCAACTTAACGCATAATCACAATATAGTTTTTTTAATTAAGCATGTTCAACTTAAAGCACAATCATTCTTCATCATTCTTATTTGCCTAAGTCCTAAAAACCATCCTACTTCTTTGACTACCAGCCTTAAAACTCTACACTGGAATAAAAATAATATCAACGTATCTTAAGGCTTGGCCCCTCTGTCACGTTTTAAGTGGCCTGTCTCTTAGTACGACCGTCGACTGTCTGGCCGTTCTCTCTCCACCTGTCTGTTTTTATCCCTTTTTTGTTTATAGAGGGCGGATCAGAACACGCTGGGGTTCTCACTCAAGTTGTCTTTAGCTGACTTCGAATATGTTATTTTATCTGTTAGTGTTATGAAAGAAAAGTTAACGTGAATAAACACAGGCCAGATCCTGTCCACTGAGACAGTGGACCTTTCTCTTTCACTGTAGCGATCTTCGAAAACAACTCAATAAAGTTGTATGTATATGTACATCTGGCTTTACTGTTTGAGTGTCTTGTTTACAGTCTAACGTAAGAGTGATTGGCTGTACTGCTAGATGCTGGTTAATCCTAAGCCGTCAGTCAACAGACTAGTTTGTCTGGCTTGCCAGACATTTTCAACATCTAGACATGAGAATTGGAATGGATTAACCATTGCAACAGGCTAGTTGTCCATCATGCCAGACATTGTCAACAGACTATAGTTTCAGACTAAAGTACAGGTATGGGCCTGTTTCTGCCTGAGAGATTTCTGTGATAGTCCTATCTCCTGTTCAGTAAGCGATCCGTCTTCTCCTGTGTCGATGTGTGTACGTGACAACACGAGTGTCAGGTCGTCTGGGAAGCCGAAGTCTTCTGGCGTTGTCACCAGGGTCCATCTGAGACATCACCAGCGGTCTTGTGCAGGACCCTGTCTAAGAAGAGACTGAAAAGCACAGTAGATCTTACACACCCCTGTCTAACGCCTGTCTTCGTTTCAAATACAAATCAATATTCCCCACCGCTGCAAATAAATTTCATGCAAAATTCTTCTTGATGTTTGGGGATTTCATCGCTACTTCAAGGCACGTCACGGACGATCCCTGTGGATGTAATCAAACGCTTTCTCAAAATAGTTCGCATCTTCTCCAGGTCTCTCAATTTTACATCAGGGAATTAGCTGATTGTCGTTTGTTTTTGTTTTTGTTGTTTTTATTTTTGTTGGTGTTGTTTTGTTTGTTTGTTTGTTTGTTTTGTTTTGTGTTTGTTTTGTTTTGGGGGTTGCTTGTTTTCTGTTTTGTTTTGTTTTGTTTTTATTCCTAAACCTAGTAAGTTTGTTTCTGTATCGTCTTTGTGTTCCCTTGACAAAGGCCAGTTGTCCAAAAAAATTGCTCCTGTCTTGTTTTGTTGACTAAATACACGTTCGCATTCCATTGTCATGTGTTTCTGGCTTTCTCAAAGTCAGCATTATTTATTCCTGGCTGTCTGTGATCTTCTCTGCACTGCTATATGTATGACGGTACATACGGTAAAGATCTGATCAATACAGCAGCTTTGTTGTATCCAATGCCCTGTTGTATGCTACAATGTTTTTCCTTGAACAAAAAAAATCTGTTAAAAAAAATGTCTGCAAAAACTCTGCAACATCTCATGGCAAGATTGGGTGTCCAAGTTTTGAAGAAGTGTGGCTTGCCAAATGCAGAGTTCCTGCTATTTAAATGCCAGCTTCGTTGATCAAGACATAAGTATGAAAAATAACCTTATCCCAAAGATGTTTGCGTACCCCGTTGGGATGCCGGAGGCTCTGTCAGTATAAATAGTATCCCCACCTTCTGGAAACTCTGTGCTAGAAATTTTCTCTTTTCTGTCACTCTCTTTGTTTCTTTCTTCCTCCTTCGCTTTCTGTCATTTTTTCCTGTCACTTTCTGCCTTGCTGGTCCATTTATTTGCATATGTTTGATTAAGTCCTACGTACTTTCCCTTAGGATTGATAATTGGGTACATGTATTAAGTGCAATTTTGTCTCTAGGGAAAAGAGATATGCAAAAGCAATTTTAGGCAATTTAAGCCCGTTTTTATATGTTTTAGTGTCCTTTGTTATGTCTAAATTTATACTCAGATGTGCTTTTTAAATCCTCTGCGCGATAAATTGCACGGAGTGGTCACCGCCAGGGGGAATCTCCTTAGGTTGTGCGCACGAATGCATTGATATGTGTACTTAATTTTCTGTTGTTGTTTTTTTCCTGTTGAAGTATTGTGTATGTTTTGAAGCGGTTATAGCCCTGATATGGCTCTGTACAGTCAGCTGGGCTTTAAACAACAATAACAATGAGATGTTTGTGTACGGAGAATTGAAGCAAGGACACCACGACCAGGTCAGATCACTGTGTAAAGCAACACGATGATACTCTGAAGGCTAACCTCCTAAGCTGTAGCATCAACAACCTTATGTGGGAAGACTAAGCCCGCAACAGAGTAAGCAAATTTTCGGCCAACTGGCCTTTGTCAAGTGTAAACGTAAGATCCCAGA
>JAPXFY010000030.1:28162412-28164912 GCA_030674185.1 Monoplex corrugatus
CTCTCTCTCTCTCTCTTTTTTTTTTTTTTTTTTTTTTTCATTTCTTGTTCTTTTTTCTCGCCTGTGATCAGGATCAAAGACCTGGCTGCTTGTGGGGTGAGATGAGTGACGGTTGGGGTCGGGTCTCCGTCCGCCCCCCTCTCCCCTCTCCCCTCCTCCCCCCTCTCTCTCTCCCCCTTCTTCCCTGTCCCGTCTGTCGTGGTCCTTGTATTCCCACTTCCAGCCTGACCTCGCTCTTCTCACAACCCACCCCCCGACCCCCCGAACCCCAGTACCCCCACTCCCACCCCCAGGTCTCATACCCCTGGGAATGCCAGGCTTTTGTTTACAGACACCTGTCAAGGTAGCAGAGAGTTTGAACAGTGTGTGTGTGTGTGTGTGTGTGTGTGTGTGTGTGTGTGTGTGTGTGTGTGTGTGTGTGTGTGTGTGTGTGTGTGTGTGTGGTGTGTGCGGGATATTACTAATTAGTGATACATATCTTCAGCAGCAGCAGTGACGGCGTTATGATGCCATCAGTGTTGGGGAAAGATGAAGAAGAACTGAATGGTAATTATGCCGGGAACAGAGGAGCTGGCAGCGGAAAAACTGCGGATTGTGGCATTAAAGACCTCCCCCCCCCCCCCCCACTCCCTTCTGTTCATGGAACCGCAGCAGCGCGAGTGAGCGCTTGTGTGTGGTGTGTGTTTGTGTGTGTGTGTGTGTGTGTGTGTTTGTGTGTGTGTGTGTGTTTGTGTGTGCGTTTGTGTGTGTGTGAGCGCGTGTGTGTGTGTGTGTGCGTGTGTGTGTGTGTGTGTGTGTGTGTGTGTGTTTGTGTGTGTGTGTGTGTGTGGTGTGCGTGTGTTTGTGTGTGTGTGTGTGTGTGTGTTCCTGTATGTGTTTGTGCGTGTATATGTGCATTGTGAGCGCGCGCGCGTGTGTGTGTGTGTATGTGTGTGTGCGTGTGTGTATTGTGAGTGTCTGTGTGTGTGTGTGCGCGTGCATGTATGTATTGTGAGCGCCTGTATGTGTGCGTGCGTAGTGTGTGTGTGTGTGTGTGTGTTTGTATGCATGTGTTTATGTGTAATTGTGTGTGTATGTGTGATACAAGTGTGTGTGCGTGTGTAAGTGTGTGTGGCAGTATGTGTACGTGTATGTCTGTGTATGGTTGTGTCTATGTGTATGTGAGTGTGTGTGTGAGTGTGTGTGTGCGTGTGCGTATGTATGTGTGTGTGTTTGTGAGTGCCTCTATGTGAGTATGTGTGCGTGCGTCTGTGCTTGCGTGTGTGTGAGCGCGCGCGTGTGTGTGTGTGTGTATATATACCTGTGTGCGCGCACGGAAGGAGGATTTCTGTGTTCGGTATTTCTGTTCTGTCTTTAGCTATTTCTTCGATCTACCTGTATCTAACATATCATTAACATCAGGAAGAGAGTTCTTGAATGTTATATAGACCCGATAATGCTATACCGAAGTGAGGCGTGGACAGCCAACAAGCAAAGCCAGAACAAGGTTGAGGCAGGCGAGAAGTTTTTTCTAAGAATGATGTTGAGAGTTCCATGGACAGCAAAGAAAACAAACGAGACAGTCTTGATGGAGGCCGATACAAGAAGATCATTCATAAAGAAGATTAGGAAAAGACCGGCAACACTTGTAGGCCATTTAATGAGGAAAGGCGAATTAGAGCGCCTGGTCACAACAGGAAAGCTGGGGGAAATAGAGCACCAGGTAGACACAGGGAAAAAATATTGGACGGACTTGCGGAGTGGCTGAGGACAGAGAGGGTGGAAGATGTGCTTGCGGCAACAAGGGATAGATGCACATGGAGGGCCATTATCGCCAACGCCATGCAGTAGGGCGCTTGATGATGATGATGACCTATATCTACAACCATGGTAGCGATAGTCAGACTTCCAACGGGACGGTCCGGGATTCAGTCCTGCCTGCTCCCCCCCCCCCCCCCCCAGCTCCCCAATTAATAAAGTGTAGGGATATTTTCTGATCTCCCAGATCAACATGTGTGCAGACCCGCTAGTGCCAAGGACCCCCCTTCATGGACAAACTGTTTCTTACACGCTTAGAATGCTACCGCGCATGTGACGAGATAGGGAGAAAAACGGACGCGAGGCGGAAGTAGATTTCAGTCACTTGAAGCAGGAATCATCGTCAAACATTAACCCTTTGAATCCAGCACCCTATCTATCATCTGCAAAATCTTTACCCTTTGACTCCCTCACCCTTTCAACCAGCTTCCTGTAGGAAGCTAGTGGAAAGGGTGAGGGAGTCAAGGGGTTAAGTTTTTGCTTTGTTATCATGGTTGACGATGCAGGATGCTGGTGAACAGGGTGCGGGAGTCAAAAGGTTAATTAAAGTGGCTTGCACGACCGTCATCTTTACCTCACCGGAAATATCCTCTCAATGTTACCTAGCCTTACCTAGCGAATACCTAGCCACGCTTGCCGGTAGGTGGATCAAAAAAACGCACATGTCTAGTGTACCTCGCGAGGACCTCGCCTACACAGTACG
>JAPXFY010000030.1:28174912-28182412 GCA_030674185.1 Monoplex corrugatus
AACCAGTTAGTTCTCCTTACAGAACAAGATCTGGAAGACAAAACAAAAGGCCAGATTTCCTGAAATATGAATGAAACTGAAGACTCTACCACAATCAGATAAACTGAAAGCATTGCGAAATATGGACATGATGATGATGGATAGTATAATGATCAGAGATAAAATGAGGTGAATGAATGATTGGGCCCTGTGCGTGAGAATGAGTGTTAAGTTAATGTTGTGATAAAGGTAGGAAACACATTTATTTCGTATGGACTGAAAGATAGGAAAAATGATTAATTGATTTTGTTTCCTTAAAGAAAGGGAGATGTGACGTGTGTTGACAGTAAACAGCGTGTGGATAACAGCACGGCATGATATTCGTTTAAATGATAACTGATTGCTGTTCACTGTGAAATGTATATATATAGACAGTTGAGAATCAGAGAGCGAGGAGTAAAGACGAAGAAGCATTGCCCTGTCTTCCGAGTTGGCTGTAGAAAGAACGAAACAGAGAGACAGACAGACAGATAGATAGATAGATTGACAGATAGATAGATAGATAGATAGATAGATAGAGAGAGAGACAGATAGATAGAGATAGATCGATAGATCGATAGATAGACAGACAGACAAATATATATATATATATATATAGATAGATAGATAGATAGATAGATAGACGGACGGACGGACGGACGGACGGATAGATAGATAGATAGATAGATAGATAGATCATTAATGAAAGAAGATTAGGAAAAGACAAGCAACATTTTATAGGACATTTCACGAGGAAAGAAAAATTAGATTACCTGGTCACAAAACAGGAAAGCTGGAGAGAAAGAGACCCAGGTAGACCCGGGGGAGAAAATGTAGGACGGACTTGCTGGGTGGCTGAGGACAGAGAGGCTGGGAGATGTACTTGCAGCAACAAAGGATAGATTCGTATGGAGGGCCATGATCGCCAACGCCATGCGTCAGGGCACATCATGATGATGATGATGATGATGATAATGACGATGACGATTGTGATGGTGGTGGTGGTGGAGGTGGTCGAAAGAGCCAGCCAGCTCGCCACCCTTGTTAGCTCCAGCTGAGACAGAGATCGTCATGACTCGTCTCACTGCGTCTCCGGCCCCTCCTTCTCTCCCCAACCTCCACCCCTCCACCACCACCATCACCAAACCGTCTTTTACTATCTCATCAAACCATCTCTCATCTTTCACCACCACCACCACCACCACCACCCCAACCCTCCAACCCTCAACCTCCATCTCCTCAACAAAGCCTCAATACACAACGAGCAAGTCGCTTGCCCCCCACCCCCACCCCACCCCCTCAAAACCAAAGCCTATTAATTCCAACATCTTCCATCATTGTCACTCCGCCAGTCGCTTTCTCCTTCTCCTCATCCCCCCCCCCCCCCTCCATCCCTCTCTCCAAACTCCTACCTTAGCGATCATTTCTTGGAGTTATCTCCCTGTGTAAGGGACGTAATGTTTTCAGGGGGACAAAAGACGTTTAGCCTTGAGCCTTTCAAGGGGAGACGAGAGGTTTCTTCCGCACAGGGGCGGTAAGCGACCAAGTGTAAGTAATTCGTCCTTTCTGCGCGCGCTGCCAGCTTGACACAAAATAAAAAAGGCCGTTCCGTACGTGATCGATGGAATCGATCAGTTTTCTTGTCGGACAAATGGCCGGGGCCTCGTTCAGTTCCTGGACGTTGACGGTTCTACAACCGTTTTTTCTTTAACGCACATTTCCAGCCACTTGTCTGTCCCCGGCTTCCCTGGCAAGACGGTTTTGTGAGCAACGTTGCTGAGCTTTTTTTTTTTTTTTTTTTCAAACTGTTTAATTTCTGTTTCCTTCCCTCCCTCCCTCCCCCCTTTCTACATTAATCTCACCCCCGCCCTCACCCTCCCGAACTCCCCTGCCGCTTTTTTTGTGTGCAAGAAGTTTTGCGTCCTGACAAAACGAAGGTATGAATCACGCAACAATGACTTTGAGGGGGTGGCGAGAGATCTCGTGGCGACCACGTGACCCCCACGCGACCTGCACGAGCGGCTCCACGTGCCGTGACGATTTCGGTGCGAGAGATGCGAAAGACCCTGTGAAGGACCTGTGTGCGTCACGGTGGTTTGGGCCGCGCGCGGGCGGGTTCGCCCGAGCGTGAAATTGTACCTATCGTTGTATAACCGCTTCTTCTCGCGCGTCTTGAAGAGAAACTTTGAAAGGAAGGAGGGGTGTGGGTGTGGGTGAGGGAGACAGCCGGGCCGAGTTGGGCCGAGGCATTGTGCGTGGTCTTTCAAAGGGAATCATTTTCAGTTGAAGAAGAAGGTCTGACCTCAACCGCCTGACACAAGCCAGGCTATGCGCCGTCACCCACAGTGTGTGTAAGAGTGTTAACCGCTGTGTCACCACAGCTCTCCAATCTGTCACCCAGTCTGGTGGCAGAAAGAAGCCATCCGTCCATCTCTGGCGCTGGACCCATGGGGAGAAGAGTGGCAGAATGGTTCAGACGTTCGCCTGCCAATAACTAAATTCGAGGTTCCAGGGTTCGCTCCCCATAGAACATTTATAGGCCATTTTATAGTGGGGGGAAAAGGATTTAGAGCACCTGGTCACAACAGGAAAGCTAGAGGGAAAGAGAGCACCAAGTAAACCCAGGGAAAAATATTGGACGAACTTGCAGAGTGGCTGAGGACAAAGAGGGTGAAAGATGTGCTTGTGGCAACAAAGGTTAGATGCAAATGGAGGGCCATGATCGCCAACACCATGTGGCAGGGCTTTTGATGATGATAAGAGGCTTCGACTTTTCTCCTCAGTTTGACTGGAAAATCGAATTGAACGTCTAGTCCTTTGGGAGGGGACGAAAACCGAATCGGACCCATGTGCCTTCTGGCTGCACACACTAAAAATCCCTCGGCAGTTGAAAATCGTGAAGAGCAGGGCTGCCTTGGTGTAAAACATTGGAAAGATAGGTTGATTTCCCAGGTCCCACCCCTTGAAGACCAGTTAGCCTTCTTACCCTTCTGAAGTCTTGGTTTAAAAAAGATGTGACTATGAATATGAATATGAATTTGAATCTAGGGAGAGGGGATAGGAGCCGCCTTCGTAGTGCTGGCCCCGGGAAAAGTTGAGGTCTCTGCCACCTCACTCCCCTAGGACTCCAGAGTTATGGAACTATCTAGGTAGGACCTCAGGACCTGGATCTTCTCCATCACATGGCACCTGTGACGTTAGTATCATATGGAATTCATTCCGAGCGCGGAGACGTCATCTTGAGAAACTGACAGTGAAACTGAAACTGGATCCATATCTTCATAGACAGCTGTTCTTTCCCCTTCAGCACCACTTGGGTGTGACGATTCAACGTTTCATGCAGATGGTTGGTACCTGGCCTGATGCTGCTTCCTTCGTGACTGTTACTTCTGAGATTTCCTTATGACACAGCTTGACTGTAAACCACATGTGTTGTAAAGATTGTTCTTTTATTTTTTTTTCTTTCGTTTGGTTGTTCCATTTTCTTGCATACCTTCTCTTAGGACTGATAATTGGATACATCTATCAAGTGCATTTTTGGCTCTAAGGAAATGAGATATGCGAAGCAATTTTAGGTTATTTATACATGTCTTAGTGTCCTTATTTATGTTCAAATTTGTATTCAGGTGTGTTTTTGAAATTCCTTGTGTGATAAATTGGGCGGAGTGGTCTTAATGTTTCCATCATTCTGATTGTATCAGCTTAATATTTCCCTGCCCTTCCCCCCTCCCACCCTCATTCCATTTCAAGACCTTCCCGGCGCATAGGGTTTTACGCAGGCTCAGGGAATCTACCGGATAACTGCTGGCAGATTTGAATGGAGCGCACATGGAACTTTTCGAGCACGGTGAACCCTTCGTGAACAAACTCCAAACAACTAAAACAAAACAGAACCATATGACACTGACGCCCTCATTGTGGTGGAGGATTTTTCTCCTCTTTGGCCCTTCCCAGGATTTCCATCTGGCACAGCATGGCCGGCCATTTTTCACTGACAGGCCGTATCGAACGTCCCTTCATCAGGAAGGACACCCTGCAGATCTACCACTGATCGTTGCTTCATCTGAACCATCACTTTCCCACAGACAGATCAGGGGCTCGTTTCTTACACGCTAGTACGCTGGCGCGCTAGTGGCGAGAATGTAATGGCGAAGGCGAGGGGAAAAAAGTGTGCTGTGAAATGGACGCGAGGCGAAGTAGATTCTAGATTTTTTTTCAGCATATCCAGCGCTTATTTCACAACAGAAGACGGAGTTGACTTGACACAAAGCGATCTGCATGGCCCCCAGCTTACCTCACTACATTGCCAGCAAGATCCTCTCCACGTTACCTGGTTGACCTGATTGATTTTGTTCTCTTTTTTTACGTCGACATCCACCTCAAGTGATGTGGCCGACGGGGATAACCATCCCAGGGACGTGGGGGAAGAGGGACCTATCTAATCCTACACTGACACCACCATAACAACAATGACGTTAAGATGGGACGGTGAGAAGGCCAGTTTTAATGTAGCGCACACCAGGATTGGAATCCACAACTATTAGCATGTGAATCCGACGCTCAAACCAACTGAGCTACTGGGGCCCGCCATTACCTGGCCTTCCCTAGCCAATATCTAGCTATGCCAGTTCAGAAGGCAGCGACAATCACTCCGCACAAGCCGGTGTACTCATCCGATATTTTTGCGTCCGACAGATGGAATGGAGTTCGATCTTCAAATGACTATTTAGGGACCTTCCACTCCATATAATCATTGTTCTACATTTTATGTATGTTAAAACATAATAATGAGTTCTATCGAAGGCATTGCATTGTATTTCTGTTGCAATTTTTTACCCTTGGTTTTTTGTTCCTCTCCTTGATTATAGCCATGCTGTCTGGTGGGTGGAACAAAGAAACTCTCCTACGTAAAGTCATCATCATCGTCATCATCATGTGCCCTTCCACGTGGTGTTGGCGATCATGGCCCTCCATATGTATCTATCCTTTGTTGCCGCAAGCATATCTTCCACCTTCTCTGTCCTCAGCCACCCTGCAAGTCCGTTCAATATTTTGACCCTGGGTCTACCTGGTGTTCTCTTTCCCTCCAGCTTTCCTACCTAAAGTACCTCACGAAAGCCTCGCCTACTTTGGCGTGTATGAAACGAGCTTCAAGCTTTTTTTTTTTTTTTTTTTTTTTTTCCAGTTAAACGCGTGAGTTGCTTCACGGTATGGGTTTGGTCATTTTCAGACAGGGAAATGACAGGAGTGCCTTTTGTGACCCTTTTCATTGCCAATTCATAACACGTGGAGCCACACGGTGAGAGATTTCAAAAACACGTGGGTGGTGCACTGCCTAGACCCTGCATGCAGAGGAACCCATTTGGTCCGAACAAAAGAGAGTGAGAAAACAGGATGGTCAAAACCTTTTTAGACGATCTTTTGACGATCTAAAGTAGTTTGGGCAACACTGACAAAATAAATTTGTGAAGCAAATCCATAAAAAAAATTGTTGACATGTGCTTAGATGTTGATGTTCATTTTGAAACGTCCAGTGTCTGTTCAGTTCATATTGCTTACAGCCCAGCCGACTGCTAGAGCCATATCAGGGCTCGCCAGTGTCTGAAATACCATTATGTATATTCTGTATGCTATATGGAGTTTATTTGCTAACATTGTCTTTCCATATGTATACATATATATATGTTTTTGGGTCATTTTTCGTTGTCACATTGTATGTTAAATGTGTTTGTTGTAAAGCAAAAGATGAATAAAAAAATAAAAAGTTTTTTTAAAAAGACAAAAAAGTAGTTATGATGATAACGACATAATAATGATATAATAGCAACATTAACAACAACGACGACAACAATAAGATGACCAGGGAGTGATTTCAGGTTCTCTTTTCTGATATAGGAAATATACAGAGAGGGAAAGATTGACAGCGGTTTTATATTTTTGTGTTTTGTTTTGTGTGTTTGTTTGTGTGTTGTGTTTGTGTGTGTGTGTGTGTGTGTGTGTGTGTGTGTGTGTGTGTGTGTGTGTGTGTGTGTGTGTGTGTGTGTGTGTGTGTGTGTGTGTGTGTTGTGTTGGTGTGTGTGTGTGGTGTTGTTTTCTGAAATAGACTTAACAGAAACAGAATCGACAGGAAAGTTGTGAGTTCGTTGTCACATCAATATCACTGAGCGATATTTCTGCCTCAGAAACACACCACACACACACACACACCACCAACCACACACACACACACACACACTCACACACACACACACAGACACACACCACGCACACACACACATACACAACGAACACACCACCACCACACGCACCGCACGCACGCATGCACGCACACAACCACCAAACCCGAAAGAGACTTCCACCAGGGAGACAGCTCAAATGAAGTGAGGATAGGTACCGTTCCTTCCCAATTACACAAAAAGAAAACCACCATGTCCACAGAGCGTCCACCAGGTGAGACAACTCCACTGAAGCGAAGGAAATAGCTATCTTTGTTTTCCAAACGCCCGTCATGTCCACAAAAGCTGACATGAAGAAAGAAAAACAGGTTTTATAAAATAGGGATTACCAAAAATTACCTGTCACTGGCTGACCGAACCAATAAGCTGGAATAAAGTTTTTAAAACTCTTCAGATGTAACCATCATATGGACTTATTGTGGGCAGTCATTATGGAGAAAGATCTTTTTTGTTTATCCTCAAGAGCAGAGAGACAGAGAAAGAGAGAGAGGGGGTGAGTGAGAGAGAGAAAAAGAGAGACAGGGAGACTGAGAGAGAAAGAGACACAGAGAGAGAATGACACAGACAGAGAATGAATGAAAGAGAGAGAGAGAATGAGAGAGAGGGAGAGAATGACAGACAGACAGAGAGACAGACAGACAGACAAAGAGAGAGACAGACAGAAACACAGACATACAGAGAGAAAGAAAAAGAGAAAAAGTGAGAGCATGCGTGTGTCAGTGACAAATGATAGCAATGACAATGATACTTTATTTTTCAACAATAGATAATATTCGATAAAGCCATTTAAAAAAAAAAGTCTCTTTCAAACTTGTCGTTGGTAATCTATGCCCAGAACTAAAAATAGTGATAAAGAAAGACGTCAATAAATCAAAGTTATCAGAGAAAATGCATAAGGAAATCAAAAGAGTACAGCATTTGCTTTGCTGTCGTATGAGAGAGACAGAAGCAAAGATACAATGTAGGTAAGAAAATATTCGTGATTGCATCTGTGTGTGTGTGTGTGTGTGTGTGTGTGTGTGTGTGTGTGTGTGTGTGTGTGTGTGTGTGTGTGTGTGTGTGTTGTGTGTGTATCTGTGTGTGTCTGTGTGTGTGTGTACACGCACTCGCGCGAGCGAGCGCTCGTGTGTACATGTGTGTGTGTATGTGTGAGTGTGAGTGTGTGTGTGTGTGTGTGTGTGTGTGTGTGTGTGTGTGTGTGTGTGTGTGTGTGTGTGTGTGTGTGTGTGTGTTATGTGTGTTTATG
>JAPXFY010000030.1:28189912-28222412 GCA_030674185.1 Monoplex corrugatus
TCGGTCGTCGTCGTCGTTGTTGTTGTTGTCGTTGTTGTTGTTTCTTGTTGTTCTGTGTTTTGTGATATTACTGTTATTCCCTGTTATTTCGTCCAGTAAGAAAAGTTGCTCTTTTTCTCCCAATGTTTGATGTGTGTGTGTGTGTGTGTGTGTGTGTGTGTGTGTGTGTGTGTGTGTGTGTGTGTGTGTGTGCGTGCGTGCGTGTGTGTGTGTGTTGTGTGTGTGCGTGCGTGTGTGCGTGTGTGCGTGTGTGTGTGTGTGTGTGTGAATGTATGTGTGTGTATATATGTGTGTGTGTGTTGTGGTGTGTGTGTGTGTGTGTGTGTGTGTGTTTTGTTGTGTGTGTGTGGTGTGTGTGTGTGTGTGTGTGTGTTAGATATCATTACCTCCATTGTTATAATGGTACAATTATTACATATTTTTCTACATTCTTACAATAATATAATTACTACATATCGTTTCCCCAAATATGAGAACGGTATAACTATTACATATAGTTTCCTCTACTGCGAGAATGGTATAATTATTACATATGCTTTTCTCCATTATTAGCATTGTGTAATTATTACTATCGTTTCCTCCATTATGAGAATGATATAATTATTACCTATCTTTTCCTTCATCGTGAGAATTATATCTTTTATAATCTGTCGTTTCTTTCACTCAGAAAATGGTATATTATCTTTTTTTTCTTTTCCCCCATTGTGAGAACAGTATAATTATTACGTATCGTTTCCTCCATTGCAAGTATGGTATGATCATTGTATATCGTTTCCTGCATTGTTAAAATAGTTAATTATTACACATCATTTCCTCCATTGTTAGCTGGTATAAATATTACATATCTTTTCCTCTATTGTTAGAGTGGTAGTTTTATTGTAAATTGTTTCCTTCATTGTAAGAATTGTATAATTATTACACATCTTGTCCTCCACTGTTCGAATGGGATAATTATTACATATTCTTTCCCTCCATTCTTAGAATGTATTGTTGTTACATATATCTCCCTCTGCCTCACTCAGACAGGAAGAATGTTGATTAGAAGAATTCCAAACAACAATATCAAAGTGAGAGAGACAATGGATAGCGAGGAAAACGACCAAGAATATTGGAATTTTAAAAAAAAAGGGGGGGGGGCTGATGGGAGAGAGGGGAGACAGATTGAAAACGCATTGAAGACGATGCAAATCCAATATCTCCTTCACAGCATAAAGTTCCAATATCTCCTTCACAGCATGAAACTGAGTTCGTTAATGTCAAAACGGGTTACTTTACAGCCTCAAACGGATCTTCTAGTTCCAGAGATGAGGAGACATTTTGCTGATATGATGTCTGCTAGTCTCGTTGTGCTGCGTGATCTCGTCCTGTCTGGTGAGTGAGCTCCCTTGTTTGGACCCAGACAAACTGGTGTGACAAATCAAAACAGCATCCATTGCCAGAGATTGTGAGGTCCAGACACCACCCTCCCTTCCCTACCCATCTCTCTATCTTTTTGTCTCTCTCTCTCTCGCTCTCTCTCTCTCTGTCTGTCTGTCTCTGTCTCTCTCTCTCTCTGTCTTTGTCTCTCTCTCTGTGTCTCTGTCTCTGTCTCTCTCTCTCTGTCTTTGTCTCTCTCTCTCTCTTCTTTCTTTTTCTCTCTCTCTCTCTCTCTCTCTCTCTCTTTCTCTCTCATTCTTTCTTTCTTTCTCTCTCTTCCTCTCTCTCCATATGGCTCGCAATCTATCCTGTATTTGCGTCTGCTTGTCTGTCTGTATCTCTCTCTCCCTCTCTCTCTCCTCCCTCTCTCTCTCTTTCTCTCTTTCTCTTTCTCTGTCTTCTGCCTCTCTCTCTCTTCTTCTGCCTCTCTCTTTCTCTATCTCTCTCTGGCTCGCTCTTTCTCCCGTCTCTGTCTCTGTCTCTTCTCTCTCTCTCTCTCTCTGTCTCTCTCTGTGTCTCTGTCTCTCTCTCTCTCTGTCTGTCTCTCTCTCTCCCTCTCCCTCTGTCTGTTTGTCTCTGTCTCTCTGTATTTGTCTCTGTCTTTGTCTCTGACTGTCTGTCTGTCTGTCTGTCTGTCTCTCTCTCTCTCTCTCTCTCTCTCTCTCCATTTAACCCCGTGACCTGTCCCTTTGCCAGTTTGATTTTTAACATCCCCCCACCCTCCACCCTACCCTTCAGCCTCTTCCCCTGTGATCCCCCCTCTCCATAACCCAGTCCTCCCCCCCCCCTCCATCCCGTTCTCTTTCACATGTCGTCCGCTCTTTTCGTCCCCTTCAGTTGGTTGGTTCATTGTGTCAGGGTCTTCTTTTGCATAAGCCGGTCATTTCCATTTCAGTTGATGTCGCTTTCTTGTCAGTCTCTGTCACTGTTTATGTGCACTCTCTGTTCTTTTTCAAAGCATGCTGGCGTGCGCGGTTCCACGTGCACACACATACACACTCGCTCTGTCTGTGTCTCTCTGTCTCTCTGTTTCTCTCTGTCTGTGTCTCTCTGTCTCACTGTTTCTCTCTTTCTCTGTCTCTGTCTCTGTCTCTCTCTCTGTCTCTGTCTCTCTCTCTCTCTCTCTCTCTCTCTCTCTCTCTCTCTCTCTCTCTCTCTTCCCGCAGCAGCAGCAGCAGCAGCGATCGTCATCATCATCAATGTCGTCGTCGTCATCATCATCGTCGTCATCCCCCAATTTCATTATCATGATATGAAAAATAGTCCCAGATTCTGTGGCCACTTCATCATCGTCCTCATCATCATCATCGTCATCATCATTATCATCATCATCGTCATCATACCCATTTCCATCATCATAGCATTATGAAAAACTGTCCCAGATTCATGTGGCCACATCCTCATCATCGTCGTCATCGTCGCCGCCGTCGTCATCATCATCCCCAGTTTCATCATCATAGCATTATGAAAAACAGTCCGAGATTCATGCAACCACATCACCAGCAGTAGCAGCAGCATTATCATCATCATCATCATCATCGTCACCGTCACCGTCGCCATCATCATTATCAGCAGCAGCAGCATTATTATCATCATCGTCGTTGTCGCCGTCATCATCATCATCATCGTCATCATCATTTTCATCATCATAGTATCATCAAAACCCGTCCCAGATTATGTGGCCACCTCAGCAGCAGCAGCATTTTCATCATTCAGATTCATGTGGCCCCTTCATGTCCTGCTTTCATGCTGATCTCAGTTTTGATGGCACTTGAGGGTGGTGTATTGGGGAACTGACGAAACAAGCGGCGTGGGAGTAATGACTAATGGAGCAGGGGATCAGAAAATGGGGGAAGTTTATTTAACCCTTTGACTCCAGCACCCCTACCTACCAATCGCAAGAACTTAATCCTTTGATTCCCTTACCCTATCCACCAGCTTCCTGCTGCAAAAATCTGGTGGATAGGATGAGGGAATAAAAGGGTTAAGTTTTTGCTTTTGCTAGCTAGCATGATGGACAATGCAGTGTGCTGGTGGACAGGGTGCAGGAGATAAAAGGTTAACCCTTTGACCACTGCATCCTATCTACCAACTGAAAAATATTAACCCTTTGACTTCTTCATCCTATTGACCAGCTTCCTCCTACAAGAAGCTGGTGGATAGGGTGAGGGAATCAAAGGGTAAGTTTTTTGCTTTTGTTAGCGTGGTTGACAACGAAGTATGCTGGTGGACAGGGTGCAGGAGTCAAAGGGTTGAAAAAAAAGGTTTGTGGTAAAGGCAGTGATAACTAAAACACTGATAACATAAAATTATAGCAAAAGGCAATATATTTTATGTGGTGACCTTTCTGCTACAGTCATTCTGTCAACTAACTATTTTAAACGATGCCATTTCATGTCAGCGGATATTTTTGTTTGCGGTCGTTTAGCAAAGTAGTGGGCGTAAGTGGTGGTGGGGGCGACATTTAGGATAATATGCTTTAATTTGCCTGCGTGGTTGTCTTTGTATGCTTTTATTCTGTATTTGTAGAATGGCATGGGACAGCTATAAAACATATCCGCCGGGATCTAGCGCTATTACTGTTGAGTTATCAAATGTTTTGAAGTTTCAAGTAAATATGCCTTTAGCAGTGATATTTAACATTTTGGGACAAACTCTCTCTGTCTCTCTCTCTTTCTCTATGATTCTCTCTGTCTCTGTCTCTGTCTGTCTGTCTCTCTCTCTCTCTCTTTCTCTGTCTGTCTCTCTCTCTCTCTCTCTCTCTCTCTGTCTCTCTCTCTGTCTCCCTCTCTCTCTATCTATCTATCTATCTATCTATCTATCTATCTATCTGTCTATCTATCTATCTGGCTGGCTGGCTGGCTGGCTACTATCTATCTATCTATTAATCTATCTATCTATCTATCTGTATGTCTGTCTGTCCGTCTATCTGTCTATCTACCTATCTGTCTATCTACTTGTCTATCTATCTATCTATTTATCTATATCTATATCTATTTGTCTATCTACCTATCTGCCTATCTGTCTATCTCTGTCTGTCTGTCTCTGTTTCTCTCTCTCTTTCTCTCTCTCTATTTCTCTCTCTCCTTCTCTCTCTCCCTCTCTCTCTCTCTCTCCCTAGTCTCCCTCTCTTTCTCCCCCCTCTCTCTCTCTCCCTCTCTCTCTCTCTCTCTCTCTCTCTCTCTCTTTCAAAGTGTTGTCACTTCACTGAAAAAGACTAGGCAGGGGAAAATGGGGCGGTGGCGCCCTTTTTTTTACGGAATAAATTTCTGTATTCTCTATTGTCACTTCATTGATCGTTTCACTGTCTCCTTCCAGTCTTTGAGGGAAGGAGGTTGTTGGGTTGGAGTTTGGCATGGTGTGAGGGAGGGACAGGAAGAGGGGGAGAGATGCAACGACTACATCAAAAGATGAAGGAGAGGGATGGGGGAGGGGAGTAGGCGATAGAAGGGGAGGGGGGAGGGAGGGGATAGAGAGATGGGGGGGAGGTTGGATGTGTTGAGGATGACAATGACAATGTCGCTGGATGGGTCCCATGCACAGTGTGTGTGTGTGTGTGTGTGTGTGTGTGTGTGTGTGTGTGTGTTGTGTGTGTGTGTGTGTGTGGTGTGTGTGTGTGTGTGTGTGTGTGTGTGTGTGTGTGTGTGTGTGTGTGTGTGCGTGTGTGTTGTGTTGTGCGTTGTGTGTGTGTGTGTGTGTGTGTGTGTGTGTGTGGTGTGTGCGGTGTTGTGTGTGTGTGGGTGGGTGTATGTGTGCGTGTGTGTGTGTGTGTGTGCTGTGTGTGTGTGTGTGTGTGTGTGTGGTGTGTGTAGTGTGTGCGTGTGGTGTGTGTGTGTGTGTGTGTGTGTGTGTGTGTGTGTGTGGTGTGTGTGTGTGTGTGTGAGCGAGCGAGAATGAAGATTCCCAACGTCTTTGTTGTGATTTTGGGTATTATAGCGTTAAAGAAAAATGGAAAGATTAGGACGGAGTAGGGACGAGTAGGGGTGGGGATGTGGCAGGGTTTGTGTTGTGAGAGAGACAGAAAGAGAGACAGACAGACAGAGACAGAGAGGGAAATGGAAAAGAGAGAGAGAGAGAGAGAAAGAGAGACAGACAGACAGACAGGAACAGAGAGGGAATCACCTTATGTGGATAGACATTAAATGAAATTGAACAGAGAGGGAAATAGAAAAGAGAGAGAAAGAGAAAGAGAGAGAGAGAGAGAGAGAGAGAGAGAAAGAGGAGAGAGGAAAGAAAGAGAGAGAGAGAGAGAGAGAGAGAAACTTAGAACTCGGAACTTAGAACTTAGAACTCAGAAACCAGGGGAAAAAACTTGAAAAAAGAATCAGAACGCGTATTTAATACAACCAGACAAGACAGGCGCAAATTTTCGGCCTACTGGCATTTGTCAACCGTAAGATCACAAACAAACAAACGAACAAACACCAAATACAAAAGTTAGGAGAAAAAGACTGAAACTTCCCTGCTTTCAGTGTGAGAAAAGGATTTAACTTGTCTGGTTGTATGAAACACGCGTACTGATTCTTTTTTCGTGTTCTGATTCTTTTTTCTCACATTGAACGAAGCAGCAGGGAAGTTTTCAGTCTTTTTCTCCTAATTTTTGTATCTGGTGTTTGTGCGTTTGAGATCTTACATTTTCATTCGACAAAGGCCAGTTGGCCGAAAATTTGTGCCTGTCTTGTCTGGTTGGATTAAATACGCGTTCTGATTCTTTTTTCTTTTTTTTTTTTTCTTTTCTGGCTTCTGAGTTCTGAGTTTTTGTTTTGTTGTTGTTGTTGTTGTTGTTTTCTGTGGGGGTTTTTTTTCCTGGTTCCTGTTTGCTTGAACGCGGGCAGTCACACTTGTTTTGGATATCAAAACTCAGAACTTTTTAATGTACATCGTCCTTAAGCCACAATACAACAGTCAATGGGATGGGGAGGGAAATAATGTAGGGCTTTTGTGATTTAGACAAATTTTACAGTGCATATAATTACATCATGGAAAATTGTCACTTTCAATACTTTCCTCAATTTATATATTTCTTCGGCGTAACAGTCAACAGATCCTTCGTTTGCTGACCCGATCTAACATTTACATGTAGTGAAGGAACGCAGTAAATCAGTACTTGGCTATCAGCAAGCTTAATCATTGCATTAAAAGTATCAAACAATTCGTAAAAACTTTCAAATACATATGTATTGCTCCATTCCTCGATCTACCGGTCAAACATTTAGTGAGACGGAGAGAGAGAGACAGAGAGAGAGAGACAGAGAGAGAGAGAAGAGAAAGGGAGAGACAGACAGACAGAGACAGACAGACAGAGACAGACAGACAGAGACAGACAGACAGAGACAGAGACAGACAGAGTGACAGACACAGACAGAGAAGGAAGCTGGTGGATAGGGTGAGAGAGTCAAAGGATTAAGATTTTGCTTGGGCAGCATGGTTGACAATGCAGGAAGCTGGTGGACAGGCTGCGGGAGTCAAAGGGTTAATTAAAGTCCTTCCACTCTCAGAGTATATGAGGACTAGCAATAAGAATGTTGCTCAAAGAAGCCATTAAAACATTTTGGTTGCACTGTGAGATACCGATGTTATTCTCGGATTCTCAAAGCACTACCAGGCAAACCACGTGAATGAACGTGATTATAAAAATGATCCAAAACAGCAGGGATTCAGGAGGAGCTCGTTCAAGAAAGATTCATCGTGCTTGAACAATTTCATAATTATCTTCTTCACCCAAATCTGCCAGCAATTATCTAACAGACTTCTTGGGCCTGCCCCAAACCCTATACACCGGCAAGGGTTTGGAGCGGGGAGGGGAAAGTGGTGGAGGGAAAGAGAAAGAACCAGGATCTACGAAACACTGAGCTGACATCACTAGAATGATTGGAACATTATGATGGGCAGCAAACAGACCAGTTTTTCTGTTGCAGGCTAGAATTGAACTCGAGACATCAGATTTTGAGTCCACAGCTGTGCTGGCAGAGTCCGACAGCCTCCTCTGAAAACAGAAGTTCATCGTCCAAACCTGTCAGCCTTGTTACTGTCAATTGCGATATTTTGCTTATATTCGACGTTATCTTTTAACTTTTAGCAGCATCTAAACTTTATGACTTCTCTTATCTTAGTCTCCTATTGATTATTGTAACTGTCTGCGCTGTCTGGCTTGCCTACTTCTTCCTTTGCATGCCTCCAGTGTATTCAGAATACGTGGTCCGTTTTGCCCTGCGTAAAAAGAGGCGTGATCATATCATTCCTTCGCTTCAGTTTCTTCAGTTTCGTCTGTTTCTCAAAACTTTCACACAAAATCAATGCGTTATGCTACAAGTGTATTAATCCTTTGACTCCCTCATCCTATCCACCAAACTTTGACTCCTTCACCCTATCCACCAAACTTTGACTCCCTCATCCTATCCACCAAACTTTGACTCCCTCACCCTATCCACCAAACTTTGACTCCCTCATCCTATCCATCAGCTTCATGCAGGAAGCTGGTGGATAGAGTGAGGGAGTCAAAAGGGATTAAGTTTTTGCTTTGCTAGCATGGTTGACAATGCAGGATGCTGGCGGACAGGGTGCGGGAGTCAAAGGGTTAATGGTATTGCACCTACTTATCTTTGTGACCACCTCAGAATGTACACCTCTGCCTGACCACTCCGGTCTACTTCTGATACAACTTATTTACAGATTTCGTGATACAGATGCTTCACAGTCGGTTGCCGTCCATTTTCTTTTTCTGGTCCATACAACTGGAAAGAGCTTCTCCTCGCTCTTCGATAGTCACATATCTGGTCTTCCTTCAAGTCTTACTTGTAAACATAGCATGGTGTCCTGACGTGATTTCACCCTGTACGTGCCCGTCCCTTAGTTCGTCCCACGTCCCTCCTGTCCTCCCCCTCCCTCCCCTCCCCTCTCAGTCTGTGTGTGCTTTGTGCCCTCAAGGTTTTGTTATTGTGAGTGAGTGTCTGAGTGAATGATGACACTGCGCTTTGATTTGATTTATATATCAACATTTGGTGTCTCATAAATATCGTTATTATTATTATTATTATTATTATTATTATTATTAATATTATTATTATTATTATTATTATTATTATTATTATTATTACTGTTATTATTGTTATTATTATTTTTTATTATTATTATTATTAAATTATTATTATTATTATTTTATGATTATTATTTTATGATTATTGTTTTGTTTTGTTTTTATTATTATTATATTATTAGTGTTGTTGCTGTTGTTGTCATCAAAAATGGTTGTCAGCCTGAGGATTAAACCCACAACCCCTCTGCTTTATTATCATCATCATCAAGTGCCCTGCCGAATGGCGTTGGCGATCATGGCCCTCCATATGCATCTATCCATTGTCGCTGCTTAAGCACATCTTCCACCCTCTCTGTCCTCAGCCACCCTGCAAGTCCGTCCAACATTTTCTCCCTGGGTCTACCGGGTGTTCTCTTTCCCTCCAGCTTTCATGTTGTGACCAGGTGCTCTAATTCCCTTTTCCTCATAAAATGGCCATGAATGTTGCTTGTCTTTTCCTTATCTTCCTTATCATTGATCTTCTTGTGTCTGCCTCCCACAAGACTGTCTCGTTTGTTTTCTTTGCTGTCCACGGAACTGTCAACATTCTTTTTAGAAAGCACATATTTGTTAGCATAACGCCATAACTGGCTGAGCAATGCGTCAGACAGGGAGGGGGGGTTAGAATTAGAAAATTGTGGAGGTGGTGGGAGAGGGGGATGACGCAATTCCAACATCGTCTCCTCCACAGCATATAATTCACTTCGTTAGTTTCAAAACGGTTTACTTTACAACCCCAAACGGATCTTCCAGTTCCAGAGGAGAGAAGACATTTGCTGAGATGAAATCGGCTGGTCTCGTTGTGCTTCGTGATCTCGTCTCGTCTGGAGAGTGAGCTCCCTTGTTTGGACAATGACAATCTAGTGTGACAAATCAAGACAGCATCCATCGCCAGACAGCGAGACTCAGGCACCACCTCCCTCCCCTTCGCTTTCTTTCTGTCTCTGTCTGTCTGTCTGTGTCTCTCTCTGTCTCTGTCTCTCTCTCTCTCTCCACTCTCTCTCTCTCTCTCTCTTTCTCTTTCACCCCCTCTCTCTCTCTCCTTCGCTCCCTCTCTGTCTCTGTGTCTGTCTTTCTCTCTGCCTCTGTCTCTCTCTCACTCTCTCTCTCTCTCTTTCTCTCTCTCTCTATCTCTCAATCTCTCTCTCTCTCTTTCTCTTTCTTTCTCTCTCTCTCTCTCTCTCTCACTCTTTCTCTCTTTCACCCTCTCTCTTTTTCTCTCCCTCTCTATCTCTGTCTCTGTCTTTCTCTCTACCCCTCTCTCTCTCTCTCTCTCTCTCTCTCTCTCTCTCTCTCTCTCTCCTCTCTCTCTCTCTCTCTCTCTCTCTCCATATCATCCTCGGACATCTCTTTTTCCCAGTTTGATTTCAAAGCCCCCACCCACCAACCCACCGCTACTGCAAATCCCCCTTCTCTCCACTCCCCCTTCTCACTACCTTCACCCCTCTCTGACTCCTCCCGCTTTCTGTTGTCTTTTTTCCCCTCCCATCAAAACCTCAGCCCCCATCCTTCTCCCTACCCCCACCCCCATCATGTCCTCCCTCCCTCCCTCCCCCGCTGTCTCGTCTTTCGCTGTATTCCCATTTCGTCCGTACACTTGGATCTCCTCGGTCCCTGTTTGGATTGGTTCATTGTCTCGGGGTCTTCTTTTGCATAAGGCAGAAATTTCCATTGTTACTGTTACTGCCATTTTAGTTTAAAGCCCAGCCGACTGCATAGAGCCATATCAGGGCTGTGAGCGCTTCAAAACGCACACGATGCTTCAACATGAAAAAACAAAATTAGAAAAGAAAGTTAAGTACACATATCAATGCATTCGCGCACATAATCTACGGGCATGCCCCTGGTGTTGGCCACTCCGTCCTATTTGTCGCACAGGGGATTTAAAAAACACACCTGAATACAAATCTAAAAGGACACTAAAACATATAAAAACGGACGTAAGTTACCTAAAATTGATTCCGCATATCTCATTTCAACCATTGCAGTTAAAGGTTGCTTTCTTTTTTCCGTCTATATGTCTCTCTGTCTCTGTCTGTTTGTTCTTTCTGTCCATGCTTTTCGCAAAGTAGTGTGTAACACTGTAGATTTTAAGGCTGCTTTCTTTCTTCTGTGTGTCTTTCTCTGCCTCTTGTCTGTTTATTCTTTCTCTCGATTCTTTTTCATGAAGCAATGATTTTCATTGTTGTAAAGTTTTCTTTCTTTCTTTTCTTATTGTGTGTCTTTTCTTGTCTCTGTTTGTTCGTTTTTGTTCTTCATTCTTTTGCATAAAGCCGTGTTTTACAAGTAATTTGAGCATGCTTTCTTTCTCCTGTCTGTGTGTGTCTCTCACACTCTGCTTGTTTATTCTTTCTGTTTCCTTTTGTTTGTTTGTTTGTTTTTGTTTTTGTTGTTTTAATTTTTTTTCTTTTGTTGTTGTTGTTGTTGTTGTTTTTGTTGTTTTTGCATAAAATACGGTTTTCAATTATAGTTGATTAAGCCTGCTTTCTTTCTTTCTTTTCTGTGTGTATGTGTGTGTGTGTAGTGTGCTCTGTGTGTATGTATATGTGTGTGTGTCGTGTGTGTGTGCGTGTGTAGTGTGAGTGTGTGTGTATGTGTGTGTAGTGTGTGTTTGTGTATGTGTGTGTAGTGTGAGTGTGTGTGTGTGTGTGTATGTGTGTGTGTGTGTGTGTGTGTGTGTGTGTGTGTGTGTGTGTGTGTGTGTGTGTGTGTTGTGTGTTGTGTGTGTGTGTGTGTGTGTGTGTGTGTGGATTTTTATTGCTTGTTTGTTTGTTTGTTTGTTTGTTTGTTTGTTTGTTTGTTTGTTTGTTTGTTTGTTTGATCATGTCTCCCTCCTCACCTCATCCCTTCGGACGGTGGAAAACCTTTTTCTGCAAAAATCCAAAAACAGACGGACTGGGTCAAAATGGTGTAGATGGAGGTGGGCTGGTAAGCTGGAGGTAGATAAGAAGAGAGTGGTTGAGAGAGGGGAAGATGGAGGGTTACTCGTTAAGCTGGGGGAGAATTACATGACAGACAGTCAGAGACATTGAAACAGTGAGCGTGAGAAAGAGAGAGAGGACAGAGAGAGAGAGAGAGAGAGAGAGAGAAAGAGAGCAAGAGACAGACAGACAGACATTGAAACAGTCAGTGTGAGAGAGAGGAGGAAAGAGAGAGAGAAAGAGAGAGACAGACATTGAGACAGTCAGCGTGAGAGAGAGGGAGAGAGAGAGAGGGAGACAGAGGGAGACAGAAAGAGACACAGAGAGAGACAGAGAGAGACACAGAGAGACACAGAGACAGAGAGACAGAGACATAGAAAGACAGAAGCGTGAGAGAGTGGGGAAAGAGAGAGAGAGAAACGAGAGAGAGAGACAAAGAGAGAGTGGAGAGAGAGAGGGGGGAGAGAGAGGAAAAAGAGAGAGAAACCAGACAGACAGATAAACAGACAGTGCATTCAGGAACAAAGTGGAAGGAGGGGTGGTGAATCATCCCCCCACAATGAGGGTCCATTTGCTCCCACTCCCCTTCCCCAACCCCAACCCCAACCCTAACCCCACCCCCACCCTTCATCCCCTCCCAACACCACCACCCCCACCCCCCAATCATTGCCTTCTTCTTCTTCATCATCATCGCCGCTTTGTCTGACAGGGGGGCTAACGGTACCTCCCATCTGTACCCCAGAGCTCCTCCACCCTCTGGTCTCCCCCTCCCCCCATTCCATCCCCCACCGTTCGCCTCTGTCCTTCCCGAACCCCCCCCCCCCCTTTCACACCCAGCTACAGACTGCAATAGGGACCAAGTTTGCTGAACAATGTATTCCTTACGAAAAACAGAATTGTTATTGTTTTTGTTGTTTAAAGCCCAGCCGACTGCGGAGAGCTATACCAGGGCTATAACCGTTTCAAAACATACAAAACTTTAACAGGGTAAAAAAAAATTTTAAATAAAAGAAAATTAAGTACACATATCAATGGATTCGCGTAGATAATCTAAGGACATGCTCAATGCCGTTGACCACTCCGTCCAATTTATCGCACAGGGGATTTAAAAAACATATCTGAATTCAAATTTAAGCATACCTAAGGACACCAACACATACAAAAACGAGCATAAATTACCTAAAATCGCTTCCACATATCTCACCTCCCTTGAGCCAAAAACCCACTCAATACATGTACCTAATTATCAATCCTAAGAGAAAGTACGTAAGACTTTATTAAACACATACAGGTGAATGGACCAGCAAGGCAGAAAATGATAGCAAGAAACGACAGAGAGCGAAGGAACAAGGCAGAAACAAAGAGAGTGACAGAAAAGAGGAAATTTGTACCACAGAATTTCCAGAAGGTGGGGATACTATTTATACTGAAAGAGCCCTTGGCATCCATACGGGGGAAGCGAAAAACAGACACGTAAACAAACAAAATGCACAGCACCACAAGCATAAATGACCAGATTGTTGTTCCAGACCCAAGCATCAATAGTCCGTTCTTAGCAGCTAGTACACTACATACAGGAAAGCTGGAGGGAAAGAGAGCACCGGGTAGACTCAGTGTGGCTGAGGACAGAGGGTGGGAGATATACTTGCAGCGACAGGGGATAGATATGTGTCGAGGGCCATGATCGCCAACACCATGCGGCAGGTCACATGATGATGATGATGATGAGTAGGCTACATATTCCTTGTTCGCATAAATCTTTTTCTTATTCTGACATATTTTTCTTTTTTCTGTTTTCTTTTTCTTTCTTTTTTCTCTCTGTCTGTCTGTCTGTCTGTCTCTCTCTCTCTCTCTCTCTCTCTCTCTCTCCCTCTCTCTCTCTCTGTCTCTGTCTCTCTCTGTCTCTCTCTGTCTCTCTGTCTCTGTCTCCGTCTCTCTCTCTCTCTCTCTCTCTCTCTCTCTCTCTCTCTCTCTCCTCTCCTCTCTCTCTCTCTCTCTCTCTTGTTACACGTTCCCAATTTTTTCTCGGTTACGTGTATGCACTCTGTTTTTGTCCACACTGTGCAGGCAGTATGTTGCTGCATTGTCTGCGTACACTCCGTCTTCTGTGACTGGCCGCGTATGCTGAGTGTTTTCATAGCTCCCCTAAGCCACCAGACACTGACACGACTTACAAGTCAACCAACTGTAAAACAGCACATTTCTTCGATTTGTGTCAGTTTCAGTTTCAGTTTCTCAAGATGACGTCTCCGCGCTCGGAACAAATTCCATAATATGCACTCACGTCACAGGTGCCATGTGTATGGTGATCACGGCACAAGCCTTAATCTAAGCCTGCACATAAACCCATGAGCTGGCCACAGGTCCTGAAGCCCTACTGAAGACAATGTTTGACCTAGCCTATATTTTGTACGGTACTTTATCAGCCTACCACTGAAATTCCTCGATTTGTGATTTTCGTTAGCGCGACCATACATTTGCGCGACCCTTTTGCGCGAATCTAGAAATAAAAGCCACAAAACAAACCAAAACAAATAAAACAAAACAACAATTGAACCCCTTCCGTTAGCCAGCTTAACATAGCTGTTACCCCATGCTCACCACCAACGGTGAGACGGAATAAAGATTTAGAACAGGATAATTGATTAATGTCCCTTGAAACCAAGATGGATTATTATCGTTTATTATTGATGCCCCGTTAAAGGAAAATTGATCATCTACTACTGATGCCATATATAAAAGCAGAAATTAGTATCGTTTACCATCGATGTCCCACAATGGCAGAATTTATGATTATTTATTGATGATGTCCCACGCAAGCAGAAGCAAATACCTTTTCTTACCCGTCCATAAAAACAGAAAAATGTAAGAATCACAGAGGTAAGACATTGACCCTTTGACTCCCGCACCCTATCCACCAACTGCAAAAACTTAACCCTTTGACTTCCTCTACCTATCCACCAGCTTCCTGTAGGGAATAAGGTGAGGAAGTCAAAGGGTTAATTTTTTTGCTTTGCTTGTAGGGTTGAAAATGCAGGATGCTGATGGAGAGGGTTGCGGGAGTCAAAGGGTTAAAAGACTGTTTTGAAGTTTGCCACGGGGAGGTAGTTGTAAGCCATCCAGTGGCCCTTGAGGGCATAATGTTCCACGTTAATAAAACCTTCATTACATGTTCTTCTTGTTGTTGTTGTTCTTGTTGTTGTTCTTGTTGTTGTTCTTCTTCTTCTTATTCTTGTTCTTGCTCTTGCTCTTGTTCCTGCATTCGCAAGGTTAACGGTGAGCATGGTTTTTAACTGTTGTCTTTTATCTAAACGTGTTCTTTTTTTTCTTTTTTTTTTTTTTTGACGTGGTGTTAGTCCTGATATGGCTCTAATAGTCGGCTGGGCTATAAGCAATATGAACTGAACTGAACTCTTGTTCTTGTTCTTGTTCTTGTTCTTGTTCTTGTTCTTGTTCTTGTTCTAGTTTTGTATTAACGTCCCAGCGTGTTCACGATTAGGGACTGTCTTGAAGATGAACCGTGCCATATCATTGAAGGAGAGCGATGTCTTGAAGTTTCCATTTTCATATGCAGTTGTTCATTTGATTTATCATCAGGTTTTATCGAGAGTCGCTCTAATGTAATATGTGGAAACGATGAGTCTCCCCCGTGGGGATGCCGGGGGCTGTTTCAGTATAAATAGTATCCCCCACCTTCAGGAAATTCTGTGCTAGAATTTTTCTCTTTTCTGTCACTCTCTTCGTTTCTGTCTTGTTCCTTTGCTTTCTGTCATTTCTTCCTATCATTTTCTGCCTTGAAGGTCCATTCACCTGTATGTGTTCGATAAAGTCTTACGTACTTTCTCTTAGGAATGGTAATTGGGTGCGTGCATTAAGTGCATTTTTGGCTCTAGGGAGGTGAGATATGCGGAAGCAATTTTAGGTTATTTATGCCTGTTTTTATATGTTTTGGTGTCCTTTGGTATGCTTAAATTTGTATTCATGAGTGTTTTTAAAAATCCCCTGTGCGATAAATTGGGCAGAATGGTCAACACAAGGGGCACGTTCTTAGATTATGTGCCCGAATGCATTGATATGTGTACTTAATTTTTTTTTTTTTTTTTTTTTACTTTTGAAGTTTTGTATGTTTTGAAGCGGTTATAGCCCTGATATGGCTCTATGCAGTCGGCTGGGCTTTAAACAACAACAACAATAACAAAAACAATGAGTCGCGCAAACAGCATGTTCCCTGTCACATGGTGTTGGTCCCCAGAGCTGTTTGTAGCCCAAAGTATCGCCCCTAAACCCTGCCGGCTACTCCCGAACCCCGTAGTTCTCTCCCCTCCTGCCGGGCTGTCGTTCGCTTCTTTGATTGTATTGATCTGTTTGGGAGATGAGGGGGGTAGGGAGGGGAGGGAGAGGGTGCAGTTGATCTTTTCTTTCCCCTGTTTGATTTTTTGTTTGTTTTGTTTTGTTTCTCACTGGCTGACATTCCCCCCTCCCCCTCGCTGTTTCTTTCTTAAGTTTCCTGTCGCTGGTCAAGTGTTGGGTGTTAATGATAATGGATCCTTAACCCTTTGACTCCCACACCCTGTCCACCAACTGCAAAAGCCTTAACCCTTTGACTCCCTCATCTTCCTGCAGGAAGCTGGTGGATAGGGTGAGGGAATCGAAGGGTTAAGTTTTTGCTTTGCTAGCATGGTTGACAATGCAGAATGCTGGTGTACAGGATGCAGGAGTCAAAGGGTTAATGATAATGGATACTTAACACACCATCTCCAATTACAAAAAATTAACCCTTCGATTCCCTCACTCTATCCACCAGCTTCGTGCAGGAAGATGAGGGAGTCTGCAGTTGGTGGACAGGATGCGGGAGTCAAAGGGTTAAGTATCCATTATCATTATCCCCCAACACTTGACCAGCGACAGAAGAAAACACAAGAAAGAAACAAGGGGGAGAGGGGTGATGCCACCTAGAATGAAAGTTGTTTACAAATTCTTCGATGCAGATGTTCCACAGTCGATCACCGCTCTTTTTCTCTGTCTGGTCCATACAATTGAAACGATTTTCCCCTTGTCTATTCGGCAGTCTTCCCCCGTGGGGATGCCGGGGGCGCTTTCAGTATAAACAGTATCCCCACCTTCTGGAAATTCATCAAGACAGTCCCTAATCGTGAACACGTTGGGACAATATAAAACAAGAAACAAAATGAGTGGAAAATCTGTGCTAGAAATGTCCTCTTTTCTGTTACTCTCTTTTTATTTCTGCCTTGCTCCTTTGCTTTCTGTCGCTTCTTCCTATCATTTTCTGCCTTGCTGGTCCAGTCACTTGTATGTGTTCGATAAAGTCTTCGGTACCCTTCCTGAGGGATGTGAGATATGCGGATGCAATTCTAGGTAATTTAGGCCTGTTTTTATATATGTTTTGGTGTCCTTAGGTATGCTTCAAGTTGTATTCAGGTGTTTTTTAACCCCCCTGTGCGATAAATGGGACGGTGTGGTCAACGCCAGGGGCATGTCCTTAGATCATGTGCGCAAATGCATTGATATGTGTACTTAATTTTCTTTTCCATATTTCTTCCCTACGCCTATGTGAGAAGAAAACAGTAATTGAGCATAATTCTATACAAACTTTACAACTGTTTTTCAAATGGAGAAATACATAACGTGTTCTATCAGACTTGTACATATTTCCTGTGATTACATTTCGATGCTTTATCAGTCACCGTGATGTAGTTTCAGTTTCAGTTTCACTGTCCGCGCTCAGAACGAATTCCATATGCACTAACGTCACAGGTGCCATGTGTATGGTGATTATGACACAAACCTTGAGCCTGCACATAAACCCATGAGCTGGCCAAGTCCTGAGGCCCTACCTAACCTATGTTTTACCTAGTCCATATTTCATACTGGTATTTTATCAGTCTGTCATTGGAACAGTCTTGGTTACATGTAAATGACATGAGTATCTGGTGTAGTGGTTAGTGCAACGGACAAACAAAAGGAAAGTGTGAGTTCAAATTCCACCAGTTCCCTCAAAGTCATTGTGGGATTTTTGGGCCCCCAACCAGCTCCTATCCAGAGTTAACCCTTTGACTCCCGCACCCTGATCACCAGCATCCTGCATTGTCAGCCATGGCAGCAAAAACTAATCCTTTGACTCCCTCACCCTATCCACCAGCTTCCTGAAGGAAGCTGGTGGATAGGATGAGGGAGTCAAAGGAATAAGTTTTTGCAATTGATGGACAGGGTGCAGGAGTCAAAGGGTTAGACATGCTATGGCCTCACTCGGAAAACTTGGACCACACATTCGAGTTTCATCCACTTCATGGATGTGTCCTGAAAGTGTTGTTAAAATTTCCTGACCAGAACCCGTGGCTGTGGGGCAAAAAAGACACTCATAACAGATTGGAGACCAATAACATTTCAAATCTTGTATGGCTTGTACCGCAAGTAGATTTAAAACAATTCTTTGCAGGAAGCTGGTGGATAGGGTGAGGGAATCAAAGGGTTAAATGTTTGCTTTGCTGGCATGGTCGACAATGCAGGATGCGGTGGACAGGGTGCGGGAGTCAAAGGGTTAATGAAATGATTGTTTTGTTTGGAAATGACAATGATGTCAGTATTGGGTTTCAATTTGTTGCACCCAAATTTCTATATTTATAAATGTAAATATACAGGTAATAAATTATTATTTCACAACTTCATATATTCATCAAAGATTTGAAATGCGTGTATGACATTGATATATATATATAACAATAATGAACATGGAGCATAATACATTTGAAACTGACCTGTATTGAGTTTCTACAAAACTTGAATAAATATGAGTGTTTGTTTGTTTATTTGTTTCGATGTTCGTTCGTTCGTTTCTTTCTTTTGTTTTCTTTCTTTCTTTCTTTGCTTGCTTGCTTGCTTGCTTGCTTGCTTGCTTGTTTGTGTGTTTGTTTGTTTGTTTGTTAGTTCGTTCGTTTGTTTGTTTGTTTGTTTGTTTATTTGTTTGTTTGTTTATTTGTTTGTTTGTTTATTTGTTTGTTTATTTGTTTGTTTGTTTGTTTGTTTGTGTATTTGTTTCAATTATTTGCTCTTCTGTAAGTAATTGAGTAGAATATGTACGTTCTAAGACAACATAAAGGAGTGTAGTCAGCTGGCCTGACAGTATGACTTCTCTCTGTCTTCTGTTTAAAAGTCTGTTCTTGGCACTGTTTAAAAATGATCTTGTAGTTAATAATAATGTGTTATATCTGGAGGGCGGGGCTGTATTTTTTCTTTCTTTCTTCTTTTTCTTTCTTTCTTTTCTTTCTTTCTTTCTTTGCTCATGCATACATGCATTCAGTATACTTAATATCACTAAATGAAACCGTCGCCTCCGTGGCCTAATGGATAAGGCATCGGCCTCCTACACGCCGGATCGGTTGGATTTGTGTGTTAGCCGGGGATTGCGGGTTCGAGTCCCGTCGGAGGTGGGTTTTTTTTTTTTTACTTCATGTGTGAGTATAGGGGGTCTTTGTTTTATTTTTTCTTTCTTTCTTTCTTCTATGTCACCGTATGTGTAGAGTAGCAAAGCTGGCTGTACGGTAGTCCAATGGGACCTAATGCTGCTTTCCTTCAGAAATAAAGTGTTCTAAAATCTTTGCGCTCTCTCTCCCTCTTTCTCTCTCTCACACACACACACACACACACACACACACACACACACACACACCATATATATATATATATATATATATATATATATATATATATATATATATATATATATATAGTAATATAAAGGAAATAAGAGGGAAGCAGGGAGAATTTTAAAGATTAACCAAGGATTATAACTCTTGACAGTCACGTAGGAGTTATCTCCCCATGTTGTAGAATTTCTCAAAATCCAACATAATTTGCGCTACCCATTCAGCTAGCATAGAAGCAGCCACAAAGCACAAAACTTAAGCTCAGAACATTCCCCAAAAAAGAATGTCCAAGCCTACCCTTATACCCTGCAACTACACCTACACACAACTATGAGGGAGAAGAGAAACTCACACAACATATTGGTCTCATGTTCACATTGACATAGTCTTTTATTCTTGAACTGACCAAACACACACACATAGACAAGACAGAACATATACAGGTTGCTTCCAAGGCATATAAGGTAACACTAAAGGAAATAAGAGGGAAGCAGGCAGAATTTTAAAGATTAATCAAGGATTTTAACTCTTGAGAGTCACGAAGGAGTTATCTCCCCATGTTGTAGAATTTCTCAAAATATATAGAACCGATAACGTTACACGGTTGTGAGGCGTGGACAGTCAACAAGCAAAGCCAGAACATAATTGAGGCAGCCGAGATGTGGTTTCTAAGAAGAATGTTGAGAGTTCCATGGACAGCAAAGAAAACAATCGAGACAGTCTTGATTGAGGCAGACATAAGGAAGATTAGGAAAAGATAGGCAACATTTATAGATCATTTTATGAGGAAAGGGGAATAAAGGCACCTGGTCTCAACAGGAAAGCTGGAGGGAAAGACAGCACAAGGTAGACTCGGGTAGAAAATATTGGACGGACTTGCAGAGTGGCTGACTACAGAGAGGGTGGAAGAGGTGTTTGCAGCAACAAGGGATAGAAACAGATGGAAGGCCATGATCGCCAACGCCATGTGGCAAGGCATTTGATGTTGATGATGATCAACTAATTCAGACAGCTACACTTTTGAACTTAAATGGAAAATCATCCTCTGTCAAGGCTGTAAGGCTGACAATGAATACCTGGCTTTGTAAGTCCAGAGACGAGGCTTTCCAGAAGTGTCTGGCTGTGGAGAGCATGCCACAATAATTTGGGAAGCAATCCAAACTGATAAAACAGAGAAGAGGAATCTCGATGTGAAGTACACTCCAAAGATGTCCAAGCTGGAGTGGTGGCCATTTTCAGAATCAGTTTCATTCTCAGTTCTGTTTAACTCTCGCCCTCGAATCTGGTAAAATGGGGGAAATCAGATGACTTTGCGTGCCCGCTCTGCCAGGGCAAACAAGCCATGGAACATGTTCCGAGCTCACGCAAAGTAGCACCAACCCAAGGAAGGTACACATGCAGGCACGATCCAAGGCTTCAAAAGCTCGTTCTTTTATTTTACTTCTTGTCGTGTTCCTCTTCTTCTTCGTATTGACTGATATCGTGTTTTTGATTGTATATTCACTTCTGGTTGTCGTTTGCTTTGTTCTTAATTTTGTTTGTTATTCTATTCTGTTTTGTTTTTAATCTTCAATTTCTTGTTCCTGTGCGTGTTGTGTTTTTGGTTCCTGTTAGTTGTAGCATTTGTTGTGTCAATTTATTCTCCTGTTTCCTTTGTCTTGTTTTTGTTCTGCTCATTAGTATTTGTGTTCTTGTTGGTACTCTTGGTGATGTGGTTCCCGTATTTGTTAACATTATTCTTCTGTTCTTGGTGTTGTTGTTTTTGCTCTTTTTTGTTCTTGCTCTTATCTGGACTTCTGTCTCTGCGGGTTCTTGTTGACTGTGCTGTTGCTGTTCTCGTCTTAACGGGTTGTTTTTGACGTGGTGTTTGCCCTGACATGGCTTTAGTAGTCGGCTGGGCTATAAGCAATACGAACTAACAACTTGCTGTTCTCGTTTGCTTGTTTGACTTCTAGTTGACTTTGGTCTTTGTTCTTCAGTTTGCTTTCATTTTTGTAGATTTGTTGTAGTTTTTGCTGACGTGGTTGTGTTTTGTCCTGGATTGCATTTGTCTTTGTTCTCGATTTTTTTGGTGTTTTTTTTTCATATATACATTTTTCTGCTCTTGTTTCTTGTTCCTTTTGCTCGTGGGTTTTTGTTGTTTTTTTATTGTCTTTTTTGTTTTGTTTTTGTTTGTTCTGCATTGTAATTTTATGTATTAATAATACTGCTGGTGTTGGTGATGTTGTTGTTCAACAATTTGTTGATGTTATTTTATTCTTCTTCTTCTTGTATTTCCTGTGCTCGTTTGTCTTGTTTTTGTGGATCTGTTGTTCTTTTTGTTTGCTTGTTTGTTGTATAGTTTGGTTATGATATTTACTCTCTCGTTGTTTTTGCTTATCTTTTTCTTAATTGTCTTGTTATTGGTGGTTATTTTTCTTTGTCTTGTTGTTTTTTCTTTGTCATTTTTCTTCGTGTTCTTTGTGTTTTAATTCTAGCATATGTTGATATTGTTCTCTTCATCTTGTTGACTTTGGTGTTGTTCTTGATTTTGTTAGTTTTGTATTTGTTTGTGCTCGTTCCTGTTGCTCTTGTTGCTCTTTTTTTCTTGTTTTTGTTCTTGTTCCTTGGTGGCACTGGTGTTCTGGCTCCGTCATGTGTTGATATTGCTAATGTATTCTTGCTGGTGTACCTTTTGCTCTTTTATACTTTTTCATCCTGTTCTTGTTCCTTCTCTTATTCTTGTTATGTTATTCCTTCCTTTGTTTTCGTTTTGTTTTGTTTTTGTTTTTGACTTTTGTTGTCTGCCTTTATGTTCGTATTTTCATTCTATCCATCTTGTTATTATGCCATATTTTTATTCTTACAGTATCATTATTTCTTTCCCTTTTCTCTGTTTTTGTGTTTGCCTTTTGTTTTGTGTTCATTTTTTTTCTGTTTTGTTGCTCGCTTTCTTAACACGGTTTAAGCTGAGTGTTTTTCCACTTTGTCGTTGCTTTTGGTTTTGATTCTTTGTGATGTTCGTTCCGCCGTTTTTCTTTTAAATCTTGATCCTGTTTTTGTTGATGTTTTTGTTCTTTTTGATGTACTTTTTTGTTCTTGATATTGTTCCCTTTCACTCTTTTTCTTCGTGCTTTTTTTTTTTTTTTTTTTTTTTACTTGCAGTTGACTTTTTCTTTTTTGCTTTGATTTGGGTTTCTGTATTGAATTGTAGTTGTATTAGTAGTTTTTGTTTTATTCTCTCGTTTTGCGGTTGTTTTTGCTTTCTGTTCTACTCAGTAGTTTTTCTTGTTTGCGTTTTTTATGCTCTTAGTGTTGTGGTTCTTATATTCTCTCGGTTGTTTTTGCTCTTTTTGTCTCATTATTTCTGTTCTTGTTTCTTCAGGTTCGTGTTGACTTTGTTGTTGCTATTCTTGTTGCTTGTTTGATTTCCAGTTGACTGTGGTTTTGTTTTTCCATCTGTTATTGCATTTTTCGTGTTGTTTTGTATTTGGTATTGGTTTTGGTGTCCTGGCCACTTTTATAGTTATTGCGTTTGTTCTTTTTTCTCGTGTTTTTCTGTCTTGCGTTTGTTCTCTCTGAAGATTTTTTTGTTTCTTCCTGTTCCTTGGTGCATTTGGTGTTCTGATTCTCTTATGTGTTGATATTGTGATCGTATTCTTGCTGATGTGTTTTGCTCTTCTACACTTATTCTTCCTGTACTTGTTCCTCCTCTTGTTCCTGTTGACTTTTTTTGGTTTGTTTTTTGTTTCTTTGACTTCTTGTGGTATTTGTTTATGTTTGTGTTTTTTCTTTTTGTTGTTGTTGTTTTTTTTTCTCTTGTTTCTGTTGTTCTCGTCACGAATGCTCTACCTTTTTGTTTCTTTCTTCCATTTCCCTTTTGGTTTTTGGTTTTGCTTTGTTCTCTTCCGTTTTATTTAGTTGCTCGTTTTCTTTAGATCGTTTCAGGTGTTCTTCGTTGTTGCTTTTGATTTCGTCCACTACTTGTGTTTGTTAAGGTTGTTTTTTTTTTATTCTTATTCTTGGTCTTGTTGCTCTTTTGCCTCTAATTTACTTTTTGATCTCGATTTTTTCTCTTCCACTTTTCTTCTTGTTGTTCTGCTTCTTGTTGTTCTGCTTCTTGTCCCTTTTACTCTTCTATTTCTCCCGATTTTCTTGCCGTTATTGGTTTTGATTTCGTCTCCTTTTTTATGTTGATATTGGTATTGATTGTGCAATGATAATAGCAATGGGTTTGCTATGTATTGTGTACTGTTCCTGCTTTGCTTCTCTCTTCTTTTTTTCTTCGCTTGTGATTTTTTTTATATTTCTGTATTGTTTTTGTTTTGATGTTTTTGTTTTTGTTTTTGTTTTGTTTTGTTTGTTTTGTTTTGTTTTGTTTTGTTTTGTTTTCTTTTCTTTTCTTTTGTTTTGAGGGTTTCTCTTCCGTGTCACTGTAGCTGTAATGTAGATTTTAATTCTCCTGTTCTGCGCTTGTTTGTAAATGTCTTCTTGCTTTTGCTCCGCTTAGATTTTGTACTTCGTGTTGACTTGTTTTTCGGAAATTTGTTGATATTAGTTTTATGATTTTGGTATATTGTCGCTTTTACTGTTTCTGTCTTGCTCTTTCTGTACTTTTTCCCTTCAGAATTATTTTGTTGATTTTGTTTTTGGTTTTATTGTTCTTGCCGCTTTTTTTTTTTTTTTTGGTAGTTTTTATTGCTCTTGTTCTTTTATCTGTCTTATGTTTGTTCTTTCTGAAAAATGTTTGTTTGTTCTGTTTCTTGGTGCCTTTGGTATTCTGGTTCTCCCATGTATTGATATTATTATTATATACTTGCTGGTGTACGTTTTGCTTTTCTACACTTAGTTCTTCCTGTACTTGTTCCTCCTTTTGTTCTTGTTGACGTTGCTGTTTTTCTTTTGTTTCTTTGACTTCTTACCGTCTTTGTTTATGTTCGTAATTTTTTTCTCCTTGTTTTTGTTGTTATTGTCATTATGCTCAATTTTTCTCTTTCCTTTTCTTCTTTTCTTTTTGTGGGTGTCACTTTTTTCCCGTTTTTCTTTTGTTTTGTTGCTTGTCTTCTTTATACGGTTTTAGACTGGTTTTTTTGGGAGGGTTTTTTGTTTTTTTCTTGCGTTGTTTTGATTTTGTCGCCTAGTTATGCTCGTTCTATTATTTTTCATTCTTGATCCTGTTCGTGTTGCTGTTCTTTTCGACGTGTTTATTGTTCTTGATTTTTTCCCCTTTTTACTGTTCTTTGTGCTTTTCTTGGCGGTCTGCTGGTGAAAGTTTTGCTATTGTTGTCACCACATATGTTCTTTTTCTGTTGCTTGTCGTATTGCTTCTTGTCGCATTGCTTCTTGTCGTATTGCTTCTTGTCGTACTGCTTCTTGTCGCATTGCTTCTTGTTCTTTTTGCTCTTCATTTCTCTTGTGTATCCACGTTGATGGTCTTGTTATTGATTGCGTAACATGCATAGTTTTGTATTTGCTGTATTGTTCTATTTTCTCTATTCTTCAAATTTTATATTTTAACTTTCCTGTTTCTGTTTTGTCATGCTCTCTTTGCTCTGGTGTTCTGTTTTGTGTTTTTGTTGCTGCTGTTTGTTGTTTTCTTTTGTTTTGTTTTTTATTTTGTTTTTCGGCTTTCTGATGACGAATATTCCTTTTGTTTTTGTTGGTGTTGTTTTGTTTCGTTTTGTTTTGTTGTTTGTTCTTGTTTCTGTGTTGTTGTTGTTGTTGTTGTTGTTGTTGTTGTTGTTTGTTGTTGTTTCTGTCCCCTCTTACGTTTTTGTTGTCTTCGTTCTTGCTGTTTGTTTATGTTGCCCTGCGTTTTCTGTTTCTTCTTCTAATTTTTCTCCTTGGTTTCCTCTTCTTGTCTTTCTCCTTGGTTTCCTCTTCTTGTCTTTCTCCTTGGTTTCCTCTTCTTGTCTTTCTCCTTGGTTTCCTCTTCTTGTCTTTCTCCTTGGTTTCCTCTTCTTGTCTTTCTCCTTGGTTTCCTCTTCTTGTCTTTCTCCTTGGTTTCCTCTTCTTGTCTTTCTCCTTGGTTTCCTCTTCTTGTCTTTCTCCTTGGTTTCCTCTTCTTGTCTTTCTCCTTGGTTTCCTCTTCTTGTCTTTCTCCTTGTTTCCTCTCTTGTCTTCTCCTTGGTTTCCTCTTCTTGTCTTTCTCCTTGGTTTCCTCTTCTTGTCTTTCTCCTTGGTTTCCTCTTCTTGTCTTTCTCCTTGGTTTCCTCTTCTTGTCTTTCTCCTTGGTTTCCTCTTCTTGTCTTTCTCCTTGGTTTCCTCTTCTTGTCTTTCTCCTTGGTTTCCTCTTCTTATTGTTGTTCTTATTGTGGATGTCTTTGCTATGTTTTTATTTGTTTTTGTTTGTTTTTATTCGTATTCATTCATTTTTTGTTTGAGCTTTCCCCGGTTTATTTATTTATTTATTTATTATTTATTTATTTATTTATTTATTTATTTATTTATTTATTTATTTATTTACTTATTCACTCATTTATTTTTTGCGGAAGTTTGTCAAGAACAAGTCTTTGTCATCAGGCTTTATCATCTCATCTGAAAGACTAGAACTCAGACCACCATTTAAGGTCTAGATGATGGGACGGGGGAGGGGGGAAGAAAATCCCTGCATGATCAGTGATTGAACTGTGCAGGGCTTCATGTGAGCTTCCCAGATGGACTCTTCTACCTACCACCTGGGCCACCTATCAGACATGGCCTGCCTTTCAACCACGCAGGATTTTCTCTGGTAAGTGACCGTGTGGTAGCATCCCTTTCCGTAATGATGTCGGGAGCTCCTTCAAGATAGTGTCCCCATCTTCTGGAATTGTTGTGCTAGCAATTTCCTTTTGTCTGTTACTCTTTGTTCTGTCTTCAATGAATGAATAAATAAATGAATAAATAAATAAACATATAAAAGAGTAAATAAATGAATAAACAAAAAAAGTAGATAGTAAAAATGATACATAAGTTAAATAAACAAACAAATGAACAAATAGATAAATAAATAGAAACAATTAAAATCAAGCTACACAGACGTACATTTTTTTTAAATAATAAGACAGAAACGTATTATACTATTAAAACAAAACACCATAGAAATTAATCAATGCCAATGTGCATTATTCAGACAAAAAAATCTATCAATGGCAGTGCAGGAGAACAAAATCTGTCATTTCCATAAAATGGGAGAGGATAAAATAACAACAGTAACACCATCAGGACATCCAAATCATAACAACAGCCACAAAACCAGAAAGAAAAATTCAGATCAATCTCAGTCAGAAAAAAGCCGATAAAATACGCTTTTAAACTGATTTAGACCGAAAAACTGTATGAATCAGTGTGTGTGAGAACAGGATAAGTGGGATGTAGTAAAAAAGAGACGTCCCCAAATTACTACAAGCAAAATATGTATAGTAATAAGGGGACATATTTTTAATATTACGTAATTTATATTTCATACGCAATAGAACATCATTTTGACGGGGGAGGGGGGGTTGTTTGGGGGGGGGGGTGGTTGTGTGTGATTTTGAGCCAATTATTTCTTTTGTATTTTGGGACGTCCCCCTTCTTACTGCCGTACACATCGAATTGTCCCAAACCACAACAATCACAAACACACACCCAACACATCACACACACACACACAAACACACACACACATACACACTACACAACACCACACACACACACACACACACACACACACACACAACACACACACACACACACACACACAACACATACACACACACACACACACACTACACACACAACACAACACACAAACACACACACACACACACACACACACACACACACACACACACACACACAACACATACACACAACACACAACACACACACAACACACACACACACACAAACACACTACACACACATCACACAACACACACACACACACACACACACACACACACATACACACACACACACACACACACACACACCACATAACCACACAAAACACACACATACAACACACACACACACACACACTACACACCACTACACACTACAACACACAACACCACACACACTAAACACAACACACACACACACACACACACACACACACAACACACATACATACATACACACATCAACACACACACACACACACAACACACTAACCCCACACCACACACACACACATACACACAACACAAACACGACACACTACGCACACACACTAACACACTACACACTACACACACACACACACACACACACACACACACACACACAACACACACACACACACACACACACACATTGATAAATCCCCAATTCCCTGATCACCTTTCCCCCAGGTGTCAGGAGGGCGTGGTCGCTCTGTTAGGGGGCGGGTGAGGGCGGGGGTGTCTGCGTGAGGTATAGCCCAGTATCGGTTATCTCCCCTGTCTGCTACGGGCAAAGGGGGGACCACACCAACTGTCGCTGTATTGGTGAGGGGGTGGGGGAGGGGGAGGGGGTGAGACTATGGGTGGGTGGGGGCGTGGGTGTGGGTGGGGATGGGGGTGGGGGAGAACGGTCTGTTCGTTTAGCCTGTCCATCTGCCAGCAAGCTATTTCTATTTTCCTTCTAAACAACGGAGAGTCTGTATCTCACAACAAGTTATGTACATGAGTCATGTTTGTCTGTACGCAAATGTCATCACAAAGATTTCTCTAGCTTTTGTGGGAGACATTTTTTAACCAGATTTAGAAGTTTTTTTTGTGAAGTATACACTGTAGCAGTCCTAGTTAGCTTTTGGTTTTAGTTGGAGTTTGTTCACGATCCCCTACCCCCTGCCCCCCCCCCCCTCCTCCCACGGGGATGTCTGGTGTTCTTCCAGTATAAACAGTATCCCCACTTTCAGGAATTCTGTGCTAAAAATTTCCTCTTTTCTGTCACTCTCTTTGTTTCTTTCTTCCTCCTTTGCTTTCTGTCATTTCTTCCCATAATTTTCTGCCTTGCTGGTCCATTCACCTGTATGTGTTCGATAAAGTCTTACGTACTTTTATTTAGGATTGATTATTGGGTATATGTAATTAGTGCATTTTGGCTCTATGGAGGTGAGATATGTGGAACAATTGTAGGTAATTTAGACCCGTTTTTATATATGTTTTTGTGTCTATGTATGCTTGAATTTGTATTCAGGTGTGTTTTTTTAATCCGCTGTGCGATAAATTCATAAGGAAGATAAGGAAAAGACAGGCAACATTTATAGGCCATTTTATGAGGAAAAGGGAATTGGAACACCTGGTCACAACAGGAAAGCTGGAGGGAAAGAGAGCACCGGGTAGACCCAGGGAGAAGATGCTAGACGGACTTGCAGAGTGGCTGGGGACAAGGAGAGTGGAAGAGATGCTTAGGGCGACGAGAGATAGAGACAGATGGAAGTCCATAATCGCCAACGCCATGCGGCAAGGCACCTGATGATGATGATGATGATGATGATGATGTGCGATAAATTGGATGGAGTGGTCAACGCCAAGGGCATGTCCTTAGATTATGTGCGCAAATGCATTGATATGCGTACTTAATTTTTCTTTTTTTTTCTTTTCTTCTTCTTCTTCTTTTCTCTCTCTCTCTCTCTCTCTCTCTCTCTCTCTCTCTCTCTCTCTCTCTCTCTCTCTCTCTCTCTCTCTCTCTCTCTCTCTCTGTTAAATTTTGTATGTTTTGAAGCAGTTATAGCCCTGATACGGCTCTACGCAGTCGATTGGGATTTCAACAACAATAACAATAAACAACAATAACAATAAACAACAATAACAATAAACAACAATAACGATTTGTAAAAGAGAGTTTTATTGCTCTCGGACAATTCCATATGGGATCTGTCGGATCTGCCAGCCAGAATCTGGCAGACACCCTGAGCCTGCAGAAAATCTTGTGTGCTGGCAAGGCCTCGAAATGTGGAATGTGGGAGAGGGACCTGTAAAACAGTAAGCTGACACCACCACCAGAATGATGGAAACATTCAGATGGACAGCGAGCAGGCCAGTCTTGAATGTTGTGGACTGGAATTGAACTCGAGATACCAGATCTTGAGTCCACAGCTCTTTCACAAAGAACCCAACCTGCCTGTGTGTTCAAAAAAGAAACAAAAAAGAAAGACAGAAAGAAAGAAAAAAAGACAGAAAAAAGAAAGAAAGAATGTGCGTGTGTATATGAGTGTGTGTTTCCAGTGGTGCGTACGCGCGCTCGTGTGTGTGTGTGTATGTGTGTGTGTGTGTGTGTGTGTGTGTGTGTGGTGTGTGTGTGTGTGTGTGTGTGTGTGTGGTGTGTGTGTGTGTGTGTGTGTGTGTGTGTGTGTGTGTGTGTGTGTGTGGTGTGGTGGTCTTTGATTTAATGTCTATTCACTAAAGTGATTTTAGACAACAACAACAACAACAAAACTTGCAAAAGGTTAATCTTCAGGAAAAAGAAATGAACCAGAAAAACAAGACAAGAAAGAAAAATTCACAAATGACGTTATCATAATTAACGATTGAAACAGTAAAATTAGCTAACCATAACACTGAACATGAGAAGTAACGGCGCGTTAAAGATATTTCGCTATCGGACTTTTTGACAGGCTAACAAAAAATTCATATGTTAAGGATGGTGAGGCAAATATGTCAGAAACTGTCTTCGTTGATAACGTAGGTATATGTCGTTTTACCCGAACGCATGAAAGAATATGACTATGTGTTATCTTCTTTCCACACAGGCACACTACATTCCTGGTGTATTTTGTTTGAATGCATCAAGTTTCCACCTATACATAAGGGATCGTATACTTCTGCTGGCAGGGAACCGCTTAGGTGTTTTGCTAATTTTAAAATTCATGTAACATTTTTCATACTTTTTCTGTTTATCTTGAAACTGCTTCCATACGTAGGCGTCCACTAAGGTATAAACTCATGCAATGAGAGGGAAAGTTGTATATGATTTGAATCTGGTGAGCTCTTTGCCCCCCGTTTGGCAGCCCTATCAACCATATCATTGTAATGAAAAGAACTATGAGATGGTATCTAGCAGAAAGTAATATCAGTGCCTCTTAAGGATAAACTATTAATCAAATGAGTAATTTCCAATATCATTTCAGATCTTGTTTGTAATTTTGATAATTCAAGAGCTTGAAGTACAGATTTTGAATCAACGCAAAAAAGTATCTGGGGAATTGTCCTAGGAAGATTTATCATACAATTCAAAGCCATTAAGATTGCAAAGAGTTCTGCAGTAAAGATAGATTTATAAAGTCCTATATAGAAAGATTTCTCAATTTTGAGAGCAGGTATTATAAAACGCTGAGCCTGCTTGTCTTTCAGTTATTGAACCATCAGTGTAAACTTTTAAGTGATCGGAATAAAAGTCTTCTATATGACATTTAACGTGACTTGCCAGTAAGTTGATATTATCTTCTTTTTTAAGTCAGTGTGGTGTATGTCAAATCGTGCTCTTTGAAGTTCCCAACTGGGTACTGGTGAAAACGAAGGTCTTAAAGTTACAGGACCTGTGTCTAAATCAATTCCAGAGCCTTTCATAACATCAGCTGTAAATGTTGCAAGCGTGACCTGTGAGGATATTGATTTAGCTCTTTTTGGAAAGTCGGTGTCTGATCTTACTTTTGTCTCTGTTTTGATGCTGTTTTCTATGGTAGTGTTTCTTAACAGAAATTTAGTAGAAGCGACTTTCCTTTGTTCATCAAGTGGCAACAATTTGATTGCATTGTATGTACGATGGCAACAGGCATGCATTGGAAGACCCAGCGCAAGTTTTGTGAGTAAGCGTTTTGGTGCGCTGAAGAATATTTCTTGGGCATAGGTTAATTTAGATCTAATAAGCGATTTACAGAGATGAACAAGTGTTGATGCATCTTGTCCCCATATCTGTTTGCGAACTATTTTCAAGAAATTTAAACTTTTTTGAGCTTTTGTTAATAAGTATTCAATATGCTGATTCCAAGATAATTTGGTTGTGGGTCTGTGGGTTGGTGGTATATCGGGGACACGGGTAACGTGTCCGTTGTTTAGTAAGTATAAATTGGAATCTATAATATTTTCAATCAACCTGTTGCTAGTTATGTTTTTACAATTCTTGTCCCAAAATGGGGCATGTGCATTAAAATCACCACCAACTATCCACTTGTCACGTTGGTCATGAAAATGTTTCAACCACTCAGTATTCACAGAATCGGGACCTCTTGGTAGATAGACAGAGGCCAAATTCAAAACGTGTGTTCCACTGAACAATGTTGATGTCACTGACTACACACTTTTTCATGATGAACGGTTGAATAAGCTTGGAGTAGTATCCCACATTTAGATGATTAGATAATCAATTAATCTAACGTTCAAGTAAAATTTATCATAAGTAAGCAAATAAGTGTATAAGGAATTAAAACAATATACATGTAGTTGAGTACTGAACAAAGAGGAACTGAATCTGGGCTGAATCTAAAATGTCCAGGGAGGGAAGAAAAACAGGGTGAAAGCCGGGTCTTGATTGATGGTGTTGATGGGTTGATCTCCTCCTCGGTTTTTCCCAGAAAAGCTGATGGACATGCCTCCCTATATTTCTGGCCAGAACGCTCGCCCCTCTGGTGGTCGGATGTACGTCATCCTGGCTGACTTGGGTGTAGTGACTTGTTTGCAGGTTATCGTGGCTGATGTAGTTGACATTTGCTGCGTTGAGGAGTCTCTCTCTTTGATGTGTGTGTGTATGTGTGTGTGTGTGTGTGTGTGTGTGTATGTGTGTGTGTGTGTGTGTGTGTGTGTGTGTGTGTGTGTGTGTGTGTGTCTGTCTGTCTGTAGAAGGCACACGGATCTGACTCGTTTTTCGCCCCCTACCGAAGGAGGACTAGACGTCAGTTCGATTTTCCGGTCAAACTGAGAAGAAAAGTCAAGGCCTCAACGGGAAACGAACTCTGGAACCTTGAGTTTAGTTATTGGCAGGTGAACGAACGTCTGAACCATTCTGCCACTCTATTCCTACCTGATCCTATAATTACGTCGATCGGTCAAGCGCTTTGCAAAAGCTTGACAGACAAAGGCAGACACATGAACAAAGAAAGAGACAGACAGAGACTAGCAAGGAGAGACAGACAGACAGAAAGACACACAGAGGCAGACAGAGACAGACAGAGACAGAGACTGAGAGAGAGACTGGGAGAGAAAGACAGACAGTCAGAGAGAGAGACAGAGAGACAGAGACAGAGAGACAGAGACGCAGGGAGAGAGAGGGAAACAGACAGACAGACAGAGAGAGAGAGAGAAAAAGAGAAACAGACAGACAGACAGACTGAGACAGGAAGAAGAGAAAGAGAGAGAGAGAGACTGGAAGAAAGAGACAAAAAGACAGAGACAGAGATACAGAGACAGAGTGAGAGAGAGAAAGAGAAAGACAGAGAAGAGAGAGAGAGAAAGAGAGACAGAAAGAGAGACACAGAGAGAGATACAGAGAAAGAGAAA